>CM049372.1:30961726-31679226 GCA_026937815.1 Etheostoma perlongum
ACTTATTAACTTTAGTTAGTTTTAGTTTTTATTTTTGGAATTTATGGTCAATTAACCTCATTGTGATAATGTATGAGTTAGAAAAGCAGAAATTCTGAATTATTTAGACTGATTCCACACAACGCTCTTTGGCAAGTACAAATCTCTACTCTCATTAATTTTGGGGCGTCTTATTCAATTTTATAGCATTTGAAAAAAAAAATGGAAGTGTTTTTGAAATAGTATTGAGTAAAAGTTGACATATTCCAGTCTGTGATTATCATCAACATCCATTCCTTACATTTTAATCATGTTATTTGGGGTAATTACAACTGGGTAGTTAAAAAGAACATTGAAATAGGACAGCGGGTCTATTTGACCCGAGGACAACATGAGGGTTAGGTCAGCGGGCCAGTTTGTTATCGGAGAGGTGGAAACCTCTGCGGATATTTCGGCCTTCAGTAAAAACCTCCTGAAGGATGAACACCGAAGGAATCCATAATCAGGAGAAACTGACTGCAGTGTTATGTTTTCATTGAGAGATGCCCTCGCAGCAGATAATTGCATAACATATTGTTTGTTTAATGGTCTTTGAAATGGGCTGCACATATCCGCCAGGTATTAACAATAACCTTCCTGAGCTGACCTGGGATCCACAGCAATGTGCGCGTGTGTGTGGGGCTTTGTGTCTGCGAGTGTGTGTGTGTGTGTATTTGGCTGTGTGTGCGGCGGTGGGGCAGGAAAGTGCCGCTGCCCACAGGTGCACCCTGGGAAATGTAGTTCCTCAAAGAGGGAGACGGATGGGCGACTTAGAACAATAGAGAGTCCCGGCGAGGCAGAGGGTGAGAGGAGGGAGTATTCAAGAAGGCATGTTGCTTTTATACAACAAGCCCTGTAAGGACACATGATGGATGAGCTTTGCACAACAAATGACACGGAAACAATGGGCAATTATTTGCAATTCAAAAGCCTGAATGGGACTTCATTAGGATTGGGACTTGGACATGATATGGCGTACATGGAGACGCAGGTAAACCCTCTGTTGCTGCCTCTCAAACAGAAACATCTGCGGTTTTTAAACATAACAATTAGAGCAACATCTTTTATTTTGGTGGATCTACTTTCTGGTATTGATTTGTAGACAAATTAAAGAAAAAGAATGACTTATTCCTCTTAACTCAAAATACAGAGTTGTACTGGAAGGCTAGATGTTTTTTAACAAATCTTTTTTTTTTTTATTCATTATTTAACAAAAAGAGCCAAATTCAGACACGCAAGCATCCATATTAGACCTTTACGAACTTCCACATGAAGCTGCTGCTCAATCTGTATAAAGTATGACCAATGCGTATTCTCCATTTTAGCATCACTAAATCTGTTATGAATTACTTCATCCTGACTCGACCTAGTCGCTCGTCCTCAGCCTGGCTCGGTCTTCACCAAGCCGGGATGCACACATTAGACTAGGTCAAGCCTCACTTTACTGGTTATCTAGGATTTATTAATTCTGCTTTTGTGAAACAGCCCCCCGGGTGTATGAGTCGCCATGTCAACAAAACCAGCGAGGGGAATAATTAACAAAAGGGTTTTATAGGAGATAATATTCTGAAATGACATGTTCAGCCTTTTGAAGTGGAGTCCCTTACATTTCTTTTTACAAAAGGAGAAAAACTGAGACATACTATTTTAAAAGTGGGTTCCTTTTTGCAAAGGAACGATTTGATCGCCGTCTCCTGTTCCTCTTTTAGATAAAAAGCCAAGTCTAACTCGTTCATAGCATCGTTCATCCGTGGACTAATGACTTTGTCATCTGTGTAGCTCGCCTATATCAGATACAGCGATGTGATTGGTGCGGCTCGGCTACGAGGGCATAGTTAATGAGCAGCATTACTCGATGCCAGAGTAACTCGCTGAGCAAATTCAGATTGCAAGAACTCTGGTTTGCCAGGGTAGGGAAAAAAACAAAGCATAACCACAATTATTTTGGTCGGAGTTGAAATCACGATTATTTAACACGGTTACTCACTGTCTTTTGGAAATATGTTGCATTTATTGAACTTAAAAAAACAAAAACAGTGAAACAAATCAACAGAAAAGCACCTTGAAGTGTGACATTTCCTTTACTTTGCCTGTTGAATTGTTTTAAACTCTTCAGAACAAGACAAACTAAGTGTTAACTTGCAGCGTAATGTGTAAAAATAATAATTTTTCTTGATTAGATTGTATAGCCCTCTCTCATGAACCTTCAGGACATGAATCTTCAGTAAATGCCCCCCCCCTCTCGCCTCAGTTAGCTTTTATCACTGCAAACGTGTTGTTATGGTGTGATTTGGTTGAACGCAGGGAGCAAAGGCTGCTAAGCAAAGAGACTGAATAGAAAGCTTCAACCTTCCCACTGCTCAACAGCCATAACAAATGATTCACTCACACACACACACACACACACACACACACACAGTTCAGCATTTCAGCTAAATGCTGAACTGTGGCTGGAGAAAGAACTTTCCACGCAGGATTTAAGGGCTCCTGCACACCGTCTGCGTGGCGTGAGCGTGGCGTTTCTGTTGCATTAGAGTCCAAGTCTAAAAATGTAAAAAGGAGTTCCACAGAAAATTGCATTTCATTTTTTAATTTTGCCTGGAAACGCTTCCAACAGGCTTGCGTGTCACGTGAAAAATAGGCCTTCATTGTCCATTTTATCTGTTGCCTCTTCTTCCTCCGTCTCCGTAGTTTACTATCTTTACTCTTTTCTCTCTGTTGTTAATTATCTTTCCAAACACACGTAACCAGGACTTGGTGGGCGAACCCTGATCTCCGCCGGGTCAGAATGAGCTCACTTTCAGAGCCGTCGCCGCCACACTCAACAGCCTCAGAGAGTGTGTGTGTGTGTGTGTGTGTGTGTGTGTGTGTATACCAAATACCAACCACACAGCAGTCTTTGTCTAAAGAGCAGAACAGAGGATCGTCTCCTTTTGATGCTTTTCTGAAACTGCAGGGCGAGTTGGGAGTCTGACTCACTCACACGGCCCGAGGAAGATTGACCTCTTTGTCAGTCTTCCACTCGAAGCAGCAGTCAAGGCAGAAGCTCCTTGAATACACACTGGTCTGTTTGGACCAAGACCTTTGGCATCGTCAGGGAAATGGATACTGCTTTCTCCAAGTTTGAGCAATATTTCTCAGCTGGCAACACAGTTTTGGGATTAGAAAATCAGCTGATGGCCCAGGAAATCTGGTGTATATGTTCATGGTTGTGACAGGATGATGTCACAATGTCACGTATGATTTAGGTGTCCCATAAGCCACTGGTTCCCAAACTTTGTCACATCAAAGACCCCATTCTTTTCTTTTTTTTTTATTCTTTTTTGGGCATTTCTGCCTTTAATTACAGCTCAGGCATGAAAGGAGAGGGGAAGATTAGCAGGAAACCTTTGCAAAAATTTGAATAAAAGGAGACCCCCGTTTTATTAGATTATGTCCCCGGGTCTCCCATCTGATAGAAGTTTTGCTTCTACATATTTGACTACACAAAGTGTATGAAGCCTGGGATAAAAATGCATTCATACATTCTGTCATTGTGTTGCTTAAGGATATTATATAGAAAATAAATGATTCCCCTTTTTGCTTGGGACCCCTAGAATCCTCTTCAAGGACCCCTGGGAGCCCAAATTAAGGATGTTATAGCCCACACTTGTTCTTCTTTTATTAACAAGCCATTAAATAAACTTAATCAATTTTTTTTTTCATCCCTTAAATTATTTCTACAAAATATACATCTGTGATAAGCTAAAACTTGGTGATGTATCAGCCAGGTTGTTCAAAGAAAATGTAAATTAAATGGACAAAAAGCAATGTAATTTCCTTTTTTTAACTTGATTTGAATGAATCCACAACCGTTAAGAGAAACTAACTAACTACTACTCAATGCCAGAGTAACTCGCTGAGCGAATTCAGATTGTGCTTTTGCGAGAACTTTGGATTTCCAAGGTAGTAATAAACCAGAAAAAGCATAAAACAGTAATAAAATATTAAGAATGAAAGAGTCACATGAAAGCTGCCAGTTTGGTGACCGGGGTCAGACATTAATGGCAGCTTCAGGGCAAAAAGCCTTTTTTAAAATTCATAAAACATCAAAGTAATTAAAAATGAATGGGCATAAATGCCCTTGACACTTAAAAAAAAGCCTGTTTTGTTTTTCACCTTGCTCTTATTTTATTAGTTGAGTCGACACACTTGAATGCAGCGGATGTCCCCTATGGGCCGCTGTAGGTGATTCATGGCAGCCAATGAGCGGTCGATTCTTTCTTGTGCCGTTTGGCTAAAAATAATAGAATCGTTTTTAATGCAACATGTTTCACAGCCTGGAGGAGGAAACGGCGCCACGCAGCCAGAAGTAGATGAACAAACCAGAATAATGTAGAGGATAAAACGAGCAAAATCGTAAAAATATTCAAAGAAATTGCGGTGTGAATGCTGGATGTTGAATTGTGTTGGAAGAAGGTGAAGTAGTGACAATAGTTGAACAAGTGGGAATGGGTTTAATTAGTATGAATGTCATTGAAAAGTTGAATAACACCAAGAATGTTTGAAAGATGTGGAATATAATGATTTAATATTTGTAGTTTTGTTTTTAAGATGATGCTAAACGGGATGGATGGCTTTAATTTAGATCAACACAGACACCCACACGCAGAAGGACAGACGTTAAATATGCGTGCCCCAGATGGAGGAAACAATTCAATTCACTAGTTAAGGCTGCTGTAATTCTATATTTTTAATTAGGGCCAATTTCCAATTCTAATTTACCTTTAAAGGAAATGTGCCCTAAATATTTCAGCAAGCCCCAAGCCCAATGGTTCCTCTATAAAGTCCTTAAAAACAGATCACATATATACATTTTTCTTTTGTTGAGGTTAGCCTCAGTTATACAGTGTTGTTTAGAAGTTTAGGAACCCATGCTAAAGTTGACAAAAAAGAGGAATAAAAAAACATCTTTTGGAAATTGATCAAAATTCCTTCATTAAAAAAACAAAAATCCAACATATAAGGACACCAATTTTATTTGAATGAATAATATATCGTAAATGACTAAATGTTCTTTCTTCAAAATACAGGGACATAAGTATACACCCCCCTATGTTAAAATACAGGGGCATAAGTATACACCCCCCTATGTTAAAATACAGGGGGCATAAGTATACACCCCCCTATGTTAAAATACAGGGGCATAAGTATACACCCCCTATGTTAAAATACAGGGGCATAAGTATACACCCCCTATGTTAAAATACAGGGGCATAAGTATACACCCCCTATGTTAAAATACAGGGGCAAAAGTATACACCCCCTATGTTAAAAATACAGGGGGCATAAGTATACACCCCCTATGTTAAAATACAGGGGCATAAGTATACACCCCCTATGTTAAAATACAGGGGCATAAGTATACACCCCCCTATGTTAAAATACAGGGGGCATAAGTATACACCCCCTATGTTAAAATACAGGGGCATAAGTATACACCCCCCCTATGTTAAAATACAGGGGCATAAGTATACACCCCCTATGTTAAAATACAGGGACATAAGTATACACCCCCTATGTTAAAATACAGGGGCATAAGTATACACCCCCTATGTTAAAATGCAGGGGGCATAAGTATACACCCCCTATGTTAAAATACAGGGACATAAGTATACACCCCCTATGTTAAAATACAGGGGGCATAAGTATACACCCCCCTATGTTAAAATACAGGGGCATAAGTATACACCCCCTATGTTAAAATACAGGGACATAAGTATACACCCCCTATGTTAAAATACAGGGGCATAAGTATACACCCCCTATGTTAAAATACAGGGGGCATAAGTATACACCCCCCTATGTTAAAATACAGGGGCATAAGTACACACCCCCTATGTTAAAATACAGGGGCATAAGTATACACCCCCTATGTTAAAATACAGGGGGCATAAGTATACACCCCTATGTTAAAATACAGGGGGGCATAAGTATACACACCCCCCTGTTAAAATACAGGGGGCATAAGTATACACCCCCTATGTTAAAATACAGGGGGCATAAGTATACACCCCCTATGTTAAAATACAGGGGCATAAGTATACACCCCCTATGTTAAAATACAGGGGCATAAGTATACACCCCCTATGTTAAAATACAGGGGGCATAAGTATACACCCCCTATGTTAAAATACAGGGGCATAAGTATACACCCCCTATGTTAAAATACAGGGGGCATAAGTACACACACCCCTATGTTAAAATACAGGGGGCATAAGTATACACCCCCTATGTTAAAATACAGGGGCATAAGTATACACCCCCTATGTTAAAATACAGGGGGGCATAAGTATACACCCCCTATGTTAAAATACAGGGCATAAGTATACACCCCCTATGTTAAAATACAGGGGGCATAAGTATACACCCCCTATGTTAAAATACAGGGGCATAAGTATACACCCCCTATGTTAAAATACAGGGGGCATAAGTATACACCCCCCTATGTTAAAATACAGGGGCATAAGTATACACCCCCTATGTTAAAATACAGGGGGCATAAGTATACACCCCCCTATGTTAAAATACAGGGGCATAAGTATACACCCCCTATGTTAAAATACAGGGGGGCATAAGTACACACACCCCTATGTTAAAATACAGGGGGCATAAGTATACACCCCCCCCCATGTTAAAATACAGGGGCATAAGTACACACCCCCTATGTTAAAATACAGGGGGCATAAGTATACACCCCCTATGTTAAAATACAGGGGGCATAAGTATACACCCCCTATGTTAAAATACAGGGGGCATAAGTATACACCCCCTATGTTAAAATACAGGGGCATAAGTATACACCCCCCTATGTTAAAATACAGGGGCATAAGTATACACCCCCCTATGTTAAACTCCCATAGATGCAGGCAGATGTTTATTATTAAAGGCCAGTTATTTCATGGATCAGGATACTAGGCATCCTGATAAAGTTCCCTTGGCCTTTGGTATTAAAATACCCACCCCACACACACACACACACACACACACACACACACACACACACACACACACACACACACACACACACACACACACACACACACACACGTCATCGCATACCCTTTAGCCTAATAGCTGGTTTGATTTGCATTGAGAGATGATTTTATGGAAATTACGTTCAGGTACAGTATGGTACACCAGGTATGGTGGAATTACCCCTTTTGTGAAAAATGCATCTAAAATAAGATGAAGTATCAAGAAATGAAGTCAAGCTGACAAAGACAGCGTTAGTTTAAAATGACATTAGATCCAGAAGTAAGCATCCTGTTGGCGATGCAGATTTTCTCTCCCAGACTTGAGACATTTGTTCAGCACCGCCTTCAGCCCACCTTACCTCCCACCTTACCATCCATTTCTGTTTCTTTGTCTACTAAACCTGCATCCAGGTCTGTAATTCACCCGCTTTATTTTCTCCTGCAGACTACCTGCTGCTCTCTTAGTTGCTCACATGTGTAGGTGTGCAAAGTCGCATACGTTTTGTGTCTTTTTTTTTATTTTGTATTATTGTTAGCGCTCGTTTCTTGCAGTCCATTTATTCATTGAGTTTGTGCATTGATCTTTCTTTGTCTGCAAACACAAAACGCGAATACAGCTGATGAATGAAAGGGGTTTGGAGAACTTGCGGATAATGTTTTGCCAAAGAGAAGTCTGCGTTTCCTCCAAAACCGCCTTTTGTGCTCAAGAGTTTTCACCTTGAGATAACGGAGAGACCGCAGCATACATAATGGCCCCCTTCCTCACTTTGAGTGCTCCATTTGTGCATATGATCGGACCTGTATTATTTTCTCTGCTGGCTTAATAGTGATAAGTGTGTTCATGTTTTGTCCAACTACAAATATTCACGTTTAAAATGATATAAATCCAAACAGCAAATGCTGATTAGCACCACTGTGTAACCGAGGCTAACCTCAGGCCTGAGGCTGTCTGAAATATTTAGGGCACTTTTCCTTTAATGGCAAATTAGAATTGGAAATTGGCCCTAAATAACAATATAGAATTACAATATCCTTAACCTTTTATATAGTGAATTCAATTGTTTCCTCCATCTGAGGCACGCATATTTAACGTGTGTGTGTGTGTGTGTGTGTAAACCCATTCCCACTTGTTCATTGTCACTACTTCTTCACACCTTCTTCCTACACAGTTCAACATAAAGCATTCACACTGCAATGTCTTCAGAAATTGCATTCTCCAGTAAACTTCTGTGCTACAGCTGGAAACAGCTGGCAGGCCTTCACTTCCTCCTCTTGTACACAAGTCGGGGTAAGTGTTCCCCAAATTCCCAAGATGACGTCCTCAAATGTCTCGTTTTGCATTCAGTGTACTGTCCCAGAGGAGAGAAGACACTAGAAAACATTCACATTTGAGAAGCTGCAATCACAGATTTTTTTTTTCATTAAGAAATGACTCAAAGCGACTAAGCGACCATTGTCACAGTTGTTGCCGATTCATTTATTGGTTGACAACTAATCTATTAATCGATTGATCCTTGCAGCTCTACCTGACTGATTGTTCCTATTGGACCCCAAACACAACTACAAGTAACACAAGCTACATTCCTGATGCGTTACACTCAACTACATCAACGCTAACACACCACGTTGGCCAGAAGCCTAAAGATGGCTGAAGATTTTCTGGCCTTCTTATTTTTTTTTCATTTAACTCCACTGTTAAACTCTGATTTATGTACACTCACAGTTGTCAGTATTGCATATAACACAACAAAGCTGGCATCCCTAGCTGATAATTTATGGTTTACATAGTGCAGTGGGACAGTAAAATAATTGAATGAACCTTGACGCTCACGGCTTTTACTACCCAGCACTGTACTGGACACACACACACACACACACACACACACACAGAGTTACTGTACCGGCAGTCTTTGAGTCGGGTAGGGTAAGTGGAGGTGACAGGGCCAGCTGTGCTGTGTGAGGGCCGGGCTTGCTGCAGAGCTGGGGGCTCTCAGCTCTACTCGGTGTGACCGTGTCACCCTCAGTTAGGTGTCAAGCCCACCAGGCTGCTACACACTCACACACACACACACACACACACACACACACACACACACACACACACACACACACACACACACACACACACACACACACACACACACACACAGGGCAATAAAACTGAAGGTCAAGCAACAAACCCTGCTCTGCCGCCGCCGTCACTCCCCTCTCCGTCAGGAGAAATGTCACTTGTATTTTTATCTCCTCCTCTCTGCTACATCCTTTCTCTCCTCTTTCTCCCTCCCCCTTTCCTTCTCTTTCCTTTTTTTTCTCTCTCTGTTTCTTTTAATTCAGTTTCTCTTTTTCTGTATCTCTCTCCTCTCCCTTGTTCTTTTTTTCTCATTCTCCTTAAACTCGCACTTCATTTTTTGTCCACGTCTTTTTCTCTTATTAATCTCTTTCCTTCATGTCTTCTCTTTTCTTCAGCCCTCCATGTCCGCACTCATTTTTATTCTGGCAATATTCTGCCTTTTAACCTTCTGAGGTCCAAGGGCTTTTGTAGATATCTTCTTGAAGTCTCCTTTTTAAGGGTTTTTGCAGTTCACCATGTGTTTCATATCAAAATGTTCAGAATAAACTCTGCTTTCCGTATAGCGACACCCAAAATAGTCCCAGAGTAATGTGTAAAGAGATAATTTGGCCCTAAAGCAGAAATATTTTTCAAATCATCTTGTGAAAACATACCTACCCTCGATTGTTTTTGATGCTTGAAATGAGTTGATAGAAGTCTTCACAAGAGTAGTAATACATGAATGTTAAATAAATGTCTAAAATTTAATGAGTAGGGGTGTTGTGTTATCACCGGTGCGTCTTTTGTCCTCAGAGGGTTAATATAATACCATGCAGTGTCTCTGGCCCTACTTTTTCGGTGGCAGAAATGAAGGATTCAATCAACCACCGTGAGTCCACTGCTCCCTGAAGGATCTCTTGAATTCTTTTTTATTTAATTTCTGCCAAGAGGCACTTATATTCAGACAGTTTTTTTATTCTGGTAGCTTTCCCTATGAGTGTGTGCATGTGTCTGTAGACACAAACATTCACACAGGCAGACTGTGTTGGAGTGGCAGCTGTAGACATTTTCGTCTCAGACTTAATTGCGGCGTAGGCAGGTTAGGTTTTCTTTTCCTCCACATTTTCTCTCTCTGATGTTTTTTTTCTCCAAATGGTCAATTTTTTTATGACATACTGTACATACTTTCCTTGTTCTTACTAATAGCAGTACTTCTAACACACATGAGCAGATGTATTGATGATTTGAATGTCCTGATTTCTTTATTATAAATATACAGAGCCCTCAAATGGTTTGATCAGCTACTTTAAAACGCACGTACACGCATGTGATTTCATTATAGGTGAGTAAAGCTGCACAATACAGACAAAAACATAATCTAAATGCAATCTCTGTGCATTAAATATTCCAACTGGGAGATCCATAATCCGTGTGGAGCTAATGTTTTCAAAATAATTGCTTTCTCAACGCTTACAGGTCCCATGACATGCTGCATTTTGGATGCTTTTTATAGAGACCTTAGTGGTCCCTAATACTGTATCTGAAGTCTCTTTTATATAGACCTTAGTGGTCCCTAATACTGTATCTGAAGTCTCTTTTATATAGACCTTAGTGGTCCCTAATACTGTATCTGAAGTCTCTTTTATATAGACCTTAGTGGTCCCCTAATACTGTATCTGAAGTCTCTTTTATATAGACCTTAGTGGTCCCTAATACTGTATCTGAAGTCTCTTTTATATAAACCTTAGTGGTCCCCTAATACTGTATCTGAAGTCTCTTTTATATATAGACCTTAGTGGTCCCCCCCAATACTGTATCTGAAGTCTCTTTATATAGACCTTAGTGGTCCCCCTAATACTGTATCTGAAGTCTCTTTTATATAGACCTTAGTGGTCCCTAATACTGTATCTGAAGTCTCTTTTATATAGACCTTAGTGGTCCCTAATACTGTATCTGAAGTCTCTTTTATATAGACCTTAGTGGTCCCTAATACTGTATCTGAGGTCTCTTTTATATAGACCTTAGTGGTCCCCTAATACTGTATCTGAAGTCTCTTTTATATAGACCTTAGTGGTCCCTAATACTGTATCTGAAGTCTCTTTTATATAGACCTTAGTGGTCCCCTAATACTGTATCTGAAGTCTCTTTTATATAGACCTTAGTGGTCCCCTAATACTGTATCTGAAGTCTCTTTTATATAGACCTTAGTGGTCCCTAATACTGTATCTGAAGTCTCTTTTATATAAACCTTAGTGGTCCCCTAATACTGTATCTGAAGTCTCTTTTATATAGACCTTAGTGGTCCCCTAATACTGTATCTGAAGTCTCTTTTATATAGACCTTAGTGGTCCCTAATACTGTATCTGAAGTCTCTTTTATATAGACCTTAGTGGTCCCCCTAATACTGTATCTGAAGTCTCTTTTATATAGACCTTAGTGGTCCCTAATACTGTATCTGAAGTCTCTTTTATATAGACCTTAGTGGTCCCCTAATACTGTATCTGAAGTCTCTTTATATAGACCTTAGTGGTCCCCCTAATACTGTATCTGAAGTCTCTTTTATATAGACCTTAGTGGTCCCCCTAATACTGTATCTGAAGTCTCTTTTATATAGACCTTAGTGGTCCCCCCTAATACTGTATCTGAAGTCTCTTTATATAGACCTTAGTGGTCCCCAATACTGTATCTGAAGTCTCTTTTATATAGACCTTAGTGGTCCCCTAATACTGTATCTGAAGTCTCTTTTACATAGACCTTAGTGGTCCCCTAATACTATATCTGAAGTCTCTTTTATATAGACCTTAGTGGTCCCCTAATACTGTATCTGAAGTCTCTTTTATATAGACCTTAGTGGTCCCTAATACTGTATCTGAAGTCTCTTTTATATAGACCTTAGTGGTCCCCTAATACTGTATCTGAAGTCTCTTTATATAGACCTTAGTGGTCCCCTAATACTGTATCTGAAGTCTCTTTTATATAGATCTTAGTGGTCCCCTAATACTGTATCTGAAGTCTCTTTTATATAGACCTTAGTGGTCCCCTAATACTGTATCTGAAGTCTCTTTTATATAGACCTTAGTGGTCCCTAATACTGTATCTGAAGTCTCTTTTATATAGACCTTAGTGGTCCCTAATACTGTATCTGAAGTCTCTTTTTATATAGACCTTAGTGGTCCCTAATACTGTATCTGAAGTCTCTTTTATATAGACCTTAGTGGTCCCCCTAATACTGTATCTGAAGTCTCTTTTTATATAGACCTTAGTGGTCCCTAATACTGTATCTGAAGTCTCTTTTATATAGACCTTAGTGGTCCCTAATACTGTATCTGAAGTCTCTTTTATATAGACCAAAGTGGTCCCTAATACTGTATCTGAAGTCTCTTTTATATAGACCTTAGTGGTCCCTAATACTGTATCTGAAGTCTCTTTTATATAGACCTTAGTGGTCCCTAATACTGTATCTGAAGTCTCTTTTATATAGACCTTAGTGGTCCCTAATACTGTATCTGAAGTCTCTTTTATATAGACCTTAGTGGTCCCTAATACTGTATCTGAAGTCTCTTTTATATAGACCTTAGTGGTCCCCTAATACTGTATCTGAAGTCTCTTTTATATAGACCTTAGTGGTCCCTAATACTGTATCTGAAGTCTCTTTTATATAGACCTTAGTGGTCCCTAATACTGTATCTGAAGTCTCTTTTATATAGACCTTAGTGGTCCCTAATACTGTATCTGAAGTCTCTTTTATATAGACCTTAGTGGTCCCTAATACTGTATCTGAAGTCTCTTTTATATAGACCTTAGTGGTCCCTAATACTGTATCTGAAGTCTCTTTTATATAGACCTTAGTGGTCCCTAATACTGTATCTGAAGTCTCTTTTATATAGACCTTAGTGGTCCCCTAATACTGTATCTGAAGTCTCTTTTATATAGACCTTAGTGGTCCCTAATACTGTATCTGAGGTCTCTTTTATATAGACCTTAGTGGTCCCTAATACTGTATCTGAGGTCTCTTTTATATAGACCTTAGTGGTCCCTAATACTGTATCTGAGGTCTCTTTTATATAGACCTTAGTGGTCCCTAATACTGTATCTGAAGTCTCTTTTATATAGACCTTAGTGGTCCCCTAATACTGTATCTGAAGTCTCTTTTATATAGACCTTAGTGGTGGAGTGGAGCAGGATACCCAGGGCTCGGTTTACACCTATCACCAATTCTAGCCAGTGGGGGACCATAGGCAGGCTGGGGGAACTCATATTAATGTTAAAAAATACTCATGAAGTGAAATCTAATGCCATGGGACCTTTAAATAAAAAGGTTCAGATGATGTTTAGGTTTTAGAATGTGTGAAAGCTTTTTTTTTCCTGGTGTGACTCTAATCTGTAGTCATTTTGCATGCTTTGCTCAAAAAGCTGCATGAAACCCATTTCTCTCTGGTTAATTAAGGCGACACGGCTCATGCATTTTTGGAGATTTCAGCGGCCGGGGGTTGCAGTTTTGACAATGAAACAATGAAAGCACTGTGGAGCTGAGACTCGTAGTAATGAATTTAAGGGTCAAAACCAGAAGGACAAATTCCTTTTGGAATATCATGGGAGAGAGAAATGGTAGAAAAGTGTGGGGGGGGAGAAGTGGGTGGAGTTATATTTGGCTGGAGATAAAAGTCCAGTGAAGGGGTGGCTGGCCACCTGAGTTTGTCCAAAAACTGGAAGTGAAGCTCTCTCATACCAGTGACAGTTAGTACCTATGTTGGAAATGTTTTGTTAATTAACACCCGAGGAGAGATGTGAACTACAACTCCCTAGGAAGAACTGCGGTGAGAAATATCCAATCACTGAGCTTAAAATTCTGTTGCTGTGCAGCGAACGGTTCAGCTTCGAGAAAGTTGTGGAACATATGGAGGCTGTACATGGAAAGCCCTTTTAACATGTATGTGTTGCAGGTATCTGTAATTCAGTCTAATCAAAAAGAACATTTCTGTAACTACATTCTTCCTATCCGTAATTATGGAATTATAGCAGAAATAAGGAATTATTTTGAGTTAAGATGAGATGGATGTTGAGTGGAAAACCATTTACATTATATTTCAAATGTTAAGAAATTGAATAAAACTTCCAAAATTCAATGTAGGTAACCATTTCTTTTACCTGCGAAGAATGTTACATGTTACATGTTATATGTTACATGCATGCATCCAAGTTATTTGTGGCAATTAAAAAAGAAATGCATATTTCTGATATAAAAATTGTGAGAATGGGTTACACAAGGGTAATTTATTTTGATATAAAACAGAAAAGCAGTCAATGCTGACATTTGTGAAACTGAAATCAAAGACTTTTCCTTAATAAATGACTTGAATGAATAATCAATTAAACTATTTGCATCAATATTTCTGACAATTGACTAATCAATATATCACCTATTTGATAGTTTGGTTACATTTTGGGTTGTTTGTGCTGTTGTGTTTTATTACTAAGTGGCTTTCTAGGCTCAGAATAGGCCTTTTGGAGGGGGGGGGGGGCTTTGCATAGCAGTAACAGGGTTTAAGTATTCAGGCACCGTGCCAGATCTCGGGCGTGCAGCCGTGAGGAAAAATAAATAAATACATTTTGGAACTTGCATGCGTTTTTATATTTTTGAGTCAATTGATTTCACCTACAAGTCATATGAGAGGAACGTAAAAAAGAACTCTTGGCCTGGTACTCTAAGCCTGGTGCCGGGTTTCTGGGGTACGACTATTTTAGAATAATAAATAGATGAAAAAGTCCACATGGGATTTGTTTTTGATGCGCTAGGTTTAACCAATCATCGAACAGGATGTGTTTTTTTCACTGTAAGCCCTGCAGTAAGCATGGACGGTCAAGGCAAAGTTGAGAAATGAGTAAATATAAAAAAGGTATATTAATATTTCACCCCTGTGTTTTCCTCTGGTCACTTTTGACCCATTTTTATATCAGAAATCTGGGTTTCTTTAAAACAAATTGCACAAACATAACTTGGCTGCATGTATGTTGTATGGAACATATACAACATTTTCATTGTCTTCATGTAATATTATTCTTTTTGCATGTTTTTGGAGTTTCTGTGTTTTTTACTTTGTTGTTTTTGTATTTGCAGCACATTTCTAATAGAAATGGGAAGTGTTTTGAGCTGTTGTGTTCTGCGTGTTTGCTCTGGTTGGCCAAAACTAGTAAAAGTACCATCTAATGATGTAGATGGTTTGCTGGAGATTAGGATTTCCTTCTCATGGGAACTAAGAGGTGCATAAACATGTTGGCCACATGATGTGCTTCCACAGCCAGTGGCTCAGCCTAGTTTCTTTTTCTTCAACATTGCAACTCGGATATTAATGTGTCATCCATGCGGAGCCAGTGGTTTAAAAGTAATTGAAATTAGGGTTTTGACCGTGTGAATCAAATGGATGTTCTTCTGATGTGTGACTTTAACTGGAAGCTGTTTTAAAAGCTGCATGAAACACATTCTCTCCAGCTAATTATCATCGCGGGTTTTTGCAATTTGGACGTTTTCTCTGCCGGTATAAGT
Source organism: Etheostoma perlongum (assembly GCA_026937815.1). Classification (NCBI taxonomy): domain Eukaryota; kingdom Metazoa; phylum Chordata; class Actinopteri; order Perciformes; family Percidae; genus Etheostoma; species Etheostoma perlongum. The sequence goes on from CM049372.1 coordinate 30,977,355, forward strand.
GACAATGACAGTAGTGTGTTGCGCTCTGAGGAGCTGAAGCTTGTATAAATCAGTGTAAGAGATCAGATACACCAGGACAAACTCATGTGAGTCATATTATCACAGAGAATACTTTATGTAAAAGAGAAAGACATTATTAGAGGGGTCATAAGTGTCCATCTGTCCCCGTAAATTAACACACGTAGATGGGATTATAGCACGGTCACATGTTTCAGGAAAACCTCAAACACAAGTTTGGTAAACTGATTAATCATTTTTTGAAATAATTTGCGGAACTGTAATGTTATGGCCAGTCCCGTACACTGTAAAACGTTTTCACCAGTAAACTCTTTATTTACAGGACACAGTAAAGTTATTTTACTGTAAATGGACTACGGATTAGGACCATATGTCAAATGTATTTGAGTCCTTGAGTTCTGAATGAAAAAAAAAGTCAGAAATCTGTCTTTAATCTCATAATTCTGACTTAAAAAAAAAAAAAAATCAAAAACATTTTTTAAAAAGTTTTTTCAATGTTGAATTTTTTTTAAAGTCAGAATTCTAATAAAAAAGTCAGACTTTAATCTCAGAACTCAGTACATCTTTTCATATCTGACTTTAAAATAACACAGATTGCCTTTTATTGAATAATCTAATCCTCTATGATAGACTTACAGTTTCTTACTGTATTATTTGAATTTACAGTAAAACACTGGCTGCAGTGTAGTTCCTGCCTTTTCCTTTATTTTCCCAAGATGCATTGCCATTAACAGTAGATACCTGTAAATCTGTAACATTTGCAGATAGTGCTGTAGTATTATTTTCTCCCACAATGCATTGCCATTTAGAGTATGCACCTCTATAGCATTACAAGATACAGGATTTTAGCTGTAAATCAACATCAAATGTTTAATTCAATTCAAGACTTATCTCAAGACACGTTACAGATAGAATAGGTCTAGACCACACTCTATAATTTACAAAGACCCAAAAAATGTAAGTGTCAAGGAATAACACCCTTTTAGGGAAAACCTGGGACAGACCCAGGTTCTTGGTAAGCGGTGTCTGACGGTGCCGGGTGGGGGTGTAATGAACAGTGGCAATAATAGTAATAATACTGTAATGTTCTCGGTGTGCCTACTACTTGGTGCACATCCGAATAGCAATAAAACTTAATAAAAAATAATAAAAGTGTAACGTGTCTTATCCCTTAAAATCTACCAGAAACAGCTGGGGCGTAGCTAGCGCTAAACCAACCAGACTCCATTAAAAAAACAGTACTTTTAGCGTGTATAAAGCCAACATATTTTCACATGTAAATCGGTAAAGTATGTGTTTATTTCAACCAACACTAGAGTTATTTTAATGGTTGGAAAAGTGTAGAGAAGACCAAAAACAGCTTTTCATAGTTTTATTTGGTTTCTGTTGACTCTGAATGAAGTGGGCTTTACAATGGAACTATGAGTGGACTAGAAATAGAAATAGAAATGTATTTTATTTTATACATGTTGTTGGATGGAATTCAGGGAACATATGATGCAGGGGTTGATTCAATTTCATGAGACACTGCTCCTTATGCAAGATTCTCAATATGTTTTTAGTGGCATGTGAATGACTTCCTAAACCAGTTTATGCAAGCATCGCATTTGTAAATTAGCCAATAAAACCGCAGCATTACAGTAACACTTTATAACACTTTGGTGCAGATCTGTTTCATGTTGCCAGCGAAATATAGTTTAAGGAAAACAGCTGAGTTCAGAATTTTATTTTAGTTATGAGTGTAACTACACGCAACAGCACAGAGCTGTTTTCCCCTTTCTATTCTTTATGCTAAGCTAAGCTAACTGGCTGCTAGCTGTAGCTTCATTTTTAGCGTACAGACATGTGAGTGGTGTCAATCCTCTCATCAATCTCTACACCAAGGAGGTTAGGTTTGGTTTTTGGCTCTGTTTGTCCATTGTTTGTCGGTTTCTTTGTCAGGAAGATTACGGAAAAACTACTGGCCCAATTTTTATTAAACTTGGGCCAAAGAAAAACCCATTCAAGTTTGAAAAGTATCCGAATCACGGGGGCCGATACACCAATTATTTGTCTCTTTTGTTAACATTGCTAGATAGGGCATTTGTGCTGCATTTATCTGGTGGTGGAATAATCTGAAAACGGAGTTTCTGATTGAAAATGAACACTGCATTAACATGGAAGAAAAAGACATGGCCTGGCGGAAGCCTGCGCTCCTCCAAGTCTGCTATTGTGTTCATTGTTAGCTAACCGGCAACACCTTATAAGACACATGGCAGAGCAGGAATTTTCTGTGTTTGGGTTTTCAATTCTGTGACTTTTGTTCTTTAAACCAGTTTTTCTGGTAATTTTTTACATGCAGCATGTTTTTCCAGTGTTGTCACACTGTTTTGCAGTGTGTCAGTTTTGGATGTAGTTAATGAGTCGTGAACATTTTGTGAACTAAGGTGTGTCTGCAGCCTATCAGCGGCTCTTTGGACCGTCCACCTTTGGACTGTAAGGATCAAGGATACATAAAACTATTAACACACTGAGGGGAACGTGTGTGTGTGTGTGTGTGTGTGGGCGTTGTAGGTGGAGCTAACTAAGAGAACATTCCTCCATATTGGTGATCATATCAAATCATCTAATATTAATGCAAGGAGGCTCCATTGAACTCTAGAGCTGCACTTCCTGCCGACCTCTCTCGCTCTAGCACACACACACACACACACACACACACACACACACACTCTCTCTCTCTCTCTCTCTCAGAGAGTACACCAGACTTAGACGGACAAGATTTGCAAAAAGGGAAATATTTATGACCAGTTGTGACCAGCTCCCATGGGTACAGTGCTGCCCAGGTATGGAAGTATATTAATGACAATAGGTTAGAGAGAGCTCAACTCAATTCTCAAGTCAACCTTTGAGAGCGCACGTTTTCCTAAGAGCACAATCACATTTGAGTGTGCTATCCTGATTATGCGAGCGCTTGTTACTGAATCTGCTTTCTCGGTTTTCTCCAGCTGTTTTGGCTTCTGCGGAAATTGAGATCACAATCGGTCGCTTGCCAACAATTGTTTGATCTGCAAGCAAGCGTACGCGCCCACATGGGGATGTAGGAGTCTTTTTAGTCCATCTTGTCCACACAAGGAAAAAAGTCAGTATATTGGCAACCAGATGACTATAGAGGACAATATTTTTTATGCCTATAGATTTGAATTATTGTGGGCATGTGTATCTAGCACTGGAAATTGAAATTTAACCAAATTGTGGTGACCCAACTGACCCTCTCACTGCTGCTTTGCATATTCAAAAAATAGTAATAGTAAATTGTTACTTGTAACTGATGCACGTGATGTTTAAGACTCTTTGACTGCAAAAGAAAGTCAATATCAAATTTAAGGTAACATTCTTAGCACACCGGTTGTCTCTACCTACATATCGTTGCTGTATATGTAGATATTTGAATTTTATATTTTTCATAAATCAATGCTTTTGGTCTCCCTTTACATCTGTGTGTGGGTTTTTACAAATATTTAAACAGTGAAGGGGCGATTTTGTTTGACTTTGTCTTAGCTCAATAAAACGTATAAATCTGCCTTTTTTGATTTCATTTCATGTCATTTAGCTGACGCTTTTATCCAAAGTGACTTACAATTTGCTATATATGTCCGAGGTTGCACACCTCTGGAACAACTAGGGGTTAAGTGTCTTGCTCAGGGACACATGGGTTGATGTATCGCAATGGGAATAAACCTAGATCTACCGCATCATTATTATATATTTCCTGAAAAACAGTGGCTTTGGACATGCAAGGTTTTCACCTGACAGCGACAATATCCATCCAGCTTTTGAAATTTATTTTTAACTCAGTTTAAGTAACGCATCATTTTTTGAAATGTGATCTTTGAGAAGCTTGTTCAAAGGGTGACACTGTCTATGTCTCTCATGTGAAGAGAAAGCGAGAGAATATGTAACTAATGACTATACTCTTTTAATTGGTCGCCTCTGATTTCGTTCTGCCTGCAGTTGTTGATCATGTGACGCACAACAACACAATTTCATGTCCCAAGTTTAACACATGACAGCCAGAAACACACAGTCTCAGTTTTCAACACATCATCTTGTCTTTGGGATCCGTTACGACTTTCCATCTTGCTGTGAGAGAGCCAGCGAGGGACAATATCTTTTGAGTTTTGGACAAAAGACGTTCATCTTCGGCTTTGGGAATAATTTAGGATATTTTTCCACAATTGTCTGATCCATTTAGTGCCAAAATAATTGACACATTAATCGACGATGAAAATAATCGTTAGCTGCAGACCTACAAAAACAATGTCTTTGATCGAACTGAAAAATAAGAATGTACTCAAATAGTCATGGACCGAGAATCAGCCTATGCCTATTCTCAAAGCTAAAGGTGCAGGTCAGTGAACGCATCACCCAGCTCCTAATAACAGAAGACAATCATCCCTGTGTGTTTTTAGGGGGATTTCAGTTATTTAAAACATATCCTGCGGTCTGTAAATCGCTTCCTTTGTCCGGCAAACTGTAGCAGCACAACTTCATGTTAAAATCATAACAAGAACCTCACACAAACAGTATACACATTTAAAATACAAACACACATAATGGAGTACAAAAATGTGTCTGTCCCGTTGGCCCTGGGCCTCCTGACCTCGTTAACTCACCCAGATTTCAACCAATCCTCACATCGGTCAGATGCTGTTCAGGCTAAAAGATATTAAATCATGTGTGTGTAGGCAAATGTTTACATTTGCGAACAGACGCTCTCTACTAAAACGCTTAAAAATGCAGCCGCTTTTGATTTCCTTGCTAAAGTTTTAAGTTTGTGGGTCATTTGTCATTTTGAGTACCACATCTGTTATTTAAAAGAAATTTCCTTACATTGTAAAAAGCGTATTGACCCAAAATGATAAATAAAACCCCACATTTTCTCACCTTCAGTGGTACGGAGTCATACAGATTTAGTTTAACATTTAAAAAAGTTGCAGTATGTAAAGTAGTGCCAACGCTGAATTTTTCAATTGCTTAGAGGACCATACACTAAATTTTTTATTCACCGTTATTGCATTAGGATGTTGGCATGAATCTATTTTGTTCGTTTCAAACTCATTGCCCGAGGGGCCAAATTTGGCCCCTCGCTATTTTTTATCCATCCCAGCGAAACTATGTAAACCTTCGTTCCCACCAAAACAATTCAATAAGGAGAGACATGTTTGCAGAAATGCAAATAATGTTTATTTTACAGCTCAATAAAATGTCGGTGGCAATTAGACTCCATCGCTATATGAATATTTTGCATATACATAGGGCTAGAGAATCTAGACACTGGTGGGGCGACAAAGCCCAAAAAACCGACTGATGGAGGCTCCAGACCAGTCAGCTGGAGTAGATGAGTGGAGGTGGAGGGTTGCACTCTTTGCCTGTGTAGCATACAAATGGGGTATATGTTGCAATATAGCAGATAGAAATATCTGATGTATGATTGGGCTACAGAAGACAAAAGTTCGTCTCATGGGAGGTGTTGAAAAGATAAGCAGAGGCCAATAATTCAATTTGGTGTTGGTACCATGTATTAAGTGAAAAAGACAAAACTTTAATACCCAAAAATATTTACAATCTGCAGACAATTTTTTTAAGAGTTCATCCAGAAACAACGTTTAAGCAACTCAGAGTACTCAATTTAAAGTCAATTCATCACACACACTATAAGACTAAGGTCTTTGTCCATGAGCCATGAACATATCATCCATATGGTCCAAGGACGCAATAAGCCACAGCTCTTAAAGAACGGCTGTGTAAGTGTATGATTGAGAGTGGAGGGGGTGAGCAAAGCTACAGCCTCCTACCAAACCATACAGGGGGCGACGATGTTGTTGGGGCAGGTTCTGTTCCAAGTTGTTCTGTTCCTAGCTCGCCATCAATTAGCCCACAACTGCCGCACCTGGCCTGTATTCAATCAACAGGACCCATGGTTTAGTCACTACTCATAATTTATCCACTAGCTAGTTTTAGGTTCTATACTTTATATTCTATGTGTACACAATAATCAATACTACACAAGTACTTCCCATAAAAATGTTAATGTGACAGATGACAACTATACAAAATACTTGAATGCATGTAAATAAACATCCATAATTATTACAAGTATTCAACAAACATTTCATTCCATACAATTGATGATTGTCATTCAATAATACATAAATCATTCAAATACTTAACCAAAGCATTACAACAAAGTGCTAGGTTTGAAAGGCTAAATGCGGTTAGCATTAAGCTAGCAGAGAACTCCATTAACTTACCCAAAGATGCTAATTGCAATATGCTAGTGGACATACAAACAAAGAGACTCACCAATTCCCGCAGATACTCAACACACCACGACCCCAGTCGACTAAAAGCAACAGTGGTGGATGCTACAATTACAAAATTGCATATTAAGGTCACACAAGCATTTAAGATTGAAGAAATAAGCGAGAATATGGTGTTGTTTGTATGAGACATACCCAGTGCAGCTGCTCCAGTGGCTTCCCCCTCACACTACTGATTGGGGGGGAACTCACTGCAGCTTTTAACCCATGCTTGAGTGCTCTGATTGGTTAACTGAGCCTACCATGTGACTCATGATAAAATTGTTGTTTCAGGTGTGTTCAGGTAAGTGGGAAAAATGAGACCTGGGTTACACCTGCAACAACAGCTGATATTAAAGGAAGAAACGGATTTTTTAAAGTAGGCTTGTGACTCTGTGATTGGAGATGAAAAAGCTCCAAAAGCTAGCTGGGTTCCCAAACATTTATGAGATGACGTTGTTTGCATGTAGGGACCAGTTAATGTTACCGGTCAATCACATTGTCTCCAGTTAAAGTTACCTGCCGGTCACATTGTCTCTAAACAGTCCGCTCACAGTGAAGTCCTGCACGGATCAGCAGAGAGAGTCTGGCAGCTGCTCTGCTCTGCCTGTATTCTGCTGCGGATCAGCGGCTAACGAGCGAGCTAACTGCTAACAGGCAACAGTACAAATATAGTATGTCATTTATAAAAGGTTTCTAGTGTCGATGTACAGTATTGGCTGTGCAGTGGCTGCTTGTGTGTTGAAAACGATTAAGCATACAACGCCGCTATGCGTTAGAGCGGCCAAAGCGTCAAAAAGCTTTCCCGTACTTTTTGACAAGCGTCCTTGACAGGGCGGCCAGAGCTCCTTTTGCAGCTCAAGTCGGCAGCGGTGTGTACATACGGTTGAAATTGCTCTAAGAGATGTTGGGTGACGTTAGCAGATGGTGAGAAGATGTTTTTTACAGTGTGTTCTGGGGACAGGCACCTAGCAGATAGTGAGGAGATGTTTTTTACAGTGTGTTCTGGGGACAGGCAGCTAGTGGATAGTGAGGAGATGTTTTTTACAGTGTGTTCTGGGGACAGGCAGCTAGCAGACAGTGAGGAGATGTTTTTTACAGTGTGTTCTGGGGACAGGCAGCCAGCAGATAGTGAGGAGATGTTTTTTACAGTGTGTTCATGGGACAGGCAGCTAGCAGATAGTGAGGAGATGTTTTTTACAGTGTGTTCTGGGGACAGGCAGCTAGTGGATAGTGAGGAGATGTTTTTTACAGTGTGTTCTGGGGACAGGCAGCTAGCAGACAGTGAGGAGACGTTTTTTACAGTGTGTTCTGGGGACAGGCAGCTAGCAGACAGTGAGGAGACGTTTTTTACAGTGTGTTCTGGGGACAGGCAGCCAGCAGATAGTGAGGAGATGTTTTTTACAGTGTGTTCTGGGGACAGGCAGCTAGCAGACAGTGAGGAGACGTTTTTTACAGTGTGTTCTGGGGACAGGCAGCTAGCAGATAGTGAGGAGATGTTTTTTACAGTGTGTTCTGGGGACAGGCAGCTAGCAGATAGTGAGGAGATATTTTTTACAGTGTGTTCTGGGGACAGGCAGCTAGCAGACAGTGAGGAGACGTTAGCTGTATGTGACAACAAATGTTCTAGCATTGCGTGACATCGCTTAGATCAGCTTTAAGGCAGGATTAGTCTCACTTTCCAACGTTTCACTTACGGGATTTGTGGACTGTGGACTAGCAAGACCCTCCTCCGCTCCACAGTGTGTGGATGGTCTGGCAAAGCGAGACTAAGGAAGGATTGTCCTTTGTTTTGTTTTTTTGCAACCTTGGTGAACTGACCCTCTAATTCTGGCTATTCGCTTCTTCCTCGTGATATGTTCAGCTCTTCCCTCCACTCCTCCCTGTTGGCTGCTAATAACTGTAGGAATAGCAGCTCCACGCTCTTCTGCTGTGAGATGCTTATGATAAAAGACTCTCTTCTCCATTAAGATGTTCTCAAAGTGTCGTGGTTTCACATCTCGGGGCCGACGGAGCCGCAGCTTTCCTGCAGAGTCAGACTGGTGTGTTCAGCGTTCAGAGCTTGTCGCTATGTTTCTGTGTTTTATACCATCGTTACATTTATGTCTATATGCGTTAAGTGTGTGTTTGGCTTTTATCAAACTTTTTAACGCCCACAACATGAAACTTTCTCAACATGAAACATGAAATTAAATGTTATTATTTTATATTTCTACTGAGTTTTTGTTAAGATGGTTTAAAGAGATACATGTTTTTAATCATAGTTACATGTAAATAGATTAAACCTGTAAGTTACTAAAATGTAGACACCTGTTCACTTTTTTATTGTGGATTTTAAAGGAAAATTAGTTTTTTTTAACATTAATATGCGTTCCCCCAGCCTGCCTATGGTCCCCCAGTGGCTAGAAATGGTGATAGTTGTAAACCGAGCCCTGGGTATCCTGCTCTGCCTTTGAGAAAATGAAAGCTCAGATGGGCCGATCTGGAATCTGGTTACCCCCCTTTCTCTGCTTTGCCTGCCCGGAGAATTTGGCCCACCCATGAGAGAGAGAGAGAGAGACATCATGGCTTTCAAACAAGCAAAGTGGCAGTTGGCAGCCCCCCCCTCTTTCCTTCTCAAAAGCTACAGACTCAGAAATGGCACATAGTAAGGAAAGCTCATTGTGGGACTGGCTCTAGTGGCTGGAATTCTGCAGGATAGAGACTTCAGATACAGTATTAGGGACCACTAAGGTCTATATAAAAGAGACTTCAGATACAGTATTAGGGACCACTAAGGTCTATATAAAAGAGACTTCAGATACAGTATTAGGGACCACTAAGGTCTATATAAAAGAGACTTCAGATACAGTATTAGGGACCACTAAGGTCTATATAAAAGAGACTTCAGATACAGTATTAGGGACCACTAAGGTCTATATAAAAGAGACTTCAGATACAGTATTAGGAGACCACTAAGGTCTATATAAAAGAGACTTCAGCTACAGTATTAGGGACCACTAAGGTCTATATAAAAGAGACTTCAGATACAGTATTAGGGGACCACTAAGGTCTATATAAAAGAGACTTCAGATACAGTATTAGGAGACCACTAAGGTCTATATAAAAGAGACTTCAGATACAGTATTAGGAGACCACTAAGGTCTATATAAAAGAGACTTCAGATACAGTATTAGGGACCACTAAGGTCTATATAAAAGAGACTTCAGATACAGTATTAGGGGACCACTAAGGTCTATATAAAAGAGCCTTCAGATATGGTATTAGGGACCACTAAGGTCTATATAAAAGAGCCTTCAGATACAGTATTAGGGGACCACTAAGGTCTATATAAAAGAGACTTCAGATACAGTATTAGGGACCACTAAGGTCTATATAAAAAGACTTCAGATACAGTATTAGGGGGACCACTAAGGTCTATAAAAGAGACTTCAGATACAGTATTAGGGGACCACTAAGGTCTATATAAAAGAGACTTCAGATACAGTATTAGGGGACCACTAAGGTCTATAAAAGAGACTTCAGATACAGTATTAGGGACCACTAAGGTCTATATAAAAGAGACTTCAGATACAGTATTAGGGGACCACTAAGGTCTATATAAAAGAGACTTCAGATACAGTATTAGGGACCACTAAGGTCTATAAAAAAGACTTCAGATACAGTATTAGGGGACCACTAAGGTCTATATAAAAGAGACTTCAGATACAGTATTAGGGGACCACTAAGGTCTATATAAAAGAGACTTAAGATACAGTATTAGGGGACCACTAAGGTCTATATAAAGAGACTTCAGATACAGTATTAGGGACCACTAAGGTCTATATAAAAGAGACTTCAGATACAGTATTAGGGGACCACTAAGGTCTATATAAAAGAGACTTCAGATACAGTATTAGGAGACCACTAAGGTCTATATAAAAGAGACTTCAGATACAGTATTAGGGAGACCACTAAGGTCTATATAAAGAGACTTCAGATACAGTATTAGGGACCACTAAGGTCTATATAAAAGAGACTTCAGATACAGTATTAGGGACCACTAAGGTCTATATAAAAGAGACTTCAGATACAGTATTAGGGGACCACTAAGGTCTATATAAAAGAGCCTTCAGATATGGTATTAGGGACCACTAAGGTCTATATAAAAGAGCCTTCAGATACAGTATTAGGGGACCACTAAGGTCTATATAAAAGAGACTTCAGATACAGTATTAGGGACCACTAAGGTCTATATAAAAAAGACTTCAGATACAGTATTAGGGGACCACTAAGGTCTATAAAAGAGACTTCAGATACAGTATTAGGGGACCACTAAGGTCTATATAAAAGAGACTTCAGATACAGTATTAGGGGACCACTAAGGTCTATAAAAGAGACTTCAGATACAGTATTAGGGACCACTAAGGTCTATATAAAAGAGACTTCAGATACAGTATTAGGGGACCACTAAGGTCTATATAAAAGAGAGACTTCAGATACAGTATTAGGGACCACTAAGGTCTATATAAAAAAGACTTCAGATACAGTATTAGGGGACCACTAAGGTCTATATAAAAGAGACTTCAGATACAGTATTAGGGGACCACTAAGGTCTATATAAAAGAGACTTAAGATACAGTATTAGGGGACCACTAAGGTCTATATAAAGAGACTTCAGATACAGTATTAGGGACCACTAAGGTCTATATAAAAGAGACTTCAGATACAGTATTAGGGGACCACTAAGGTCTATATAAAAGAGACTTCAGATACAGTATTAGGGACCACTAAGGTCTATATAAAAGAGACTTCAGATACAGTATTAGGGGACCACTAAGGTCTATATAAAAGAGACTTCAGATACAGTATTAGGGACCACTAAGGTCTATATAAAAGAGACTTCAGATACAGTATTAGGGACCATTAAGGTCTATATAAAAGAGACTTCAGATACAGTATTAGGAGACCACTAAGGTCTATATAAAAGAGACTTCAGATACAGTATTAGGAGACCACTAAGGTCTATATAAAAGACTTCAGATACAGTATTAGGGACCACTAAGGTCTATATAAAAGAGACTTCAGATACAGTATTAGGGGACCACTAAGGTCTATATAAAAGAGCCTTCAGATATGGTATTAGGGACCACTAAGGTCTATATAAAAGAGCCTTCAGATACAGTATTAGGGGACCACTAAGGTCTATATAAAAGAGACTTCAGATACAGTATTAGGGACCACTAAGGTCTATATAAAAAAAAGACTTCAGATACAGTATTAGGGGACCACTAAGGTCTATAAAAAGACTTCAGATACAGTATTAGGGGACCACTAAGGTCTATATAAAAGAGACTTCAGATACAGTATTAGGGGACCACTAAGGTCTATAAAAGAGACTTCAGATACAGTATTAGGGACCACTAAGGTCTATATAAAAGAGACTTCAGATACAGTATTAGGGGACCACTAAGGTCTATATAAAAGAGACTTCAGATACAGTATTAGGGACCACTAAGGTCTATATAAAAAAGACTTCAGATACAGTATTAGGGGACCACTAAGGTCTATATAAAAGAGACTTCAGATACAGTATTAGGGGACCACTAAGGTCTATATAAAAGAGACTTAAGATACAGTATTAGGGGACCACTAAGGTCTATATAAAGAGACTTCAGATACAGTATTAGGGACCACTAAGGTCTATATAAAAGAGACTTCAGATACAGTATTAGGGGACCACTAAGGTCTATATAAAAGCATCCAAAGACCACCATGTCATAGGACCTTTAAATGTTAAATATAGTCCAACATAAAATCTAATTTCTACATCTTAGTCTCTAAAAAGCATCTGCAGTAAGTTTGTGATGCCCTTCACAAACGTGATGCAAGCATTTTGTCTTTAGTCTCCTTTATCTTGTTTGTATGCAGCTAACGTTGGTAATAATGAATACATAAATACAATAAATATGATTTTAAGGTTGTACCCGGAATGTTTATACACACAGAAGATGTATAATTCAATACTGTTCAATAATGTACAGTGAATGCAGCACAAGGTCTGTCATTTCTGAACAAGAAACAGCTGTTTCACATGTAATCATATCTAACTGCAGTCAAGGAGTCTGATCTGTTTAGTTGATTTCAAATGAAGTTATCCAGTGAGACCTTATTGTGCCAAAAACATTACTGCAGACAAACACACACACACACACACACACACACACACACACACACACACACACACACACACACACACACACACACACACACACACACACACACACACACACACACTCACTGTTCTGGTCTTAGCTTCTTTTATTTGGGATTCACAACTTTTCAGTCTATATTAGACATTGTGCAAAACTATACAACTTCCTGGCCAATGAAATGGTTTGTTATAATCAATAAGGCTCCAACTAACAGTTTTTTTCATTGTTGATTTACCTGTCTATAATTTTCTCAATTAATGGATTAGTTTGTTCACTAAAATGTCAGAAAATGGGGAAAAATTGTTTTCCCAAAGATGACGTCCACAAATGTCTTGTTTTGTCAACGATATGACAGTTTACTGTCATTATCAAAGTAGTTGGCGATTCATTTTAGGGTTGAAGCTCTAATTATGAAACTAACATACTTAGAGGTTTTCCCAGTTCCTCAATAGAACAATATTTGCATTTTTTTCAAGAACATTTGTACCTGGGTTTCCATATTGCTACATCTGGGGCCCCTGGGGGATCCTCAGAGTTACTGCATGGGGGCAGCCAAGTTGTAAATTAAAAAAAAATATATTTATTTTTGAAGACCCCTGCTTTAAATGATAGTAACCTCTTAACAAAAGAAGTTAACATTCTCAAATGCTGTAAAAAACACCAACAACTAATGAAATAAGCTATACAATTGGCTAAATTATAATTTAATTCTGCATATAGATCACAAAATAAAATAAAAAAAAGTATTCAGTGCCAGTTTTTAGATGCATTTCGGGGGTGGGGGAGGTAATCAAATATTATATTGTATTGTATTGTATTGTATATATCACAATACAGGATAGAATATCTTCTTAGAAATATAGGACATGTTGGATAGGATAGAACAACTCAATGGAATACTGCTAAATAATAAATCCGTTCATTATTCGTATCACTTCTCTTCATTTTAAACAAATCTAGTAAATTTGTAATGGAACGTAATGTTATTATATCCTAATACAATATACTGTACATGTTCTGCAGGCTCAGCTACTTTTTAAAGAAACTATTCCAGTGCTTGTTCCATGGTTTATCATTTTGATAAGTCCTCGGCACCATGGGAGGCTTAGGCCTTCTAACCGCACCCCTGCAATTTAGCTATAAATGTCTGCACACGTGATCATCTGTGATTTTTTTGTGAAATGTACCTGTGTTCAGATAAATTTGGCTTATTGCCAGACATGGACGGCCTTTTGCTTTAATCTTCCTCAGCGATGCCGGGCAGGTTTTTGTGATAACGCTGTAATGGCAGTGGAGGCATGCGGCTCACTGGCAGATAGACCATGTATCCTGGACAACCCCCTCCCCACACACACATACACACACACACACACACGCAGGCACACACATGCATACATAAATATAGAGTTGGTCAATCAGGCAGTAAAAGGCTGCACCATGTGTTTATGGAGAGAGGGGGAGGAGACGTATGGAGCTTTCGCAGCGGGGCAGTTTCTCTCTCGTGGACGATCGCTGCTCTATCACATCCTTTGTGTATTAATAAAGAAAGAAGACGTCCCTCTTCCTTCTCCAAAGCTGATATAATGCAACTGTGTGTCTTCACTCAAAGTGAGTCATGCATGCCAACTTGCTAATAATGACAAAGTCTGTGTGATAGGAGCTAATGAATGACTGTATGTGTCACAATAAGAGATTCCAGCATCTGCAAGCATACAGTGTTGGTATTTTAGCAGCACGTCCCCAACAAGTCTACATTCATGTGCCGCTGTTCTGTGCTAATTCAACAGCAGTTCCACATACAGAAAGTAATGTGAATTTGTGTAGAACGAGTACTGAAAACAGTGTTCTTAACTCGGGTTCACATCCCATCTCATAATAAAACAAATCAGCATTTCAATGATTTAAATCATAACCACGATTCATAGCCTTAAACTACATATTCATTGTCGCATCCTCTTTATATTGTAACAGAGATTTAAAGTAATTGTGTGTGTGTGTGTGTGTGTGTGTGTGTGTGTGTGTGTGTGTGTGTGTGTGTGTGTGTGTGTGTGTGGCCTTTGTGTGAGCCATCTAAGCAGGTTCATTGTCGGAGCGTCTCGTCTCTTGAGGCAGTGATGGTACAGCTGTAACAATGGACAGGGGGGAAAAATATTACATTGGAGAGAGAGAGAGAGAGATAGAGAGAGAGATAGAGAGAGAGAGAGCAAATAAAGAGGAAATACAAAATGTGCTGTGTTTCAATGAGGGGAATAAAATAATACGAGACTGAATGAAAAATGAGAAATGAAAAATAAATATTCACCAATTGGGGGCAGGGAAAGGTAGAAAAGAAAGTGGAGAGGGCAGAGATAAGGAGTGAAAAAGTAATTATAGGAAACGAGTGAATTAAAGGAAATAAATAGAATTAAAAGGGTGTTATTGAGAAGGGGAGGAGGTGTGAAGAAATAGTATAAAGAGAGTGTATGTAATATGTCTCCGTATATCCGCGCTCTTCTTCTTCTTCCCTCAAACATACTCTCTATATATGATATATACATATACTGTATATAATGTATATAATGATCACATAAGCCCTCTATGAGCGAGTATATGTATGTGTGAGGAGCCCTTTAGCTTTCTTTTGTCTCATCCAACATTTAAATCTCATAAGGAATTTTACCCACGTGCCCCAGCGGGTCATGGGGGCGAGGAGAGCCGGGGACGGCCAAAGAGGTTTAGTCATCAACCTTCAAACTCTCAGCGGGACATTTGTCGCCCAAAACAACGTGAAATCTTTCCAAAAAATCCACAATGAAGAAATGTCAGCGGCTTGTCCTTCAGCTTTATAGGCAATGATAAAACAATAATCAATAGGAGACGTAATGTTGTAGTTTTTTTGTCTTGCAGGCGTAATGGTGCTCACACCGAACAATAAGGGGCCAGATTGGGGTGGGGGGGTGGGGTCACACATTAGGATTCAGCGCTTGGTCAGGTTGGGAAGGATGTGGATCCCCTGCTGTGTCACCAAAAACAAAGTGCAGGGTGGATTTTGTGCAACCACATATTTTTCCTCTTCATACTTTGTCCACATAAAGCTGTTCACACTCCTTTAAATGGGGATATGTGAAAATAGTCTTGAGTATGGATGAATCTGAAAAGGCCAGTCAGGTGGTTTTAGTGTAAAAATAAGTAAATTAAGGCTTTTGGGAAACATACATATGGACATGTTTAGTTTTTTTTTCAGGTTTGACCTGCTGAGATCAGCTGTAATAACTGAGCTGTCTCTCTAAAAAAAAAAAAAAAAAAAAAATCCTTCCAACCGCACTCCTAATTAGATTACTCAATACTGTTGTTCTCTGTCTTAGTTTTGCGGAGGAGGGTCTGGCCAGTCCACACAGCGACCGGGATGGGAGAGAATGGCGCTCTGGTTTATTGACATTTCTTCAAACCAATCACAAACGTCAAAAGTGGTGCTAAGCTCGGCACGGAGCAGCTGTAAAACAGCCTCGGGAAGGAACTTGTTTTGGTGGAACATGTGTACGTGCAAGAAAAAAACTGACATTAGACAGAAAACCTAGTCTAGCTGTCTTGTATTTACCCGGCAGTGATCTGAGTTATCCATGGTCCTCATGAATCCACCAGAGTTAAAAATTCCAACCCATAGAAAGCAGAAGGTAACGGACATCTGCAAAAAAACATGCATCCGGCGGGATTTCCCACGACACCGGGGCAATCCCAGAAGTGGAACATTGAGGATATGGACTAAAATGTATACAATATTAACAAGCATCATCTGAAGAAGATAACAACTTCAGGCAACAAGAGCCTTTTTGTTCTCTAGAAACTCAGAGGTAAATTATAAAATCTCAGTAATGACCTGCACCATTCATCCTCTTATGACCATAGATGGTTATGAATGGATCTGGATGGATGAATGGGTGAATTCTTGTGTGTGGTGCTGTGAGCGCGGTATTTAGAGACATTATAAGCAGGTTTTATTGTGCTCTCGCGTATCTCGGACTACAAAATTGCTGCAAAGGAAATAAAAACGGTGAGACATCTAGAACTTAAAAAGACTGCCATTATGGTCACGCTCAGAGTCCCTCCTTTCTAGGAGTTTTGTGCTGGATTGCAACAAACATCTGGTGCAGCAAGCTCGGCCAAAAGTCATGTTGTGTCTCCAGGAACCATGACAACAAAGAGGCCTTGGTGTAATTCTGTCTGGCGCCTTTGTTTCATCCTCAGTGGAAATTATTAAAAAAGCCAAAATGCCACATAAGATTCATTAAATTTTTTTGAGTGCACCAGAATAAGATGCATCCAGTGGAGATTAAACATCATCACATCTGTTCCGGACGGCTGATGTCCCACATCTGTCCACTCAGCTCGGCTCCACCGTAAAAAAAAACACATTTATTCTGCGCTTAGTGGAGAACCTTGAACCTCGCCTCTGGCTTTCATCACTGGCATTAAAAGCTTAAAAAAAACACACCATCCCACCCCTCTGCTACTGTGTTTGGACTGGAGGGTGGAAGAGGGGGAGGTGTTGCCCCACCCCAACAGTGTCTTTGGTGGCCGAGGTCCTGCCTGCACAAATTGGATTTTCTGCTGTCCAGTAGCTCAGCTGTTCGCTAAGCATGGTGTGTGTGTGTGTGTGTGTGTGTGTGTGTGTGTGTGTGTGTGAGAGAGAGAAGTGAGTCATTGTTACAGCTACAGCTCAGTGTCCACTGAGTCCTTCAGACTGATCACCTTAACTTGTCGAGATCTAACAGTTTAAGCTCTTAAATGTTGTTGTTGGGTTATTTTGGCTTCTGCTCCTGGAAAGCATCTCCCTTAAAGGACACTTCCCGGTAGGGCTGCACGATTATGGCCAAAAATAATAATCACGATTATTTTGATCAATATTGAGATCAGGATTATTTATCACGATCATTGATTTATTGTCACATAAAGCAGTTATAAATAGCCATACTGTACATCCATATTGTGCTAGAGATCTTCTACTAGTCCAGGACTAAAACTTATATCTCTGTATTTTATTTTTAAAATTCAAGTAATTGTGTAGCCCTACTTCCCGGCGTTTTGTTACGCCTGGTACTTACAGTTTTTAGTTTACTGAAATGGAAGAATTTGTTTCAGTATGCTAAAACAGTAGTTGCATTAACAGTAGAGCTCATTCATGTTGTTGATCATTTTCAAAACAATCTGGACATTCTTAGTATTTATTTGTACATTAAAAAAACATATAAATCTTCTTTAAAAAAACATAAAGATAAGTGTAATTGCTTGTTAGTCTGTTAGTGTGTGTGTTGACTCATCTGTAGCCTATTCAGCTGTATATCTTTACATTTTCTGTTTACTTTCTACCAGTTGAAGCATGTTAGGAGCTGTTTTCACCAAACGAGTGAGCCTCTCCTCTCTAAGCGTAGCTCCAATGGAGCCATTTTGATGCTACCAAGCCATCACCCGCCGTTAGCATCCCATTGACTGCCATTCATTTTGGCGCCAATTTGACTATATGTCAAAATTATTGACTAACAAATATATGGTTATTTGGATAGTTGGAGGTTGCGCAGTAACGCTCAGCCATCACCGGAAAAGTGCTTCTAATGTCCTTCACTGGTCTC
The DNA here is from genome assembly GCA_026937815.1 of Etheostoma perlongum. Lineage (NCBI taxonomy): Eukaryota > Metazoa > Chordata > Actinopteri > Perciformes > Percidae > Etheostoma > Etheostoma perlongum. Next base: position 30,995,514 of record CM049372.1, read on the forward strand.
CATCCAGAACAATTGGGATCTGTTGGTCCATGTCTTTAACTGTCTATGATTGTCACCACAGAAAGCTTTTTGTTGACTATAAACTGTGCTGAAGGATTTCCTTTGCTGGCAGGAAACAACGTTTTGATGCATGGAAATTAGTGTGAAATCATTCCAAACCCTTTTTTTTTTCAGAAAAAAAAACCCATCTTGGAATTAATTATGCCGTGAGAATTAATTTCCTTGTTCAGTTCTGGGTTATTGATTCATTTCAGGGGATGTTATCCCAAGTTTAGATTGTGGTATACATACAGTATAATGACTTTGTTGGATCATTCCTGGAAGGGTTTGTTCAGTGTGACATATATCAACTTTTTTTCAGGCCCAGGGGGATCCATATCACAATAAACACACACACAAACACACACACACACACTCACACACACACAAATATATACTGTATATACAAAAATACAAAGCCTTCCACAATGTTTAGTGACTAATATACAGACATGCTCGCCAATGGTTCCACAGTCTGGAAGAGAATCTGACAGAACTGCGTACAGGGTTAGCCAAAACAGCGATTAAGTCATTTTCATACCCCGATACCCTACACATAAATCTATACATCAGGTTATGTGAGACATTCAACATGCAAAGTGAGGATTTCAAGCCTCATTTGACTTGTCACCAGAACATTGCTGATTTGAATTTTTTTGGGGGGGCGGGGGAAATCTGAGCTTGGAGAGACAAACAAAAAAAACCTCTTCTCTCCATTAGTAGACCGACTCCCGAAACTCTATCTCACAATGTTGAACTTTATGATGCTACATACCTTTTCCCCAGGCTGTTCCCAGGCTCATGAACTATTTGTACATATAGCTAAAAACTGTAATGGACTTTCATTTGTATGTATTCCATGTATTTATATTGCCGTGTGCACCACAGTGACTTATGAATGTGGAACATTTGTATGTTCAAAAGTTGAAAAAAACTCAGATTGGACAGATACTCTAGCTAGCTGTCTGGATTTACCCTGCAGAGATCTGAGGACCAGGTAACCATAGTCCTCAGATTGGACAGATAGTCTAGCTAGCTGTCTGGATTTACCCTGCAGAGATCTGAGGACCAGGTAACCAGAGTCCTCAGATTGGACAGATAGTCTAGCTAGCTGTCTGGATTTACCCTGCAGAGACCTGAGGACCAGGTAACCAGAGTCCTCAGATTGGACAGATAGTCTAGCTAGCTGTCTGGATTTACCCTGCAGAGATCTGAGGACCAGGTAACCATAGTTCTCAGAAATCCACCAGAGGTTAGAACGCCAACACAAAGAAAGCGGAAGGTAACGGACAAAGGCGAAAATACATGCCTCCGCTGGAACGTTGAGGATGTGGACTAAAATTGACACAATATTAACAAGCAACATCTGAAGAAGAGAACAGCTACAGGCAGCAGATACGTTTTTGTTCTGTAGAGACTCAGAGGTAAATTATAAAATCTCAGTAATTACCTGCACCATTCATCCATTAATGTAATGCAATTTCTATGTATTCCATGTAATTATATTGCCGTTTGCACCACAGTGACTGCTCCTGTATGAAGAAGGTTGGGTGCTAAATTACTGCGCTTTCAAGAGTTGGTTTCCAGGAAACGTGTGTTTATGTGCTGGGAGTACTGCTTAAGGAGACAGAAGTGTTAATCCAAACCACAATCTTTTTTTGAATCTTCAAAAAAAGCCATTTTGACCTAAACTTAACTGTCGTTGCCACATGGCGATCACCGTTTGTCGGCTAAACTCAATTGCAACGGCCTCTGAAAAGCTCTGCACCTGAAGGTGACGCAGAAAACAGTTAGCAGTAACCTTTTCTCATCCAATTTAACTGTAAAGACTGCTAAATGTAACTGTCACATCGTCATGTGACTAGCAGGCAGTTGCTGTAATTTTGTAGGATAACACACAAATTGTTGTGCATACGTTTTTGTACGTAACCGTAGGAACCCTTTCATGAGATTGCTTTGGTTTCGTGAAATGTGAGTCAAGAAAAGCTCTGGCAGCCGCTCATACCGCTCAGAAACGGAACAATTTCGGACCACTATGACAAACTCTACACTGCAATGTCGTTTTAATATTGATGGTGTCAAGACTAGACTCAAGTTATCTTAAAATAACCCATCCCGATGAAGCCCGGATTATTCTTGTACAGCTGCGGACACCACGGATGCCTCGTAATTCTTGTTATTCTGCTTTCGGGAGTCCGCTTGGAAGATGCGTTCCACTACACATTTTGTGTAGCTGCCCAGGGATTCAGTTCCACTCTAAAGTTTGATTTGATCTTTTCTGGCCCATGTTACACCCTTTCATCAAGTGTTATGAAAATCAAGCGTGTAGTCTTTCCGTAATCCTGCTGAGTAAACAAACCTAACACGGATGTCTGCACAGAGCCTACCCATACACCCTCTGATGACCAAATTAACGCCACACAGACTTACTTGTGTATGCAGAAAATATAATCCAGTCCTAAGAAAGAGCTCCTGATTGGCCACATAATGACGGTGAAGTTGTGAATGCTGCAGCACACATCGTCGACTTCAGCCCAACTAACAAGATTAGATGTAAGGCTCGTTTGCTTCCCATCTGAGTCCGGATGTTTCTCATTTGATGGTAGAATGCCTCATTTGTGCAGTGGATTAAATACTATATACTGTATATTTTTTTTTGTTGCACAGTGGAGCCATTCAGCTTTACTTGGTCAAATCCCCACATCCCTTCTCAAAGAAGTAAGTAATTACCAGTGGAAGATTGGGCTTAGAGGCTCTGGGTTAGGAGATAATGAAGCAGACAAAGTCTTTGGCATCCCAGTTCTTTGATGCTAACGAGGAGATTGTTGATTTGTGTGCCAGGGCCACTTAACTTTCCTTCAGTGTTGCTCGCGATGCCAAAATGTTGCCACGTGCCAGACCAAGCAGTCTTTACACAAAGGTCTCAGCTTTGGCGATGAACCAGGATCAACAGCCTGCAGGGGCCACCAAAACAATCTTCCACTCTATGGATCCGCTTGGACAGCCTTTGTAAACAAAAAAAAGAAAACGTGTGAAACTTGTGCTCATTAAACATGGTTTCTAACAGACAATAAAGGTGTAGCTCTGACATCATAAGACTTTCAAAGAAAGCGTTTTCAAAGTCAGCTCATCCACACAAAACCCATTTTCTCACTTACCTCAAATTGAATCATAGTAGATTCGGTTTTAATTGGCCAGGTTTGATACATATTGGATGTCTAACGCTACAATGGCTTTTCATTTGGTGTGATATCTACTTCAAACAGATGCTGATAAAAGGGGCTTCACCAATCCAAAATTTTTGAAACAATCCTGGGAAAACCTATCCAAACCATACATACATTTCTTCTAAAAAACACAAGAGACCTGATTTGAAAGGACCAGAGGACATTCAGATCTTATCTGAACATACCAATGTGATCCACATATTGACAGTGTATCAGGCTGTTGCATTCATAAAGGTGCTGTCTTGGGCCCGAGGCAGCCATGGTAGACAGATATCTAAAAACCTCGTAAAATCAAAACCGCATGACTTAAGCAAATATGTTATTTTTTGTTACAATTTGGGTAAGCCTGGCCTTTATCTTCGACTTTAGGAAATTATCCTGAGTGCCTGAAAGAATGAAGATGTTATCTCCTCTTTCCCTGTTCACTAAATCAGTTATTTCCCCCAATACCAAGCATTAATAATTAGAGCAAATTACACATAATTGTTTTCCGTTGTTCAGTTTTATCAAGCCCATTGAGGCTTGTGCTCCCTGGGCTGCTTTTCCCCTGCTCTTCAAGCAAATAACTGTAACCGGCAAGGCTGTTCTCTTTCTGTGGAGACTTCCCTTTTTGGAAGCTGAGCAGGTGGATTTAGCCTAAACCTGCAGCTGTACCAAGAATGCTTTTTTGGCATCCATTAGGATGCCCAGAAACACAAAAAGAATCCATAGTAGAATTCAAGGGCGTAAGGACGGCCTCTTCAATCTGAAAGGTTTCTGTTTCCAGTGAATTGCAAATTGCTGCCCTTTAGAAATGATAAAGTCTTGTCTGCTTGTTTGGAGCCCTTGGTGCACTGAAGCGAGATGATCTTTAAAAGGCAAGGTCTCTGTGTCAGTAACCGTTTTAACCCCTTTTCTTCCACGCAGCTGCAAGTCAGTATTTGAGATTCTTTTAATTCCTGCTGTGATTATTTCTTCTCCGACTGAAAAGAGTTTAAGATCAGGAAGATGAACAAGAAAAATGTTACCCAGGTCTGCGAGCATTACAAAACTTCCTGCATTTCATTTAATTTCTTGTCTTATTGTTGGCTCTCTGTGGCATTTGTTTTCTGTCATTTTTCACTCTTTATTGCAACCTTGTAGCGAAATGAAAGCCATATACGGTAGTGTGGACAGGAACATGTATTGGCCAAAGAATTGGCTCTTTAATTGGAAAGTAGAAAGGGATGTACATTTGCAGAGTTGGATCAAAGGTCCCATTGTACTTCAAAAACTAATGGAATGACTTCCTTTAAAGAAAGCAGAATGAAACATCTGGTAGAGTGCAGAGTAGTTTTTTGGCGTGTTGACACACTTCATGTGTCAGTGAGACTTGAGTAGAAGTCCTACAGGAGGCCAAGGTAAACAGAGACAGAACATCGACTATCTAGTCAAGCCATGCTAGAGCTAGCATGCTAGCTCGTTCTCAATGGCAAAACACTGCTACAACACACACTAGTTGACCATACTCTCCAAAAGAACTACTTCCTGACCCTGTTCCACAAGTGCCCCTCGTTTAGAAGAAGTCTCCCAGCTAATCCTGCCTTGGACTGACCAAAGTTGGAGAAAAGTTGCTAACTTATGTTATTATTACCTAACTACTGAGCATGTGCGACTCCCAACAAAGATAGTATAGAAGTGAGATGTCTCACTCTGTAGCTAAAACAGAGACCCAAACACACAGGGTGAAAAGAAGATCTGCAGCAATGTGCGGTACAACAAAAATATGGTGTTTTTTGAAAATGACACCATGTAAACCTATTCTGGTACAACCTTAAAATACAATTTTGAACCTGAAAATGAGCATAATATGGACACTTTAAAGCTGCAACGATTAGTTGACTCAGAAAAATAATCACCAACTAATTTGGTAAACAATTATTCCTTAAAGTAATTTGTCTTGACAAAATGGCATAAAATGCTGTTTTTAGCCCTCAAATAGGTTTTTCTGCTCTTTTGGTTTATATTATATAAAACTTAGTAGCTTTGGGTTTTGGACTGAAGAAAAAAGACATTTTAGGACATCACCTTGGACTAGGATGCACATGTTTTACAGTTTTTTTTAAACATTTTATTAACCAGATGATTAATCGAGAAAATAATCAGCAGATTAATTCCTGTGCGGAAAGATAATACTTTGAAATATTTCCAAATGTCGTCACTAGGAACGGAGCACATAGGGCGAAAGGAAACACAGAGACCGTCCTCATCCTGCTCTCCACCACATAATGAAATAATTAGATAATTAGATGAGTAATTGGACTGATTCTTATTTCTCTTTCCTCCCACTGTGACATCTGCTTGGCTGCAGAGATGAGCAGAGCAAACAGAAATAAAAGAAATGCACATTTAGAGCAGCACCACACCGTGTCCAAGCCTGCCCCAGTGCATTATGGGGAAACAGGGACCCCAAATTTGCCTTGACCAATCGTTTTTTTAAAGTCTGTGTGTGTGTGTGTGTGTGTGTGTGTGTGTGTGTGTGTTTATGTGTGTGTGTGTGTGTGTTGTGTGTGTTTGTGTGTGTTTGGGTAGAGGGATTCGTTGCACACATGCAGTCATCCAGTGTGCTGCTGTTTGATGTTAGGGGGACTTTTCAACCAATCAGAGAACTTCCCTTCCCCAAGCCATGACCATGATCAAATGTTGAAATTGTGACGCCATGGCAACATAATGTCAAACCTCCAAATCCACAGTTGGGTATGCGACGTGATGGTGGTGCTCTTTTACTGATTCACCTTCCTGCAAGGCACCGCCCAGTTTTAATTGCTTTTATGGGGTCTCTGCCTCAATAACAAGTATGTGCATGTGTGTTTGTACATGTGTGTGTGTGTACATGTGTGTGCAATGGTTGTGTGTTAGTCTCAGAAATAGCTGCCAGCGCACATCAGCCTCCTTTGAGCTCATCACCAGATACTTCAGAGAGTGAGAGAGAGTGAGAGAGAGAGAGATGGGAGAGATGGGAGAGATGGGAGATTAGGGATTTGGTTTGCCGAATCGACACACTGCGTTTAGGCTGTGTATTTCAATGTTATGTGTGTGTGCGTGTTTTCTGTAGTTTGCTTGAGTGTCTGTGTTTTACCACGCCTTTGGCCAATCATGCACATATTTGCTTTATTCATTTTCTCCCTCATTCCCCCGGACACACACCCACACGTAGACACAAATACATACATACATATACATACATGCGTACACATTGCTCACAATGTGCCAAAGGTGGTTGTGACTCTTGGTAAACAAGCTTTTATATTTGTACTTGTTCTCACACACACACACAAAAAAAAAAGGTTAAACAGATGAACTGCAGTTTGTTACCTGCAGATAAAAAAAGCATTGGGTTGATCTCTCCCCTGCGGAGATGTTTGAGAATCACTACTCTGTCCTTCTGCTCGGTGAGTCTCACTTAACGAGAATTTAGAGTCGGTTGACAAAACGCATCCAAAAATAGAGCATTGCTTTTATACAATATAGGCTAATATTTGAGTTTTTAAGAGTTTTTAATTGACAGAAACCTTTATTGCATGACACAAACCATGGATGCATCACTATTTCCTTGGTCCAACAATATTTAATCATATGTTAATGTTATATGTCGTCATCCAAAAGGCTGCAATCAAACACACTAGAACAGTTTGCGTACACATGTGATGACGGCAGTGATATAAAGCTATCTTGCTGGTTGTGTCTACGCTGCAGCTTTGAAATCAGACCCTTTAATCTCCACTGAGGCACCAAGATCAAACTCAATTTAATTTCTTTCCAGCAGTCAGTCAAATATCATCCAGTCAGTCAAACCAGAAAGCCGGTCCTTGGGGTGACATCTGAGAACATTGTCACGAACCTCGCTCGAAAACAAAAAAGAGCCACCCAAAGAATAAAGAAGAGGATTCAGGAACGTATTCCCAAAATGAATGTCACCCTCTTCATGCTCCTTTTGGTGGTGTGTCAAGATGGCCGTCCTTATAATAAAGACCACGCAAAGTAACAAGCTCAGAAAACCACAGTAAATATGGATCATGTGTGGGAAAAAATAGACAGCCAGTAAATTTTTGTTCTGTAGTGTTTCTGGTTGGTGACTTGTGTCATGTGACGTCCTCGTGTAATTCCACATCCTGACCCCCCCCCATGTACCTCACTGTCACCAGAGGGGATTAGACGTTGCTGCATGGAGGTTATAATTAGGGTCAAAGAGCAAAGAATTACACATAAAAATGTTATTCTTCTGCTTTTCTAACTCAAACATTAGGTATAATTTCCTATAAATGAGGTTTATTGACCATAAATTCCAAAAATAACTGTAAAACTAAAGTTAAAACGTAGTGTTGAAAACGTCAAAGAAAGTGACAAACATAAAAAAAGCATTGAAAAGTGATGAAAAAAGGTACAAAAAGGTAAGAAAAAGTTAAAAACACTGATTAAAAAAAGCCTCAACAAAAGTGTTGATTTTTTAAATTTGATGGAAAGACAAAAGGGTTTTTGGCCCAGTGTGTAACGTGTTTAGTTGTTTGTTATCAAAATCGGTGTTGTCCGTTCACAAACTCATCCTTTTTCGTGAATATTTACCACCACCATCAATTCCAAGTATTCCTTACGGAAATTTTACATTTGCATTTGCGTGAACTGGGGTAGACTGTCCATATTCACGCGCCATCTTGAAATACGTTACTCGGTAAGGGACATACAGGACATATACTGCTCCGTCTTCTGCGTTTTCACAAGATAAACTCACAGGTGCTGCTGACGGGTATCGTCGCTTCCCGGCCCCGGCAAGATTAAAGAAGGAAACACGGAGGACCGCATGTATTCAAAATCCAAATTCCAGGAACAGCCTTCTTCTTTGCCCAGAAAAGGAAAATGGATACTGAAAAAAGCAAAAGACCGTCTTTTTGAAGCCTGAAGGCCACCGTAGCTGTAATACGAGAGAGTTGATTGTGATGTGTGATCTCAACGCTAGATGGGAGAAATTCCCACACACTGGACCTTTGAAGTAGCCTCTGTGGAAATGGCTACAGCTAATTGGAGTGCTAACAGCAAAGAGGTCTGTTGCATTGGTCTTTAGGGCCTCATCCATCACGGATAAAACAATCATCACTGCAACTTCATAGTTCAATCTGGTAACATACATACAACATAGAGTTGCTGCCTGGGAACGCTTTTATGAGGCAAAAACAAGTCGAAAATCATCACTCAATGTTTTTAACTTTTCCTTACATTTTTGTCCCATTTTTAAACACTTTTGACGCTTTTTTTTTCTTAACACTAACTTATTAACTTTAGTTTTACAGTTATTTTTGGAATTTATGTTTAATAAACCTCATTTATAGAAAATTAAACCTAATGTTTGAGTTAGAAAAGCAGAAATTAGGAATTATTAGGACTAAAATTAAAGGAATGGATGTTGATGGATAATCACAGACTGGAATATGTCAACTTTTACTCAATACTATAATTTTTTTTCTTTTCAAATGCTATAAAATTGAATAAAACACCCCAAAATGAATGAAAGTAGAGATGTGTACTTGCCAAAGAACGTGTGGAATCAATCATGTTATTTTGGGTAGTTATAAAGAACATTGATATAGGAAAACGGGTTAATTTGACCCGAGAACAACATGAGGGTTAACCTATTTAAGGTCGTTGCCATGGAGGAGAAAAGCGCTCCATTTGAACGTACCTATAGAGCAGATTTCTCATATTAACTCTGGAAAATGTCCGGACCTGATTAGTCGGACGCCATTTCAGACATGCAGCAAACAACAGGAGGTCGGTGTAAAATGCATTCTCACTTAGAAACACTCTGTTTGGTTAAGGCGAGGGATGGTGCCTGGTTAGAGCGTGCAGGAGGCAGGACATGAAGCGGATTACACCGCGGATAGGTAGCTAGTTTGTAATTGGGTTATAAACAACCAAGTCTTTGCCGTTCCTTTGCATTTGTCGGACGATTTTGCCGTCGGCCCTTATCGACGGCACTTCCAGAAACCTGTCCTCTCTTTAGATAACCATTTCCGTTGCCGCCATCCCGTCGTCTCTTCAGATAAACCGTCTTCAAGTAAAAGGCCATACTTGTTCAACCTCGGATGCTTTTTTTTTTCTTCCAGTTTCACGCCAACGTCATGATAGAAACGGCATCAACACGCCCTCGCGTGCTGTGAATTCTCCAGACAATGAGCTGCTCTATTCACACATGGGTACAATCAGACTTTACACATGTAGAAGGAGGCTGGCAGGGTAAAGTCTGTTTAATGTCCGGTCCAACTGATTCGGACAATTGCAGTCTCACATACAGCTCCACTGGGTAATGTCTAGATAAGTTCAAGGTGGCAGTGAGTGTGTAAAAAGGGGCTTAAGTGTACATGCATGCCTCAGGCTTTGGCTAGCAGAAAGCACAGGGCCAGCTTAACCTCATTTCACATATTTATTAACCTTTAAAAACCAAAGGCTTGTTTTAACTTCTTTAATATGACAGACCAAGATCAGGCATAGTTCAAGTTGTGCTCGCATCAGCTGGCTGGATATCTTATTGTTTAATTCATGCTTCACCATCAGTGGCTTATAAATCAACTGATTGGTCCAGCTGATAAGTAGCATCCAATCAAATCCATACAGCTGCACAGGGCAGTCTTTATAACCTGCCAATTATTGATTAATTGAGCTAGAAGAGTTCCACTGCTTCTAATCATAATGTTTTTTGGAAGTCACCTTGAAAAGAAAGAATAACTATTTGCGCCAGGTTTTCAGGAGTAAAGACTTGAATGCAAATCACCACAAACCGTGTCAGGTGTGAGCATGTTGTCTTACTTCCTTTTCTCTGAAGCCTTGGCCCCTGTTGGGGTTAATTAGGTATTGATTTGTTTAGGGTCAGGCAAAGGGGCCCTGTTCTAAAAGCTTCGGTTATGCTAAATTATTAATGCTCATGCAGCACTATATATAGCTTAGCTCCAATGGTCACAAGTAAGCTGAACACAGGTTCCTTTTCCTGTGCGTTGTCTCTCTGCCTCTCTGTTTCTTTGTGGATATATCACAATGCTGCCTTCAGTGTGTGTGTGTGTGTGTGTGTGTGTGTGTGTGTGTGTGTGTGTGTGTGTGGGCTTTGATTTGAATAATTTCAAGCAGCTCTCAACAGCACTAGACTTTTTCTGTTTATTTTTTTCTTCCATGTTTCAATGTATTACTTGCTGGACTGGACTGTTGCCATGTCATGAGACAGATTAATATAGCTTTTCTTGGTCATTTATGAAATTTTCTCCATTAAAAAAAATCAAATAGCTTGGGGAGCAATTTAAGGTTCAGTGTCTTGCCCAAGGACACTAGAACATGTTGACTGCAGGGTCCAGGGATCAAACCACCAACCGCTCTAGCACCTGACCCACAGCCATCTATGAAATATAAACAATATTTTAGCTTTAAATGAAACCAAGCAGATACTAAACTTGAAAGGTGTGTGTGTGTTTTTACATAATTCACCTCTGTTTTATTGTTGAATTAATATTCCTGCAGCAGATCCTCAATCAACAAGGTTTTAAATTCACTTATTTTTTAAGTTTGTGTTATTAGTTTTTTCCTTCCTGTGGGAGATTTGGATTAGCTCAACATCATGTGATTTCCCCCATGTGTATATTTGTGTGCATTTTTGTGCGCGTGTGAGTCTTTAAATTTGGGTAACGCTGCTCCGGGTTACGCTACAGAACTCTGTGAAGTGAAAGGAAGTGACACAATGGAGTATTTTTTAGAGATTGGGGACATTCTGTGTGTGTGTGTGTGTGTGTGTGTGTGTGTGTGTGTGTGTGTTTGTGTGTGTGTGTGTGTGTGTGTGTTCATGGTCTCTAGCATGTCATGTGTGAATGCTTTTGGGCCCAGAATGAGTTCACTAACTGACCTACATTTCTGGGGCTTTTTGCCCATGGCTCAGGAGACTTTGTCGCCGTTATCTCATCTAGCCAATCACATCCCCTAATCTCATTTGTCCAATCACATCCTCAATCTCATCCGTCCAATCGCAGCCTCGGCATCGTGGGGGAGTCGTCCCCTACTTTGCGCTGGCTGCTGGAGATGCATTTGTGACTGACTGTGACTTTATATCTGAAAACGCTCTCCATCTCGTGGCCCAAATAGCACGGGGCCCATGTAACTCTCACGCTGCAGCATAGCAACCTTAATTATCCCCCCCCCCCCTCCCCCACAACTTGAAAAGAAAGCTGTGTTTCTGTGCACATTGGCAACTGGAGAGGAGGAAAGAATTGAAGCTTTTGAAAATTCTTTGAAGCTTCCATTTTTTTGTTATCAAAGTTGCCTTTGTAGGCTGCATGAATTTTGCATGTGTAGGTTTAAGGGTACTTTGTGATGTGCCTCTGTGTGTGTGTGTGTGTGTGTGTGTGTGTGTGTGTGTGTGTGTGTGTGTGTGTGTGTTGGGGTGGAATAGTTCAACACTGTACTAGTTTAAGAAAGCGAGAAGAGCAGGAGGAAGAAGAAGAATGTGGTTGCCGGTCAGAGGAAGTCCGGGCATTAGGATCAGTGTTGGTGTAGGGTTGAATTGTCCTGGAGAGCATGGGAGGCGCTCAGCGTCATGCAAAGAACTAGAAATCTGAAAGCCCATTTGTGCATAATCTATAATTGCAAAATCAATCAAAGGATTTGTAATCCATCGATACTGCAGTTTTGTGCACTGAACAAACATACAAAATAAATTCTTTGGGTGAATTTGTACCTGTCTCATGTGGTCAAGGTGGGGGGGAGGGGGGTATCTATGTTATTTAAAGTTAAAAAAAATAACTAGCAGCAGTTTGTAAATGGTGCTCCCACTTGAGTGTCTTTTGCCAAGTTTAGGCCCTTTTTGTGTGTGTGTGTGTGTGTGTGTGTGTGTGTGTGTGTGTGTGTGTGTGTGTGTGTCTATGTCTATCACACCATTACTACATGACAGGTCTGGCTGTAATTTTAAGTGTAACACAACTTCACTTATGGGTTGCTGGCATTGGGCCAACACAAGCTGAAAAGACCAAAGAATTGGTAATTAGGGATTTCACAGACACACACACACACACACACACACACACACACACACACACACACACACACACACACAAACCCTAAAAATGTCCATCTGAAAATCTGCAGCAATTAAAGGTTTATACCATTTGTAGAAATTGGTATGGTTGGGAGTTGGCAGTGATGTTGTGATATTGTAATATTGCAGTTTATTATATATTAACAACCCAGGTGAGTCTCCAGATTTAGCTGGCAGGTGAAACAACAAGCTGCATCCTGTCTTCCTCCTCAGTGTGTGTTGATGTCAATATTGTGCTGACTGAGAAGTGGCAACAAAATGATTGTATTTCTGCAGCATGTGTTAACCTGGACACAAGCTCCCAGCTAAAGCTCCTCCTGTTTGGAAACAGCAACAAAATAATTATTAATAAGCATTTTGACTGGGGGGGCAATTTCTAAAAAAGTATTTCCTTTTGATTCAAAGCCCTGTCATGCCTTGATGTTACACAGCCAATCTACCCTAACGTTAGCCCCGTGCCCTAAGATCTTAGTATGTTGTCCATCAGACACAAGCCCGTAGACGTGTGTGTGTGTGTGTGTGTGTGTGATTGAAAGGTCCTCTCCTCACTGCCAAAGGTCCACTATTTTTAAAATCTTTTTTTGTGAGTGTTTTTGGTTTGTTGTTGTAAAAATTTAACATCATAATGTGTGTGCGTGTGTGCGTGCGTGTGTGTGTGTGTGTGTGAGGACTATAAAATGGTGGTACATGATCTTACAAATTAGTGCATAAAAAGTCACCAAAACAAAGTATTTGAACCTCATATTTTAAATGCAAATGAGTGGAAAAACTGCCACATGGTCTGATTTAAAAAAATTAAAAATAATAATTAAAAAGAAGTCACATAAAACCTATAACAAAACCAACCTACAGTCCTTGAATCTTCCACTCTGGTGCTCCGGTAGCTGTGTTGCTGCTGTCAGAGGTTAACCGTAATGATTTTTGAATTTAATTTGAACTAAGAAATGAATTTCTATATGCAGACTGTGGCTTATTAAGCTTTATTCCTGCAGTGTTAAGTATGTGGCCTGATAAGTGGCTACACTTGAACTATGTATATGTGTATGTGTACTCTGGTAACCTTTCCTTTCTATGCTAAAAAAATGACACACACACACACACACACACACATATACACACGTGTCTTTGTCTCCTTTTCTCCGCGTCCTCCGTTTCCATTTATTGGAGGAGGAGGTGGAGGAGGTGGGAGAAGGGGGGAGGGGAATGGGAGGTCAGGTTGAAAATTGCAATATGTATTTATCTTTCTCTGTATGCGGTTGCCAGGCAACAGCAGTACGAGGGTATTTACAGTTAATAAAAAGTGAGTGACATTAGCTTGGTGTATTAAAGGTACAGCACACTAATATGCTTAGAGCTGAGAAGAAAGACGTGTGTGTGTGTGTGTGTGTGTGTGTGTCTGTGTGCTTGTGTGTACATAGTGACTAAAAAATGCTTCCACACCCTGTCTGTATATGTGCAGGTCTGTATGTGTGTGCTTCTATTGTCCCAAATTTTCCAATTGAGCAATTGTTTGTATTCTTTTAAATCAGCCTGCATACAGGTGTGTGTGTGTGTGTGTGTGTGTGTGTGTGTGTGTGTGTGTGTGTGTGTGTGCGTGCGTGCGTGCGTGCGTGCGTGCGTGCGTGTGCGTGTGTGTGTGGACCAGGTTTTACTACATTTGTGGGCACCAAAAACTGGGAATACAGTATACTTATGGGGTCCTGACAGCTTTGTGGGGACAAAATGCTGGACCCCACAACGTTAAAGGGCTGTTTGAGGGTTAAGACCTGGTTTTAGGATCAGGGTTAGAATTAGGTTATGGTTAGGGTTAGGGTAAGGGTTAAGGTTAGACATTTAGGTTTGATGGTTAAGGTTAGGGTAAGGGGCTAGGGAATGCATTGTGTCAATGATGGGTCCCCATAAAGATAGTGGGACAGACATGTGTGCGTGTGTGTGTAAAGAGCTTTCACGCCATTGTGGGAATGTATGCACCACATGTGTGAGTGATTATAATTTTTTTTGTCAGTTTCCAATACTAATATACATGTCTATCACCCCCCCACCCCTTGATTCATGATTACGAACTGCTCCGTGCTGCTCTTTCCAGTTTGATGTTGTTTTCCCCCCGGTGCTGCTAGGGGAGAGCAGTGGAGGCTGTGCACCAGCAAACATACCCTACGGGATATGTTACTTGTCATTTATGTTCCTAGGCCTTCAAAAGATAAAATGACGACTTAAAAACGTGTGATTTTTTTTTTTTCCCCCATACGGTTTGTGTTTACATAGTATTTTAGCTGCTGCCATTTGTCGTTTTGATGGTAAACATGTCCGCCTGCATTAACATCACATCTCTTTTGTTTTTCATAGGCTTTGAAAGCATTCTGGAAGGCTTGTTTGGGCCGGGACTAGTCAAAGATATCACCCTTTTCCAAGGTAAACATGCTCCAACGCACACAACACAAACGCAACTTTATACAAATCGAGAGCAACCTTAGTCGCAATGCAAATAACAAATATATGTTGAATAAATCTTTTTCTGGGGCGGCCTATAGCTCACTCAGTTAGTGCTGCAGCGGCCCGGGTTCGAATCCAGCCTGCGGCCCTTTGCTATCTTGTTTTTTTTCAAAATGAAATCTGTAAAATTGAAAATAATATTGATGTTCTAATGCCAGCAGTAGACTGAATGCCTTTTACATTTTGCCTTTACTTTGTTAGAAGTCGTTATTCTGCATGCGCTAAGCTTAAAGGTTTTTTTCAGTGTGAGAGACAATTTGGACGCTCAGTGAATATAAAAAAAAAAAAAAAAAACAATAAGCATCATCGGCCTTTCCATCTACCGATCTGTCTTGCAGACGTTCATTTATTGACCATACTGCCAGAACAGCTCAGAATACATCACCGTGTGATTAATTCCTACGTAATGTAATTTATGCCAAACTCATGCTGGAAAACCTGACAGATGTCACTAAACCGAGATGGAGAAAAAGCAAAATGCAAAATATAAATGAGAAGCTGGTTTCTAAATGTATCTGACTGGTCTTAACTTGAAAGAGATGTTCTTATTCTTGCAAAAATGCAAAAAAAAGAGCTGTCAGGAGCGCGCCTCTTTTTGTGACTAACTTAAGCAAATTCGCCACGATTAGAACGAAGGCTTCTGTTCCTCTGTACAATGCGACGGCTGTCAGTGGAATAAAAGCGGCAATCTGCCGTTTGGCAAATGCCAAAAAATTGGACTCATCATCATCATCATCATCAGTGACATCACTATCATATGGTAAACAATAAAGCAAGACACCAAGAATTGTTTCATTTGTATTGGTTGTGTAGTCAGATACTGAAATCCTTTGACTGCTATTCGCTGGATGATCCAGCTGAAAAAGGAAGCCTTCTGATTGGCTGCTCATGGCTGGTGCACACATAAAAATAAAAAATTTAAAAAAGTAACATTTGTGTTTGTAAGCATCATTAACCCTTGTCAAAAACGGACAAAAAAATTGACATTTTTTTTCAGACTTTTTTTAGTTTTCACTACCACCACCTCACTACCACTAGTTTTTTAGATTAGATTAAACTTTATTGTCATTACACAGGTACAAGGCAACGAAATACACTCTAGCAGTTTGGGTCTAACCAGAAGTGCAATAGCAGTAAGTGCAGGATATACACTGGTTCCATGAGTGCAGGACATGGATATGTACTGAATAAATAAAGAGATGAATACTATTATAAACAGAATTTTACAGATGGGTCTGTCCTATGAATATGAAATATAGATAACTAGTATTGTGAACAAGATTTACAGCTGGATATGTACTGAATACAATATACAGGTGGATATTACTATAAATAGAATTTTTACAGATATGTACAATGAACATAATACACAGATGGTTGCTACTATAACAGAATTTACAGGTGAATATGAACTATGAATATATATACAGATGGCTATTACTATAGACAGGATGTGAGCATTACAGTACTTTTTGGAATTCATGGTCAGTAGCCCTCATTTATATAGAATTATACCTAATATTTGAGTATACCCTTGTGTTGTCTTCCTGTCAACCATGAAAAAAAGTCGCTTTTTCTGACATTTTGGTCACTTTTTCAATGTTGTGGTTGCTTTTTTTTAATGTTTTTTTTTTCTAATGTTGACATTTTCAGCTTATTTCAAACGCCCATTTTTTGTGATGAAAAAACTGAAAACCTGTCAAATTTGACCCGAGGACAACATGAGGATTAAAAAAGTAGAAATTATGAATTATTTTGACTAATTGTTAAGATCAGAGGAACGTACAGATGAGTTTAGTCAGGAATGAAAGTGATCAGTTGTATTTGCAAAGAGCGTTGTATGGAACCCAATCCATTGTTTTGTGGTAATTTGGTTAAAAAGAAACCCATATTTCTGATATAGCCACTTTTTTAAGGGATCAAATTTGACCCGAGGATAAAAGGAAGGTTAAGTCTTAGTTATGTACAAAGTAGACCTCTGGATGCTATATGAGCTGTCCTGGGTTTGATATGTTTGTCATTTATTTATGTGTAGGTCATTTAGTCACATGCATGTAAAACCCTCGTCTGATTCACTTTCCTGCTCTGAGTGACACAAATTAAACATGAATGTCATGAGAATAAAGTGAGCAAAGACCAATCCTACCCCAGCTCTCTCTCTCTCTCTCTCTCTCTCCTCTCTCTCTCTCTCTTGTCCTGTCAAGGAGAAACGAGGTCAACATGGTGTCCTGGAGTCATGTGACCCCTCCCCCAACAACTTATGGCATTTTTAGAATATTTCTGGGCTTGTCTACGTCATTTTCACTCAAGCAATACACACACGCATGCACACACACACACACACACACACCAACATACACATACCTTGTCTCCCTTAGTAAAGCAAGCACTTAAAGGGGATGTGTCATGCTCATTTTCAGGTGCATACTTGCATTTTGGGGTCCTACTAGAACAAAAAAAACACACTTCCACATACTGTCTATCTGAATATGTCGGATGTGTATTCAATCTCTGTCTGAAACGCTCTGTTTTTTTCGGGAAGTACTGAAGTTTATGCACCGGTCCGATAAATAAATCCGTTATAAAGCCCTAGAGCAAATCTAGGTTAGCCCTCGTCGACCTGCAACTCCGTGTTTTTCTGGATTGAAATTTCAACATTTTGTTGTTCTTTTTCTACACTTCTCTCAAGGTTTTTTTGTCAATTGTATTCCTATTTTCTGTCCCTTTTTTGACGTTTTTTTAATTATGTTTTAGTCCGTTTTTTTTTATCACTTTGTCCATTGTTTTTGATGTTTTTTTTGTCACTTTTTTTCAATTTGTTTTAGTCACTTTTTTCAGCGTTTACAAAAAATAAGTTTTAGTAGATTTTTTTCTCTCCGTTTTTGTCGGGGTTTTTTTCAACATTTGTCACTTTTTTCAGCACTCTTTTGTCATAGTTCTGATAGAGAAAGTTTTTGTAAACGGGTCAATTTTGACCTGAGGACAACAGGCGGGTTAAGGTAGTTTATTTATGATCTTTTTCTGTCATAACTGACTGTCAAACTGGATAATAAAAGAAAAGTTCTTTGGCGTTCATTGTTTGTTTTGTTCATGTTTCACAAAGAGTTTAACCTGAGCCAGACCGACAACAACGATAGAAATGATAGGAAGGAAAGGATAGGATAAGGATAGTAGGGCACAGATGTTAAAACATAATAAAATATATGACACACTGGTCTCGGATCAGTACTCGTATCGGCCGATACTCAAGTTCAGGTATCAGAATCGGTATTAACAAAATATGGTATCGGACCATCTCTATTTTTTAGCGCCTGTCTCTTTAAGCCCCGCTTTTGACAGCTCATTTATAGGCAAAGCTTCTAAATACGCCTTTGTGAATATTTCTCTGGTTTTGATACTTTCAAAGTATTATCACATCACCTTGACATGCTTTATAATAGACAAAAAGACTGGAAATCTCACTTTTTACAATAAGACACCTTTGACGTTAAATGTTGTGACATGTTGTGTATCAAATTATTTCTTCTTAAAGAGCCCTTCCCCTCTATTACATACGTGATTAGTGATTTCTGTGACATTTAAAGAATGATTAAAGAAGGGGCACATGCGTGTTGCCTTGGCTGTCATCAAGTGTGAAAAATGTCATGTGACCAGCTTTATAGTATATTCACATTGACCCTGGTATGTTGTTTGTTAGTTGAACATCACATGGTCAGTCAAACCCTTCGAACCGGCCACACACACCTCTCTAATTGAAGGTGGAAGTATTTACCTGTAAAGGAAGCCAGTGTGTTATCTAGGTCGCGATGACAACCCACCATGTAACGGTGCTGTATTACTTTCTGCTCTGTTTCTTTCTGTGGGTGGAGAAATCGGTTCTACTGTCTGAATCTGAACATTTTTTTTTTGAAGGTTATATTTTGGGGTATTTTCGGCCTTTATTTTGACAGGACAGCTGAAGGCATGAAAGGAGAGAGAGAGAGAGGGGGAATGGCATGCAGCAAAAGGCCGCAGGGCGGATCCCAGACCTGCTGCGTCTGGGAGGAATCCTCTATATATGGGCGCCCGCTCTACCAACTGAGCTCATGTTAAACGAGGAAAATTGCAGTTTAATCGACAAGTCTTTGCTCTCTGATTCGCAGAAACTGACACTAAATCCTTATGTTCAAAATGGACATTTACATCAAACTCAAACATACTGCAGTTTGAGATCCATTGGCTTTGGCAAGCGATCCACAATCGAAAAAATACATTAAACAACAAAATGGGGCCAGAAATGTGAGGCTGATTTCTTTTTTTAAATCTATATTCTTTCCGCTTAACTACACAGACTGTTACACACACACACACACACACACACACACACACACACACACACACACACACACACACACACACACACAGAGCTGAGGAAGTGTCTCCAAACAAAGACATGGCTCCTGACTGTAGTGAGAGAGTTACCGGGCTAAATCGCCGTTGTAACTTGGGCTTGATGCGGAGAGAGAGAGAGAGAGAGAGAGAGAGAGGTGTGCTCAGGAAAGTTGAAACATTTAGAGATCGACAAAACCCGTTGACATTCCCTGATGAGTATCTTTATAAAAGATATCGATTTTCATTGGAGGGAATTACGCATCTTTGTCAGCTTCTTGAGCCGTGTGTTGCCAATATGACAAATCAGTCAGAATTATGTTTTTATAATGCTCCCACAATCGTTTACCACTGCCAGGGTTACAACTTCAAGAACATGGGCTAAAGCAGTGACAGTTCATGGAAAGCACAAGTGTAATTATGGTGAGATCTTGTGCCTGACTGATGGGGAAGTGATAGTGATAAGTCTTGTGATTTACGCATTTACAGCGCCCGTCCTCCCTGGGTTAGGAACAGCAGCTGTATTGCTTTTTTCTTGTAAAACTGTGTCTCTGTTCTTCATATCTCTGTAGGATTGTTGTTTGCTTGGGTAGACTTGTCCATGTTTGCGATCGGCCACATGCACTGTTGGGCAAGTTACTTCCAAAATGTAACACATTATTGATTACTAGTTACGGCCATTTGAGAGTAATTAGTTATATTACAATACTACCATCTCTGAATTGCAATGCTTTCGCATTACTTTTGAGCTACTTTCACCAAAATAAAAGCAGAAATATGACTTTGAAGTTAGTATGTGAATTTCACCACGGGATCAACAAAGTCTCATCTTTATCCACCATATACATCGTCATATATGCATATTATTTTGTATTATTAATCTGAATCTGCAAAGTAACTAAAGCTTTAAAATAAATAGTTAAGTGAAACATACAATAGTCTACTTGACTCTGAATTGTGGTGGACAGGAAGTAGAAGTAGAAGAAAATGAAAATATTTAACGAAAAGGACCTTACAATTTAATCAAAGTAGTAGCCTACGGTACTTTGGCCAATGAAGCCTTCAGGACAAGTAATAAGTTATAAGTCTATTTTAAGTCAATAATATGGCCCTATTTGATCCTATAGTGTGTTACTCTGCACTTGTTATTGGATTATTACAAATAATAAAGCAAAAGTATCATCTTAAAATAGAAGATATACTGTCTCTCACATCATATACATTACGAACAGGTAAGAAAGTGGTCTTGAAGAGGATTCTTTATTTTATTGTCTTGTATTTGGACTCGGTCTTGACTCGGACTTGAACCTCTTTGGACTTTGTCTTCACTCAGTCGCAACAAGTCCTGGTCCTGGACTTGTCTTGGACTCGACAAAGGTGGACATGTCGACAGCCCTGGTAAACACATTAACTGTTGTGTGGTAACTTAGAGATTCATGTTAACGGTCAACATCTTCCTCAAGCTCACACACACACACACACACACACACACACACACACACACACACGCACACACACACACACACACACACACACACACACAGTAACTTGACTGTAAGGGTGGGATGTCACGTTAGCAGTGGGACTCGAGATAATTGGCGCCTTCACAGGGATGTTTAAGTGGCACAACCACAGGGCTTAAGCACAGCTCACCTTTGACCTTTTCATTACAGTGATAGAAAGAGGAAGAGGGGGAAAAAGTAATAGTTTGTCCTTTTATCTGTTGCACATCTCACAGCAGTGTAAAAGGAAAGTGGACTGTGATTGGAAAAGTCAGAGATGTGACCTGCTGCTCTATAAGGAACACACCATGTATGAACTGCCACACATAGAAGACTACAGCAGCCAGACTTTGTGGGGTTCCTCTTGTAATTGCTGCAGTCGTCTGCTCTCTAAAAAGGAACACATTCATGTTTTTGGAAGTTTGAATTCCTTAAAAAGCATTTGAGCTTCAGCTGTAAACCAGTGGTTTATCTTTTCACCTGCGTTTTATGACATTA
This sequence comes from Etheostoma perlongum, assembly GCA_026937815.1. Lineage (NCBI taxonomy): Eukaryota > Metazoa > Chordata > Actinopteri > Perciformes > Percidae > Etheostoma > Etheostoma perlongum. The sequence goes on from CM049372.1 coordinate 31,016,720, forward strand.
GCGCCAGTTAAAAAACGCATGTTAACGTTACGTTATCTGGTTTAAACAACCTGTGTTGTCATTTTGTCTGTCTGTAGAATCTGGTGATTGACCAATCAAAATCAAGTATTATTAAGTGTAGTATATACACAACAGAGCTGTGTAATAAATACATGTATTACACGGCCTCATAGGCATAATCAAAACTGGCCAGTGCAACCTACCCCAAAAAACGTATATCATTTTCTTTACATAAATAAATACATTTGCACCATGAATTGATGTAAAAAAGACACAAATTGTTGCAAAAACATGTTGGACCCAAAGTTTCGCCCTCGCACGGCCTTGTTAAATATTCAATACTACTTCTGGCTGATTTAAGACCTTCCAGAGGATAACAACATTAAATAAACTAGAAAAATCTGCAAGAAATTTTAACAGTGTTAAAACTACTTGTGCACATCCGAATAGCAAAAATAATAAAAAGTGTTATCTGTTATGTGTCTTAACCCTTCAGATATAGACCTTTTTAAACCTTTCTGTTTCCCAGAAACAGCTATGAAGTAGCTCGCACTAAACCAACCAGACTCCATTTAAAAAAACAGTACTTTTAGCGTGTATAGAGCCGACATATTTTCACATGTAAATCGGTAAAGTATGTGTTTATTTCAACCAACACTAAAGTTGTGATGGTTGGAAAAGTGTCGAGAAGACCAAAAACAGATTTTCATAGTTTGTATATGGTTTCTGTCGACTTTGAATGAAAGGTGTGTTACGATGCTAAAATTACTGTTTATTTACATGGAGTCTGGTGGATTTGTTCCATCGTGACATCACCCTGTGTGAGTAATGACCAGCATGCGCTACATGATCCCTTACATAATATTTTTGTACATCACTGTTAAAGTCAAGTGAAGGATGAGGAGATGTTCCACCATGCTTTCATCCTCAGGGCTGATGAAACACTTTTCTAAGTTTCTGAAAAGGTGACCTTTTGGAGGTTCTGATCTGACATAGCCTACTGTATGTTCACAGTATACTGTGACCATATTGATTTAGTGTCTCTCTCTATCTGTCTCTCGATGTCTCACTCTTTCTCTCCCTCTGACTCTTTCTCTCGTTCTCTCTCTCTCTCTCTGTGGAGCAGACTTGGCCTCCTGCTGTCTGTAACATACACCTCCTTTCCTATTCTTCTCAGTGCTTCCTCTCTTTCACTTTCTGTATTTGTCTCTGTCACTCTGTGGTTTCACACTGAACTGAGGATTTTTAAAGAAAGCGTAGCGCCATGGCAACAGCTGTAACTCTCTCTCTCTCTCTCTCTTTTTAGTTCTGAAGGTACTGCAGCATATTGATAAAATGCTTGAACACACACGTACTGTGTATATAACCTGACACAATACTGAGCTGAAACGCTTCTTAGTGAACCAGAACTGACAGTTTCCACCATCTGAATCAATCATAAGTCCACAAGCTCAGGATTAATATTGTATGTGTGTGTGTATATATATATATATATTCTCACCGGCACCGGTAATGTTAACGGAGGTAACTAACGTTATGAGTGGCCGCTGTTTGACTCGGGTGTCTGTTTCCCGACGGTTCAGTAAACTGCCGTTAGCTGGCTGGCGGCTGACTGTGGATGTGTCCCTGGGGCTGTAATGATAGTGGATGGCTGCTAGCTGGCTGGGGGGCTGACTGTGGATGTGTCCCCGGGGCTGTAATGATAGTGGATGGTTACTACCTGGCTAGGGGCTGACTGTGGATGTGTCCCCGGGGCTGTGATGATAGTGAATGGTTGCTAGCTGGCTGGCGGCTGACTGTGGATGTGTCCCCAGGGCTGAATAGATAGTGAAAGGTTACTAGCTGGCTGGGGGCTGACTGTGGATGTGTCCCCAGGGCTGAAATGATAGTGAAAGGTTACTAGCTGGCTGGGGGCTGACTGTGGATGTTTCCCCGGGGCTGTGATGATAGTGAATGGTTGCTAGCTGGCTGGGGGCTGACTGTGGATGTGTCCCCAGGGCTGAATAGATAGTGGATGGCTGCTAACTGGCTGGGGGCTGACTGTGGATGTGTCCCCGGGGCTGTAATGATAGTGAATGGTTGCTAGCTGGCTGGGGGCTGACTGTGGATGTGTCCCCAGGGCTGTAATGATAGTGGATGGCTGCTAGCTGGCTGGGGGCTGACTGTGGATGTGTCCCCAGGGCTGTATTGATAGTGAATGGCTGCTAGCTGGCTGGGGGGCTGACTGTGGATGTGTCCCCGGGCCGGGGCTGTAATCAATCAATCAAAATTTATTTATATAGCACTTTACAACTACCAGCAGGTATCCAAAGTGCTTAACAAAATAAGTAAAATCACAACATACAATAGTTAGAGTGAAAATAGAAAACAGTAAAATCAGAAAAGGTTACAAAGAAACAAAAGAGTGAAATTGTCACACCGCTGCTACGTATTAAAAGCAAGACTGAACAGATATGTTTTGAGTTTGGACCTGAAAAGAGCGACATCTGTAACAGTACGTATATCAGGGCGTAACTTGTTCCAGAGTCTTGGGGCAGCAACTGCAAAAGCCTGATCACCCCACCATTCATACCTGGACCTTGGGACTTCTAAAACCAACTGATTTGAAGACCGCAAAGACCGGCTGTGCTCCCGCACAGTTAAAATTTCAGACAAATACTCTGGGGTGAGACCGTTTAAAGCTTTAAAAACAAAGAATAAAATCTTAAAATCTATTCTAAAATGCACCGGGAGCCAATGCAGGGTGTAGAGAACGGAGTGATGTTTGCACGTCTAGATGTATTTGTTAAAAAGCGAGCAGCAGCATTTTGAACAAGTTGAAGACGTGAGATGGAGTTCTGATTCAGACCAACATAGAGGGCATTACAGTAGTCCAACCTTGAACTGATAAAAGCATGAATGGCCTTTTCTAGGTCGTGCCTGCTCAGAAAAGGCTTAACTTTAGCCAGCAGGCGAAGCTGGAAAAAGCTCATTTTAACCACATTAACATTGATGCTGCAATCAAAAGTAACCCCCAAGTTTTTGACAACAGATCTCGTGCAAGATGCCAGAGCTCCCAAACTCAAAACTGGACCATTCTGCATGCCTGGAGTACTGAAAATAATACACTCCATTTTATTATCATTCAAATTAAGAAAATTGGCTGAAAGCCACTACTTAATATCAGCGATACAGCTTAGCAGGGAGTTTAGTGCAACACTGTCATTTGCTTTCATAGGCAAATAGATTTGCATATCGTCTGCGTAACAATGAAATGACAGGTTGTGTTCCTATAATCGCCCCTAAAGGCAGCATATATAAAGAAAACAGAATAGGGCCAAGAATGGATCCCTGTGGTACCCCACAAGAGAGAGGAGCAACTGATGAGGAGATTCCCCAATCATAACAGAAAAAGTCCTATTTGACAGATAGGAGCTGAACCATTTGAGTGCCGAACCTCTGATGCCTACACAATTCTCAAGGCGTGAGAGGAGGACTGCATGGTCCACTGTGTCAAACGCCGCTGTGAGGTCCAAAAGGACTAAAACAGTAGGATCTACAGACAAGGCAATATCATTATGTACCCTCAACAGTGCAGACTCAGTGCTGTGACGTGATCTAAAACCAGATTGAAATTTTTCAAAAACACAGTTCAGTTGTAAAAAGACTTGTAACTGTATACAATCAATTTTTTCTAAAACCTTTGAAAGAAAAGGCAGATGAGAGACTGGTCTAAAATTGGACAGCACTGTAGGGTCAAGATTAGGCTTCTTAAGTAGGGGCCTGACCACAGCATGTTTAAAGGCAGCTGACGGTAGATTAACCTCTGCTTTAAGAATTCCATCAAACTAGACATGTTTTTGGCTGGTTTTGTCCTTTTTAGGATTTGTTTCATGCTTCTTCACCACCGTTGCATACTTACTATATTATTATAATATAGTAAATTATCCAAAAGACTCCTCTGTATATTTGTGAATTCACTGAACTAGCAGGAGACAGCAGTGAATGTTTCATCCCACCGATCATTAAATGTTTAATAGAATGCAGGCTTCTTCACAAAGAGGGCTTTAGGGCATGAATACTTCACAAACAGTCTTAGTTACAGACACACACACACCGCACAGAGAAGCATTTAGGAGGTTTTTAGGCAAACATGTATTCGATATCTAATTGAGCTCATCCGTCAATCACTAGTTTGTCTAGTTTTTTCAGCATTCTTGACATATGAAGTTAGTCATCGCTGTTATTTAATCATTGGCTGTTATTAAAAGTGAATCATGTTATGCTCTCGTAGTTTGTTGACCCTCAGCTGTCATTCTGTGCAGGCTTGACTGACTATTGAATAAAAACAGACGGTGTGTTGGGATTTCTCCGTTGATTCATGTGCACCTCATTTACAGCTGTTTTTTAAGATTCAAGCTGGTTGTTAAGACGGAGTCAGATACACACAGTGCAAATAAAAACAGAGTATGAATCTAGGAAACAGTTTTCTTTTGCTGCTCTTTCTTTGATTTAATGCCACCAAATTTCCTTGAGAAAACAGGAATGATACCTGCTGTGTGTGTGTGTGTGTGTGTGTGTCATCTGTTTTTGCAAGTTCAACCCCAACCTGATTAGTTTGCTGAAGTCTATATAGGAATAGAAAGTCCATTAACTTTGTGCATTGAGTTGGGAGATATGGAGGGATTATGGGAGTTTGAGTTTGTCATGATTCAACCCGTTGCTTTCTGTCTCCATCTCTTTTCTAGACTGCGAGCCCGAGGAAGTGTTCGACTGGTCCTTCGATGAAAACTGTCTCTTCTGCTGCTTAAGACGCGAGAAAGTCAAGGTAGGAGACATCACAACATTTTGTCTCCTTGTCAGACAACACTTAAAGCCATAATCAAAGAAACGGGTGGGTGTTATTGCTTTTGCCCCGCAGCATTATAGTTCTGGCTTCAAACCGGCCAGGGTTGACACATGCTTTTCTGTGTGAAGTTTGCATATTCTCCTCATGTTCACAGGGGGTTTCCTCAGCACATTAATGCATGTTAGGTATTAGCAGTACAATTGTATGTAATGTAAAACTGTATTGTAGAGACTGTCTACCCCCGAAAAAAGCTCCCGTAAGTCGTTTATTTAAGCAGAAATTACGACTCATGTACAGAAGTGTGATGCCTCACTCTGTAGCTAAAACAGAGAGCTCAACACACAGGGGGAAAAGAGGAGCTGCAGCTATGTGCAGTACAACAAAAATATTATGGTTTTTGAAAATTAAACCACATAAAGCTATTCTGATATAAGCTCTAAATACAATTATAAACCTGAAAATTAGAATAATTTGAGCACTTTAAGATAAATGTCAGTTTTACAGAAACTAATGAACGAAAGTTTATTTTAGTTTATTTTTATAAACTGCGCAGACAATTATAGATTAGTTTTTTTACATTTTTTTCTGCCGCCATTGTGAGTTTTCCGTTAGAAAGCTCCATATCTTTGTCTCTCCTCCTCCGGCTGCACACTATACTTGTGTTGTTCAACCATCATAGTCTTGACCCCAATTTATCTTTTGATGGAAGCTTGACATAATGATTTGGAGGTGTGTGGATGTGGGTGTGTGTGGGTGTGTGGGAGGAGGAGGATGGTGACATGGGTGTAAATTAGTGAGACTCCCACAGCCGCAGAGATGCCGGTGTCTCCTCTCAGACTTTCTCATCGGCTAAAAGGTGATCAGAGCAGAATGTTAATGAGTGTATCGGAGCGACTATCACACACACACATATGCAGATATATGGACAATGTGGTACCTGCTTCTGCGTCTCCTTCTGTAGACAAAGCGTGTGTGTGTGTGTGTGTGTGACATGGGCCTGTGTTGCTCGTCACATTGCTAGTGGGTGTTATGAATGCCACAAGGTGAATGTAAATAAAGAGACAATTAATTAATAAAATGAGAGAAAAGGCAAATGTTAGGAGGCAAGCAGCAATGAAAGACTCGTGCTCCGTTGATGAACTTTTTGAGCCTTTTAAATACTCAATAAAAGATAGAAACATACACTTTTGCAGAAATGTGCTTGAAACTTGTGCAACAGTTATCTGATACCTTTAGACTAAAATTTCTTCTCATTGGTTGTTAACAAACCAATCCCAACTCAAGGTCCACATTCTTGCTTGTTCTGGAGCTTTTAATCCCATCACACAGTCTTCATCAGCAGACGTAGTTTGCTCAGTTGGAAACCTAAATATTCAAACTTTCCATTACTTGAAGTACTTTTTAAGGGCTTCTTGTCCTTGTTTTCCATCTAAATCTTTATTTTTGAGATGTGATTTGTAAGAAGTGAATGAGGGAGGGAAGGAAGTTAGGAGGGGGCGTCCTTCCCTCGGCTGCCGCTTGTTTTTCAACTTGACCCCAGTCCGACCTCGGAGGTCGGCCATCTGTCTCCTAAAAACATCCTTGCTTCACCGCCAACCCCCTCCATCAACCCCCATCTGTCTCTGTCTCTTTGTCCCTTTTTATGTCTCTCTGCTAATGCTAATAAAGCACAAAAACACATTAATGTTGCTACAGAACGCGGTGTGTTTATAAAATATATAAAAGCACAACCAAGATCCTGCATGCAATAATTACAGATGAGACTTAAGTGGAAGAAAAAAATCGAAATCAATCAACAGAATAAAATCAATTAAACAAAGCCTGGCTGGGATTTCAGGAGATGTTTTTGGCTGCATTGTCTGACTGGTCAATAAATATGTTAGCAACTCATTCTGTGCTAGTCTTAATAAGGCAACTAATGAGAGCATTTGCTACCTACATTTTATTCCACTTCTCACTCAATACAATCTTTTATTCATCTATCAGGGCTTGAAAGCTCTCTCTGCCTCACTGTTATTTCCCTCTGCTGTTTGTGAAATGCCAGAGGAGCTTCAGTGGGCGGGAATTATTGATTCATTGATCTGAAGTCATACAAACTGCCAGCAGATATGGAGAGACAGTTGAGGGGGTAAAATAAAGAGAGAATGGACTAGTTAAAGCTTTTAAAACACACTTTCATCTCAGTTTGTAGCTTAGTCTCTTGGCAAACAGACACATACACACCTAAATCTCCTGTTTAGTGTTGTAAAGATGGCAACACACACTAAGAGTGGTGTTAACCCCTTAAAACAGAGAAGCTGAATTCATATTTTCTCTTGGCGTCTGTTTCTTTAATAATAACCTCTCATTGGTGGAGCAGTCTCGTCAGGCTTAAATATCCTTAGGAAGCTGTTTGATTGGCTGTCAGCTTGAAAAGGCCCACGTGACACTTTAGTAGTAAAGTCAGCAAGTCTTGCCACCTCTTCTCCCGGTAGTGTCTGTAAATAATAAAAAGCATCACTATGTGCACCTATGGTTGGAGAAGAACAATTTCAAGTCAAAGGATGGAGAGGCCTGCATGTAGCTGCAGCTGAAACACATCTTCTGTTGGCTCACAGAGCTGAGCAGAACATCTACAACTGGACAGAATATTTACAGCTGGACGTGGTTAAATAATCTCAATAAGAAACAACTACCGGTTGGCGCATTTGATATAATTATGTGTGAGACACTTCTTTCCCGTTAGAAGGATTTTTGAGCTCTGAGTAGTGATGTTTAGAGCCCACATAGTCTGAGAAAGAGCTGGAGCTTTTTAATGTGCAAATCTATTTTTTTTGCATGTTCTTTATATTGTTTCTTATAGGTTTATTTTCTGACAGAACTGGCTTTTACTCACTTGTTTGTCTCTGTGTGTTTGTCTGTGTAGGACGGGCACAGCGTAGAGAAGGGTGGAGGCAGCCAGGTGCTGTCGCAGCAGTCTCGGATCAGCCGGCTGGAGAGACAGGCCCAAGACTTCCTCAATGCTGTGTTCCACAGAAAAGGTGACACACACACACACACACACACACACACACACACACACACACACACACCTCATCAGTCATTTCATCATTTCAGAATTTCCAGAGGTGTATTTCAGACATGTTAATTGAGAAAATTTGGTTAATTCCCAGGGGAAATTAGTTAATATAGGAGAATTAAAAAATGAGATTGCTAAAAGGCAATATAATACCAGAGTGTATTATATAGTTCAGACATTTCTTGAATTTAATTATTTGCCATCCCGACTGGAGTTGAAGCCCGACCATTTACAGATCTTTTGTTAAGAATATTTTTAGGACTTGAAAGCATTTTGTTTTTTTTACTATCCGTGTTTAACAAAATCAAACAGCGTGCATGACAAATGTTATTGTCATCCTTTTATTTTATAAAATCATATTGGTGAGAGCGCAACTCTCAACTACTCAACTATGTAGCATCCACATGTTAGGACACTTAATTAGGGAGAACACAAGTCTCAGTTGGAGAATGATGTGTGAAGTTTTGTGTCATCTACAGTTTTGATTAAAAAAAGGGACCAGGGATTGATCCCTGAGGGACACCACATGTTACGTTTTCAAAGTTTTACAATTGGAACAAAGACATTTTTGCCCTCCAGGTAGACCCTAAATCAGTTAAGATCTGTGCCAGAGAGGCCGACCCACTTTTCCAAACTGTACTAAACCCTGCCATCGTTACCGCGAGAGGCCATGTGGGAAATTCTGTAAAAGGTTATTTGACATGGTAGAGAGTTGAGGACGAGAAACTAGTGCTGAATTTGAAAGAGTGGAGACTTTCAAAATAGAGGAAGTGATAGCGTGTTTTGCCACATTGGCTGACTGTGCACTCATCCTAACAACACAATACCAGAAATTACACAAATACATGAACACAGCTAAAGCTATATTAAAGACCAAAGTGTGTATTAAGTAACCAAAGTGCTAATCGTAGTCAGGAGCGTATAGGCTGACTGGGGGCCAAAAATGAGTTCCCTGTAGGACTAACTATAATTAGTCACATGAGGATTAGGACTACCTTAATTTTGAGAGTAAAATATGAAACTGTTTTACCTTTAGGCCGTTTAGGAGACATTTCCATAAACTTTGAGATTATTATGAGTGTTTTAGTGTTTAATTTAACTTGATGATCATTATGTAGTTTGTAGTTTGTGTTGCTATTGAACTGTATTGAATTTTTCAGGGGGACGCTTCTGTTATTTATAATTTGCTGATGATTTACTGATGAAATAGATGCAAAGACTTAAAAGTTACTATAAAACAACATAGACTAGAGATTTCTGAGTTGACAAAACCGCTCAGTGAATTTATTACTAAACGAAATGTGAGTTCTAGTTTCACATTCAAAAGTGATGGATGACAGGCTTTAACTTTCTGTCAGCTTTGAAGCAGCACCCTTTCAAAGGTTTTGCTGAGTTGCCATATTAATCCCCTCAAAACTGGGAGTGTATCATGTTCTGTCCTGTGGCAGGCAGCTATCTTGTAATAGAGGAACGCTGGGCCTGGTGGACGGAAGCTTGTATTGTGTTTTTTTCCGAGCTGGAGGGAGGGAGGAAGCAGATGTCTGACCAATCAATGCCTGGCCCTAATCAATCTGACTTTACTCAGACAGGCAAAGCTGCCTGTGGAGCTGCCATATACACATACCAATAAACAGTCACACAGGCATACTGTAAGCAGGATGAGACACACACATTGTAAATGTGCTGTTGTCTGACAACTTAAACCTAAAGATATATAACTAAAACTATACTGTGTAATCAGTTGTATTAAAACGCAAAAAAAAAGTGATCAAAGATGTAGTTAAAGCAGACACATTTTTTGCTATAATGCAATACTACCATGTTTGTTAATATTGCCCTGTCTGGTGCAAGTTGTTAAAATGATTTAACTATTCAGCTAACTTCATAATAGGTAAGGTAAATAGGCATCTAGCAACATTTACAACTTGTTAACATTTGCAATTCCAGTGAACAGTTTGCCTACATGCTGCTTTCTCATGCTGACAGAAAGCAATACAAAACTCCTTTAAAAAATCTGGCTAAGTAGTTTTGTCTTTGTTGGGGTAAACATTACATTACGTACCTTCTCAGGAAGCTTCCTCTCTCAGGGTGGAATCACTTTTGCTTTGTTGTAATGGGGATGAGAAGTCCTGTGTACCTTTCCAAAGACCCGTAGTGTCATTTCCTAGCAGGCACAGCATGCATATTCAGTGTTTGCTGGGGTTTTTTCCCAGGAGGATTCCCAAGGTGGCAGCATGAAGCCTGCACCTGTCTAAATGAAAGGCACATTTCCAGCAAACCTTCTTCCTGTTTTGTTTTTTTGATTTAAAGCTTGTTTTATTGTCGCAGAGTGGGTAACAGGCCACACTGTGTATTACTATAAGAACTTATTGAGTCTTTGTTACAACACAACAGAACGTCAAACTCTTTTATTGCCATGTCAACAAGGTTCATTTCAGTGGCAGGGATTACACATTGTGAACAAGGGAATAAGCAACAAATGGCAACAACACCTACATACAGGTCTGTGGCACAGCTATACAGTGTCCTGTGGTTGATATAAAGACAGTTTTATGAAACATCAGAGCTAAAACACAGTTGAAATAAAAGCTTTTATATGCCAAATAGTGGAATAATTTAAATAATAACAGATTATATTTTTCTTACTTCCTTGCAACTGACTGCATAGTAAATTGAATAGTAAACTGATTTTATCCCCCAAAAAGTACAATCAATTGTTTTTTTTTAGTAAATTTGAGACATGTGCCTGAATACTAATAAAATATATACTTGTAAGTGTCATATTTTAATGAAATATCAATTAAAGGGGCTTATTAAGAGCACTGTCTTAACAACATCTCATACAGGCTTTAAATTAATGTTTTCTTGCCATGTTTAGCGCTATATATATATATAAAACTGAATGTTTGGCTCCAGTTTTTTCTTCATGAGACATGTCTGACATTTCAATCTGTTCATTGTCGTGCCAGTTTTAATCATCTGTGAAACACTTTGCAATGTTGTTTTGATAACATTGTTTATTTTTACAGTGCTTAATATAATGATCAGAACACACCTATTGGTATTATAACTGTAGGCACGTGAAGCAATAGGAGGAATAACATCCAAGATCTCCTATTTTGATGATAGCGCTTATCACTTTTCAAAACAATAAACTAGTGGAAGAAATAGAAGACAAGCCTACAAGGATAAAAAAAATAGTAAATTATAAGAGATTTTAAGCAATCTTCAGCCCACACTTTGCAGAGCCTCAGGCTGTTGTTGGCCCTTAAGAATAAAAAGTTCTAATGTACGAGTAGTAAAGATAATCAGTGGTTTTGCAGTATTTTTCAATTACTTTATGGCTCCCTAATGTTAATAAATATAATAATAAATGGAATATAGTGCTTTTGACAGGCTCAAAGTTGCTTGAGCACATACATACTTGCACATACATAAGTTGGAGCACATACTGTGATAAATGGTAATCAAGCAATATAGAAATAACTGAAGAAACGGTGCAGAGTTTTAAAAAAAAAACAGGAATCATGCTGAGAAAGTAGAAGTGTAAGATATGCAGGTACCTGCTATATATAGATATTACGGCGCCTTAACCAAGCTCAATAGGGAGGATTAAGTGATGTACACTACCGGTCAAAAGTTTGGGGTCACTTATAAATTTCCATATTACTCCATTATAGACAGAAAGATTGGGGTGGGTGGCTGAACTTCAATGCAATATCTACATTAACCGAGTCAGCAACCATTCATCCAATGATCCAAAGGCACATTATGTTCACTAATCTGATATCATTTCTAAAAACTTACTGAGAAAACATTAGAGAACCCTTTTGCAGTAATGTAAGCACATAATGTAATCTTAAAACTGCTGCCGTGGTTAAAAAAAGCAATGCAACTTATCTGAGCTGGTATTCTGTCTCTAATGGAGTGCAATGGAAATTTAGTTTTATATATAGTGCATCATTGTTGCTGTTTTTCCCAATGTGTATTAACCGATGAGATCAATGAACAGTGTTCTGATGTGGGTTTGGTATAGTGTGTAGACCTCTAGGGGTCTCCTGCTTCTTGTTGCACTTTGAAATTCTTATTTTATTAATACTGTATATTTTACTGTAATGGATAGATGTGTTTTACAAATGGTACATTTGTAAAACACATCTATCCATTAACACATCTATCTGATAAATGATAAATCAGGAATGCAAGAGGATGATCAAATGATACTTTTCTGTATAAGTACAGTGTGGTACTAAAGGATATTTTGTTCTTTTACAGGTTGTCCAAAGTATACTATCAAAAACTCCACATTCTCTTTACTAACTGGAATGTATAAAAGTTGGTGGTGATAAATGTTTTGTAAGTCGACTAATTTAATGTAGTGTTGTTCAGCTCTATTCTGGTGATCATAATAATTCAAGAACAAATCATGGCTGAACCATCATACATAAATTGATCTGATATACAATTTCAAGTTGTTGCTAAGTGCTTAATGTGAAGGTTGAATACAAGATTGAATCCTGGGTAAATTTAGGGAGAAGGTATCAAAGCTCCAGCTGAGGGATGGCATGCAAAATAGTCTGCTGTACACACTGATATCCTTGAGCTTTTATTATGGCCAATAGACAGGATTAAGCCCTGCTTCCAAGCGATTTTTGGATTATTTTACCATAGCATCAGGATTACATTTTCATGAAATGGGATAAATAAACATGGCAATGACTGAAAGAATTCCTGGAGGACGGATTGCTGACATGTTTGTTTCTCTGTTTTGTTTCTCTCTAGACCTCCCAAGTTTCTCAGAACCTCACATTCCTCTAGTGGCTCGTGAGATCATGCAGCGAATGATCCGCCAGTTCGCTGCCGAATATACCTCAAAAACTACTCAGGACGACTTGCCCCCGCCCAACGGCACCATGAAGGACCAAAGCCTGTCGAGAGTGGCGTCTCTGGTCGTGGGCCCATGCTCCCTGCATGGGCCCCTGCCCGTGCCGAGCTCCCCTCAATCTTCTGCCTCCTCCTCCCCACCCCCAACCCCGGGACCTGGCCTCAGCCCCACCTCAGCCGTCGCCGCTCCTGCCTCAGCACCCGCCTGCACCCAGAGCAGCAACGGTACGGGAGCCAGTAATGGTGGTGGAGGAGGTACGGCTGCTGCCTCTGCACAGAATCCCGTCCTCAGCAAGCTTCTCTTGGCCGACCAGGACAGCCCGCTGGACCTCTCCGTCAAAAAGAAGAACGAGGCGGACCCAGAGTCCAGCCAGCAGGGTAAGAATAACCACACACACATACTTGTGTTTGTCAACTATGAGGACATTGTGTTGATTTTCATTAATTCATTGGAGGCTTAGCCCAACCTAAAAAAAAACCTAAACCAACAAAAAAAAAGAATCAAACTTATGGCACAAGCTTTTTTTTCCAAATAATGCAGTCCCAACAATGTCACTGGGTATATATAATCCCCACATTGCAGTTAATAAACACACACACACATACACACACACAGAGTAATCAATTTTACTTTTTTTAAATTGACACAATCATAATTCAACTTACACCCCTTGATATTTATTTTTTGAAGTTTGCAGAAAGTTAGTGTTTAATCCACGTTTTATCAAAGTATTAAGTATTAATTCATCTGGTTCACGTCCAGATTGTGTCTAAAAAGTTACGTTTCTGGATTTATTTTTTTGTACTTAGACTATAATTATTCTGCATTTTTATGTTCTTGGTTCATGGTCATATTTCTCTTTTGACAGCAAGCATTTGTAGTTTGGGTCACGCATCATATGATAAAACTACTTTTCACAAAATGTTCTATCACCTTGGCAACAGACATGATGACTGCACTCACAAACACACCTTATACACATTGAGACTCACATTAAACATATTAGGCTCATGCACAGATCGCTGAAACGGCACCATGGTTTGGATAGAGACTTTGCAGCACTGTACTGAGCTTTAACATCTGACTCGGGGTTCAGTATACTGTTAATCAAACTAAAGCAGCAGGGGGTAAGCCTCTCGATCACCGAGCAGGCTGCAGAGTTGAAGCCACGGCTCGCTGTTTTAACCCTCAACCACAGTGTGACCGGTCACCCACTTTAATACCAGCTTTTTGGAATCTGCTTACATTACATCATTTAATGTAAGCAGATTCCAAAAAGCTGGCTTTACAGTAAGCTACCTTCATTTTTGCAACAAAAAAAAAGATTTAGGCATGTACATCCACATCATGCTTGCACATTGTATCTCTCTCTCTTTCTCACACACACACACACACACACACACACACACACACACACACCGTTTGGACACAGATTATCCTCAAAGCTGTATCCTATATGCACAGGCACACACTTGAATTATACAGCAGATGTCATTTTAGGAAATATTTGCCAGAAAGAGGGTCTGTCAAGTCCACACAGCATTTTGAGATAGTGACTCTGATGTGGGTTTGATTTGAAGCAGGGAATAATGGGAAGTTTGGGTATAGTGTGTAGACCTTTGGGGTCTCCTGCTACTTGTTGCACTTTGAAATTCTTAGTTTATTAATACTGTATAATACTGTAATGGATAGATATATTGGCATTTCTTTACACCAAACACAATCATCTTGGGCAGCGCTGAGCGCCGTTCGGGACGACGGCTCCCCTGCAAAATAGCCTCGGGGAGGAAATTGTTTTTGTGGAACATATGTACGTTCAAAGGTTGTTTTAATCTGTTTTATCTCATAGATTTTGTGTTAAGGCCCATGTATTGTATGGTTCAATCCCAGCACTCGTCGACTCTGTATCCAACAGCAGCTGCAGGCAGCTATTACAGCAAACAGGCTCTGATAGACCCATTTACTACCTGCCCAGCAGCAAACAGCAGCCAGGCACAGCTAAACACACGCAGGAGAACAAAGCAAAGCACTTAGCCGCTTATTTAAGAGCCAGACATGTTTCTCAGTTGGTTTGAGACAAAAGCAGATTTTCTTCTGTACTGTCTGACTGCCTACTCAACCAATTTATAAATTATAGCAAGACACAAAACATACAAAACATTTAATAATCAAAAATACCTTATTCTGCTTATTTTCAGGTTCATACTTGTGTTTTGGGTTTCTACTAGAACATGTGTTTTTATCTTTTATTTTTATATTTATCTAGGGGCGGCTGTGGCTCAGTGGTAGAGCGGTCGCCTTCCAATCAGAAGGTTCTGGGTTAGATCCCTGGCCCTGCAGTCCCATGTCAAAGTGTCCTTGGGCAAGACACTGAACCCTGAGTTGCCCCCAATGCTGTGCCTTCGGAGTGTAGATGTGTGCGAGTGTTTATCTGAAAAGCATGTGGCACTTTGTACGGCAGCTTCAGCCACAGTGTGTGAATGGCTCCTGTACTATGTAAAAACTACTTTGACTAGTAGTATTAAGACTAGAAAAACCCCAGTCTGTTCTCATTGATCAGCGTTTCGTTTTTTCTCTTAAAGTGCACCCTCATGACAACTGGGGTATGACTGTCGCTGCACTTTGTACCTATACATAGTATAGTTGTGACATCACAACCGTTGTTGTAACGGCACGATGTTCATTTTTTGGTGGATTGACCTTTTTTGATACTTTCACAGTATTTATATAGCACCTTGACCTGCTTCAATATCAAAAAGGATTTTCAATATGGGACCTTTAAACAAATGTAGACATATTTTGATAGTGACAGAAGAAATACTTTAAAAGGATTTGATACCTGCACGTTTACCATATCTCATGACTCTGCATGTTGCATTGGTTGCAGTACTTTCACAGTCTATTTAAAAATTATATTATATACTTCAGTCCCTAAGGTCCTGTAATATGATGGATGCTTTTAGTGACATAATTACACCATTCTAACTTCACAACAAATTACATGTCATTTAGCTGATGCTTTTATCCAAAGTGACTTACAGTTGCTGTGTATGTCAGAGGTCGCACGGCTCTGGAGCAACTCGGGGTTAAGTGTCATCATCATCATCATCATCATCATCACTTTATTTATAAAGCGCTTTCACATCAGCAATAGCTGAACAAAGTGCTGTACATGAAGGCAGCAAACATAAACCAAAATAAAAATAACAGTCACAAAATCATAAAAATAATAAACTGGGGGTGAAAATCTACCCAATAACACTATATAAAAACAGATAGGATCAAGTCTCAGTTTGGGTTGAAAGCCAAAGTGTAGAAGTGAGTTTTAAGAAGAGTTTTAAAAATCTGTATTGAGGAAGCCTGACGAATGGTCAAAGGTAGGGCATTAAATAGCTTAGGAGCACAAACAGAAAAGGCCCTGTCCCCTCTCAGCTTCCGCTTGGATCCGGGGACGATCAGGAGCAACTGGTCAGCCGACCGGAGTGACAGGGAGGGAATGTAGCGGTTGAGTAGCTGAGTTAAATAAGACGGGGCAAGACCGTTTAAAGCTTTAAAAGTAAACAAAAGGATTTTAAAATGGACTCTAAAATGCACAGGCAGCCAGTGAAGTGAAGCCAGGACGGGAGTGATGTGTTCTCTCTTTCGGGTTCCAGTCAAAACCCGTGCAGCAGCATTCTGGACTAGCTGTAGCCGTGCGAGTCGGGATTTACTGAGTCCAAAATAAAGGGAGTTACGGTAATCCAGCCGTAAAGAAATAAAGGCATGGATTACGGTTTCTAACTGCTGCCTGGAAAGGAAAGGTTTCACCTTTACCAGCTTCCTTAGATGAAAAAAAAACTTAATTTAACTGTGGCATTGATTTGGCTGTCAAGTTTAAAATCACTGTCCAGTCTAAAACCAAGATTTAATACTGTCGGTTTAAGATATGAGGCTAGAGGGCCCAGCTCAGTAGGGGGGGTCTCATATGAGCCACCGTCTTGCTCAGGGACCCATTGGTTGATGAACCGCAGTGGGATTCAAACCTAGGTCTCCCCCACCAAAAGCATGTGTCTTATCCACAAAACTATACTAAACCCTTCACACTGTAAGTGTGAAGTTGCAGTTTATGGTCTATGGAGCTACTTGGCTGTGTAAATCTGCATGTTGATGAGGATACAGTTTTACAGTTTCCTTTTAACTCTTTAATACTGAAACAGAGAGAGTTCTTAATGTGTTTTATATAACAAGCATGCTAATGTAGATGGAGATGCTATCTTACATGCTCATTAGCTCAAAGTAGGACCTCATTAACTTGTTATTCATGGGCATATTAAGACTCAAGGGTATTTTGATTAAGATTCATGTCAGAGCCAAAAATATTTTGTACATACATAGTCCTTGGTTCCTAGTTCCAAAAATGTTGCTATGATACAGTTTAGAGCCTGGGCTGTTGGGATATTTAGTGTTAACCACATATCAGGCAGGAATATGTACTGCAGACAGTTTCAAATAGATGATGCAATTTCACAACTGTGGGCCACGTGTGTATAATGTATACATACTGCACATACTACGATTAACATGAGATTCATCTATTTGTGTCTCCTCTGGGCTGTACAAGGATTCTGTTTTTCATTTTAATGTTTTCTTTTTTTTGTCCAATTAAACAACAAAAATCCTCTGAAGATTAGTGAGTCCTGTGTCCATATAGGGTTGATTGTGTTAGAGGGTCCAGAAGGTCGGCAGCACTTTAGGGATTACACCAGAAAAACACAAAGGTCAAGGCCCCGGATGAATTTGTCAATATACATTTACATTTCTGTTCATACGGTAATGCTTTTTTTTCTTCAATTTCAGGCTGTCAAAAAAGCAATAATTTTGAGATTTTTTTGGTAAAACCATCAGATACCAATAATATCTTATCCATATTCCATCTTGCAGGGTTACTGCATGCCAAAAAAAAATGTGAAAGCTCTTTAGTCATGAAAGGTAAAAGTCTGGAAAAACAAAAACAGTGAGCGTCCCCGGTAAAAACACAAACTCTAATATTAATAAGGTTCATCCTTTTCTGTTTTTACATATTTTCACTGAAAAATAACCAGATTTTTATAAGAACGTACTCATCAGTTTGAACTGTGGGTTGGCTGTGATGGTCGCCTGCCAATCGGAAGGTTGGTGGTTCAATCCCTGGCCTTGCGGTCCCATGCTGTGCATCGGAGTGTGAATGTGTGTGAATGTACTATGTAAAAGCGCTTTGAGTAGTCATTAAGACTGGAGAAGTGCTATATAAATACAGTCCATTTACACACTGCAAACTGTAGCACACACAGAATATACACAACATATCTTAAGCGTTTTTGTCATCTAACCACAGAAAAAGGAAAATACTTGACTTCATTCATTCATTCAGTTTTCACATGCCGACACACACATAAACTGGCAGTTGCTTAACAGAAGCTGTTAACATGTATTTGATTGAGATAGATTATATTAATAAACAGTACAAACCGATCGACTCATATATAACTCGCTTAAACACACACGATTATCTGAAATATGCTTACCTTGTTTCCTTTTCCCTCTGGTTCATTTTGTTGGTCTTCACTGTGAATAGTTTAATCTGAACATGTACTCTCTTAGCTAATAATTACAGTAATACACAAAATGAATATGTAGAATAGTTGCCAATATAGTGACGTGCTCAGGTTATTAATAGCTTGATTGTGATCCAGATTATTATTATTGTTTTACATACTGTAGTACACTATTGACACATTGGACTAAGCACAGACTTTTGATACCGTTCATCAGTGAAAGTAAGAATATTATTTAAGGACATAAGTAACATTCAAACTGGGTATTGATCCGCAACCTGTAATTCATTTTTACCTCTGACAAAATGGAGGATAGAAAGCTCATTTATGAATTCAGAATGTTTATTTATGGAATACATTTCCTACCAAAAGCTTTATAAGACAAATGTTTAAAGAAAGACGGAGCAGTGTTTTTCTAAGGATATTTTTGTGAAGGTTAATTAACAGATTTCGGTGATGCCACTTTGTTGACATAACATACGCTTCTGAATCATTTAATACTGAAGCAGTAATAGTCAAGTTTCCATCCACTACTGTTATGTGAATATTAGGAGTTGAATGCATTGAGAAAAACTTTTTCCATTGCACTTTGTGTATTTTTTTTGTATTTTTTTGTGAAATTAAAATGTGCATAAAAACTGGGGGGTGAAACTACTGAACTAGTTTGTGTCCATTTTGGGTTGTTTAAACTTTTAAACTGCATAAACTCAATAACCTAATTATTTACAAAAACATTATGGATTTGATAACGTTTTTCTCTCTGCAATAGGGCCAAAACACCAAATGAGACAAATGCTTACATACTTACTTATTACATTCTGCTTAATAAGCCTACAAAATGATGAACCTTCAGTTTACAACACATTCACACAGTATTTAGGCATGTGACTTGACGTGTTGTTCTCTGACCCTTTAAAGCAGGTAATGCTTCAAAAAGGATTTGACCTCAGTTGTGTTAAATCTGTTTTTCTGTGTGTGTGTGTGTGTGTGTGTGTGTGTGTGTGTGTGTGTGTGTGTGTGTATCCTCAGATGGCGTCCTGGACCTCTCCACCAAGAAGAACCAGAGCGCAGGCAACCTCAAAACCTTCCCCGGCTTGTCCCCGGAGCCCAGGGTCAAAGGGTAAGACAACAGGATTAGTCAAACTGGCCTCTGTTAAGCGTAGCGATGGAGTCATGTGCCTAAAACGACACCAAAGAGGTTTAAGCAGTCACGGCTGTTGTGTTTCTGAACCGCTCCTCCCAGAGAGCACTTGGCAGTCTAACACTAAATGGTGTGAGGAGATTTGGCCTGAGGGGAGGATGTTACACGCTGAAGATCGGGATCCAGATGCCAAACCGCAGTCAAGCTGAGAAAGATTGATTTCAAGTGGATGACAGCCATCACAGGCAGATTTTATCATTATTTAACTTAATCAAATTTGCCAAGTTGTCCAATAAATGTGGCCTGCATGTCGATGTAGATACCCATCAGACCTGGGGTTCTTGAAACCCTCAATAAGGCTTGTGAAATATTCGGAAGTGTCTGCTTTAGGGATGTCCTCAACTGAAGAAATTCAAAATCGGATTAGTTAATTTAATGGCAGTTCAGTTTCTCAGCAAGGAATTGTTAACAAGAGATGTGATTTACAAGTTTCTTGACAATAAGTCTTACAGCATAGGAAAGGCATAAAACATGACTAATCGACTAAAGAAATCTTGGTCGACCAAGACCAACGGCGCCTAATTGGCTGAAAGGAAACAGCCCTAGTCTGCTTTACCTCTGCTCTTGGTATGCAACAAGCTACGACTACACTGCATCTTTTTGTTAATTAAAAGACAGCGAAAAGAGAGTGTGTTTATTTTTTTTCTAGGGGAACAATCACGGTGTTTACTAGGCTCCACTTTGTAGCTGCAGTACGGATTTTTTGGTATGACCCATGGCTCATATTTAGGACATACAACGTTTGGGACTGTCAAGTAGCCTGTCAGGTTGTAAACGAGTGTTGCGCTAACTATTGGTTAAGAAGGAGAGCTGTTTACAGTTTAGGTTTTAGGCCATCAGATTTTTTTGTGACTTGACTATATTGACTTTGATACAGCGGCTACAATTGAACTTACACAGTGTGTAGCTGTTGCCATCACTATATGTAATGCCACTTGTGAATGATAAGTGCGACTCTGAGAACCACTACTCATGATTGTGGATGCAAGATTCTCTTTCTGTGTCGCTGTGTGTGCTGTGTTCTCAAGTGCCGATGGGAAGCTTCAAGATTTGATACTTAAGGTTGTAAAATGATGTAAAATGAAATCTAAAATGAAACAGGATGTCAATTGCATTGCTTCCTCCATCAAACAAGGTATTAAAATCAAAGTGTGACATTCTCACAGCGCACAAATGTCTTGAAATCAAATACACTAAATGGGAGAAAGCATGCACAAGCGCTAGTAAGATCCTTGAACATTTTCATAAAGGAAGCTTAAAGCAAATCCATAGGGCGCCAGTTAAACCTCCAACAGAAGGATGATACACTACATTTGTAAGCATTATGTTCACTTCTGCTTATGCCATACTGAAGAATACAATATGTTTCTCCAACCTGAAAAGAGACAAAAGCTGTTACAGATATCTGGGTTCATGAAAGAGCTTATTCTAAACAACTGAAACTGTAAAAACCTTTTGAACGCATCAGTGTTAGACTTTTATTATCTTTGTATGGGCTTATAATGTATTCAGTCAGTGATATATTGTAGCCCAAAGGTCAAATATTCTATACATTATAAGATTGTACAGCTTTAAAATATCAAACCTATGAAAGAATGCTATCGGCTATGTTGAACTGGGTTTGACTCTCATCTAAATCTTTTTTGCTTTGTCTCCCCATTATGCTGTTGGTTGTTAATATTCTATTCTGCGTCTTTCTATCACGTTAGTAATATGTGGTGTTAGGTAGAGAAAGTTTCAGAGGTCGCAGAAAGGCTAGAAACAATGTGTTTGTGGTAATTGAATTGTTAACTTTAATAATCCACTTTGTTAAAGTAAAGCTTTGCAGGTCCTAAAAGGGCCTTGCCCTCACTCAGTATCTCTACATTGTCAGGACAAGGTTATACAAAGTTCTGGTCTTTACACTCTGAGTCTAAATGCTATTACCTTCTGTAATTGGTGTATTGTTAGTACCTAATTTTCCCGTCCAATGAGGGATCATTACCGACATTTCGTACAATATGTACTGTATGTATTTAGATACGCGGTTTAGCACCTGTTTGTTGCTACCTTGGACCTTGTGCCCATTTCCCCAGATCCCGGCAATTAGTAAGTAAGTGCAGTGTTACGATTGATAGAAGAGCATGAGAGTATGAAACTAAGACCCAAGTTGTAAAAAAAACAAATGCAGTAAAGGATTATTCTGGACAGTTTGAAATTGTTTGATATACTGTGTCGGTTAAGTTAGATTGAAAGAAAAGTGTGATTTCTTTAAAAATATGGTATTTTGCTGATCTTTATACTTGTTTCCATAAAGTCAAGCAGATTGAAGGTCACCAGTAATGATTCTATGTTTCCAGGAATTGACAGTTTCACAGGTTTTCACATTTCAGTTTCACAAATGAAGTCTCCATATAATGTAATCCATTTGCAGGTAATTAAATCCTTTTCTACAGGCAATATCTCTTAATACAAAAAGATATACACCCTCTTCAAGCGAGGGCCCAGCAAATAAACCTCAAAAGGGTACTTGGACCAAAAGTAAAAGTAGAAACAGCGCCTTAAACCCGTCATGAAAGGACTCCTGCCTGAGGGTCCTTGAACCCCAAACCCCCCCAAGGCCCGAGCCTCACCAGGAGTCTCTAACGATCAGGTCATGTAATATTAACTGCAGGAGGGGGATGTTTGTGGGGGTTGAATTACAGCCTTTGAAAAACAAACAATCCCTAAAGCACACACCACACACTGTGTGCATTACAGGTTACTGGCTTTTCATTGAAGGGGTCCCATATTATGGTAATTTTCAGTTTCGTATATGTATTTTAGGTTTCTAGTAGAACATGTGTACATGATTTAATGTTAAAACCGTTGTACCGCCTGTCTCTTTAAGAACACCTCCTGAAAAAGCCCAGTCTGCTCTGATTGATCAGCTTTTCCGAGTCTTCTGCATCTGCACTCTCTGAGTCTCTGCACCGTTATTGCAGCCGGGGAATGACTGTAACAGCAATCGTGCAACACTTTCTACATAAATATTGTATAGCTGTGCAATCACAACGTTACGAAAGCCCTGACGGCTCGTTTAAAGGCACATTTTCTGAATATGGGCTTTGTGCATTTGTCTGTGCACTGACAGAGAATTCAGTGAGTTGCATTTTTATATTGTCACAGTATTTGTACAGCAAAAATCTAAAAAAGACATGGAAAACTCACAATATGAGACAATTCAAAGTTTTTTCAGATCACATTTGTGTGAAAACCTCAGAAAATGTAGTACATTGATTTATTACTTAGATGTTTTATTGGGAATCTTTTCTCTAAACTATTACAGTAATTAATATGTGGGTCAAGAGATAATTAGGAGTTGAAATGATGAGTTCTGGTTTCAGAATATTTTCCCCACATATGAAAAAAAGGGATACATTACATCTACCCATGGTTTGAAAATGAAACGTTTTGAAATACACACATTTAACAAACTTAAATATTGGCTACAGGGTAAACCTATTTTTCGTCAAAAACCATTTGAGCTTGAAAACACACACAGCATGTTTAGGGAGCACAGAACGTTCACTCTGATGCTGAAACAGTCTTTCAATCCATCTCAATAGGGATCCCCCTCTGTTCTTTGTATTTCTTTTCTCCTTTTATTTACAAATGTATTCCCACATTGAATCCTCAGATCCACCATTACTGTCGGGCACAGTCTCCCTGATGACTGTATGCTTTCTGTAACAGAACGCTCTGTTAAGAGTACAGACTCCAAAGCCTCTCATTAACCCTATATTGTCTTCAACGCACCCGAGACCGCCCACTGTGCTAATCTTTGGTAAAGCTCCTGCTGAGGACTCCCCACATCGCATAGTCATTCGCACTGTAGCTCACCAGACTGTCTCCAACAGAGAGATCTTTCCCTCAAGTTTCTTCTCCCTCTGTGCCATCCGCTGACTTTACAAGCTATTTTCTGTTATTTTGAACCTAAGGGAGCAATTCTGCAATTTTGTTGCTATAGTTACTTAGCAGTAGGAACACTGGCTGCAGCAGATGAAGTGGAGGCACTTTGCATGTAAGCGTTTGTTTCAGAAGCAAAGTGGATTTTCAGAAATTTTAATCATTGAAATGTAAGATGCTCGCAGAGCAGTACTTGGCAAGAATGTTTGTTTATCCAACATGGGGCAATTCAAGAAATAATAATTTAAAATTTATATCATCAAAAACAAGACATGGGACGGGTCAGCACGAGTTACATTATTTTGCTTGTGAGCCTTCAAAAGGAAGCAATGTCTAATTACAACCCCTTGTGAGAGGTTGCGTATGTTTGGTGTGTTCAGATGTGAACGGTAAAATCCAGAAGCGATGTTGTCTTTTTGGATTGTTATAGTTAAGGAAAAACTAAAAATGAATTAGTATTATCCAATAAAGATTAGTCCTCTTATTGTTTTTTTTCTCCATCCAGACGATCTATCAAAGTGGAACATACCCTGCCAGAGGTGGATGACGACGGCCTGCTGCAGAGAAGCTTGCAGGACGGACTGAAGGAAGACTACGTCAACTCCAACTCCTTCAAGCCTCCATTAGCCCACTCACTGCGTATCAAGGAGGAGCTCCTCAGCCAGAAGCACCGCCTTCTGAGCCAGCCTGCTGCTGTTTCATTGGCTAATCTAGAATCAGCCGGCTTGCTCAATCATGCGCAGACCTACTCCTTGCTCGGCCAAAAGGGCTCTTCCTCTTTCTGGGGAAGCAAGGCCCACCTCGAAAGCCTGATGAAGCTAAAGCAGGCCAGTGGAGCTCTGAGCGGGGCCCTCAGTGACCTCAAAGACCTGCCTACATTCCTGGAGAATCACCACAACCACCATGGAGCCTTCTCCTTTAAAAGTCACCATCACCACCACAATCAGGTGTCCAAGGCCCAACACCACCACAATGAAGGCAAGAGGGACCAAGGCCACTCACCTCCGGTCGACCTAAAGATCCCCCAAGTTCGGGGCATGGATCTCTCCTGGGACTCCTCTGCCTCTGATCTGTACGGCTACGGCGCCATGGGGGTTGGGGGTGGTGGCCATGGGGAGAACAACCTGAGTCGGAAGCTGAGAGCCATCCTGCCCAAGCAGAACCGCCGGGGAGGAAGCCTTGGAAGCCTACTGGATGGGGCGGCTGACTACTGGAGCTCGGACTTGGACCACCCCAGTTCCGGGCCAGCGTACTCCACCTCCGACGTGGAAGGGGACCCAAACTCCAAGCAGCCGAGGAAGAAGAGGGGCCGTTATCGCCAGTACAACACAGAGATCCTGGAGGAGGCCATTACCGTAGTGATGAGCGGGAAGATGAGTGTGTCCAAGGCTCAGAACATGTACGGGATCCCGCACAGCACCCTGGAGTACAAAGTCAAGGAGCGCATGGGAACCCTGAAGAACCCCCCAAAGAAGAAGCTCAAGCTGATGATGAAGATGGAAGCTGGAGGCCAGGATTTTCCTCTCACGGAGTCGGAGAACATGCCAACCGCAACCCCACGAGACAACGGCCCACCGCTGGCTGCTGTTGAGCTCAAGGACAATGTAAAAGAAGAGATTGATGATTTCAAACCAATCGACTAAACAACTTACACATGTAAACCTCAGTCAATGACTTAAGCAGTTTGAAAATGGATGGGGCTTTATTTGTGCCAATTTACTTAGCAGTATCTGGGTGAGCACAAATGCAGGGATAATATGAGGAGGATTCTTACACACTGGAGATAAACTAATCGGATGGTTTTAAACTACCGTCGTTTTAGCAATGCTGTATAAGGATTTGTTTAGCTTTTATATCCAGGGGCTTAACAAATGCAGCTAAAGACAGTTAAGTGACAATTAATGAAATTTCCATACGCATGCTGATAATCCTAGACCCCAAAACCCAATCCCCCTCTTTTCTTAACTTGACACACTGATCCATTGCTGCTTATAAATGCAGTTTGGGCTTTGGACCATTCCAATTTGGAGAAAAAATGAGGGGAAGGTTGAAAATTAACTTCTTTAAAAACTGACAAATTAGCCTCTTTATGCTCCCCTCTCTCATGGAATACTAGCTGAAAATTGGTAAGTGAACTGTCTATTACATTTGAAGCCAACTGTAAGGTTTAATCACACCATTGATGTTCCTCGCCAGGGTTCTGAATCAAAACCCATTCTCTTATTGCCAGGTAGCCATGACGCTTTAACTGCAACACTTTTCTTTCCTTCTTTAAATATTCTGCTTATCTCTGTGTGGACGAAAGCAACATTAACCCGTCCTTTTTGAATGAGAAAAGACACACAAAAGTCATTCAGGGATGCATGTTTGTGAGTTTCGTGGATACTACTGACTTCTAAAATCAACTTCTTATCCTTTTTCTTTTTATTTGATTAGTTTTGCTTTCTTTTGCACTACACTTTTGGGTCTGGCGCTTACAGACCTGGTTACCTCGGCATTGTTGCATTTGCATCATGCACTTATTATGGTCTGTCTTTGAAGCCCAGTCGCAACCTTGTAACGGGTCAGAGGTGCACATCGTCTGCGTACGCTGATCCAAAATCAGATCCCGGGAAGCTATAAAACCCTCTTTTTTTTGCCAAGAGACAAGTTGAGGGGGAATCTGATTATGGATCAGCTGTTTTTCAGACGAATGCTACCTCATGGACCTCCATCAGTGTCTCACTGCTGATCCTGGAATGCTGGAGCCGCCTTCAGGTTGCCCCTCAAACGGTTGCCGAAGTGAGCTCATCCCTTACATGGAGATCTTTATTGGAGGAAGGCCTTTTAGGATCAGAATGTGAAACTCTGCTGCTATCCACTTGATTATCTAGCTCCTACACAAGGCTTTAGCTAGCCTAAGCTAATGCGTTTTAGCTAGTCTTTAGCTAACAACAACACATTGCTGATGTTTTCTAGTTTTTGTTGTAATCAAACTAAGCAGAAGTGGCTTAGCTGACACGTTTTTAAAGATATTCCTCACCCTCAAACCTCAAAGACAGTTTGAACGTCAGTTTACAACGACAATGTGCATTTATAGAAGGTTCATTTTGGGATGGTGGGTGGGCAATATGCAGTGGGGAGGGGTAGTTGATAGAAGCGAGGGAAAAGCAGATTTAATATATTATAAATTATTATGACTGATGATGTAAAAGCCAATCTTTGATTCTGGATGATTTCTTTTCTCCTCTTTTTTTAAACTCAGGGTAACTGAGACAGATGATGTGGGTTTTAAATATGATTATTTCCTGTTGGACCTATAGCAGACAAAACAGAAGGACAAGACGCACCTCTCACTAATGCTTTGTCTGCGGGGAAAGGCCATATAGCATATGTAATTGCTAATGAATCATGACAAAGAACAGAAAACACTGACGCTGGGTTTAGGGGATCAAACTCATGGCGCTAAACTTCTTAAATAGCACTTTTTTAAAAGTAAGCAAAAACACGAGAGAAAGAAAGCTGTTTGAGGTTATGCACGTAGTGTAGCTCTGCTCTGTGGGATACAGACCAGGGAGCAATTAGGAGGGCAGAAATGGAAGAAAAAAGCTTTAGTGTGTGAGGACTTTTGGAAAGCTTGGACCCAAACTACTCCTTTTGTTTTCCTCTCAATGACCTCCATGATTAAAGACAAAAAAAGAAGAAAAAAATGGTCAACAGATTGAACATGTTGAGTTTTGTGTAGTGTCGTCTTGTTGTTTTTCCCCGCCCTTGCAGAAAGCATATCCCTCGGAGGAGACAGGTGGAAAGGACAAAAAAAATGCTCCTCCGGGATTTTACATCAGGAAAAGATTGAAGGAAATGACAAAAACTTTTTTGGTTGTCATGTTTTCGTGCTCTGTGGTAAATGTTGCTCTTCGCTCCCTAACACTGCCTGGTGCTCACCCAGTCTGTGAGATTTTTAACATGAGAATTGTACCTCTCTGTTCAGATGAAACAATGATGATTCACTCCTTTTGAAATGTATTGTACATTTTATTTATTTGATTGTTTTTTTTTCATTTTTGATTATCCTCTTAAAAATGGCATGCACCACTTTTCTTTGGCTGATTTTTGGGGTCGGACCAATTGATAATATATATATATATATATATATATATATATATATATATATATATATTATATATATTTGGAGGATTTCAACCCAATCTCAAACTCATACTAAGTTATGAATGAACCACAATCTAATTAGAATGCTACCTGTTGCATTCAATCCTAATTTTCCCCTCTATGGTAATTGGTTATCCATTTTAAGCTTTGTAGCTTCCTTGGCTTGATTGGCAGGTATGAATGGCCAATGGGAAGTGCTTTAGAAGAGACCCCATGGACAACAGTAATCCTGGGGGCCATCATGCATGAAATGCGTCCAACACTTTGACAATGCTCAGCATTTGAAGTGTCTAAAAGGGTTGTTGTGCGCGTTGAGTTGGACCCAGCGAAGGACAACGCACTGATCTGATAGTTAAAACAGGATTGAAGCCCCAACCATGTCAAAATAAAGCACTTATTATGACCAAGCCTCTGATAAAAGGCATGGCAGCTGCCCTCTTATAGCCAGCTGTGAATACAGTTAGACAACACGTGACGTAGTGTGCCTCTTTTAAAGAAAAAAAAAACAAGAACAAAAGCCTGTTAACCTGTATCATGTAATGCATGTAAAGCATTGATTTGTAGTGTTATTGGCACCTAATGCACCAAGTTTGCATGGATGAACTCCAACAGCACTTAGATTCCCCTGAGAGGGGCAATTCCTTAAGGGCCAAACTATTTCTGTGTATAATTTACACAAATCTCTAAATCCTTTACAAAAAGAAATCTCTCTTCCTTCAAGACATTCTTGACCTTACTATACATTTGGCTCTTGCTATACATTTTTATGCTTTCAAAAAAAAAAGAAAAAAAAAGTCCCATTTTCAGCCTGCTCTTATCTACTGAGGTGCATGCCATTTGAGGTATATTTATTTCATTTGATTTTGATTTGATTTTTCTTGTTTAAAGTCATGTGGTTAACGGCTCCCCCTGTCCAAAAAAGTCCTCTTTCTTGCAACTGAGTCTCACTGCTGTTTTTAAAGAAACCTCGTACTATATTATATACTTAAGAGAACAGTATATATCTATTTATATACATATATATTAACAAATACTCGCATAATGAATGTAGTGAACAGAAATGAATATCTCAAACTTACAAACGTTTTTTTTTCTTTTTTTTTTTTTTTTTTACCAGACTGTTGTTTTTATTCTTTTGCTTTTAGTTTCTATTCACGCTGCTTGCGTTGGAAACGCAGTAGTTTTCTGACGCGGGCGTGCGACAGTAGCCTTCAATACTGTAAATGTCTCAGGATCGAGCGAGTGGGGTGGGCAGCAATATTTGTCAGTCGGAAAATGGCGCAGACTCAACTACCTGTACAACATGTAATTTATGGACACATAAACATATATAAAAAACTCTAGAGCAGAGAGAAAGTGCTATACCTCAATCTCAGACTAATAACTCCTTTCTGTGCCTCGTACTTTGACGTGTACCTTACCCGGGAGCCTGGCGAAGGGATAGCTGATACTCTGGGAAATATAGTAACCTCTGCTCTTTCTTTTCAGTTTTTATCTCTTCATTTTTCTTTTCTTTGTTGCGCTTCCCTTTTGCAAAGGCAGGAGGGAGACGCTTCAAGTGTCTGACTGACCAATATTTGCCACCCTACCTCTTTTCAGGTATTTTTTTTCTTTACGCAACAACAAAACCTTATAGAAGTATATAATGAGAAACAGATTGAGGGGAAAAAAAGACCCAAAGGGGCTTTACAGCTATTCCTGTTCTTAGCACTGGATGGGGCTGGTATGGGAGGGCTGCAAACCTCTCAATTCCTCCTCTAAAAGTCCAAACATTTTGGGATTCAGTCGTCTGGTTTCACCCTGGAGGCGAGCAGGTCGGCCCCACCCGGGTCTGAGAAAGAACAAGGTCTTTTTGTTAACTGGGGGTTTATTTTTTCTTTTCTTTTATGGTTAATTGTGTTTTTTTTCTTCTTTTTTAGGTGTAACATAACTTCAGGTTGAAACTTGACAGGGGGATTTTCCTTCTTTCTTTTTTTTTTATATATCTTACACCCAGAGAAATCAGAGACCCAGAGGGGAGATTGGGGGGGGGCATGTGGGCAAGTTAACCTTCCTTTATCTGCTGTCTTGTAAAAGAACAATATATCCACAATCTTTTACACTGCATTCCAAAACACACACACACACACACACACACACACACACACAGGAAAATGGACCTTTATATGATGATGATGAAAAACTATATACGTATGAATATATATGTATTTATTATTTTACTGTTTTGCATCTTCAGGTAATCCAATCGATTTCTCTTTTGCTTTTCAGGGTTTTTTTTATTTGATTTGATTATTTTTTTCTTCTGAGTGTAAGATAATGTCAGTAACATGATAAAAGAAGAAGGAAAAATGTCAAACAGCAACTACTGTAACCTCACTACGTAGACGCCACATGGCGTGCCATTTGATTTCAGGATGGCATGTGATGCTGCGTGCTACCAGGAAAGAAAGACCCAAAATGTATACGATGGCCATGCTCCTCTCTGCCGAGAGGACTCTTCTGTTTCTGTCTAGGTCACGCTGCACGTCTGGTTGTCATTTATACCTCAGGTCCGACCACTTCAAAGCAGCTGATTGTACATTAGAAACACACACATAACCACACACACACACACACACAAAGAAGAATCAGGATTTTTAGTACGGCGTGTTTCCAGAGTTTTTGATGGAACTGACAGAAGCTGTTTTGGAAAAATTGTTGTATCTTGTCGTCGTTGGTAAACTGTTGTTATTCTGATGGCGTCTTCTTTTCCTCCCTCTGTTTTCTTCTGAAACAAGAAAAGTTCTTTAAAAGCCAGAAGCCAGGTTTCTGTGAATCCAACGCTGTACTCTCTCTAGCACATACATCCATGGAAGAGCACGTAGAGACATGACGCAACTACAGCAACACACACACACACACACACACTCCCTCCTCATCGAGTAGCCACACTTTGTGTGGGCGGGTTATATGTATAATTATGAAGCAGGGAGTCTGCCGTTTCTCATTTAGAAGCAGGTGGGTGTGTATTGTTCCCATCCTGCAGAACACCAGCCCTGCTGGCTCATTTTGATCCGGGACTCTGCAGGCACTGCCTCTGTGAAAACCACTTTCTTTGTTTTTTGTCCCTTCTCTTTTTCTTTTAAATCAACCTACCAATCTTTCTTTCCTCTATTCTCCATGTAACCAGTCTGGGATTCCTGCAGTTCTTTTCTTGCAGTTTAAGTTTCTCCTCTTAGATGTTCTCCTTCAACCTGCCTCGTCTATTTGTGCCGCTGTTGGGAGCGACCCATGCTGTTACAGGCCTCTGTGTGTTCTAGCTGCCTCCAAAGGAGGGACAATCACCTGTGAGGTTTTATCCGTCTGCTGAAAAGCACATTTGACTTTAATTATACTGTTTAAACAATGCAAGAAATGGAATTTAGAAGTGCTCAAAATCTACAATTTTGAAAGGAAAAAAAATAGTTAATTTACTGCGACGCCAGCCGTGTCCTTTTTCACGGCATGTTGTTTAATTCACATTCAGAAAGTCAAATGCTTTGAGAAGAATGAAATCCCACAAATGACGCATAGATGTTCCATTTAACCCTCGTGTTGTCCTCGGGTCAAACTGACCCGTTTCAAAGTGTTTTATATCAGAAATATGGATTTCTTTCAACCAAATTGCCCAAAAATAACATGGATGATTCCATACAACATTCTTCATGGAACATTAATGATTACTTTCATTGAATTTGTGGGTGTTATATTTAATCTTATAGAATTTGAATTCTTTTTCTTTTTGTCTCAGTATCTGGACTAAACTTTGACATCTACCCATCTGTGATCCACTCAACATCCTCTGATCTTAACTATTAGTCAAAAGAATTCATAATAATTCATAACCTCCCCCTTTTTAACTAAAAACATCTGTATAATTTGATACAAATGAGGTTTGTTGACCATGAATTCCAAGGATAAGTGTAAAACCTATTATTAAACCAGCTCAGTTTTTTTTTTTTTTTAAGCACCAAAAGCTGGAAAAAGTGACAAATAAATCAGAAAAGGCGACAAAAACATCGTAAAAGCACAAAAACAATTCAATTTTGACCTGGAAGGGCAGGTTCATGGTTCACGGGTAGACAACACACAAGGGTTAACAAAACAAAGTGTCATGTGGCTGCATTGCATGCTGGTCCATCGAGGTTGCCGTGGCTTAAAAAAATCTAATTCTCCGTCTAAAGACACAAACTAACATAATAGATGCAAGACTGCAACAGAACATCTCCAGAGACTTTGTCTGAAGTTGTTTTCCAGCTCTCATTTTTTAACTGCGTCTGTCGCTCTCTCGCAGCAAGACTTACTTATCTTATCTTATCTTATCTTATCTTATCTTATCTTATCTTATCTTATCTTATCTTATCTTACTTTGAGTGCCGCTTTTTTAAAAAGATAATAATTGGCGCAGCAACTGACAGTTACAATTCATCTCATGTGCCATCAGCTAAGCTTCGCCATGCTGTTGTCCCCCCCCCCCCCCCCCCAGACATTTCTCAAAGCGGCGCTAACAGATCAGATCTCAAATGTGCATCTTCTTTGTCAGCGAGTGTGATGCCAAGTGCTTTAAATGTCAAAGCATTTGTGAGGATGTGACAAGCAGTCGCTCAGTAGCGTTTTGGCTTCGAAAGCAGAGGGGAGTACGAACCTTAAAGGCCAGGCACGCCTCTGGAATAACGCTCATCTGTAGCAATGCTAATTGCTAATAAAAGCGAAAATGCTAATTCAGGAACCAGAGTGTAACAATTTGACTCCATAGATAAAGGTTTTTGTGTTTAAAGGTAATATCAGATAAGGTGAGAGCACGCAGAGTGTTCCCTATTGGTCAAAACCGTCTGGAAACCAGATCAAAATACAGTATTTACTCCAATGGTCTTTTACAAAACCACGCATCCAGTGCGATTTGGAACATCTTTATGGGGCTGAATGTTTTACGCCTGGTTTCCCTTTACTTTGACATTATTTAAAGAGTCCCATCCTGGCTCAGTCATCTACTGCTTGAACCACTTCACCACTTAACACATTCAATGTAATACTGGACGTGATTATATATTTGTTGTTCTTCAATCAGTGGAATCAAGAGTGCCTTTTGGGAACTCTAATCAGTCTGAAATCGTTTTGGGTTGGTTTCTTAATCACGTGTAATCTAACCACACAGAACAACGTTCTCCTGTCGAAGCAAAATAAAAAATAAAAATGGCATAGGAGGTTAAGGTCACCACCTGTGATTATGTTGCCACTGTGAAAAGCTCGCAGCAGACACTTTCTCACTCTGGCTTTTCTCGCCTCCGCGGTGCTGGCGCGCGTCTCGCCCCTCCGCCTCGGCAGAGAGCCCTCCTTACAGATGGCAGTCGGGTAGACTTGGCAGTCTGAGGAGGTTGACGGGAGCGCAGGGATGAAATCTAAGTAAAGTACGGCAGAATAAAAGGCCGCTGAAGGCCACCATCCCCACCCCCACGCAGTTAAACAACAAAGGCTTTTACTGGAACGGCACTTCGCAAACAAGCATTACTGTGGAACATCGCGTCTACGATTAAAAGGTCCCACGGATGATTTGAAACTCCACTTAGAGAGGGAGGAAGGGGGATTATTAGGGACTAAATATCAGATCTGAGGCCTCTGAGTGGAGGTTGAACAAGAAATTCTGAGAAATGAAAGACACGGATGAGGGAAGGAAATGCTCTGTGATGGACTGCATTTCATGAGGTGCCCTTGTGTGTTGCCATGACAATCTTGCAGCATTGTGGAGGTGTTTTGTGACCCTTTAGAGACACTTGCATGGACCAGCTGGTCTCTGTTGCTCTGAACTCAAATCCAGCTCTGCTAACTCTGGGTCATCTCCTGCATTTGGAGGCTTGGGGTTGAGAACTTAGCAGAACTGATGCAGTCAAAAAATACCAGCTGTTATATTTAGATTATGCTTCTTAAGTTGATTCTTCTGGCCTGTTTGTTTCCAAGGAATTGCTGTTGACAGAAGATATGATTATACAAAATATTAGTCAGAGACTACTTGTAGGATGACTCCTGCAAGGAAATTGAAATTTCCAGCATCCGTTTCTAGCAAGAAGAATACAGTATAGAGAGAAAGAGGAAGACAGTATAAAGATAACAGTAATAACGTAATTTAACAACAAATATTTACCACAGAATGGATGTGATCCTCTTCTCATGCCGTCTTGCCTTTCGTTATTCTCCCAGCAACACTCTTTTCTTTGACTCGCTCTCATTTGTATCCATGTGAGAGCATCTGAGATCATGCATGTATCTCTGAGATGCCCGCTACCCCAGTCTGTCACATGGACTTTTCCCCTGTAGGGATGTTCATGTGCAGACATGCTTCAGGAGTCCGTCAGTTGATTTCAAAATGTAAGACATAGTCCCTTGTTGGCGGTAAAGTACCATAGTCCTGTTGTCGGGCTTGTAGTTGTATGCCGGATGATTTGTCAGGGCTCCCACTGGCGGTCCTCGAGCACAGAGTAGTCCCTGATTGTTTGCTGACCGTGGCCATCTTCTTTTCTCGTTACTCCCCTCAAAAATGTGTCAGATCTTAATTGTCCTGTCACTCAAAAGTGTGAAGTTCCTGGAGATGTTTCAGCACAATGCTGGGGCTCTGTAAATGTTTCATTTTTGTTGTCACTTTCTCTGATGAAATGTCATAAACCCCTTCGCCCCCCCTCACTATTTGTCATCCCCTCGGTGTCTTTGGGCAGCGGAGCGTGGAGCCTTGGGGCTCTCCCAGGAGAGATGGGGTGTTCCTGGGAAGCCCCAGACCCTTTACCTCCCATCAGACCTTTTCATAATCCTCACTGCCAACGACCCAGAGGCCTCTGACCACTGTCCTCCCTCTACTTTTCCTTTTTTCTTTCTCTTTTATTTTCTTCACAGAGGCTTTGCCATGCTCTCCAGTGATGAGGAACGTGCAGATATAGACAGGGATTGAAGTTCTTTTTGCAGCAGGGTGGGGGGGGGTAGTTATCCTCTGCAATTTTTAGAACTTTTTTTGTAAAAAAAGAAAGAAAAAGAAAATACCCACTTACACACCACATATACACAGTAGTAGTTTAATATATCAGGCTTGGTGACAGTTTAAAATACTCTCCCGCTGTATAGACTCAATACTTTAAAGGTTTGGCCGTTAATGTTGATGTATGATGTCTCTGGTCTCATATTTTGATGTTTCAGGCTAAAGGGCTTGACTTTTGCATTTCTGTGTTTAAAAACTGAAAAACGAGGAAAAAAAATGGCTTGTGTTTTGTCGGAATCGCCAGTGCATTGCTGTGATCCTCCTGTTGCGTCTTTTCGCAGTTTTTGAGCTTTCGTGTCTTCGACGGCCGCGTAACACCGTCTCTGTTACCTATCTGTTGTGAAGTATACACATTCATGCAGATAACCACAGCAGCCAGTGTATTTATAGTCGAGCTGAGGAGCAGCACTGCTTATGAGCACGATCGATAGTCAGGTCAGACAGGCCGGTACTTGGCGAGCGGAGACCGGATCAGTCCTGAGCCAGGGAGTTTGGCAGTCCAGATGATTAAATGTCATGCAGATGATTCCCACTGCCTAAACAGAAACTACCCAGAAACCCGTCAATGGAACAACCTCATCTGGCAGAAGTTGACTCATGAAAAGCCAGAACAACCCCACTTAAAAGGGTCTTTTGAAAAGCCTTCTTTTTTTAATATTATAATTATTATTATTATTTTGGTCTGATTCTGTACATTATTTTCAGCCAAATACTTTTCAGTGCTTTATAAAACAGCAAGGATTGTAAATATGATTAACTCTTAGCAAGAGTCGGGGCTGACTTAACTGGTTGGTCCCCTGCAGACTAGCTCACCAGACTCGGGGCTGTTGCCTTGCCGACTGTCCGAATTAAGAAAGAGACGCTCGTAATAACAGACACATGAGCGCTTGGACTGAATCCGCGTTCAGGGGAAAGTAACACCGAGTGTTTGTTCTTTCTTACAAGTCTTTGATAATAGTTTCCATCTTTCCTGATGTGATGTTTTTTTTTTGGTGTGCAAAAATGTAAAGAAGAAGAAGAAGAAGAAAAAAACAAAACAACACAGAATACCTCAGAAAAGAAATCCATGTAACCATGGCGACCTCCACATATTGTCAGATTCTGACCATTAACATTCATCTCTAGGGCACTTTCCTTCCCTGTCATTAGTCTGTGTCCGCCCCCCCACACCTCTTTTTGCTTCTTTTGCCATGCAGTGCGTAGCGCCCGGTGGAGGATCCATAGCTTTTTGTTTTATATTGCTTTGGTTTCACATACAGATGTTACAGGTGCCATGGCACGTGGCAGCAAGGCCGTTGGATGGAACCAGTAACATTCATAATCACATGATCTCTCTTGCGATTGGTGATCGTTCTTGGTCTCTTAACTTTTCGCAGCCCACCTTACGTTCCTCATTTAAAGACGGAAAGGAGGTTTCGAGACAATTTGATGCGTCTGAAATCGGGCTGTTCTCATGAACCATTCGTACATACAGATATGAAAAGTAATGCGCTGTAATTCGTATGTATTCCAAGTATTTCTCACTGTCTGCCCCGCTGTAACTGCTGCTAGATAAGGCAGGGTCGGGGGGGATGGAACAGGAGACCGTCAGCCAGGAAAGATCCACGCAAGATCCTCTTAGGATCTCTTCCAAAGATGGATCTGCGTCGGAAAACAAAACAGATCCTCCTGTCTTTGGATTTTTAAAAGTGGGTTTGCTGAAAGAACGAAACCAACCCCTTTACGTTGTTCCTTTTCCATACCTCTTTATCTACTTATCTACTCTTTCTCGTTGTTAAAAACTGAATGTAAAAAAAAAGGCAAACACAACTAACCTCTAATTTAACTATACATATTTAAGAATAAGAAATACTCTATATGTGCACATATATATATATATAACTATACAAGCCCAATACAGACACAAACACAAATGCATATGTATATACAAATCTCTAATGTCATATACTTTTATCTTGAAAAGGAAGAGGATGAGCCTTTTCCATTGATGATTCAGGGAACCAATACAGAAGTCCAGTGCAGTATGTAAGGTGAAGTCACTCCCACTCTGTTCCTGCTGGTTATTACCCTGTGATGTAGCATAGGGCAAAGGGGCAGGAGTAGTAGGTTCTAGTGTAGTTGTAGTCTTTTCAAGCCTGATTCTGTGAAACCGAGGAGGGGGGGGCGGGTTTTTTTCTATTTATTTATGAAGATGACATGGACGTGAGAGTCACATTTGGGGGGGGGGGGTTGTGGGGAAGGAAGGGGGGAGGGGGGTCTTCAGTATAGTTGTACATAGAACTGCTTTACCCATAAACCCTTGCCTGTCTTTTTCACAGGCGAGGTGGAAGTGTATATTGAAGGCACTGCGGAGGGGGGGAACGGTGTGTGTGTTTTTATGTCTACAGAAGTTAAGACTGTTTTAAATGGAGGAAGTGGAGGAAGGCGGGGGGGCGGGGGGTTAGATGATGATCCTGTTGAACAGACAGCGAAGTCGTTAGAAAACGCTTCCCTTGTTGACCCCTCTCGGTATTTTTGCATGCTGCTGTAAATACAACCTGTATCAGTCCTTTTTTGTTTGTAGAGGCTGATTAATCTAAAAGCGCCTTGTTCTGGATGTTGTCCGCAGGACCTATTCTGATGTTTTTGAATATGAAATATTTCCCCTAAGAAAGAAAGAAAAAAAAAAAAATCCCTTTCCTGAGAAGAAGGAGCACCTAAGGTGTTTGTTCGTCGCTGCAACAGCTTTTGTAGTGGTTTTTGGCTAAAGCTCTTTTTCAATCGTTTTTTTAGTTTTTTCCTTGTGTGAAGTTACAAAAGAAGAAAGAAGGTATGTGGGAGTGAGTCTGTGTGGCTTTTCCTCAGTTTTTTTTTAACCATGTTTTTTTTTAGCAACATTGATCTACATGTACTCAGTGGAACAGTGTACAAGTTTGAAGAATTGCATTTCTGAACGTATCTCTGGGCGACATGTAGACCCCC
Source organism: Etheostoma perlongum (assembly GCA_026937815.1). Classification (NCBI taxonomy): domain Eukaryota; kingdom Metazoa; phylum Chordata; class Actinopteri; order Perciformes; family Percidae; genus Etheostoma; species Etheostoma perlongum. The sequence continues at coordinate 31,054,341 of CM049372.1, forward strand.
AAATGACATCACACAACACCCTCAGGGACCCTCAACAACACTGCTCTCACTCTTATTCAGGTACTTAATCTACACCGAGTTTTAGCAGTTATCAACCTTAACCCCAAACCTTTAAGCCTGTTCCTATGAAGACAGAAATTACCCTTAAAATCTTAAAATGATCAGATGCAGCTTTTCTCACCGTCAGAATTTTGTTATTTTATTTTCTACTTTACATCTTACATGTAGCTTACATTTAGATTACATCTCTCCTTTTGTACTTTAGCTGTCTTTGACTCTTTTCTGATCTTTGGATATTTTAAGCATCTTATGAATGTCAATCTTCTTCTCCGTTCAGGACAGTCCTTGTCCGCACTCTGTTCTCGCGCTGACTCGTGCCAGGTGCTATGGCCTTTACGCCGGCATTTGGTATTGTGTGGCTACAAAAGCACCAACGTAACGATGACTTTACACCGAGCTAACCTCTTAAAACATTCATACAAGTGCACAAAACAGTGGTTTGGCTGTGTTTTTAAGCCTCCACGATCCCTCACAGCAGTATGTTGGTTTATGTTCAGGGATCCGTCTGGTTGAAGTGCTTGAAGTGCTTTAGCTCTCCGTCGCTAACGGAGTTACACACAACACACAGGAATGTGACAGATCTGTCTTCAGTTCTTCTTACGCTTCAGGGAAAACTTAGCAAGCCTCTCTCACCAGGAAGAAAATGGCGGAGCTCAGCTGGACCACATGTTAACAAAACCTGCCGAACTGAGCTGTGAAGGAACAAGGAGAGTCAAACCGGAGCAGAAAGATGTGTTTTGCAGTTGTCAGTGAACTTGATCTCATTTGTTCTTTGATTTTTTTTTTAGACAGCCGCGCTTCTTCTTCTTCTGTGGTTGTTTTTGTGTTGCTGGTCCATGCCATGGATTGTGGAAAGTCTCCTGTAGACTTTAGAGCATGTAGTAAGAACCAGTCGTGCGAAAGCGGTTATTTATTGGCCCGGTCGGGACGACAGGAGTGTATTTTGCCTAAATTTTGTACCTCTAACAATCAAATCAGTGACGTTTTGGTGAGAACTGTGTTAAGACTCTTGAAAAAATGAGTTGTAGTTCATGTAAGAACTTTTTACATTCCTCATATTGTTCTTTGGTAGTAACCTGATTTTTTTTTTGTGATACATGTAGCTCCGATTGGGTTGGAAATATGTAGGTAAACGCAAGTGGAAGTGTAGTCCAGGGGATTGGACTCTTGTTTGGGTAAAGCCAAAATGAACCTCGTCTTTTATCTTCTGTCTTGATTTCTTTTGTCCCGTTGAGGTTTCTAACGTTTCGTTATCACAACTCGGTTCTTAACGGGTGGCTGGACGCCCCGACGCGGGGCCTGCTGGGCTTTTATTGTCCCTCTTTCCCGCTGAGATTTGGTTTTTGGGTTGGACGATATACCTCATTCCTTCAGACCCGGCGGGCCCTGTGGGGTTGGGGGAGGGGGGGGGGGGGCGCTGTGCCGATGCTCAGGACGCCCAAGCCCCCTTTTTTCGCGATTTAGTCCCACTTGGACTGTACCTCTCACAAACGCATTTTAAACACACACACACACACACACACACCTACACACTTACACACAGGTTCTCCAAACACCCCAACGTACCTCATTTTTTCAATATCTACTGTTTACAGATTGACAAAAAAAAATTGTATAATTTTAAAAATATTTTTCTCATGATGTAGTTTTATTTATGTACTATAATTTGTTTTTTGTTCTTATTTTGTACCTTGTGAGTTGGACTTTTATTCTTCTAGGCTTAAATTATCTGCGTCCGTGTAAACGAGCACTTAACAAGGATCACAATAATCGCTTTCAGTTTGATTGACTGCACTATTTTATTTCTCTCTTTCTCTCTTTCTCTCGCCCTGTTTTGAATGCTAAATCTGATATTCTGATTGGGTTGATGAATAATAAATGGTCTCATAATGTCTGTGATTTTTGGTTTGTTTTTGTTGGACAAAAACATGAAAGATGAGGATTTTATTTCCTACTGTTTCATTTTTTTTTTACTTCATTTTGCATTGAACGTCAGGCGACGCTGATTAGATCTGTCTTTGTGCATGTGTAAAAATATTTTACCGGTTATGTTATATTCAATTTGGTAAAACAAAAATGAAAAAAAATTGCCATTTTTGCCACACATTTCAGCTGTAATGTTGTGTGAGGTAGTATTCGCTGGATGCTAGAACCTTCTTTTCAAAACCACTATTCTTCTAATAAATTTTGTTGTGAAAATAAAACGGCGGTCTCAATTGTGGTGATTTGTTCCCGCGTGTTGATAGATAGATAGATAGATAGATAGATAGATAGATAGATAGATAGATAGATAGATAGATAGAGAGATAGAGAGATAGATAGATAGATGCTGTAGATAGATAGATAGATAGATAGATAGATAGATAGATAGATAGATAGATAGATAGATAGATAGAGAGAGATAGATAGATAGATAGATAGATAGATAGATAGATAGATAGATAGATAGATAGATAGATAGATAGATAGATAGATAGATAGATAGATAGATAGATAGATAGATAGATAGATAGATAGATAGATAGATAGAGAGATAGATAGATAGATGCTGTAGATAGATAGATAGATAGATAGATAGATAGATAGATAGATAGATAGATAGATGCTGTAGATAGATAGATAGATAGATAGATAGATAGATAGATAGATAGATGCTGTGATAGATAGATAGATAGATAGATAGATAGATAGATAGATAGATAGATAGAGAGATAGATAGATAGATGCTGTAGATAGATAGATAGATAGATAGATATATAGATAGATAGATAGATAGATAGATAGATAGATAGATAGATGCTGTAGATAGATAGATAGATAGATAGATAGATAGATAGATAGATAGATAGATAGATAGATAGATAGATAGATAGATAGATGCTGTAGATAGATAGATAGATAGATAGAGAGATAGATAGATAGATAGATAGATAGATAGATAGATAGATAGATAGATAGATAGATAGATATTTATTGATCCCAATAAAATGGGAAATTACAGTGTTACAGCAGCAAAATCAGTCACACAGCCCAGAATATAAATATAAATGAAATACTAGGCTACAATATACATGAAATAATAATAAGAATAAAATACGAGAATAAATATTTTAATATATGTTGAAGAGGTGAATGTTACTGTTGGTGTGTGAGAGTTTCTGTGCATCTCGTCCTCCACCCCCAGCATCTCTCTCACTGACTCGTCTCAACACCACAACAGAAAAATACTCCTTTACTCCTTTGAAATGAACGTCCTGCACAATATTTACGTGAGTAAAACTATCCAAGAGAAAATCCTTTATTATGAAACACTGAGCCCATTGTTACAGTGTTGATGCATTCATATTAAAGCTGTTATTTTAATGTTGCAGTGGATCCAGGCCACGCCCACATTGCAAATTGACAACATGCTGCCAGCCCATTCCCATTATCTACTGCATACTGAGAGTCAAACCATTGGAAATATTGCATGACATATTAGTTCTTTCAAAGGTCCCCAAATTTGGGTGTTCGACCTGTCATGGGGGCCACGTGACGTGGGTAGATTTCTAAGCTGTTATATAGTAACTGCAAAAAACATCCATGTAACGTTGACAGTACGTTGATAACCCGAGATTGGCAATAATTAGTTAAAAATGTTTACCCTGTACACCTGTGTGTGTGTGTGTGTGTGTGTGTGTGTGTGTGTGTGTGAGTGTGGGGGGGGGTGACATGAATATTTTAAAACTCAAAATGCACCAAAATGTCAAATACCAAACTCCTTCCTTACATACTGTACATTGCAAAACACTTTGTGTGCATCACGTAAAACTGCAGTAATCCGGGGGTATTTCCCCATCCAGTCCTCCCGGTACCTGCAGAGACGGTTTTGCTTTTCAGCTACGTGCTCCTCGGGTCCCGTGACACCAGCCTGAGCCTCCATTTCAACAATGAATGAATGAAAAGTAGCAAGGTGTGTTATGAAAATGTGTGCCGTAGGGCCTACGTACTGTTGCAGCCATTGGGAGCCGGCTGCAGGACGACTCAATCCTCATGAACAGTTTTTAATGTTCTATCAGACTATAACTACTCCTGAGTCTGCTCTTGAGACTTTGCTCTAATTCTTTAGGAATTAGGATGGTTCCTGGATTCAGGATTCCGGACAACTGCTTTCACTTCGGGACTGTCCTGAATTATTTGGGATGTCTGGTCACCCTCGATATGAATGAAAGTTGGTGAGAAATCGGCGTGGATGCAAAGCAACTTATGATACTTTGAGTGTGTCTTGGCTTGGCGGCTTGCGTATTTGTTTTGGAAGGAACTGGAAGAAAGACACAACTTATCATATTTTTCTTCTGTCACTGGGCTTCACATCCGCCCTGATGCTTCAAGGTGTAATTCAACAAGGGGACTCTCTCTCCCTCTGAGGGACTAAAACATGTATTCTCTCTCCAGCTCAGCTCTCGCTCTGCTCTCCAATTCTTTTGTCTTTCTGTTTCTCCTCCTCTCTCTCACTTTTTACACAAGTCTCTCTTTCTCCTTTACTGTGGCTCTCTGTGCTGCGGGGCCTGAGGAAGGAGCGAGGCCTCTGCGGTGGATGGAGGCAGAAGAAGACAAATAACTTTTCAGGGACAGGAAGTAGATCATCCTCCTATCAAATATTTATGTCTCATACTGTGCCTAAGGCTCCAAAAGGACTCCCTCTTTAGATACTGTGTGTGTGTATATGTGTGTGCACATATATGGCTGATCGTGGTCTGTGTCTGACTGAATTGGAAGGTTCCCCTCTCTTTAGAAATTCAGAGTGTGTTTATATAAGCAGTCTTTTGTCCATTAAATAGATATTGAGAAGAGTTTTTCACCACTGTGTCTATATGTACGTAACCCTGCAGCCCGGGTGGTTGTACTGTTCACTTTTAGTCTGCATAAAAGAAACCAGATCTAATTACTTGTACAATTCCCATTTACCTGAAAGAGTATTCATCCTCTCGGCCGTGGCCTCTCTGCTCTGACAACGCTAACCCTCAAAAACAAACAGTTTCCTGGTTCCAGCCTTTTGAATATGTATACTTGTCTGTTTTGTGTGTACTGTGGCTTACTGTGCATTAAATAATGTTGGGTTATATACTTATAGAGTCAGACAAAATGTCACCTTGGGGGTCTGAGAAAATGTGTATGCATGTATTTCACCAGGCATTTTATAGACCAAAACCATCCAAAGTGTGTTCAGCAGATTAACTTATAATAAAAAAGGCAATCATTAGTTGCAGCCATAAAAATTAATTATTCAATACATCAATCAATCAGTTATGAATGCTACGTCTGAATGAAAGATTCATCTGTTAATTAGACTATAAAATGGGAGAAAATGTCTTGATATGTCTTGTTTTCTCTGACCGTCAGACTGGAACACAAAGAATACATTTACACTGATATAAAAAGGGGAAAATCTGCAAAGACTCCTATTTGAGAAGCTGGAACTAACACATAGTGGTCAGTTTCTACCGAGAAACTAGTTAAACAATTATTAGATCACAAGAACTGGTGTCTTCATTTTATGTTGTGTTGGTCGACTTGTCAATCAATTGACTAATTGTTTCAACATGAGTGTACAGACAGTTGATTGTGGACTGGGGACAAGACGCTGGACAGAAGAAGCAGATGTTGGAGAATGGTCTCACAGTCAATTTAACCCTTGTGTTGTCTTCTCCTTGTCCTTCCAACTTAAAATTCTGATGTTTTTGTTGCTTTTTCTGATTTATTTGTCACTTTTTACATCATTTTGGTGCTTTTTTAAAAAAAAAAACTGAGCTGGTTTAATAATAGGTTTTACACTTCTTGGAATTCATGGCCAACAAACCTTATTTATATCAAATTATACATACGTTTTTAGTTAAAAACGGAGAAATTATGAATTATTAATCAGATCAGAGGATGTTGAGTGGATCACAGATGGGTAGATGTCAAAGTTTAGTCCGGATACTGTTTGGAAACCATTAAAAAAAAAAGAATTCAAATGCTATAAGATTCAATAAAACACCTAAAAAATTCAATGAAAGGAATCATTAATTTTACCTGAAGAATGTTGTGTGGAATCATCCATGTTATTTTTGGGTAATTTGGGTGAAAGAAATCCATATTTCTGATATAAATCACTTTGAAACAGGTCAATTTGACCAGAGGACAACACGAGGGTTGTTTTTTTTATCTGTTATAATATAAATGTTATTGCCTATTTGTTCAAATGTATGCTGTGCACTCAGCCCCATTCAAAATTAGGGTTTCCCTCAATGTACAACGAGTTTGAAATAAATGTTTGGAATGAAATGAAATGAATGAGATATTTCATTTCCATTAAACGGCTGCTGAGACGACGGAGCAGAAACACAGAACATTGGGATAAATAAAAGCTAGATTAAAAGCTTTAATGGCTCCCATCGTGTCCTCCAGCTGAACAAATGTACAAGTAGGAACATACTGATATAAAATATTCCCCTCGTTCCAATTTTAACTCCTGAGACGTGAACACACTCTCCCTCCCCTCTCTCTCTCTCTCTCTTTGTTTTCCATATGCACACTGACTGCTGTGAGAATGTCAGAGGCCCCATCAGAAGCCCCTCCTGCTGTGGTGCGTGGTGGCCGGGCCCAGCAAGGGTCCCCATTACTGGTTAATGGATCCACATCAGATGCAGTCAATTAAGACTCAGCGCCAGCCCCATGCGGTCCTCTCCCCAGGCCTGTCTGAGCCGCGACACACCGAGGACAGGCTGCTAACAAGCTCCGGTACAGAAACCTCATAACCCTTTACTGGTAACCTACTTCCTTAGGCTACATCTTCACTACTAGGTTTTCCTTTATTTAATTCTTTTAAGATTACTTTGGGGTTTTATTGCCTTTATTTGAAGGAGAAAGTCACAGTGGGAAGGGGAAAGTGGGAGAGAAAGGGATACATTCAACAGGTATTTTGTATGTATATGTTTATTTTTCTGTATTTATTGTTTATTTCATATTAATGGTGGTTTTTTTTTATGTACGCACCTCTCATCAAAGCAAATTCCACATAAGTCTACTTATTGGGGTAATTAATACTTTTCCTGATTTTGATTGCACAGTAAAGGGCCAAAAGGGGGAATTAAACCCATGGCCGCTGCAGTAAGGACTGAGCCTTTCTCGCTCTACCAGGTAGGCCACAGGGGAGCGCCGGCTTTCCCTTTTTACAGTAGATCACAATCTCCGTCCACACAAGAGATTAAGCTCCAGTAGAATCTGCGTCCATTTGAACACATTTGACAGGAAGCAGATTGTCTGATGTTACTCTGCGGTTGAAAATCATGGATGTATTAGTTGAAAATGCAGAAAATACTTTGGAGAAAGAACAAAAAACGCAAAAATGAGACCAGGGATTTCTTTTTCTTGGAGTGACAACGAGGTGGATCTGTTACTGAAAGGTATACCTACCTTACAGCAACTTTACTGTTAACCTACTTTCTTAGACTACTTTGACACTACTAGGTTTTCATTTTTGAGATAAAATCCATCTCCGTCCACACAAGAGTTTTAGCTCCAGTAGCAGATTCAATCTCCGGCCATATTAACACGTCTGGCAACGCATATCACATGACCATTCACACACACTAGGCATGTACGTATCATGGCATACTATGTTGTACAAAATTAATAAAAAAAAGTCCTAGTAAAGTATGTCAATAAAGTGCAGAAAAAAGTCCTAGTATAGCATGTCAAAAAGAGTGACAAAACGTCATAGTATGTACTGTATGTCGAAAAAAACATAGTATAGTTTATCGAAATGAGTCTTAAAAATGTTAGAGTATGGTAATGACGAGCTAGTCCAGAGTCTGCTGTGAATACTTGTTGGTTGCCTGTTGGAGCCACTGTGCCACCAAAGAAATAATGTTGAAAACAGTCATAGAATAGTATGTCGAAAAAGCTATTAAAATTCATAGTATCGTACTGTATGTTGAAAAAAAATCACAGTGTAGTATAACGAAACAAAAAGTGATGGAAAAGTCTTGGCATAAAATGTTGAAAAATTTGATTAAAAAAAAAGTTAAAGTATGTACAGTAAGTCGGAAAAAATAATAACAAAGTCTTAGCACAGCGTCTTGTAAGAAGCCGTTAAAAAGTCATAGTATGTCCAAAAATCACCATGAACATAGTCTGCCCAGACTGGGAGTCGAACATGGGTCAGAGTCTGTCCGTTAGAGCGGTGTTAACCACTGAGCCACTGTGCCACCGAAGACATGATGGTGAAGACAGTCGTAGAATAGTATGTTGAAAAAAGCCATTCAAATTTATAGTATGGTATGTAAAAAAAATATCAAATTATGTTTGTCAAAGAAAGTAAACAAAAGACAATGTATTGTACAGTATGTCGAAAAAAAATGTCATGAAAAGGTTTTTATGTTGAAAACAGTCACAAAATGTCACAAAAAGAGCTAAAAAAAGTTATTGTATGCATGTCAAAAACAGTCGTAGTATAGTCTGTCGACAAGATTTATAACAAAGTCGTAGTATAGTACGTCAAAAAAGCCATTTAAAAAGTCAGAGTATAGTATATTGGAAAAAAACGTCATGGAAAGTGCCAATCCAGCTTGGGAATCGAACTTGGGTCAGAGTCTTCAGTGACAATATGTTGGAGCAGTGCTAACCACTGAACCACTGTGCCACCAGAGATAAGATGTTGAAACAGTCATAGAATAGTATGTCCAAAAAAACATCATTTATCAAAAAAGTGATAAAAAAAGTCATTGTATAGTTTGTCGAAGAAAGTAATAACAAAGTCATAGCACCTACGGGGCGACCTCTAGCTCACCAGTAGGAGCGGGTGGGTGCCCCATGTAGGCTGGGGCCTCTACAGCGGCCTGGGTTTGAATCCAGCCTGCAGCCCTTTGCTGCGTGTCATCTCCCGTCTCTCCTGTCTATCCACTGTCACTCTGAAATAAAGGGACAAAAGTCCCCAAATCTCATCTTTAAAAAGTCATAGTACAGTATGTCAAAATACTCATAGAAGAGCATCACAGTACCGATCGCTGCTGATGCATTTTAACCCTTGTGTCAGGTCAAATTGACCCATTTCAAATTTTTACAAGAAGAAAAATGGTACAAATATACTTTTTTTCTACCTGAACATCAACGGCCTTACCTTATTTCCTGTGATAAACATGTATTCCTGACTCAGAACATTATTCTGGATATGACACTTATGTTGTTTCCATAGTGGATTTTTAACATGAATTATAACCTTATGACAAAAAAACGAACCCCACTTCCATGTTTAATTGTGTTCTAGTAGAGACTGATGCATTCCCTAAACATAGATGTTATCTCAGCTGTTGGAAATTGAGATAAAGACAATATTTGTTAATAGATTATGAAGTAAGATTTTATTTCAGAACTGTTTTTAAAACCCCAAATAAGTCCCGGGTCAGTTTGACCCGAGGGACACGAGAGGGTCCCGAAGGTGAAGACAACATGAGGGTTAAGTTCCGACTTATTTCATGTTAAAATAGTAGTAAATAGTTCATTTGTATAGCACCTTTTCCATATCAAAGTGCTTCACAATAAAATACAAAAGCAAGATATTAAATAACACTTAATTAAAAAAGGGTTTTTATTGCTACATAGACTGAGGATTTTAGAAGAAACATCTCTTCATTCTGCAGCCTTCGTTGACCTTTAGCAGCAGCCAGCGAGCCTCGGCGTGTCTGATTGGACGGCTTCAGCTCCGGCGAGAAGCTGCCATGACACACAAAATAAAGGCGTTATTCTCAGGGAGGGAACTAAATGAAAACCTCACAATCACAACTTCATCTGACGCTGAAAGGAGAGCAAATGTTCAACAAGGTCACACCTAATTGGAAATGATTCAAATGCAATGGGGGGCATTTTTGTATGTATATATCATATATATATTTTTTTTTCTATCTTTCTTTTTCCTCTAAAAGAACTCCTCCCAGGTCACCTTGATAGTTTTAACTCCTTCTTTTGGAAAATACATGAAATATTCAGTTTGCCTCCGGCGCTCTCAAACCCCTTCCCCCCATCTTTTTTTTTCTCTCTCTGTCACTCATTCCCCAACCTCCTTTCCAAACTTCTTTTCTTCTTTTCATTGTTTTTTTTTGTCTCATCCCAATATCCTCTCCTTTTTCCTTGTTTCATCTGTAGTGTGTGTGTGTGTGTGTGTGTGTGTGTGTGTGTGTGTGTGTGTGTGTGTGTGTTGTTTCGAGCCGCTGGCTGCAGCAGGTTATACATAGATCCAATGAGCACCTGGAGACCACTAACGCATGATCATATCAATAAAATGCCATCTGCTCTACGCTAGAAATATCAACATGAGAGGCCAGGATGAGAAAAGAGAGAGTGTGTGTGTGGATGGATGGGGGAGGAAAAAGAGGAGAAGAGGGGAGTGAACAAAGAAAAAGAAGACGCCATAGAAAAAGGAGATGGGATGATAGAGGAGGAGAAAGATGAACAAAGAAGAGGAGAACTAAAAACAAAAGTGCGTGCGTGGTTGGACCACAGGAGAAAAGGGGGAGGAGAAGACAACTGAGGAGTAAGAGAGAGAAAAAGAGGGAGTTAACGGAGAAGAAGAGGAGAGGAGCTGTGTGAACAAAGAAGAAGAGGGCGATGAGGAAGAGAGATGAACAGAGAAAAGTGCAGAGAGGAGGATAAGGGAGAGAAGAAAAAAGGAGAGAAAATGGGATGTATCAAAGAAAGTGTGGGGAAGAATAGAGAGAATAAATAAATATGCAGGAAGAGAAGAAACAAAAGGGGGGGTGGGGTTGGATGAGAACAGCTATCGACAAAGCAAAGAAGACAGGTAGCACTTTATAATAACCATCATTAATAGATGGAAAATTAATAGTTAATTAATCTTTTGTTAATTGTCATTAAACTGTTAGCAAACAGTCATTTGACTGTTAACAAACAATTAAAATATAATTAATAATGCTTACTAATTATCAATAGTGCTGAAAATTAACAGTTTATTATATCCCTCATATTCGATATTAGTTATCGGGTAATGAATAAAAAATGTTTTTAACCTTTAAGAAACATCTATAAAGAGTACATAGATAGATGGACCAGATGTTCCTAACACATTATTAAGGGTTACTAGTATATATATATACAGTGTATATATATATATACATATATATATATAATATATACAGTATACAGTGGGGTTCAAAAGTTTGGGCACCCCAGGTAAAAAATTGTATTAATGTGCATAAAGAAGCCAAGAAAAGATGAAAATTCTCCAAAAGGTATTAAATGACAGATTAGACATTATATGTCACAAAAACTTAGATTTTATTTCCATCATTTACACTTTCAAAATAACAAAAAACTAAAAATGGCGTCTGCAAAAGTTTGGGCACCCTGCAGAGTTTCTAGCAAGCTAAGCTGAGACCTGACAGCGTCGTGGATTGTTCTCAGTCATCGTCCAGACCAGGTGATGTCCATCTTAAGGTTTTAAATGCCCAGACTTATCTGATAAAATTTCAGCAAATTTTGGACGCTAACTTGATGCCATCTGTGAAAAAGCTGAAGTTAAAGAGAGGATGGCTTCTACAGATGGATAATGATCCTTAACACACCTCAAAATCCACGGTGGATTACATCAAGAGGCGTAAACTGAAGGTTTTGCCATGGCCTTCACAATCTCCTGACCTCAACATAATTGGTGGTATTAACTCTGCAGGGTGCCCAAACTTTTGCAGACGCCATTTTTTGTTTTTTGTTATTTTGAAAGTGTAAATGATGGAAATAAAATCTAAGTTTTTGTGACATATAATACGAATGTCTAACCTGTCATTTGATGCCTTTTGGAGTTTTTTCCATCTTTTCACAGCTTCTTTATGCACATTAATACACATTTTTACCTGGGGTGCCCAAACTTTCGAACCCCACTGTAAAGTTTGGGCATGTGTGTGAATGTGTCTTTGTATATGTGTTGTATGTACAGTATGTGTATACAAACACATATCTATAGTGTATACTGTATATAGATCATTTTTTTCATATAATTTAATGAAGGGCAAAAATGTATCATTGCTTTACCGAGCACTTACTAACCAATAACTAACTATGAAAAACATAAGTCGCAACTTTACAATAGCATCCAGATAATGTTTACAGATGGTTTACAAAGTATTTATTACTTATTTAACAAGGTATTCTAGTCATCTGTTGTAACTTTATAATAATCATCCAGACACCGTTTATTGATACGCGTTAGGAACATCTGGTCCATCTATCTGTGTAATCTTTACAGATGTTGAAAAATGGCTTCTTAAAGGTGTACACACATTTTTTAATCATTACTCGATACCTGATATAGTATGAGGGACATAATGTGCGTAACAATAAACTGTTAATTTACAGCACTAGTGATATTTTATTAATTCTAATTTAATTGCTTGTTAACAGTAAAATGACAGTTTGCTAACAGTTAAATGAAAATTAACTCAAGATTAATTAACTGTTAATTTACCATCTATTAATGATGGTTAAGCAAAGGAAGTGAGAGAGGAGGAAACGAGTAGAGAGAGGAGAGGAAAAAGGAGAGGAAGCAAGACGAGAGGAAAAAGCAGTGATTGAGGAGATAAAACACGGGGTGGGGGGTGGAGATGAAAAAGGAGAGGAGGCAAGATGAGAGGGAACAGGAGAGGAAAGAGGAAACAGCAAAGGAAGTGAGAGAGGAGGAAACGAGTAGAGAGAGGAGAGGAAAAAGGAGAGGAAGCAAGACAAGAGGAAACAGCAGAGGAAGCAAGGGGAGAGGAAACAAGAGAGGAAGCAAGAGGAGAGGAAAAAGGAGAGGAAGCAAGAGGAGAGGAAACAGGAGAGGAAGCAAGAGGAGAGTAAAAAGGAGAGGAAGCAAGAGGAGAGGAAACAGGAGAGGAAGCAAGAGGAGAGTAAAAAGGAGAGGAAGGAAGGGGAGAGGAAACAATAGAGGAAGCAAGAGGAGAGGAAAAAGGAGAGGAAGCAAGAGGAGAGGAAACAGGAGAGGAAGCAAGAGGAGAGTAAAAAGGAGAGGAAGCAAGAGGAGAGGAAACAGGAGAGGAAGCAAGAGGAGAGTAAAAAGGAGAGGAAGCAAGAGGAGAGGAAACAGGAGAGGAAGCAAGAGGAGAGGAAAAAGAAGTGAGGGAGGAGATAAAACATGGGGTGGGGTGTGGGGATGAAAAGGGAGAGGAGGAAAGAGGAGAGGAGAGAGGAAACAGCAAAGGAAGTGAAAAACTTTATCTCCTCCCTCACTTCTTTTTCCTCTCCTCTTGCTTCCTCTCCTGTTTCCTCTCCTCTTGCTTCCTCTCTCTCTCTCTCTCTCTCTCTCTCTCTTTCATTCATATATATATATATATATAGAAACCTTGAATCTCACTTCTCTTATTTGACATCTCCTCGCTCCTCGGCTAAACCGGACGCTGTTCTGGCCCTGCTTCGTGAAGGCCTCCAAGGAGCTAGGGGTGAAGAGAGACACTCCATCCAAACAGCTGACGAATTCATGTGGCATCTCATCCCTCTAAAAACACATTTCCTCGTTTCCACTCTCCTTGACTTCCTCCGTCTCCCCCGTGCGTCCTCGGTGGGATGCGAGGAAGAGAAGCAAATGAAGGAAACGTGCACAAAACACACCTGGCATACTAAAGTGCATTTAAACGCATTCATTACTTTTTCTCAGTATAGACGGACTAAGATATTTTACCATACGACTCATTTTAGGGACTTATAGTGTAAAAAATATGAAGACATTATATGCGTAGCTGCTACCCCCCCCCACTGACTGTGCGCTCTAAACCAGTATAGTATAAGTGTGTGTGTAAATATTAGGGGTGAGGTAAAAAATCAATACAGCATAGTATTATAGCGATAGCGATATTTTCAGTGGTAATACTGCATCAATACACAAGCGCCGAGTATCAATCTTTTATTATATATGTGTATATATATACAGTGAGGAAAATAAGTATTTGAATCTCCCAATACATGGCCCCGGTCATCCTCTCCTTAATACAGTGCAGTCGCCCTGTCCCATGTGCAGAAAAACACCCCCAAAGCATGATGCTACCACCCTCATGCTTCACAGTAGGGGTGGTGTTCTTGGGATGGTCCTCATCATTCTTCTTCCTCCAAACACGGTTAGTGGAATTATGACCAAAAAGTTCTATTTTGGTCTCATCTGACCACATGACTTTCCCCCATGACTCCTCTGGATCATCCAAATGGTCGTTGGCAAACTTAAGACGGGCCTTGACATGTGCTGGTTTAAGAAAGGGAACCTTCCGTGCCATGCATGATTTCAAACCATGACGTCTTAGTGTGTTACCAACAGTAACCTTGGAAACGGTGGTCCCAGCTCTTTTCAGGTCATTGACCAGCTCCTCCTGTGTAGTTCTGGGCTGATTTCTCACCTTTCTTAGGATCATTGAGACCCCACGAGGTGAGATCCTGCATGGAGCCCCAGTCTGAGGGAGATTGACAGTCATGTTTAGCTTCTTCCATTTTCTAATGATTGCTCCAACAGTGGACCTTTTTTCACCAAGCTGCTTGGACATTTCCCCGTAGCCCTTTCCAGCCTTGTGGAGGTGTACAATTTTGTCTCTAGTGTCTTTGGACAGCTCTTTGGTCTTGGCCATGTTAGTAGTTGGATTCTTACTGATTGTATGGGGTGGACAGGTGTCTTTATGCAGCTAACGACCTCAAACAGGTGCATCTAATTTAGGATAATAAATGGAGTGGAGGTGGACATTTTGAAGGCAGACTAACAGGTCTTTGAGGGTCAGAATTGTAGTTGATAGACAGGTGTTCAAATACTTATTTGCAGCTGTATCATACAAATAAATAGTTAAAAAACCATACATTGTGATTTCTGGATTTTTTTTTTTGATTATGTCTTTCACAGTGGACATGCACCTACGATGACAATTTCAGACCCCTCCATGATTTCTAAGTTGGGAGAACTTGCAAAATAGCAGGGTGTTCAAATACTTATTTTCCTCACTGCATATACATAAAAAAATCCCCCTCTCCCCCCTTGTGGGTCGGTATGTGTCATCCTCAAGCTCGGGTCCTCTACCAGAGGCCTTGGGGTTTGAGGGTTCTGCACAGTATCTTAACTGTTCCTAGGACTGCACTCTTCTGGACAGAGACCTCTGATGTTTTACCTGGAATCTGCTGGAGCCCCTCTCCCAGTTTGGGGGTCCCAGCCCCCCCGCTGGAGCCACTCTCCCAGTTTGGGGGTCCCAGCCCCCCCGCTGGACCCCCTCTCCCAGTTTGGGGGTCCCAGCCCCCCCCAGTGCTCCGATTACCACTGGCACCACTGTTGCTCTTACTTTCCACATCTTTTCTAGCTCCTCTTTCAGCCCTTGGTATTTCTCGAGCTTCTCGTGTTCCTTCTTCTTGATGTTGCGATCGCTTGGGATTGCCACATCTATCACTACTGCCTTCTTCTGCTGTCTGTCCATCAACACCATGTCTGGTTGGTTAGCCATCACCAGTTTGTCAGTCTGGATCTTGAAGTCCCACAGGATCTTAGCTGGGTGATTCTGGACTACCTTAGGAGGTGTCTTCCATTTTGACCTTGGGACTTCCAGCCCATACTCGTGGCAGATGTTCCTGTACACTATGACAGCTACCTGGTTATGGTGTTCCATGTACGCACTCAGCTCAGTGGTTAATGCCGGTACAGGTGATCGTCGGTTCGATTCCCGGCTAGGGGCAAGGTCCTTAATGCTACTGGCCTACCTCAACCATGAGTGAAACTGTAAATATAAGAGCCATACTGGCTCGGACGTCGCCCGGGTCAGTTGCTAGGGAACCAGGGCAACCTAATGAGAAATGGGCTACTGAAACATACAACATACATGGACAAGAGCAGAAAACATGGACGTCATGTGACATTGGGAAAAACTAGAAGTTGGAAAAAAACAAAAGGTTATAAATTGCAATATATTGCAATAATATCGTATCGTGATGATATCGTATCGGGAGGCGTCTGGTGATTCCCCCCCCCAAATAAATATGCAATACATCCTCATGTGTATTGGTAACCATCTGTAATCCTTTAGCAAACAATGAACAGCCCGTTTATTAGTGTGAAAGATATACCGTATGTTTTTCTACTTTTGCTTTAATGACATACATTTATTTTTCAATAGAAAAACAGTCACTGAATTAATCATTAATATATTTGCAGACCCTGTCAGATTATGTTATTTTTTTTTGCCAAATTGGCTGTTTTATTTATGTTTATCCAGTTTGGATGCTGAACATGATCAATCATCTCGGGCCGTGCAGCTGACACTCAGCCGTGTGTGTTTTTAGTCCTTTGTGTGCGGCGGATTGTCAGTGTGAGACGATGTGGACGCTTTATTGGAACTGGGGGGTTGGGAAGGTGCTGCTGCTATAATTTTATTCCCTTTTAAAGAGGGGGAAGGGGTAAAGATGAGTTGGGTGGAGGTAGGGTGGCGGAGAGATGGAGCAGCTTTCACTGGAGAGGGAAGGGTGTGTGTTTCTGTGTGTTGGGGGGGGACTCTGTTAAAGCCAAAGGGGGTATATATTATGTTTTATGGTTACGAGGGGACGCATAAATCACTGTTTCATTAAACAGCTTCGGTCTCAGAGTGGTGCCCCCCCTCCCCCCGAAGGGACATCCCTCTTTCTCTATTTCCTCTCCATCCTTCCTCACTGTCTCCTCCATCTTTCTCTACTACTCTCAGAACAGGCCTCCAGTTGTCCTCCAATCTCTGTCTCCTCTTTCCTTTTTTGTTGTTGTCTCCTTTCCCACCCCCACTGTGTCTCTCTCTCTCTCTCTCTCTCTTCTCCGTCTCCGTGAGCTGCCTGTCGCCCATCGACTCAGCCCGGACGATAGACAGCCGCGACACAATAAGGTCAAAGGTCAGAGCAACGGCAACAAGAAAACCAGAGCCAGTGTCAAGGTTGAAGAAAAAAAAGAGAGAACAACAATGGAGGAGGAACAGCTCTTTATTTAAATAAATAGGAAGAAAAGAAGCACTAATAGCCGTCTGCCTTCACGTGAGACAACATGAACCGAAACACCGTCCGATTTTTCTTCTTCTTTGTTTCGTAAAAGGTTGTAAGGTTGGTCTGGAAAGATTTTTTTGGCAACTGATAACAAAGATTTCTCTACAGTCTACAGATGATACAGTGACAACATCCTCTCCAACATATAAAAATACTATGAGAAAATCAAATGCATTATAAGCTTTTAATATATATTACAATCTGTTAGGCTGTTACTGTGTAGATGATCTGCAGTTATAATATAAAACAATATTAATAAAAGCTACATTAGTTTGAATCTGATTCATGACACAACTCAATGGCTTTGTATGGACAATTTTAACTCAAAGGCTAAAAGACAAAAACAAAAAAACATGTTAAAACGTCATATAACGCACCTTTATTTTAGTTTCACATATAAATAACATGTCATCATATATAAAAGCTGCTTCTTCTGTGTGGCATTTCTACGATGCCTTCACTGGCTCTTCTGACAAATTGGAACAGGAAGCGTTTAATCCGAGCAAACACACAGCATGGTCGCATAATGAAGCTAATTATCAGGGACAGCGTCTTGTTGTTGGAAGTGTCTTACAGTGACACACACACACACACACACACACACACACACACACACACACACACACAAACACTGTACTTCTATACCTGTGAGGACAACCATCTACATGGCTAATCCTAAACCTTTTCTTGGGGTTGTATTATTTGAAATGTATTGCTTTAATACTAGTTAATATTAATAATTGTGTTTCTATATTAATACCCTGTGTCGATGCCTTACATTGAGAAATATAAAAATGAGAAATCAATAATCAGACTAATTAAAATAAACATTAGATTTCTGGCGAGTCATTCAATGCCGACTCTTGCTATTTTACAGCATTCAAAAACACGGTGCACCCATTTTGGTCAGTACCATCAAAGTATTTAAGTTTCAAAATATACGGCCAAACTTAATCATGTCACTAACAGTATATCAACTAGAGCTGCAAAGATTAATCAGTTGTCTGCTATTAAATGAATTGCCAACTACTTTGTGAACTATTAATCGGTTTGAGACATTTTCAAGAAAAAAAATTCAAACTTCCCCAATTCCAGTTTCTTAAATGTAAACAAGTTCTAGTTTATTCACTCCTCTGTGACAGTAAACTGAACATCAAGTCATTAGAGGACGTCATGTTGGACTTTTGGAAAACACTGATCCACATTTGTCACCATTTTCGGACATTTTCTGACCTCTCCATAATCCATTAATCGACAGAAAAATCGACAGATGTGTCGACTATGAAAATAATCGTTAGTTGCAGGCCTTAAACAGAGATTTGAAGAAGGTCTAGAAGAAAACTGGTCCTCACAAGGATAGAAGTACAAAACATACACACTCCCCGCCCCCCCTGCCAGTCTAAACTGGGAGAAAGGGCATCTGGTGAGCAGCAATGGGACCGGGTCATGTCCCCTCTGCTGTCCCCCCTGCTGTCCCCTCTGCTGTCCCGACAGTGTATGTTGGCGGGCTGACCTTTTAATTTACATTGGGATTAGGATTTAAACTCATTGGGTTCATTGTGTATTGTAATTGAAAATTGACTGTAAAGCCACAACCATAATCAAATTATTGCCTAAAAGTATTAAAAACAAAAAAAACCTGGACCCTTTTTTATGTTTTTGTGTCCTATTTAATTTTTATTTTTAGTGTTCCAGTGTTAAGCAAGACAAGTTGCAATGTAACGTGAATGGGCTCTTGTGTGTACATCCACTAAAAACGCTGTTCTTGCCACTGACAGCCTCAGGTTATTATTCTAAGTGTTATTATGGAAAAGATCCCTACGGAGAGAGACCTTTTTTATTCAATAGTAACTGTCTTTTTGTTTGACATGAAACAGCCACGAAATTGCTATCACCAAACGCACCGGACCCCTTGTAAATAAACAGAGATTTTATCAGCGTAAAACACACTTCATTCCAAGTCGACAGAACTGAAATAAAAACTTTTTGGAAAGCCGTCCCGGTTCGTCTTTTCCTCGTTCCAACGATCACCGCTCCGGCTTGGCTGACATACACCCTGAATTAACCCCTTCACATGTGGACATGTGTTGGCACATTTTTATTATTAAAGGCCAGTTATTTCATGGATCAGGATAATATGCATCCTGATAAAGTTCCCTTGGCCTTTGGAATTAAAATAGCCCCCCCCCATCATCACACACCCTTCACCATACATAGAGATTGGCATGGGGAACTTTCCATAAGATCATCTCTCAATGCAAATCAACCCAGCTATTAGGCTAACTGAAATAACACCATGCCTATCTCTATGTATGGTGAAGGGTATGTGATGATGGGGGGGGTATTTTAATTCCCTCAACTCTATTTAAAGGCCAAGGGAACTTTATCAGGATGCATATTATCCTGATCCATGAAATAACTGGCCTTTAATAATCAAAGTCTGCCTGCTTCTATGGGAATTTAACATAGGGGGGTGTGCTTACGCCCCTAAGGAAGAACATTTATTTATTTATTTACAATACATTATTCATTCACAAAGAAAATTGGTGTCCTTAAAAGGTTAGATTTTCCAAATTTTTTTAATTAAGGCATTAAAATTAATTTCCAAAAGATGTTTTTTTATTCCTCTTTTTAATCAACTTTAGCATGGGTGTGTTAACTTTCTCAAGCCACTGTATATAATATTATATATTGTGTATATATAATATAAATATGAGCCTGTCAGTGGCAAAAACAACACTTTTAGTGGACAAAGAAAGGACGGTTCACATGAGTCCTATAGGATTACAATGCAGCCCGGTTCCTGGATGCTGGTTTCAGCGTTCTCGCTTAATACTGGATATTTTGTTCACATTAGTCACTTAGAATAAAAATATATCTATGTCTATATCTAAAATATCATGCCAAATTAATGCTGCTGTTACATTGTGCCGGACATCGGATCCTTTGTAAGCAATACGTAAGCTCAAGAATGCATAAGCTGTCCTGATTAACATGATGTTGAACAGCCTGTTTTCATATTTCTGCACTTTTGCACCACACTGATATTATCTATAACTCCCAGTTGCTTTTCTTGTGATGTAAGAGGAAGGTCTGGACAGAAGACTGTTGAAGCTGAATATTTGAAATTATTTTGTGTCCACAACACGTTGATTTTTTGTTGTTAGTTTTACATATTTCACCTTCCTGGTTATTGTAAGATCAGCGCATAACGTCCGTTTGAATCTGTATACCTTCGACTGTGAATGCTGAACTGCTTCAAACACTCGGTGCTTAAAACCTCAGCAGTAAAGTAGAAATATCATTGAGAAGCAATGCCTTTCTTCTTCAAAATGACTGCTATAGAAATACCTGCACGTGACGTCTGACAGGTGAAATCTTGACATGTCTCAAAAAAACGGAGTAATATTTAACATGTCATTTTTTACTGAGAAACCTTTTATTCTCTAAACTAGTCCCGGGTTAAATTAGTACCTTTATTTCTTTCTATAAGCTTGGCGTTGCAGCTGTGAGGGAACAACGAGCAGCACTTTAAACAGCCACACATCAAAAACACATATATGTAAGTATTAAAAATGAGCTGGAGTTAGGTAGTTAGCGCGCAGGTTCTCCTGCAGCATTAGAGGAGGAGGAAGATGACGATGAGGTTGACTCGTTGATTTCTTGTTTCGAGAGGGAAGTCTTATATTACAAAACACACAAAACAAACACCAAAATGTCCATTATCAGTGATAGAATCCCTACAGTGTGTTTACCTCTTTAGCTTGGTGTGTGTGTGTGTTGTATTTGGGCGTGTGTGTGTGTATGTGCGGACCGCTACATTCACAGTACTACACACACTCTTTGCAGCCACATTCCACAGGCTTCTCCACGTCCTGCGTAAACGAGGTCCCGTCGTCGCATTCGAAGGTGAGCCGTCGGCGCCGGACCCTCAGAGGAGCGCAGCAGGATGCGACGGTGATGCCCGGCTCACCTCCCGCCTGGCACCGACCGCGACATTCCACCCAGGAGAAAGGCTTGGACGTCTGGCAGAGGACGGCCCCGTGCTGCAGGCGGTGGAAATCTCTCACCGGCTCACCTTGACACAGGGACTCTGTGGACGGGGACACACAGGGAGGATTAAAGGTGCACTATGAGTTCCATATGTTGCACTAACCCCCACCCCTCCCCCAACCATCTTGTCAGTGATTGGCTGGGACTTGGTTTGTTGTGTTTTGGTGCACAGCCTGTGCCCCTAGTGCTGAAACCATGCAGGAACGCACCTTTAATTGAATGCATTTTCCTACATTTAAAAAAAAAAATTGGGACATTTTAGGCCTTTGTTTGACAGGGCAGACAAAGACATGAAAGGGGGGAGAGAGAGAGAGAGAGCGGGGGGAATGACATGCAACAAACCTGCACAATTGGTCTATTTTCATTTTATCATACTATTTAAGCAGTTGCACATTTTTTCTATCCTCAACTTGTATATATTCAAATATTAGTTAATGTATTTTATTCCTATTATTATTATTTCATGTATATTGTATGTATGTATATTATATCCTAGTTTTTGCTTTACACTTTTCTTCTGTGCTGTGTGACTGATTTTGCAGCCGCAACACTGTAATTTCCCATTTTTATTAGGATAAATAAATATCTATCTAAATATCTAGATAACTATCTATCTATCTATCTATCTCTCTCTCTAGATATCTATCTGTGGGCCACAGGCCGGAGTCAAACCCAGGCCCGCTGCGTTGAGGAGTTACCTTCCATATAGTGTATGGGCACCCACTCTACCACCTGAGCTATCTGGGCACCACACATTTTTCTACTTAACCACGAGGGATATCGAATCATACAAATGATCTCGGATTCATTTGCTGAAGAAAACAGCATAGCAACCATCTGATTAGTCTGGTTCCCAAGACAATGTCCAAGATTTAAAACAAAGCACTTATTTACAAATTTTTAATGGTATGTGTACTTTTTATCCTTAGGGTTAAGTAATTCAGACAGTATTTTAGAACTTTAAATGTTTTTTTAAATTAATTTTATGTAAAATAATGACTTTAATATATTTACATAAAATCTCTTTTGTATTGTGACACCGGGCATTTTATTTATTTATATAACTCTTACTCTCTCTCTCTATATATATTTTTTATTTATTTAATTATTTGGTAATGTCTCTGGTAGAGGGGCCAGAGCAGGAGCGGAGGTGATCTTTTAATTAAAGTTTTTTTCCCGCTGTCCGTCCTGTCCTGTGGTTCCTTTACCCTGTTCTGAACATTTGGCCTTTTTTTAAACAGCTTTTATAGAACCGATTTGTTTTAAGTGTTTTATTCACCCCAGTGGTCCCCCCTGTGCCTGTGGCCCTCGCAGCCCCCATCCAGGGCGGTGCGTTTTTACCCTAATGACAAAACCGAATGACACTGAAGCATTATGTCATAAATATTTATGACTTGTTTATAATGTTTATGACACGTTCTTGACAGTGCCATGCCATTCATATGTAGAGACCTTCAAGTAAAGTGTTAGCAGAGATTGTTTCAAACATGTTTGGTGTAAATATATTTAGTGATCTTCTGGATGAAACTGATGCTGGGATCAGACTATATGATGGCCCGATAATGGCCTGATCTGGTTTTAGACATTTAGTCTAGGGAATAAAAATGAGAGTTAAGTAAAAACACTGTGTAGTAATCTGTGTTGTGTGTGTTAGTGGAAGACGAGCATGTCTTTCTGATTTCCTTTGTGCTTCATGCAGTTTGTAAAAGACTGTAAGCTACGATTGAATGGGGTTTAACGTGTAGTGTAACATATTTAAAGAAAATTTTAAAAAATGACATAGTGACCATTTCAAAAAACATTTATGTCTAATAGCTCCTAGTCGCCGTTTGAGATTTCAAGTTGTTCCCACCTTTAACCTTGATCCTTCCTCACCTATATCACAGCTCTCTCCGGTGTATCCCTGCTCACAAACGCAGCGCCCCCCCTCCTCCGTCTCCTGACACTGGCCATGCAAACACTGCAGACCCCGGCACAACCCCGCCGGCTCCGCCTGCAGGTTGCACAACGCGCCGCGATATCCCTCCGCACAGTTGCAGCGGTACGTCTGTGCGTCCAACGCCACACACTCACCCTTCACACACCTGGATTAAGGGTGAGGAAGAAGAAAAGTGCCTCAACACGTAGGACAAATCCAACATTCAAGAGAACACATATTTGTCTTTTTAAATAACACTTTCAAAGGAATTTAATGAGAAACAACATTCAGAACAAACTCCACTCACTTGCTGCCTTCACACGGGTTGACACTGGTTGCCGTGGTGACAACGTCCCCTCCAATGAGTCCTCCTGTTACTGGCTGGTCACAATGTTGTCCCGTCCAACCTGGCTGGCAGTGACACTGGGGACCCTGAGAAAAAAAAATAATCATAATAAATCTTTGTACCTGAATATCTGTGTGCAGAAATTACATTAAACATCAATACCATCATTAACCTTGTGTTGTTCGGTTTCTTTTATTCTGTCCCTCAAAGGCTGGCTTTTAGCAGCAACATATTAAGAGAATGGAGCACGCCTTGAAAAATCTAAATCCCATACTTGTTGGCTGCAACATGCTGTATGAAATAAAGTCACATTCAAGTATTCTTCACCTCAGGGAAATGTCTGATACGTTATGTATCATGAAAGAGAGCTTAAGTATTGAAAAATTCAAGTAAACATGAACAGGACATTAATGAAAGTGCATGTTGGTGTTGAGGGAAAGAACAATCACAGTGTTTTCTCTTCTAAAATCTCTTCTAATTTATGCACGATTAGTCCTTGATTAAGTCTTTGATTTGACCGAAGGAACGAGATCCAGCAGCGAGATCCCTTAGAGATAGGGCGAGAAGCTCAGCCATCCGCGAGGAGTAGAGACACTGCTCCTTCGCGTCAAAAGGAGCCAGCTTTTCAAGATTCAAGATTTTTTATTTGCCACTTGTGCTTACACCAAACCAGGCACATAGGAATTGTACAGGCTCTTCGAGTAAAGTAAAAAGTAAAACGAGTTAAGGGCAAAGAAAAGCACACCAACTAAAGATTAAACAAGGTAAATAAATAAAATAGAAGTAGACAAAAAAAAAAACGTAGATACTGTACAAAAGAGTGCAATGAATACTGTGACTAGAGGATACAACTATGGGGGATATTGTATTTGTCACAGGCTCTGAAGTTGTTTCTGGGTGTGTATTGCTTCTCACTGTTGTTGACATATGGGCTGTTCTTTGTTGGCCGTCTGTCTCCTACCTGAGCAGCGTTGGGCTGGCAGATGCCGTGCACACAGTAGAGTTTGCGGCAGGGCTGACAGCCCGGCACCACCCCAGGCTTCATGTGGCTGCGGGTGAAGTCCTGCAGCTCGTGGTTGATGTAGAGGTTCCTGATGCAGCCGTGGAAACTGGACGTGTTGAGAGTCTGAGAGGAGAGACCCAGAGAGGCGTCCATCACCGCCTCAGGCATACCTGCGGAGACAGACGGTCAGTGAGAGTTCAGTAAGTAAGTAAAGTTTTTTTACTTACTTCTGTTGTTTGTAAATTTGGAGTAGCGAGACAAATGAAAACAACAATTAACAGTTATCCTCCTGCTAGAGTTAGCACCCAACAGGCTTAAACAGGGCAACTTTTAAACATGTTCTTAGCCTCTAAGCATGCTCAAAATGCCATTACATGTGCCTAGCCATGTGCAGTTATTTCTTCCAAGTGAACACAGCGAATTTGACTGCAGTAGATGAGACAGACAGTCGTGTTTTGACTAGTGTGGACTTCACCGGAAAACAGGAAATAAACAAAGGTATGTGCACTTGCTGAATTAACACAACTTTTATGCCTTTCTGTCACATCTACTGCAGTCAAATTTGCTGTTTTCACTTAGAAGGAATAACTGCACATGGGTAGGCACTTATAATGATATTTCGAGCATGTTTAGAGGTTAAAGACATGTTTAAAACTTGCCCTGTTTAAGCCTGTTGGGTGCTAACGCTAGCAGGAGGATAACACGGTGTAGACAGCACCGATTGGTTTCATTTGTCTTGTTACTGACAGCACTCCAAATTTACAAAAAACAGAGCTACGTGTTGAAATCAACCGTAATTGTCCTTTAATTTACATAGCACCTTTTACAGATAAAAATCACTAAGTGCTTCACAATATAGGAAATACAATAAATAAAAAAACATAAGAAAACAAAGGAAAACTTTGTAAAATCAGCCAGCCATAAAAGCCCTTGTCTAACTCAAAGCTTGAATAGCAAAGTCTTCAACTTCGTTTTAAAAGAATCAATTTGAAGAACGTAAAGAGAGGGGAAGTGCATTCCACAGCCTGGGCGCCACTGCCTGAAATGATTGATCCCCGCTGGTTTCAAAATGAGTGCCGGGGAACCGCTAACAACATCTGACCTACGAGCATGTCACAGTATCGGGTCAGATTTATAAGAAGGAGCGTGTCCGTGCAAGGCTCTAAAAGCAAGGACCAGAATTTTAAAAGGAAGTCTAAAATGGACTGGTAACGTTTAGGTGGGATTCCTCTCTGCTCTTACCTCCTACGTACAGAGGTGCATCCCCCGTCACCAGCTGGCTCCGGCCCTGACTGTCCAGAGTCGTCGGCTCTCCTCCGTCCACAGACAGGTTCACCATCCGATTAAAGGTCACCAGCTCGACCGTGTGAAACTGCCCGTCGTTCACTGTCTCAGTGCTGAGAGTAGAGAGCGTAACACACACACATACTGTGTTTCATAATACATTTACAACGTAGGAACAAAGAATGGCAAAGACAGAGGGAACCTAGAGTCAAAAGTATGTGCCGCCTAGGGCTGCAACTAAGCATTATTTTGATTGTTGGTCGATCTGTGGATTATTTTTTTCAGTTACGATGGAGTCCATACATGTTTGGTTGTGTCCACAACTTAAAGACATTCAGCGTAGTGTCAAAAAGGAGAGAAGAAACTAGAAAATGTTCACATATAAGAAGCTGGAATTAGATCATTTTTACGTTTCTTTTTAAAAAGATTACTGAAGCCAATTAATCGATAATCAAAAGCGATTCATTTATTGGTGACAACTAATCGATTCATCTTTGCATGAAAGGGTTTTTGTATGTTAACTTAAAATAACTTGTACTGCTTTGTCAGTGTTTCCATTGTTTTCACACCACTTCTCTGTTCTCTTCATCTTTTCTCTTCTCAGATGACTTGCCATGCTCTCAATCCCCTCTTCTCTGCACGTGCTTAGCACACAAATAGCCTTAGACTCTGCGTGTGTGTGTGTGTGCGTGCATGCATGTGTGTGTGGGTGTTAGGCTGCCGGCTGGCCGAGCCTTCTCCTCCTTCAAAGTGAGCCCATCCAATCATTTAAGCACTCGACACGTGATCAAATGGGCACTCAGGTTCAAGTGTCCTCTGGCTGCGTCTGTGATTTAACCAGAATACCCACATTCCCAAATGCTGCAGGACTCTCTCCGAGTAGCACTAACGCACTTACACGCTCTGAGAGGCGTTGCTGGGCTACAGTGAGCTGAGAGGTGGCTAAGGGCCTGACGGGAGTCCAGTAGATTGACTGGCTCAACCATACAGGGTTAAGTGTGATGCTAAAGACGTTGAGCTGGCCACGATCAGCAGATAACACGCTGTATAACTCAGCTCTAACTGCTTACGCGCCTTCTCGTCTGGTGTGTGTTAAAGGTGCTGGGCGACGTCACTTCTAGTTGACGTTCAAAGTATTGTAGAACAAAACAGAGTTTTTTTTACAGTGTGTTCTGGGGACAGGCAGCTAGCAGATAGTGAGGAGATGTTTTTTACAGTGTGTTCTGGGACAGGCAGCTAGCAGATAGTGAGATGTTTTTTACAGTGTGTTCTGGGACAGGCAGCTAGCAGATAGTGAGGAGATGTTTTTACAGTGTGTTCTGGGACAGGCAGCTAGCAGATAGTGAGATGTTTTTACAGTGTGTTCTGGGACAGGCAGCTAGCAGATAGTGAGGAGATGTTTTTTACAGTGTGTTCTGGGACAGGCAGCTAGCAGATAGTGAGGAGATGTTTTTTACAGTGTGTTCTGGGGACAGGCAGCTAGCAGATAGTGAGGAGATGTTTTTTACAGTGTGTTCTGGGACAGGCAGCTAGCAGATAGTGAGATGTTTTTTACAGTGTGTTCTGGGACAGGCAGCTAGCAGATAGTGAGGAGATGTTTTTACAGTGTGTTCTGGGACAGGCAGCTAGCAGATAGTGAGGAGATGTTTGCTGTATGCGACAACAAATGCCATAGCCTAAAACATGCATGACATCGCTTAGAGCACCTTTAACTACCTGCCTGTATACAGTAAAACAGAGATCACCAGGGGGTCCAGGACCCCTAGAGGGTCTTCAGAGTGAGTATAGGGAGGGCTTCCAAAATGTTTTCAAAAATTAAAAACATGTCTAAAATTTTTGTCAGAGAAAAAAAAAAGATTTACACATTGAAGATAAGCTTACTATAGGGTGTTGTGGTAGCTGTACAATTAAGCTTAAGGAGTCCCTGAGCCTTCCAAATGTATGTTTAACATTAAAACGTGATGTATGAATAATTATAAAAATATTATCAACTCAATTGTATACATTGAAGACCCCTGCAGATTAATATGTCAATAACGCAAAAAAGATTTTACATAGTAGCTTGATTGATTTGTTTCTGGAAGCATAGTCTGAGCTGTGTGTGTGTGTGTGTTGATGTGTGTGTACATGTGCGTGTACGTGTGTGTGAGAGTGTGTGTGTGCGTGTGTGTGCATCTACCTGTAGATAGTGGTGGCGGGCTGGTTCCCAGGATCATATATAACCCTGACATGACCCTGATGGAGCTCCACAGCGATTGGCTCGTCATCTCCGTTATAGAGCAAGATACCGTTTTCCTCTGCAGTTGACACCTGAAGCACACACACGTAAAGACACACAGATTGTGTGTGTGTGAGAGTCTGCCAGCGCTGATAGTCATGATCAGTGTGACATCCCTGGAGGGGTGTCCTCACTCACCTGCAGTGTGATGTTGGCTTGCGGCCAGTTCTTGACATCTTGGAGCTGAACGTAAGAATCCCTGTCGACAAAGTTGACACTGACCAGCTTCTCACAGCTCGGACCCTCGAAGCCGGGCAGACACTGACAGACCGCAGTCCCCGTCTTCTCCACACAGGGGGCGCCGTTCTGACACGGAGTCGGCCGGCAGACTGACGGGGGAGGAAGGGCCACCTCACAAAACTCACCACTAGGGGAGGGGGAGAAAGAAGACGAGAGGATATCAGAAAGTACTTCACATGTTTTCCTTATCTGATTGGGCCATTCTTTTATGTGGAAGGCTGAAATTACAAATTACTAACTAGATAGATAGATAGATAGGAAATTGTATATAACTAACGGTGGAAACATACGTCTACCAACATCCTTTTCAGGTGTGTGCATACTTTGAATTTGTTTGGATCAGGTGTCAGACTTAGATGATAAAAGTCAAAACAAACTGCTGATTTTTATGTATTGTTGTGGTTTTGTGTAACTTTAAATGATGTTCTCAGTACATTGCATGTAAACACATGATTGGGGAAAACTGGGATTTTAAATCAAGTTTAATGTACACTTAACACATTAACAGCAACTGCATTTCTATTTTCTAGCATTTCCAGAGTCCTGACA
The DNA here is from genome assembly GCA_026937815.1 of Etheostoma perlongum. Taxonomy (NCBI): domain Eukaryota; kingdom Metazoa; phylum Chordata; class Actinopteri; order Perciformes; family Percidae; genus Etheostoma; species Etheostoma perlongum. The sequence continues at coordinate 31,083,115 of CM049372.1, forward strand.
GTCTTCGGTTACCGAGGTGATGCATCTACAGTGTGGCCTGTGTTACCAGTATTCCCAGTTGTCCTAGTGTTCCTAGTACCTGTATCCCTGTAGACAGACGCAGCTGTAGCCGTCCAGATGGTCGACACACTGAGCTTCGTTCAGACAGCGATGGTCCACGCATTCATTGTAATCTATACTGCAGTCGGGCCCCACCCAGCCTGGAATACACACGCACCTACAGCACACACAAACACACCAAACACAAAATACACAACACATTGTTTAGGATTTTGGGGCGTCAACACAGACCTCAGCAAAATTTACATATGGGTTTGTCTGTGCACGTCTATATCTCATCAGGGATCTGAAAAAGTGTGTGTGTGTGTGTGTGTGTGTGTGTGTGTCACCTGGAGCCAGTAGCAGTGCTGATGCAGGTGGACTGATGCTGACAGGGGTTTCTACCTGGAGAACACCCATCCTCCTCTTCCTCACAAAAAAGACCTGAGAACAAGAGCAGAGAAGGACCAAAGAAGACCAAATAATGTATCCTCTAAACAGAATGGGCTGCCCAACATATTGTTTTATGTTATCGCCATCGCAATATCAACTTGCGCAATAAACATATATCGTGATGGACAGAGATTTTTTGTGTTGGTTGAAAGAAAACATCAGTAGAAAACTGCACTTGAAAATGTAACTGTCATGTAAATGTTCAATTTGTTCAATTAAAGAATGTTGGAAATGATTTCCTTTCTTTTGTTTTAAATTCAACAAGCAATTTGTTGCATTTTAGCAATCTTCTATTTTATAATAAATATATATATTATATATAAATGAAGAACTGAGTATACTTTAATTTCTGTTTATTTATTGCAAGCAATATCATTATAGTGATTTTTAACAACATATTATCCTCTAGAATGGATCAACTATGTTTTTTTCTAGTTGTATATTTATTGTTTCTTATAAATATAGCTCAGTGGAAGGAGGAGGTGAAGTGAGACAATCCGCGGCAGAAGTCGGTGTCCCACCTGTGTAGTTTGGAGGACACAAGCAGGTGTAGTTGCCCACTCCGTCCACACAGGTGGCGTCATTCTCACAGCCGTTGTCCTGACAGTCGTCCACGTTCACCTCGCAGAAAGTACCATGGAAACCAAATGCACACGCACAGCTGAACAAAAACACAGAAAGAAAGAAACTGTTATATTCACGGCTACAAGGCACATGAAATACTAACTCACTAGACGTAGGGGATAAACATGTAAAAATGTCATTCATTGCACTCCAAAATGCGAATTACATTACATTAGCCATTAATCAACTATTTAGCACTTCACGATAGGCCTGCACGATTCGAGGAAAAATACGAATCACGATTTGTTTTTTTGGCTTAGAATTGATATCACGATTCTCTGCCACAATTTTTTTAACCATGGCAAACAAAACAAATCGGCAGTAACCCAGGTTATTATAGTTTTGCATTTCCATTAGTTTTTATTTCACTTTGACTTTGTTTTCAAATTCAGTTTAGTTTTAATTAGTTTTAAAGCGGGTTTCCTAGTTTATTTTTTGAATAGGCTTGTTTTTAGTTTAGTTTTTATTAGTTTAGTCTTTTTTTGTAATATGGGTTATTAGTCCAGGGATTAGAAAAGGTCAGAAAAAAGTATTTTGTAATAACAACTCAACAAAAACATCACACAATTTTAGAAAAGTGTATTCACAATGTATTCAACAATAACACCAGTAAATACAATGTACATATGATGAAACAGCCAACACAAGACGCAGCAGTGAGTGCAGAATGTGTTTGACGTGTCCCGGGAGAAAAACCTAAATATCAACAGAGTAAAGAAGACCAGACAGCTGTTTTGAACTTTGGTTCCAGTAAAGTGGTGAACTTTTTGAAGTCAATCGACTCACACAGTTGTGTAGACATCCCAGTATTAATCCACATATTAACCCACGTTCCCTCCCGCTTTTGGTGTTCCTGCGTATTTACTAACTACTATATATATATTACATGGAATGTCAGAATTTCTGGGTTCCCAGTCGGAAACTATACACGTCTACGGGAAATGTCACGGTCGGAAAGATATAACATTATAGGACATATACTCAATAATTTAAATTAAAACACCGATTGTTTTTGGCACCCATAGAATATTGCGCATCACCACAAGCCAAGAAAGTAGTAGCGTTTGTGATGCATTGGCCTCGTAAAATTAAATGAGAATCAAAGTCATGTATTTTTTTTTTTAAAAATTAAATTCATTTAAAAACAGGGTGAATCGAGATTGTGATTTTATTACGATTAATCGTGCAGGCCTACTTCACGACACGTTGTTGAACGCAGCCCAGATCTAGGTGTTGTGTCTGGCAGCAGTCTGACCAGACAGGCTTGTGATGCCGTCATGTTTCTTTCAACTCACAAAAGGCAAAATCCCAAAATATTCTTTTCATTAAAATGGGTTAGCGAGTGGAAACAGTGAAGACTCGTGAATATTTCACTTCCCGCCTGGACTATTGTAACTCAGCTTGGCTATTTTCATTCTCAGTGTAGCAGCAGGTCCCTGACATGCCTAACAGTCAGGACCAACATTAACTTTTTGTCCCCCACCAGTCAAATGGCTAGTGAATGTTCAAATTTTACCAGCCACTTAGTTGATTACCATTGTTTTTTTGGCTGGTGAGTGACACAAATCTACCAGCCACTTGCATATTTTACCAGCATTTGGCTAGTAGATGGTAGTTTCTACCCCTCTCCAGTCTTATTAACAAGGCCCCCGCATCCCCAATGATTCTGATACGCAGTTAAATTATATATATAAATTATATGTATGATGTACAGTATGTACGATATATTATATGTATATGTATGTTTGCGTTATATTTATCTATGCTAATTTTATACATCATCATACCAAGATTAATCAACATATTTTAATCAACAGGTTCACGTGATAGATTACAAAATGTGACCTTGTATTCAACGCTGTGAAGCGACGACCGTTGTAGCTGTGGTAGGCTCTTTATTTTTTAGTAATAATCTGTCGGCATATTGTAATATAAAGTGGTCTTCTGCGCTCTCCTCTAGGCTCGTTTTTCCAGACTTTAGGTCCTCTAGCCGCCATTGTAAAAAAAGATCCTGTTCTTAATGATTTGCCTGGAAAAATAAAGGTGAAATAAATAAAATAGCCTCTAAATAAAATAGCTGTCATTCTGTATGTTAGCAAGTTATATTAGCTTTTATCTCATTGTCCAACTGAAGGAGACATTTCCCTTTATATTATCTCACTTACTGTTTCACTATTTGTTTACATCTCTGTATCTATTTATTTATTACTGACTCCGGTTGTATTCACGGATATACATTTACTACATTCTTGTTTTTTACACCTGTTTATTACAAATATATATTATTTTATTTTGTTATATATTATATTTTAGCCCTTTATTTCAACTTCTACACATTTTTTTAATCTAGCTTCTCATTTCTTTATTTTTTATTCTACATATTAAATGAGGATTGTTGGAGGGAGCATGAGATCTAAGAAATGCTACTCTGTAATTGTTGTGCATATGAGAATATCTTGAAACATTGTCATTTCTACAGCTGCTCTGCTAGCGTTGCTAAAATCCATCCAGGAAGAAGGAACCCAAACTGTCCTAAATTTTCCTTTTGTGCTGTGGTTTAAGGATGATCAGATTTTGTGTATCTACTTTCTTTCCATCCCCATCTACAAACGTTTTAAGACTTGTTACCTGAAGCCTCCCGTCTGTTCGTCGCTGATACAGAGTCCAGCGTTGGCGCAGGGATTACTGACACAAGCATCGAGTGGAGTCTCACAGTGTTTACCCTGAAATCACACACATACAAATATTAATTATAGAGCATCAGATCAGGTCAAGGGAGTCATGTGATTTGAATCAGAGACAAATGTAGCGCTTAAAATAATCACGGACAACCCGCAAACACATTATTGGATCTGTGTTTGTTTTTTAAAAAAAATGTTGTTTTAGATTATTTTTTAAGGCATTTTAGGCTTTTAATGACAGGACAGCTGAAGAAGTGAAAGGGGAGAGAGAGGAAAGCAAAGGGCTGCAGGTTGGAGTCAAACCCCGGCCCGCTGCGTAGAGGAGAAATTAGATTGGTGGTTTGAAATGTTCAGCACTGGGTTTGTAAATGGATTGTTGTGTGTCTACGGGGGGGTCACACACACACACACACACACACACACACACACACACACACACACACACACACACACACACACACACACACACACACACACACACACACACACACACACACACACACACACACACACACACACACACACAGTGACATACCGTGAAGCCAGACTTGCAGGTACAGGTGTAGAGTTCTGTGTGGTGGACTTGACAGACACCCTGGTTCTGGCAGGGAGCCGTGACACATGGGCTGCATTTGGCCTGAACAGATGCCTCTACCGGACCTGACAACACACACACACACACACACACACACACACACACACACACGCAGAAGGTCTTAGATCGTTATGAAGATCATAATCCAGACATTCTTTTGATCACGTTCTCAGAGTTTCTGGGGTCGGCAGGAGAAGTAATGGGTTCACTATAAGGAAGGCAACAGACACGGTTATAAATACAATAATAATTATTGTGTTTTCACCATTTTTCACTCTTTTTACTTTATGTTGCACTACTGGAAAACCTTCTGATTGTTTTTGTTGTAGTTGTCTATAGTTTAGTTTTGACATGACATCCTTTTGGGCTTAAAGATGGCACCATGGAGATACATGGAAATTTCAAACAAAAGAAAATGGAAAAATGTCCTGTAACACATAAAAACATTAGAATGACACTTGGAGAGGCCAGACCTCAGCAAAGACCTTCCAACTTTAGTTAATGAGCTTTAAGTCTTGATGTGGAAACAACAGGGACGCTACAAAGAAAATAAGTCATTTATTATTGCTCAGAGCGTTTAAACATGTTGATAGCTGTGTCCATTATTTGCCTGGCACCAAAGAGCAAATATCCAGGAAAATATGATCTTTGATGATTTTCGGGCCCTCACATGAATGCAGCACAGACACCCAATCTCACAATGTTAATGAAAGACAAAAATACTTTGTGTATCCGCCCCGTGATTCAGATCCACTCCAAAATGTAATGGGTGCTTCCTTGGAACACACCCTGAAACATACTTCTGGCCAGTAGGTTTTCTGTCATCCTGCCAAAAAACAGTCAAACTAAATACGCCAAAACATAACAATAATAAGTACTCTGTTGAAGAGAAAAAGGCCACTCAGGATAGCAAATCTAAATGACAAAATCTAACTGAAAGCAACCTAACAAATAATTTATAAAAAACAACATCAACCAGCTAAATCTAGTTCTTTTACATTTCCTTGTATCGTACCAATTTCAGGGTAGCCATAGTTCAATTGCATCCATATGAATGAAAACATCACGTTAGCGTCGCCCCTCTCTCTTGCCTTGCATACATTACCAGCATTGTGCAGACGATTGCACTCTTAAAAGTGAAGCCAGTGGATGTTTAACAAAATAGAGGAAAATTAGAATTCAACTCACGTGGCAACAGTTTGTCAGAAAATGTGTCTTCGGTCTTTTATTAAGGCAATTGTCTGTAGACTTTTACTTCTGAGTTAAAGATAGCGTGCAGCATCTTCAGCTGTGACAGGTGTGTAGGAGTGAAAGCAGGCGACTTATAATGAAGGCCACACAGACTAAAAAGATTTTTTTTCATTAACTATCATCTATGGGGAAGCGACAGTATGTGGGTGTTTGCTCTCTTAGATCATTTTACTGATTAACTGACGGAATCACTCAGGAACAAAACAGCCAATTAAAGGAGAATTCCGCTCGATTCCAACATGTAGCTCTGTTGTTTGTACATTTGGAGTGCTGTCAGTAGAGAGAAAAATGTGCTGCATCATATAGATAGCTTTTACTGTACATGTCACGTCGCTTTGATTTAGAAAGCACTTTTAATAAGCAAATTAAATATTTGTATGTGTCAAAACAAGTGCCAGCCACAAAACTACAGCAGAACATTTGTGTGAGTCTGTGTGTTTTTAAGTCAGGGAGGGCTTCCTGCCAGCTTACCCAGACACTGGAACTTGTCGGCAGGAGTGGTGAGCAGCAGCTTGCCCTCCATACCACGGGGACCGGCACAGCGGGCGATACCGGGCTCCTTATAGCCACTCTTCACCCAGTCTGACAGCCAGAGCAGACGGCAGTCACAGTACAGGGGGTTGGCTCCAATCGCTCTGGCACAGAAAGAAGAAAAGAAATAAAACAGACAAAGAGTCAGCTCACAGACTGAGGGGAGAGTTTCTTGTGTAGAAAGAAAGGGAGAGATGGAAAGAGGTTGGGAAGAAGAAAGCAGAGGGAAGGGAAGATAGTAAAATGAAGGAAAAAGGAAAGAGGAAAGAATGACAAGACATAAGGGGTGGAGAGGGAAAATGGGGAAACAAGGAAAAGGATAAAAAAGTAAAAGAAGAGAAAGGTGGGAGGTTTAAAAAAGTAGACATGGTTAAAACTGGATGAAAGGAAAGAAAGACAGATGGCAAAAAAAACTGAAAGAACGGAGGAGACACAACAGTGAAGAAACAACACTGGAAAAAAAGACACAGGCAGACAGAAAAAGAAAGAGACAGACAAAAAGACAAAAAATAGAGACAGAAGGAAAAACACACACAGGAAAAAGTAAAGAAAAAGACAGATGAAAGAAAGAATAAAAGAAAAGTTAATGTATCTACATTTTGGCACATTTCTTTTAAGCCACATGGTGGAGCACTTAGTCCTTACAGCTCTGCTCAGACACACGCACGCACACACACACACACACACAGGCACACACATGCACACGAACACACACACACAGAACAAGGTCATATGAGAGGACATTCAATCTGTTACAGTCTATTAAACTCCACATAGAACAAGATACGAGGAGGAAAATACTTTCTGCCTTTCAATGACCCACACAGAATATCACATGACCACACACCGATCACCTTGGGTCACATGACCACATGTAAGTGACAGGTTATAGTCTATCACTGACAGGCATGTGTGGTTCTGGTCTTGTAAACTATGCCTTATCAACAAAGGCATGTTTTAAAGGGAAATGACTGCTTATTGTCCAAGTATTCATCATTTATATTTGCTCTGATAACATTTTATGAGCAAAATGAGTGTTGCTGAGATCTGGGGGCATGGAGATTAACAGTCCTTTGTTCCTCTAAACATATTTGGAGGAGAACATTGAGATCAATGTCAAAATTACTATGAACTTTCTTCCAGTCAATAGATTTTGTGTACTGACTTCCGAGTTGAATCTTGACCTATTCTGCTGTGCTTTCATTAACACCTCAAAATAAGTGTTTTACTTCAGATAATCTGAGTGTGTGTTGAAAAACGTTGAAAAATGTCTTGTCTGACAATTTTTACCAATTAATTTGGCAAATATATATCGGAAAGAAGAAGGGCACTCTGAGAGTGCCGACCTTCACCAAGGCATATCTCCCGATGTTAATGCTATGTGAATTTCCCCAGCCTGGAACTCATTTTTTCAGACTATTCCCATCACATGAATGCAGCACAAGCGCTCAAGCTCACAATGTTAAGGAATGTGAGAAATAATGAGTTTCCTCCGTGTAATTCACATCGGAAAATCAAATCATCAAACAAGCAAGATCTTTCAGAGCTGGTCAAATCTGTATGTAAGATTTATATTTAGCTCTTTATTTCTTGCATACAGACAGACATTTAGGTTTTACCGTCGGTGCTAAATACAAATGAAATGTTATATTTTCATGGCAATGCACCATCAGACTCCACCTGGACGAATAAAAAGAGAGGAACCTCTAACTAAAAGGAAAAATAAATCTTAGCCCTAGATTTAGTCACAAAAGATTACCTTACAGTCCATTTTTATTATTCTTACTGCCAGGATTTTATTTCAGAATTGATTTTACGTATCTGAGGACAAAAATAAAAATATTCCCTCCCTCCTGACATCCTTTTCCCTCCTCCTCCTGCACTCCATCACCTCTTCCTTACTTTTTCCTTTTCATCTTCAACATCCCCTCCATCATCCATCTCTCTCGTCTCCTCCCTCTGCACTTATTGTGGATCCTTTGATTGACTCACATGGGTCATGCTTGACTGAAGATGATTATACTGTATATGTATGTACACACACACACACACACACACACACACACACACACACACTGTGTGTGTGTGTACCCTTAGATCAATAGACCTATGGGAAACTGAGGATCTCTCCAGCTAATTCAATCCACCAAGCAGCCACTTGAAACCGCTCATTCTCTGAGAACTGGACTCTATCTAACTGAGAGCACACACACACACACACACACACACACACGCACACACACACACAGACCTCATTCTGTAAGAGAGGACAGACTCTGCTGTCGATAACACTCAGCTGCTGCTGTCATTTCGAACTACATGTATATTTCAGTGCTTACAGGTGAGACAGGGAGGCCACGTCGCTGAAGATGCCCTGCTGCAGTTCGGAGATGTCGTTGCCATGGAGAGAGCTGAAAAACGGACACAGCTGAGGATCAAAAACAGTCATACTGAAAACTCACAGACCACAATCACTCTGACAAGCAGCAAGTCTCATCCAGCTCAACAACACAGGAAAACCAGATAATGGCTTGTTGTTATAAAGCAAGGGGACAGGAGTGATGTGGTTCGGAGTGTAAGAGTGAGTGTGTGTGTGTGTGTGTGTGTGTGTGTGTGAGCTCACAGCAGTCTCAGAGAGCGCAGGCCACCCAGTGCCAGAGGAGGGATACAGCGCAGAGAGTTGTAACTGAGGATCCTGCAGGAGGAGAAACAACACAATGACCGCTTTGACTCTAAGATACAAGTAGTATTCACCATAGATATAAAACAAAATATATGGTATTCACACACTTCACTGGCAGCTGCTTATGCTCAGCTAGCAGTTGGTTGAAAGGATGCTAGTAACTACATCAACAATTATTGGCCAGACTTCCATGAAAGTAAACACATGTATACCAAAAATATCAAAATAATCAATGTTAAACTGTCTAAAAATTGGCAATGAAACAACATGGCAACATTTTGCAGCTGATGCAAAACGATTTGTTGAAGTACTATTTCCTAGGGCAGCCCCCTTTTGGTCAATTAGACGACTAATCAGTCGTTTTGGTCCTGGACGACTAAGATTTCTTTAGTCGATTAGTCGTTTTCTGTGAATTTTCATTCTAACTTATTCCCAATAAACTTATGAGCACATCTCTGGTAAGCACAACATTTTAAGTGGTGCTTTTAGCATGATTCTCAGTTTTACAGATCTGTCAATAGTCGATAAAATCACGAGTGTTAGTTGAATTTCTTCAGTCGAGGACAGCCCTACTATTTTCCAATTCTAATGGCTATATCAGCGCCACTCATTCATTCACAGACATACTGATGCTACACCATCACAGCTCAACTCTGCAGGCTGTAATGTGTTTACAATTGTTGCTCAGCGCTACATCACGAGTTGTTGCTCTGGTTGGTTGTAGATTTATCTTTTTGATTAATCTGCGCGCAGATGCATTTTGGTCTATGGCCGTTGTTAATGCATCATAGGAATCAAAAATGAACCCAGGTTCCAGACTAACTCGCATTTGTGATTTGGTCTGGTGATGTCGAGGCTGGGGGATCCCAAGTCTGCAAGCTAACTCGTAAAGCAAAGGAGTAAGATGCCTCACTTCCTTTGATGCCACAAAAGTATAAAACAGGAAAGGTTGACTGAGATCAGGATGAGGATCAGATAACAGTACTGACTTTGGTGGTTGTCAGTTTTTGAAGTAACAACAATCTTTATTTGAAAAAGATAAATTACAGTCTCAAGTCACACCGCACTGCAGCAACACTTTACCTCTACTTCTACTTATTGTTAGTACCCCTCTCTCTCTCTCTCTCTCTCTCTCTCTCGCTATATATATATATATATATATATATATATATATATATATATATATATATATATATATACATACATACATACATAATATACAATTAATCAACTGTAATAACAACAGTATGAAAGAGGACAGGTTCACTGAGATCAGGATGAGACAATAACAATATACGTATATGTGTATATATATACACACACACATACATATGTATATGTATGTATATATACATACATACACACATATTACCATCTGTTTATATCTGCACACATCACAGTACACAGACGGTATTTAGCCCTGTTGTTATTAGAGTTGATTAATTGTATCTGCACACCAGTCTCACCACAGTTTCCTATTTCATATGTATTCTATTTTATTTAACTTCTGCACTATTTTATGTTTCACATCTTGGATGTTGTTGTTTTTTACATTTCGTAGAAGCATTGTTGGAGGGAGCATAAAAACAATAATGTCATTGCCAACAACTGCTTCCCTGTAATTGTTGTGCATATGACAAATAAAGACTGGAACTATTAATCTATGCCTTGAATTACAACGATAAAGTGTGACTCTTAACATACTGTTGTGGAGAAAAGAAATAGTCCAAAGAATAATGTTGTAATCATTTTAACATGAATTAAGAGATTATTGTACAGTTAGTTGAAGATGAAAAGTTATGAACTTAATTGTCAGTCCTCTCATGACTGAAAACAAAATTTAAGCTAAATTACCCTTTGCTATGGTGAATAAATATCTGTAATAAAAAAATTCCAAGTCTCTTCACCACTGAGGCTGAAATCTTTTTTATCTGAAACACTAAACTTTGTGGGTCAAAAGAACCGATCCCTCTTGTCAAAGGTAAATATTTTCCCTTTCTTTAAATGTTGATTTCCAATAACAGACACTAGTCTTAAGCCAAAACATGTAGTTTTTTTGTCAGATATTGACTTCAGGGCATTTGAATTCTCCTATAAAAACATGTGAGTGTTTGTGTGTGAGTGACTGTGTGTGAGTGTGTGTGTGTGTGTGTGTGAACTCACAGAGTGGTGAGCTGGCTCATATTGGAGAAGGAGTCATCGGACAGGGAGCTGATTTTATTGTTGCTCAGATCTCTGCAGAGGAAAAGGTCGATTCCAATCAATACTCACTCACACACACACAACTACACTGCAGAGGTCTCATTAGACAGGTGCGCACACACGCACACACACACACACACACACACACACACACACACACACACTAATAACCCATACTGCAATCTTTCTCCATAGCATAACCACACATTCAGAGACACATATTTTCCCATTAAAACATCTTCAAATGCTGCTGGTTATTGAATTGATCACATAAAGTGGTTCATGTGTGTTTGTGACAAATATATAAATACATGAAGCTATTTAGAGTGAGTGTGACTTCTTTCCTCAGATTTAACTAAGCAGTCCACAGCTCCCCCTGCTGGATGTCTTCATTAATCCTCCTGTTGTCCTCGGGGTACAGCTGGCCTGCAGAGCTGCAGCTGTACCCCGAGGACAACAGGAGGGTTAATCAAAACAGAGTAGGGTCTGATTTATTTAATTTTTTTGTCACTTTTTCCGATTATTCTGGTCACCTTTTCAGCGTTGTTGACTTTTTTTTCAGCTTTTTTTTGGTCATAGATTCTGATATTGAAAGTTTTTGTAAACGGGTCAAATATGACCCGAGGACAACAGGAGGGTTAGTACAGTTACCATGCAGCTCTTTTTTGCATCCAGTTTACTTCCAACAAGCCAAAATGTAGGATTAAAATATGAAACCATAACTATGAGGTTAAAGTGCTGATCCTGAGCTTTAAATTGAGGGTGTTGAAATCCATATCAGATGTGCTGTGTGGGAATTGTAGCCCTTTTTTATATAAGGTCACACAGTTTTAAGGGAAAAAAGTGTGAATGAAAGTTAAATATAGACATTGTATTCAATATTTTGGTGTACTGTATGTTGATCTTTGTGGGATTAGATGTTTTAAATAAGGAGGACAGCTAAAGTAAATTGATTTAAAAAAATAAACTGCACCTGAGAATGCAAAGTGTGAATGAAAGTTAAATAAAGACATTGTATTTAATATTTTGATGTGCTGACTCTCTAAACACAAAGACTTGTGATATCTTCCCTGTGACAGTCTGTCTGAAACATACAGTATGATCAGCATGTGTGGTATGATTCCCTTGCAGTATTGTCCTAAAACTACTGTGGGACATCTATAAAATCAGCTATAAGTCCTTAACTGTTCACTGTTCAAGCTTAAAGTCAGTACTTCAACCTTTTGCTTTACTTCATTTCCAATATGCAAGAGTAAAGACAAAACAATACAAAATGTGTCAGCATAACGGCACTGCATATGAATTAAAGAACTCCTTTACTGGATCTAGACGTGGTCACAGAGGCAGTAGAGCAAAACAGAGTGTAATTAGAATTGTTATTGACATGGTCAGTGGTTGTAATAGAGTGGCAGTAGAGTGACTGTAGATGGGGCTGAGGGTTAGTGGACTGAGAGCATTAGTAGTGTTTTAGTCGAGTGTAGGGATGTAACGGCATGTAACGGTAAATTATCACGGTTTTCAGTATAATCGCAGTATTTTTAAAAGTGTGTTCAATGCTAAAGGCATTTTGTTCCTGCACGTTCTGCAGACAGGATAACTATCTTCAATCAACTGTCCGTCGGCAATCTTATAAAAACCTAAATATACCCATGCTTCAGACTTAGTCCTTAGGGTTAAACACACGGTTTCCACCCTGGGGTAATTCACCGTGATAATAATACTTTAAATGGAAACGGTAACTGTTATCGTCCACATTTTTATCGTGGTTTACCGTTACACCGGTAATTGTTACATCCCTAGTCGAGTGGCTCTTACACAAGCTGCAGGTATTTGAAAGACGCCAACTCTTTAGGAACGCTGGTGAACTGGTTACCATCCAGATACCTGAAAAGACAAGAGAGAGACATTTGTTGTGCATCTCTGCTTATTAACAAAATGCATCCTCCGTTCAGGGAACTTTTGAAATCATTTCACACAAAACCATGTCTGCACAAAGTCAAGCGGTTCCTCATGTACTTTCACCTGAATAAATGATTTAAATGAACATGTGGGACTATGTGACAAGAAAACCTTGATAAACGTTACTGAAGAAAAAACATGCTGAGCATTAATAGATATGTGTTTCAAATATAATTTAAATTAGCGATGGACCAATTTTGCTGATAGTTTTTTTCCAGGCATTGTTTACAGACAGGCGTCAGGCGTCTCTGTGTTACTGGACTGGAGACACTGCCCCTCCCCCGCTAGCACCAGTCTTAAATGACAAGTCTATGACAGGTTTATTGTTTTCTCAAATGATTTAAATGTGTTGACAAAGGACATTTTGTGATGACCTGAATATATTTGTCTTATAATATGTCAGCAAGCAATCCATCATCAAGGCTGTGTTGTAGATGTTGATGAAAGCCTTTTACTCTCGCACAGTTAACCATATGCAGTGCACCCATCCATAAGATGCACATTGCACACATCATTTGGGTGATGAGAATGTAAGATGACTGCAGAAGGGACACTGATCTGTGTTTTTGTTATTTATTTTTAAAGAAACAAATCCAGTGTGGCAGGGTTTACATTTTTATGATGTAAATTGAGGGAGCAAAAGCAGTATCGGCGCCAAATATCGGCTCAAGAAAATCAGCAGCCCGTATCGGTCATCGGCTAAGGCTGATGAAAAAAAAAATAATCCATATCGGTCGATCCCTAATTTAAATGCATCTGTCAGTGTTACAATGTGTACAAACTACCTCAGAAACCCAAAATTACAGCCTTTATATCACAGAAGATGACCACTGCTGATAAGATTATTAGTTACATTTGTTACTCTACCTAATGAAGTTGTCATATAACATATCTTATGTACAGGGCTGAATCTGTAAACTAAACAGCAAACGCCTTTATGCAAATGATCTTTTTTACCTTTATAAAGATTTTAACATTTGTGACCTTTCTTCTTTTAGTGTTTCTTGATGATATAACATTCATGCTGTGGCTGTGTGATTTTTTTTTAAATTTTGTCTATAAAATGCAGATCTGTGTTTTCTTTGCCTAGACGACTTATGTCCAGAACACAACAATATTTAGTTTACTGTCACAGAGGACTGAAGAAACTGGAAAATATTCACATTTAGGAAGCCAGAATCTGAGAATTTTTACTGACTTTTCATAAAAATAAAATGACTAAAACCAATTTAATTCATAGTTGACAACTAATCGATCAATCGATTATTTTTTAGCTGTTCTATTGACGATGATGTAAAAAGCAATGAGTCAAAACGTTGCTGTGGTTGTTCTGTCAGACTCACAGTTCGGTGACGTTGCGGGGGAGTCCTCTGGGAAGAGCCTGGAGGTGTTTGTTGCTGCAGCGGACCACTGTGTCCATACAGGTACACTGGCTGGGACACTGTGGCCCCGGGGCACAGCTGCTGTCCACCACAATCGAGCCTGAACAGACAGGACGGCCAGGAGGGTGAGCGCTCAGCTGACTTCTGTTACATTGCACACACAGCTTTATAAAAAACATGGAATCTCAGTTTATTCATGTCAAGAGGTGATATTCTACATGATGTGGTATTCAAAAATCATTGTAAGGTATCATATTGCTGCTGTCGTGTAAAAACTACAGAACTCCACCTCTAACATTTTGCATTTTCTCTTTTACCTCCGTCTACATAGATTCATGTTACAGGGAAAAGGCCTTTGAACTGTTTTGCACTTTGATCACATTCCTGTCTGTCACAGTATATTCGTGTTTATATGGTAAACGCACGGCATTTATATACCGCTACTCAAAGTGCTTTACACACAACAAGCACCGCATTCACACACACATTCAAACACTGGTGGCCGAGGCTGCCATATAAGGTGACACCTGCTAATCAGATATAAATCTACGCACATTCACACACCGATGGCGCAGCATCAGGAGCAATTTGGGTTCAGTATTATGCACAAAGACACTTTGTCAATGAACCACAGATTAGTAAGCTCTATCTCCTGAGCCTCAGCCGCCCCTATATTGGAGTGTGTGTATAGTACCATCCTCGCAGCGGAAGTCAGGCACGGCTACGTCCTGCATGGGGATCTCTCGGAGGAAGGCGGGACTCTGGCAGCGAGGATTCCCAGTCACGATTCGTCGGCTCCGAAGCCATGCCCCAAACCAGGACAGACGGCAGTCACAGTTAAAAGGATTGGCCAGAAGATTCCTGATGGACAGAGTAGATGTAGTGTCGGAGACAAAGACTATAATAAAGAACAGTG
This sequence comes from Etheostoma perlongum, assembly GCA_026937815.1. NCBI lineage: Eukaryota > Metazoa > Chordata > Actinopteri > Perciformes > Percidae > Etheostoma > Etheostoma perlongum. Next base: position 31,098,431 of record CM049372.1, read on the forward strand.
TGTGTGTGTGTGTGTGTGTGTGTGTGTGTGTGTGTGTGAGACTAACAGCGTGGACAGGTTGGGCAGGGTGTCAAAGGCTCCAGGCAGGATGGTGCTCAGCTGGTTGTCATAGAGGGAGAGCAGCCTGACGTTACTCAGCCCTGTGAAGCTGCCGTTATGGATACAGCTGATCTTGTTGTTCCTCAGCATCCTACACACACACACACACACACACACACACACACACACACACACACACACACACACACATTTAGATTTGAGTAAATGAAAAGTATATTTATTACACTATGTCCAGTCTATTGTTGTGTAGTCTTTTATGCTTTTTATGCACTGTGTCCCCAGTTAAAGGTATACTTTTATATGAAAGAATGGCAATAAACTTAAACCTAGGAGTCCTACATCTCATTAAACCCCAATTTTAAACCTTTTTAGAACGGTCTCTCACACTTAACCTGCCTCTGCGCTTACATCTGTCGAAGGTCTTCAGGGGTCTAATTGATACGTTACTCTCTACGATGAATATCATTCAGGAGGAGTATGAAGTGAACTCACAGCATGCGCAGTCCCTCCATGCCTTTAAACATGCTTCCTCTCACAGACTCCAGGTGATTGGCTGTCAGATGAAGCTCCGCCACCGAGGACGCACCTTCAAACGCCCCGTCCTCGATCTCTGAGATCTTGTTGTTGCTCAAGTTACTGAAAGAAAAAGGGAAAAAAGAAAAACGTTTTCTACAGTCTGCACACAGTTTGTGTTGTTCACAAAGCTCCATTCTTAAGCAGAAAGGATTTATTGCTAGGTAAGTAACCCTTCCAAGGAGTTTGCCTTGGTTGTCGGTGCATAACAAGGGCGTTGAAATGAACCGTTGCATCGATGCATTGCGATGTGGACATGGACGATTCTACATTGATGCAGTGACAATAATCAGCTATTGCCTAATGATGTTACTTGGTGATTTTCCGATCGCTGCTTTTTTAAGTCCAGCTTTTTTGTCTGTTGTCTTCAGTGGTCAGACTACGCTACATTTAGGAAGTGCCTTCATTAAGAGCAGATACAATAAAGAGGGGAGCTCATATATACAGTATATATATGTATATATCGGACTGCTTGAATTTGTCAATGAAAACCATGTGCAGCGGATATATAATGATATTGAGGAGGTGACGCATGATGATATTGAATTGATTTGAATCGTGACACCAGTGAAGATTCACACCCCTAGTGCATACTGTACATCAACATATTAAACTTCAAAAGGGAAAAACAAACAATAAATACAGAAACAAATGTGTACATATGACATTTAGAAAAAAAGAGGCTGTATGGAATGTAAAGATTCAAGGTAATGCACTCAATTTAATAATATGATGTATTTAGCAAAAAGATAATCTACTCTGCTGAAGCAAGCGGTCAACTCATGTGGTGGAAGCATAGACTGTATATTATTAATAATACACAGTCTATGGGTGGAAGTCAACCAGACCAATTATCAGCACTCAACATTTTGGGAGATTCCAGTGGTGAAAGTCATTGTTACTGTTGTACTTTCTACAGATATTTTGTCCAAGTTAAACATTATAAATGAGGTACTGTACTCCAGTTCATTTGGTCTGAACCTCTTTCATGGTCATGGTGAAGGCTAGACCGGTGGTTTCCAAAGTGGGGGTCTTGAGGGGGTTTCCCCCAGCAAAAGGTGGACTATTCTATTACTATAATTCCAACCATAAGTGACACAATAACAGAATGTAAGGCTGTTTTGACCACGGGTTTCATATACTTTCTGTAATAAAACATCTGAAAGCAATCAGAGCTAACCCTAACCCTACGTATCAGATGGGGGACCCTGGGACAATAGCTTGTCTCATGGGGGGCAGGGGGGGTCAGTGGCCTAATTTGTGTCAGGTTTAGGGTCCTTGATATGAAAAAGTTTGGAAACCAGAGGGCTAGACAATGAGATCTTCTGGATGTTTCCTTTGATGATTGAAAGGGTATTTGTCATTTTTGGAAGTTTTCTGAGTGACCTACATTTTCTTTAACTGCGACAGGCCCTTGAAGGCTCCGGTGGCCTCCAGCACGGAGAGGTCGTTGTTGTTGAGGCGCCTGGGACGGTCCCGGTGAGCAGACATGAGGAGGATGGAGCAAAAACATCATTAGCAGAAGAGTCGGTACAGAATGTGTGTGTTTGTCCACTGAGCGTGTATCCGTGCAGTATAAGTCCATACACAACATGTCAACATGGATATCCATTAAGTGTCTGTGTGTGTATTCATATACAGTCTGTGTGTGTATGTACATGCATAGGAGTGTAATCATGTGTGTGTCCTGCAGAGTATGGCTTTAACACTGTAGACCCTGTTGGGACTGGCTCTTTGAATTAAAGCATCCCCCAATAGAATAGACGGCACACTGTAACTGTGTATACTGCAGCCAGGCTGATATAGCCTAATTCCAAATATATTACACTTAACTAATTGATAGAAAAAAAAATTGGATTGAAAACTTTGATAATCAATTCATTATTTAAGTCATTTATCGAAACATTAAAATATTTACTGATTCCAGCTTCTTAAAAGAGAGAAATCATTTCATTGAACAGTTTGGATCATTGATTTGACCAGAAAAGCAATTTAAAGGGACACTGTGCAGTTTTGGCTATTTCTTTGCTGTTTTCCTGCTTTTTGCTCGTAGCTTTCGCTTAAGAGCCCCCCCCCCCAACTTTGGAATTGATAGTTGGCTCTTTGTAAATTATAGAGTGTGGTCTAGACCTACTCTATATATAAGTGTCCTGAGATAACTTCTGTTATGAGTTGACACTATAAATAAAATAGAACTGAATTGGATTGAATATTGGCAGCTCCTATGTTTACTTGTGTCTGACCCCTCCCTCGGTCATTCTGCCGTTTCCTCTTTCTCTGTCCCTCCGACAATGCTTTCCTAAGTTTCTGCTTCTTTTTTGAAAAAGTCAAATAATCATTCCAATGACTCTGAAGCTGTTCAGTTAAGGTAAATTAAGCTAAAAAAAAACTGCATAATTCTCCCTTAAGATCATCTCAAGATTAACATTTTCGGGAGGGAGGAAGTAGGGAGTTGGGTTGGTAAACAGCAGGTCGCTGGTTCAAGTCCCCATATGGACAGAAGTATAATGGTGGACTGGTAGCTGGAGAGGTGCCAATTCAATTGTTTGGAGAGCCTTTCCATGGGCAGCCCCCTCATTCAGACATCTCTCCATTTAATAATTCATAGTAATTTCCCCTTGCGGGATTAATAAAGTATATATTAGTATTATTCATCAGTAGAGCCAGCCCAAACCAGTATCACCATAAACTGTATGTTATCAGATATGCAGTATGTTGCACTAAAGCTGGGGCAGGGAGTATTACTTTTCTTTTTTTGTCGTCATTGGTCAAAGATTCCACACTACATTGAAAAGCAACCCCAAAAAAGGAAGACAGACTTCTCAATGAGTCTAGATGAGAGTCTGACGATAAACGCAATAAAACGTGTGTTGATTTTGTGGAAAGGGTTAGGGTTAGGTTTCAGAGATGGAGAGAGCTAACAGTATGTGTGTGTGTTCTGAGCGGGTGTTTCAGTGTCTCACAGCTCTTCAGTGGAGGAGGGCAGGTGTTCCGGGAACTTGGTGAGGCGGAGGTTGGAGCAGTCGACCACGTTTGCCTCACAGCGACACTTAGCAGGACACACCGGCTTACTGTTACACTCATAGCTCAGACGCCTGTCTTCAGTACCTGGACACACAGACACACACGGGCGGAACAGACAAAAAGGACTCATGTGGGTCAAACTGGGTCAACAATCTCATTTCTCTGTTTGTGGTCTGGCAGAGCCATGGATGCATTTGTAGTGGTAGACTGTAAATGATTGACGGTTCTTTCCTTTGGTCAGATATCAACATGAATCTGAATGGATGTACACACCAACACAGAAATCTCTCTCTTTGCTTCTTTTTTTATGGATTTGAAAGATTGAAAGGTTTTCAGGAAGCAGAAGATACTGAATCTGCCCAAATTAGTTCCTTAGATAGGATCGAGATTTAAAACAAGACATGCTGGTGCCAAAACTATTTTTGATTTTATAGCTACACAAACCATACCACTCCATTATAGACAGAAGACCAGCTGATCTTTAATGCAATATCTACATCGCCCTTTATCAGCAACCATTCATCTAACGTTCTAAAGGCTCATTCTGTTTATCTTTTGCAATTATGTAAGCACATAATGTCATCTGAAAGCTGGTATTCTGTCTACAATGGAGCACAATAAAAATTTCTAAGTGACCTCAAACTTTTCACCGGTAGTGTGTGTTATTAGTCAATCAGTTCACTCAATTCTTAAAGGTCCAATGTGTGGGGAATTTCTCCCATCTAGCGTTGAGATCTAATATCGCAGTCAGCTCTCTCGCGCCATGCAATTCCAAATATAAGTTACAGCTGCGGTGGCCTTCACGCTTTAAAAAGACGGTCTTTTGCTCTTTTCAGTATCCATTTTCTTTTTCTGGGTGAAGAAGAAGCCTGTTCCTGAAATTTGGATTTTGAATACATGCGGTCCTCCATGTTTCCTTCTTTAATCTTGCCGGGGCCGCGAAGTGACGATACCCGTTAGCAGCATTAGCAGCACCTGTGACTTTATCATGTGACAGCAAAAACGCAGAAGACGGAGCAGTATATGTCCTGTATGTCCCTTACCGAGTAACGTATTTCAAGATGGCGCATGAATATGGACAGTCTACCCCAGTTCACGCAAATTAATCTGAAATGTTAAGCTAATAGGAATACTTGGAATTGATGGTGGTGGTAAATATTCATGAAAAAGGACGAGTTTGTGAACAGGCAACACCGATTTTGATAACAAACAACTAAACACGTTACACACTGGGCCTTTAACAGCTTGTTTTGAATTCTCGGAGTGGGCGAGAGTCTTTAGCTTTCATTTGGATCACAGATTGTTCCTTTCACTTAAACACAACTGGACTAAAAATAGTCCTAATTCTACTCACTTAAACTATCACAAATCCAACATTTAACCCAGGTCTAACTTGATATCACAGGCCAAAGACGATAAGTAGGATTACAAATCACTCTTGTGTAAAAAATAGATGTTTAAGAAGATCAGGTCTTGTCTCTGAAGACATTTAATGTCCCTGTCCATCCAGAAGAAAATGAACTGACAAGTTCTCAACAACACTGAGAGAAAACAGCAAGACTACAGATTTAAAAGCTGCATCTTGCTCTGAAAATAATATGCAATATAATACTATGCAGTGGGGCATACTAAAGTTATTAAATCCTGTCAAGCTGTTGGGTTACATTTATCTGATCAGGCATGTACAGTTTAGGCTTGACAGTGAAGTATAGACTAGAAGACGCACACACACACACAAATAGTCACCTGGGATGTGGTACTGCTCCTTGGCTGTTATGTGAAAGAAAAAGAAACAAAACCATGTCAGTCAAAAGGTTTGAAAGATTCAACAGGCGCACGCACACACACACGCACGCACACACACACGCACACACACACACACACATACATGCACACACAGACACGCACACACACATACACACGCACGCACGCACGCACACACACACACACACACATACATGCACACACAAACAGACACGCACACGCATATACACACGCACGCACGCACACACACACACACATACAGACATATGCACCACACACACACACACATGCACGCACGCACACATACACATGCACGCACCGAGCACGCACACACACATACATGCACACACAAACAAACAGACACACAGACACAGACACAGACACAGACACACACACACACACACAGGAGGTATTGTGTAAAACTGGCAGCAGCAAACGTTAACATTTTTAAAAAGAAGGCGTACAACAATCTGTCTCCAGATCCATGTTGTTGCTGTTTTCTGGAAGCGATGCGTCGGCCTGCGTGCAGCTTTCCAGGCCTGGCAGTGGACTAAAGCTGCATGGAGCAGTTTATGTGGGGATCAAAGAGCCTGCCATGGTTTCACTGGCCAGGGGCTGGCTTCACACACTGGCATGGTGTTAGTCCCAGGCATCCAGTTACAATCAATGTGATTAACTCGCTTCAGTCTTATCTCGCTGTCACGCACTCACTTTTTTTTTTCTTAAAGATTCTTTTTTTGGGCATTTTCAGCCTCTATTTTAACAGGACAGCTGAAGACATGAAAGGGGGGAGAGAGAGATAGGGGGGAATGACATGCAGCATAGGGCCACAGGTCAGAGTCAAAAACTACACATATGGGTGCCCGCTCCACCAGGTGAGCTATCCAGGCGCCCATTCTGTTGCACTTTCTAACAAATACTGTAACCTTTCACACATAAACTCATTATTTCTTTCAGTCTCTTTGTATCCCACACGTCACATGCTTTTCCCTTTCAGCAGTGTCCTCACTGTGTTACTAAATTAGCTGTTAACTTGAATGAACTTGAGATCTGCTTATAATAACAACACCCCACAGCACAGAAGTATGTTGCAAATTGAACAGCTCAAATAATGTTGTTATTCATAGAAAACATACAGTACATATCGTCGCTGTTGAGCGAAAACATGTCCAAAACCGTTGCTTTTCAGGAAATGAAAAAAGTCTCATTTGAAAACATTTTGTTGAGCTATTTTTCTCAGACAACATTACGTTGTCACTGTTTAAATATTTGTAAAACCCCCAGGCAGACATAAAGGGTGACCAATAGCATTGATTTATGAAGAAAAAAAAAAGGTTTCCGCCTGACAGCAACACTATTATTGCTTTAAAAGCTACAGGAGGGGGGGGTGGCAGAAGCTCAGTTCATAGAGTTGGGCTGGGAACCGTAGGGTCGCCGGTTCAAGTCCCAGTACGGACCAAAGTATGGAGTGTGGATTGGTAGCTGGAGAGATGCCAGTTCACCTCCTGGGCACTGCCAATGTGCCCTTGAACAAGGCACCGTACCCTTGTCCAGCACTGGCAGCCCACTCTCTCTGACATCTCTCCATTTCGATGGGAAAAGGTTCTGAGCATGTATGTGTGTAGTGATTTCTAACTTCCTCACTGGGGACCAATAAAAAGTATTAGTAAGAGTTGTCTACCTCACTCGTAAGGTATACAAATCTAAATATGTTTGATTTTATGTAGGCAGAAACAACAAGCATTTGGAGTTGGAGCACCATAGATACGAGTCTGAGGTGAAACGTACCCAATCACAGCGCTTTTGAAACTGGAATAATCACCTAGTACACCTTATCTGATCTTTGATGATGTTTTGTATCAAAGAAAACAGACAAGGGACGGAATGTTCTTGTTGGTTCAGCTTTGTCTGGATGAACATTGTGCAACACTCTGGCTGTTATACTGGGAACAAAGAAGGTAATGTGTCTGACAGAACGTCACAAACTAATATATATGCTAATAGCACATATATATCACAAAGAGCTTTTGGAAGGATAGTGATTTGCATTTCTTACACACACTGTATATGTCTCTTGAGGGAAGCTTTGCTGCACTTCATCATCTTACAGCCATAAAACCTGTCACTACCTGTCTCAATTCACACTCCAGTCTTTCATTCCTTCTCTCACTCACACACACACACACACACACACAGACATACACACACACACACACACACAGGCACTGACCGGAGCAGCGGAACTTGCTGCTCTTGATCTGTGCGATGCGTTTGTTGGCGAGGCGGCGAGGGCTGGCGCAGCGTGCTCCGCTGGTCTCTATGGGGTTGGAGCGCAGGAAGTCGGCCAGCCACTTCACATTACAGTCACACACGAAGGGGTTCTGGGCCAGGTGGCTGATGGGAAGTCACAGGGGGCAGGACATCAGTCAGAACAGACTGAATGGAGTGGAACATAACAGACCTTAAAATAGCATGTGTGTGTGTTTTTCCTCACAGTGTCTGGATGCTGTGCAGCGAGCTGAAGGTGCCTTTTGCCAGACTTTGGATTTTGTTGTCGTACAGCGACAGCAGAGCCAAGTTCTCCAGATCTTTGAACACCGAGGCTCTGATGCAGTGGATCTTATTGGCATTCAGCAACCTGATAAACACAAGAGAACATTAGCATAATGAACTTGATGACATCTCACAAAAGCAGGTTTTATAACTAGATTGACATCTAGGATGGGGAAAAAAAACTCTTTTTTAAAATTCTACATAGCGTTTTTAAATCAAGGTTCTGTTTCTACATTTTTGCAGCTTGGTCTCGTCTCTTTTTCCTGACACAACTATTACAACTGAAGCTTATGTATGTGAAATGCATTGTGTGGTACAAAAGAGGATACTGTATATCAGTGTTGTTTAAAAAAGTAACATCACAGCATGTTATGAGAAACAGATTCACATCAGCATGATTTGGCAAAAGCTGTACCGAGACCCATTTATTTCCATCCAAAAATCTAACAAATGAAGGACTCTTTAGAGCTTTTCTGACACCTGAAATGAATTTGCGTAACACAGTGTACTCTGTGAAAATGTCAGCTCAGACAAATATATATGCACATTGTGGTTTGGGCTTACAGCAGCTCCAGAGAGGCCAGGCCATCAAACACTCCGCTGGGCAGCTCAGTGATCTTATTTCCATACAGAACCCTGCACACAAAGATGTTTTTTTCCTTTATTAAAACAAGTTACTATGATTTTTTTCATCAATTTGCATCTTAATAAACAACAGTAAGACTTTTATTGCATTGGTAAGAAGAGTTAGGTGGCTTCATGCTCCACTATAACCTGGCACATATTCCAAACAATAAACACATTCACGCTCAATCCACAAACAGAACAGATCAATGCCAGAGTACACGCAAATACAGTACAGGCATATGACACCCACCCATATATACACGCATACCCGCAGGCCACCCGCTGTGATTCTGTGTGAGCCCTGATATTTCATAGACAATCTCTGTTCACATAGAGCAGGTGTCACTTTTGAATTATTAATACCAACAGAAGCACAAACACACACATGCGGTGCAAACATATGGAGGTGTAGACAGGCATAATACAGACATATGTAAACACGTATTGGTAAAGGCACTCTCATAACACTCCAACAGTTTATTCACACACACACACACACACACACACACACACACACACACACACACACACACACACACACACACACACACACACACACACACACACACACACACACACACACACACACACACACACACACACACACACACACACACACACTGAGTCACTCTGTGTTACTCACAGGGAGTTGAGAGCACGGAGGCCGTGGAAAGCATCAGGAGCGATCTCAGATATCTGGTTGTTACTCAGGTCTCTGGGAGACAGATAAAACACACACACACACACACACACACACACACACTTAAGTCATAGAAACACATCGGACTGTAAACAATGACCGCCACACGGCAGAGGAAGTCTTTGCCCGGAAATCAGAAACATTGGCTGTTTTCTCCCAGAGGCAAAATCCTGGTCAGACTGATAGCTGAGGGGTTCCTAGATTCACTTCAATGTGTTCTTAAACCCGTGTGTTATTGTAAAAACCTTTTTATTTATAGCAGAAGTGTCATATAAATAAATGATTATAGATGAAGGAGACGAGAAAGTGTTTAATATTGCATTGTTTTCATTATGAAAAATGTTCATGTGTTTTTCTCTGGGAATAAACATACATGAATGGTTCTATTGTTCATTTTTCTTATCCTCAAATCTAATCGAATTAATCCCACTTGTAAAAATGAGAAAGCCTTTATGTGAAAGGCTTAGAGAGTGAGTTTTCTACTAGCCGAATTCAAGTTTTTACATTTCAGATTTGGTTTGGCCGGGGCCAAAACCACCCAACATGTCCGATTATAAAATCCTTGTTCTGCTGCCACCTGTCTGTCGCTCAACTGTCACAATACATTTTAAAACAAACCACCTCCACCAGCCTGGTAATGTAATCAGCCCCCGTCTCATCTCATCTCACGGTGATGATGTAAGAGGACGAGGGGGGAGAGAAGGATACGATTGAGAGGAAACGGAAAACCACAGAGACACAAAGATGGAAAGAGTCTGAGGATGAAAATGGGCAAAGGAAAAGAGAAAGACAGAAGCAGTGAGAGTGAACAGAACAAAAGCCACAAAGAGAAGGAAACTAAAATAAGGTACAAAGCAATACTTACATATATATATATTTATTATTGTTGTCAAATGTGCATTTTAAACATATTCACCAGATCTTCGTGATATGAGCTTGATTTATCATGCAAGAACCTTAAAAGGCCTCTGATGGGGACTGCATCGCTTTGCAGCCTGACATAAATCAAGCGCTCCTCCATGCTGAAAATCCACCGGGGCAGTTTGTAATGTCAAACAGGAAAACCACAGCTCGGTGAACAGTGGAGACAGAGGAAGGAGAGCGCAATCCAGTTGGCATAGTAGAGTTTAAAACACTGACAGTTTCCCCAGAGGCATCAGATACACTGTAATCTCATTGGTTGAGAGGGATAAAACTCACGGGGTGGAGCCATAAAAACGCAGCTCCCCTGGCTAGATGGTGTTAGTCTAGCTGACTTTCAAACCACCCCGTTTCAAGGAACATGTACTGTATGTTTAATCACTTTGTGTCATAATAGTCATAATTACACTTCCAATCAAAGAAGCTAAAGAAGTAAGAGCTTTAATTTTTTGAGCAAAAAATATAACAAAAATTAAGTGTTAAATAAAAAAAATCTTCTCAAAGATTCATGAACAGAAGTACAGGTTAGATTTAAAGCTTTCAAGTAGAGCTGAAATGAGTAATCGATTAAGTGACTTAATGAATTACTAAATAAAAGACTTCTGATAATATGTTTTCCCTTCTCTTCATTCATACATTGTGTGCTTATTTCTGGTGGCAGCAGTCTATGCAAGGTAGCCCAAACGTCCACATGGATGTATACCCGTCTCTATCTGGGTCTCCTCCCAGTTTACTCCACCTAGCTAGAGGTTCAGTCAATGCAACGTTGTCCAAAAAGTGGAAGAATCAGTGACATTTATCCCAAATGTGTTTTTATTTTTTTCCCCGGAACAGTTATTTATGACTGAGAATGTTTTTAGAGGACTCACATTCGACGAAGCTTCTTGTAGGAGGTGAAGGCGCCGGGAGGAACCGACTTGATGCCATTCTGCTCTAAACGTCTGGAGGGAGAGAGAAAGGGAGAGAGAGAGAGAAAAGGGGAGAAAGAGAGACGGAGAGAGAGAGAGAGGGAGACAAAGACAGAGAGAGAGGGAGAGAGGGAGATAGAGAGAGAAAGCAAGAGAGAGGAGGGAAGAATAGAGAGAGAAGTAGAGGGAGAGAAAGAGAGAGGGAGGAAGAGAGCATATATGTATATAATACTTTGCCTCCTGTCGGCCGTTGCACACCAGAGCACAGCTGGATGTTACTTCCATCAACGGGACTGTCTGCAGTTTCCATTCAAACTCCGACATCTGTCCACATGCACATTAATTCAAAGCTTTGCTCTCCTTTAACTATTACCAGTGGTGGAAAGTAGATTTACTGCAATACTGTACTTACTGTAAGTAACAAAAGACATGTTGATTATAAAATATAATGTCTCATTATAAATGAAACCACCCAAGAATATAACAGCCTACAAGTCCAGCTGAAATGATTAGACCATTAAACACAGAATTAGTTTTTGAAGCTTTTTGTGATGATTTCGACCCTTTTTTTCGTATATCCATTTTTTTGTGAGGGTTTTTCTGCACTGAATACTATTCATATTTTTTCCTGATGATACTTACATATTTTTACTAAAGTAACATTTTCAATGCAGGACTTTTACTTGTAACAGAGTATTTTTACAGTGTGGTAGTAGTACTAGTATTAGTATTAGGATCTGAATACTTCTTCCACCACTGACTATTACAGCTTGATTCTGATTCAAAGCAAAACTAAAAATACTTTATATCTTAACAGAAATGTGAGAAATAAAAGTTTTAATTTAGAAAAATGTGGGTGGTGTTTTCCTTTGTGACATTACATCCTAAATATTTAGAGTCAGCATGTTTTCAGCAGCTTCTGAGATGAGATGGGTCTTCACCTACGCATTGATTTAAAATCAATATTCATCAAAGTCAAAGTATCTTTATTAGTCTCCCTAAGGAGACATTTGTTTTAGACACTTAGTAACTTTGCTGCAAGAGTTACAACAGACACAACAACAATCACAGCAAAACGTTTTTGCCACAATGCTGCAAATTGGCAATACTGCACATTTTTGGGATAATTAAATAAAATAAAGGGAAAAAAAGTGTCTGTATTCTGGTTTCTTAGGAAATCTTTCAATTTGTCAAACCTTTGGTGGAAAATGACCCTTCAATTGTATATTTTTATGGTCCAGGCAAAACAGGCATATTAGTCTAACAAAGTCCCTTTTCCCCAGTAGGGCTGGGCGATATTATTCATTTATCGAATATTTATTTAACAGGGGTTTACATAAAAAGCTTTACCATGTGGTTATTTCACATTTATTTACTGAATTGCCAGAAAACGTGATATATCGTGAGATACAGATATAAAATGACCTGTATATCAGAAAAGAAGATTTTTGCCATTTCAGCCAGCCCTACTCCTGGGGAACTTACATCTCAGTCATGGCCTCAGGCAGGTGGGCGGGGATGGCAGTGAGGCCCCTCCCTCGACAATCTATGATGTTGTTGCTGCAGGAACACATCGGAGGACAGGAGCCGGACGCCAGGCTGCACGGCTGAACGAAGGCACTGCCGCCCTGGCCTGCAAACAAACAAGAAAAAAACGGATCCAACTCCACCTCATCAGCCACATTTGGACCTGAACATGCTGTGTCCCTGTCTGGGTTGCCGTACCTGAGCAGGCGAAGTCGCTCTTGCGCAGCTCGGCGAGGTTGAGGCCCCTCAGCGTGGGAGGAGAGCTGCACTGAGTGTAGAGGCCTAAAGCCCCCCGCTGCCGCAGCCATGGAGACAGCCAGGCCAGGTGACAGTCACAACGCAGAGAGTTGGAGTGGAGACGACTGGGAGGGAAAGGGGGAAGGACAAAGAAGAAGGCACAAATGGGAGATCAGGGGAGGAAGGGGATGGGAGGGAAAGAAAGAGGAAAAATTAAAGGAGGGATAAGGGGCAAATGACGTAGAACAAGAAGGGCAGAAAATGGAAGTGTACAGGGAAGAGTGGGGCAAAAGAGAACACAAAAAAGAAGAAGGGGTGAAGGTAGGAAGCAAAAGGGAAAGGTTAAAAAAAGGAAGGAACAAATGAGGAAGGAGTGTGGAAAAAGAAGCAAAATGTGAGAAGGAAATTTAAAAAGGAATGGACATAACGCAGTAGGAAAGGAAGTCGTGTAGAAGAGAGGAAACCAGATAACCATGATATGAAAGGAGAAATAATGGAATGAAAGGTGGATGGAAGGAGACAAGTAAAGAAACATAAGTTACAAGTATTAGTATGTGGCTGCCATCACTGTGGTTCTGTTTTCAAAATGCGGCATTCTGGGTAACATAGTGCATTGACGGGAAGGACTTACAATGTGCGGAGCTTCGGCATGTGGTTGAAACTGGAGACTGGAATACTGCTGATGTTGTTGTTGTTCAGAGTGCTGGGACAGAGAGACACAGAAAAAGAGAAACAATGAAAGGGAGAGAGAAGAGAAGGAAGAGAGGAATACAAATAACAGCAAAAAAGGGTGTGGGAAAAGACAGGAGAGAGGACAGAGAAAGAAAGAGTGAGGGAGGAGATGATTAGGAGAGATATGGACGAGAAGGGAGAGAGCGCAGGAGAGTGAGGATTAAAAAAAAGGAGAAATACAGTAAGTGAAAGTGAGAGACAATGAGGGAAAGAATAAGAATAGAAACAGGATTTAGAAATCACGAAAGCATAATGTTGTTGGGAAAAGAATTTTGGATTATCCCAAAAAGATCTGAACTTCTTCAGGTTAAATCTTTTCAAAATACTCACAGTACTTCCAGAGAACGCAGAGCTCTGAACGCCCCCTCCTCGATACAGCTGATGTGGTTTTTATCCAGCTGACTGGTAATAAAAGGAAGATATTAATAACATAACCTATTTAGTCAATCGGTTAACCATGTGTTGTCTTCCCATTGACCATTGATGCAACTTTTGTCTTAATGGATATGAATTTAAAATTTAAACTATTTAGTTGTCTTTTCTTGACACTTTTGTCGCTTTAATGACGTTTATGTCACTTTTATATATTTGTTTTCTGCGCTTTTTGACATTTTTTGACTTTTCGAAAAAAAATTCCCACTTTTTTTTGTTTTCTTTTATCATTTTTCTCTCAAAAGCTATCAAATTGATTTAAACCAAATATAATGAAAGTAGTGTACTGAATCATTTGTTCGTTGTTGTTGCTCGTTGTTATGAGCGTTGTAGGGAACCATCCTTGTTATTTTTTTTTTTTTTGAGAGAAACCCACATTTCTGATATAGAAACCTTTTGAAAGGACAACAGGAGGGTTAAGCAAACCAATAACTCAATCAATCAATCAATCAATCAAAGTGATCAATCCTTATGGTACATCTTACATAAATCCATCTGTACAAACAGGACATGACATATTTTGATTGTGTATTTGATGTTGTCAATAGTTTTATCTGATTTGTGCTTTATGTGTGTGGTATTAGTATTTTGTGTGCGTGTGTGTGTGTGTGCGTGCGTGTGTGTGTGTGTGTGTGTGTGTGTGTGTGCTTTCACACACAGGTTTTTGAGATCCGTGGCTCCTCTGAAGGCCCTCCTTGGGATGGCCTGGATGCTATTTTCACTCAGGTCCCTGTAAAAAGGAACAGAGAGAGAAACCTGCAGTTGAAAGATACACATTTTACTTATTTGACAAATTTTTACTGACATGTTGCACATTCAACCGTTTTTGTTAACACACTGAAAGCAATCCTTGAGTGAATGAGTTGGTACAGTAGCACATGTTTGGTCCCAGTCTGTCCTATTTGAACTGAAAATCTGAGAACAGAGATAGAGACACAGCTCACTCCCCAAAAAAAAACAAGCTTTGGGAAGGACTGAATACATGTTTCTTTTTTCTTACTGTTTTCTTTTTACTAACTTTACTGTATTCATGTAATCTGATTATTCAACAATGCTTTGGCAGCATTGTGCTGTTGTATTGCTGATGCCATTAAAGCACGGAAAGCCTTCATATCTTCTCCATCTGTGAAAGCCAGATGACTTACTGGGAAGCAAATATCTTTATAAAACAAGAAAGAATAAACACTGAAAACAGCCTGAAAAAAAACAGTTATAATGTATTTGAATTTACAGCATTGTTACAATTCTGACGCTTTATATCTTAAAGGTCCCATGGCATGAAAATTTTACTTTATGAGGTTTTTTAACATTAATATGAGTTCCCCCAGCCTGCCTATGGTCCCCCAGTGGCTAGAAATGGTGATAGTTGTAAACCGAGCCCTGGGTATCCTGCTCTACCTTTGAGAAAATGAAAGCTCAGATGGGTCCGCTGGAATCTTGCCCACCCATGAGTGAGACATCATGGCTTTCAAATGAGCAAAGTGGCAGTTACCTCCCCAGCTCCATTTTGTCCCCCCTTCAGAGAATTTGGCCCACCTTCAGATACAGTATTAGAGAGAAACAGTATTAGGGGACTTTCAAATGAGCAAACAGTGGCAGTTGGTCAAGGCCACCCCCCCCCTTCAACATATACAAACTCAGAAATGGCACATACTAAGGGGAAAAGGTCTCATTGATACAGGGACTGGTCTATATGGCTGTAGATTCTGCACCAAAGGTCCATATAAAAGAGATTTTGGGAAAGATATAAAAGAGACTTCAGATACAGTATTAGGGGACCACTAAGGTCTATATAAAAGAGACTTCAGATACAGTATTAGGGGACCACTAAGGTCTATATAAAAGAGACTTCAGATACAGTATTAGTGGACCACTAAGGTCTATATAAAAGAGACTTCAGATACAGTATTAGGGGACCACTAAGGTCTATATAAAAGAGACTTCAGATACAGTATTAGGGGACTACTAAGGTCTATATAAAAGAGACTTCAGATACAGTATTAGGGGACCACTAAGGTCTATATAAAAGAGACTTCAGATACAGTATTAGGGGACCACTAAGGTCTATATAAAAGAGACTTCAGATACAGTATTAGGGGACCACTAAGGTCTATATAAAAGAGACTTCAGATACAGTATTAGGGGACCACTAAGGCCTATATAAAAGCATCCAAAGAGAACCATGTCATGGGACCTTTAATATTCAGTAGTATTTCCCGTGAACATCAGGTCATCCTGCAGCCACCCACTATCAGCAGGGCTGATACCAATCTAAACACTGCTTCCTCTTTAGCTTAATGTTGTTTTCCTCCAGTCTAGGGGGAACTGGGGGTGGGGGTGGGGGGCATGCAGCAACAAAGATTGCTCAGGAACCCGAGAGGGTCACAACTGCTCCAACAGGCTGACTTCACTACTAACAACAAGGACGAGCGGAGAGAGATACAATGCTACAAGTAGTGTAGGAAAGGACCGATGAACAACTATAACAACAACAGAACCCAGCTGATAAAGGCAAAATTATAGTGATATGTGTGTGTGAGAGAGATAGACAGCAGAGGAGGATATACCGGCTTCCCTGTAGGATCTCAGACACACTCCATTAACGTCAGGGTCAAACCAGAGAGCCCGACAGAGGAGGAAACACCCACTTACTGAGACCTACACTGCTGATACGATACACCGTAAGACATCCTGCCTCAGAACACTCTTTGTGGACGCAGATTCAATTAACACAACACAATATAACACTGAAGAATGACATAGTATCTGCCTTTAATTAATTGCAACAGTTAAATGGCTTAGTTTGTAATGTCTTCAGAGGCAGATCGTGTGATGTCTGTTGAGAGTAGTGGGATGATATTAGTCTCGCTTTGCCAGACCTTCCTCCAGACATGTACAAATCAGAGAACAGAGTGAGTGAAAGAGGACGGGATAATGGACAACGACTTAGAGTTTAGGCAAGAGTGCAGAAAAAAAACACACAAAAATGCACAAAAGGAAAATAAATAAGTTTTGTACATACACACATGAACTAATAAGACATGCATTATACAATTAGGCTAAACACATGAGGGCTGTTGATCTACTTCATCACATTACATCTGACCATCTCATGTTTCATGTTCTAAGAACTATGCAACGCCAACACTAACAGGGACGTTGTAGAGCGCCCTCTGGTGGACAAACTATGCAACACCAAAGATCATAACATGGTTGACAATTTCGTTTTTTTCCGTTTTTTTTTTAATAAATCGGCCATTATAAAAGCCAATACCAATAGATAGGGAAATGCCTAATATCGGCCGATAATATCGATACCTGTATGTGTCATAGGTAGTGGACAAAACCATTATGAGGCAAGGAAAGGGGAGTTCAAGATGTTTTTAAGCTATGTTTGTATTGTTTTATGTTGTTTTAATATTTTTTTAGGGGGGTGGGATAACCCTCAGATGGGGTGGGTCCTGACCCCGCCCCCCCCCACCCCACATTATTTCCGCTTATGCCTAAGTGTATGTGAATGCATCCTAATGCAATGACCATGGCTGTAAACGGTATGCAGGTCCCTCGTTCTCTACAGCCAATCTGTGTCCAATCAATCTGCACACTCAGTTTTCAGTCAGTTACAGCTGAGCTCAGTCTCCGTCAAAGGTTCAGTGGTAAACCAGAGAAAGAAGCACGGAGAGGTCAGCGGCTAAAAGCAGCAAGACATCCTGAAGTAAAATAAACTAAATTGAACTAAACTTGACACCGTCTGAGGTCTGTGATGAAAGCAGAGGTATCACTGTGCTGTTGAAGCTTCTAGCTCAGCAGTGTCTGAGACATGAAACAAGCAGTGAAGGAGGCGATGAAGGATATACAGAGTGAAAAAGGAGTGAGTCAAAAGGAGGACAAAATTAATGGTTAGACAGCGTGAACATGCACGAGGTGTTACAGGACAAGGATGGTGATACAGGGATAAAGACAGGCATCAATTAAAAGAGTAAAAACGTGAGACAGGACCAAGTTGACGGAGTTCAGCGCAGTGGCCTGGAAGCACCCTGGGATACTCGAAGCGGAGCTGGAGGATGGGGCGAAGGGAAAGGATGTCTGTGTTACTTTGCTTTGTTTTTTTTGTGATTAACAATGTCTTAAAAAGAATCTTTCTGGCTTTCATGAATCTAGTCTGGACCCAGCTTCTTATGTGCTTATCCGTCCTGTTTAGGACTGACCCATCTCCCAGACCAGTAATCCAACATAGGTTATCCGTATCCCGGTCCAAAATTCCTGGACCTCATTGCAGGACCATAGGACGGTACTTTGCTTTCTGTCGCCCCAAACCAAGACGAGCAGTGAAAGTGGATAGAACGAGAGATGTAAAGGGAAAAAAAGGGATATGAAAATGAGTTGGAAGGAGAGAAAATAAGAGACAGTATAAGAGTGAGAGAGACAAGAGTATGAGGAGAGTTGGAGCAGAAGAGAGGGACTGTTATGTTGATGAAGACGGAGAGAGAAAAGGAGGCTTGACAGAAAGGGCAGCGTTTCCCATACTGAGGTTCTACTTGGCCGCACCGACCAGGTATATAAAATCTAAATTATAATGTTTTTCTTTTTCTTCAATCAACAATGTTTTTTTGTTTTTTACAGCGCACACAGACAACCGGCCTGTTTGAGTGACTGTGTTCAGATGAGATCTTAATGACTGCAATACGGACACATAGAGTAGCCTACAACGCAGTGTTTACGATCCCCAAAATGCAGATTAAAACACTTAATGAGGGCGCTCGGGTAGCTCAGTGGGTAGAGCGGGTGCCCATTTATAGAGGTTTACTCCTCAATGCAGCAGGCCCAGGTTTGACTCCGACCTTTTGCTGCATGTCATTCCCCCCTCTCTCTTCCCTTTCATTTGTTCAGAAATTATGAATTATTTTGACTAATAGTTAAGATCAGAGAAACGTAAATGAGTTTAGTCAGGAATAAAAAGTGATCAATTGTATTTGCAAAGAGCGTTCTATGGAATCCAATCCAGTTTTTGTGGTCATTTGGTTAAAAAGAAACCCATGTTTCAGATAGAGACATTTTTTAAAGGGGTTAAATTTGACCCGAGGACAAAAGGAGGGTTAAGACTGACGCAGCTGTCAATTTTCTGTAAATAGCAAATGCACCTGCGTCGCGTCTATCTTTGGGCCGATGGGTCATTATCCAAAAGAAACCTTGCCTGAAGTCAATAGTGCAGCATTTTATTGTTATTTTAACCCTCCTGTTGTCCTCGGGTCAAATTTGACCCATTTTCAAAACGTTTCTATAACAGAAAATTGGGTTTCTTTCAACCAAAATGTAAAAAAAAAAAAAGGTCTTCAAAACATTCCCCATATGACTTCATGTTATGGTATTTAAAAAAAACATTTTTTTAAAAAGGTAAAAGAACTTTGAAAAAAGTGACAAAAATGACAGAAAAAGCTTCAAAAACATTCCCCATGACTTATGCAATATGCTTGATACTGCAGCTGGCAAACAGCGGCTTTTTCAGATTGGCTTTGGAAGACTAGGAGTTAAGCTTTTCTTTGAGAAAAGACCAAAAAACGGCACTGAAGTCATCCTTGGAAATGGAAGATGTGATGATGTGGAAATGGAAGCTCTATCCAATTGCATGCAAAGAAAATTTGAAAGACAACCATTTATCCCGCCCCTCGGATTGAGCCCAGCCAATGGTGAGTTCCCAGACCCGACATCTTGATGTGGGTCTGGCTTCCATTTCTAATTCTTTCCTTTCTTCTCAGATTTTATTTCATAATTTGTATTCTTTACTTCTGTATTCTGTATTTCCGCAGATGTTGGTGATAGTCAGGGTTGTCAATTCAGTCGGTGCTCAAGGGCTCAGGCACACATGACTTGGGAAATCCTTTTGTCAGCTGACAATATCAGGATAATGAGGAATTGCTATTTTTTTTCTTGGTGTCAGTCCCTTTTAAACTTCATACAGTAATATAAAGCACGTCATGTTGCATCACCTTCTGACCCGCTGCCATCTGACCTAATTGGCTCTAACAAGCCCCCAATGACAAGAATAGATGTACAGTAAATATAACCAGTATAACAAATCCCATCCATTGACAACTAGATATTAATATACGCTATTATCTGAGAAATTAGGAGCCTTTAAAAAAAACTGTGATTTTAGTGGGGTAATGCATAATAAACAACTATGGGAAACGCATAAGTATAAAGGTATTTTACATGCAGGGTATTACAGTGACATGACTGATCTCATGAAATGGTGTATGTATGACACGCCATATCAGATTGGTGTGTTATCATGACGCATTCTCGGTTTTTAGTGTAGGGTCCACATAGGGATGTTGTTCGGGGTGGTTTTTATTTTTATTTAACCTTTATTTATTCAGGGAAGGTTCACTGAGAGGCTCTTTTGCAGAAAGGCCCTGATCATATTCACACATTCATAAGTACAAACAGAG
Organism: Etheostoma perlongum; assembly: GCA_026937815.1. Classification (NCBI taxonomy): domain Eukaryota; kingdom Metazoa; phylum Chordata; class Actinopteri; order Perciformes; family Percidae; genus Etheostoma; species Etheostoma perlongum. The sequence goes on from CM049372.1 coordinate 31,118,941, forward strand.
TCTGATCTGCTGGCCAATGAGCAGCTCCACTGGAGTGGTTGGCGGTTAAGGGCCTTGCTCAAGGGCACCTCCGATATTTATCCTGTTGGTCCGGGGATTGAACCAACGACCTCCATGTCACAAGCTCTTTTCTCTAACCTTTGGGCCACCATTGCTTCAGTCAGTGTTGGGAAGGATAATTTCAAAACATATTCTGTTACAGAATACATGTAAAAATTAAATTTGTAACATATTCCGTTACAATACTCAATCTGAGTAATGTATTCTAAATACTTCATTTCATATTGTTGATTTCTATTTCCTATTGGGTCTTCTGGGAAATGCATGGACTTGCCTTAATTTATATATAATGAATAAACTCATGAAACAGAGAAGTATCGTCATGTAATCCATTGATTTCGACTAAGTAACTGCACATGTAACCACGTATTTAAATGGTATCTTTAACGGAATACAGTTACTCATAATTTGTACTCTGAATAAGTAACACCGGTACATGTATTCTGTTACTCCCCAACACTGGCTTCACTGGATGGGTAAAACGGAAGACTTTCACCCAGGAGACCGGGGATCATGTCCCGTGTGTCACGTTTCCTAAATTCAACCGTCGCTTTCTTCATTTCCTAAAGCCAACCCGGTTCTTCGTTTCCTAAAACTCAACCGTAGCTTTCTTCTCGTGATCACACGCCATGTGGCGTGTATGTGTACAGCGTAGACATACACGCGCATAGCTCAAAATGCGTACAGATAACACGCCACTTGGCTTAAGAAAAGTTGGTGCGTATACTGTATTTACGCAAAGTATAAGCTGGGTAAATGTAAAATAACTCCGCCTTCCAAGTAAAATTCAAATACAGTACAACAAAGTAAGACAATTGGGAATTAAATACGACATAAACCGTGTGCCAAATGCAAGATAAATAACTAATGTTCATGTATGTACAGTACGTATGTATAAATGTATGTATGCATACGAAGACCTTTGATTTATTCTCATATAAATACTCAACATCCACAGCACACATGTATAAGGGTATCATAAGACAGCTCTCTCTCTCATGTCCACACTCACACACACACCCACAAAAAAGATGCTTCCCATCAGGTTGTCAAGATGTCTGTTGCCAGGACACCAGAAGGCTGGATATGATGTTTACTGGAGGGAAACACCGACTGGTCACAGCTGGACGTGTGTGTGTGTGTGTGTCTGGACAATAGGTATTCTCGTAATATTTGCTCTCTCTCTGCCTCCTGCTACCTCCTCTAATCATTTTCTGATCCGTTCTGTCATCCCTTGTGTCCGTGTCCTCCGTCCCCTCTGCCCTGCCTCGCTCCTCTTCATCCTCTCATTGTTCCGCCGTCTCTCCTGTCGTTTCAATATCCTCCTCCTTTCTCCATTCCTCCCTCCCTGCTCACAGTGGAGGGTGAGAAAGGTAAACTTTCCCACTCTATCCCCTGCTCGTCTTCTACTCGTCACCTCTCCGTCCATCCCCCCCCCCCCCGACGGGTCAAACACAGGTTAGTTTCAATGTAACCATGTGCAACTTTTAGGTAAATCCTCTGATTATAAAAAAGGAAGATTAATCATCACAACTCAACGTGGCGTCTAAGTTACGGCCCATTTACAACTGCCTTTGCACTTGATGCTTTTTGGGCAAATTTGATAACTATCCGATATACAGTATAAGTAAAGTCTGATGTGAATTCAACAAAAAAGACGCATCCATCCATCCATCCATCCATCCATCCATCCATCTTCAGCTGCTTATCCGGTATCGGGTCTCGGGGGCAGCAGCTCCAGTAGGGGACCCCAAACCTCCCTTTCCCACATCAACCAGCTCCGACTGGGGGATCCCGAGGCGTTCCCAGGCCAGGTTGGAGACGCATTGCAATCTAATTGTTTAAATGACCTTTAAAGGTCAAAGGGCAATCTAGCAAGAGTTTAAAAAAAAAAAAAAAAAAGTGTAAATGCATCCATTTAGCCAAGATGCATCTGCAACCTTTACTCCGCCCCAAATACAAAACCTGAATTCAGCTGAGGAATATCTCACACACACACACACACACACACACACACGTATACATACCCCCCATCCAGGCAGGTTATCAAACAACATAGTTCATATTTTATTTTCATAGTCTGGTTTCCTCAACCTGACACACAAAAACACACACAGTCTAAACAGCTTAAATAAGTTATCGTCTTAACAACTGAAAGATACTGAGAAACAGACAGAGGAGGAAAGTATCAGATAGAATGGAGAAAGAAGGGCAAATACAAAATAAAACAAAGAGGAGACCCAACAGAGTGAAGAGAGAAACAAATATTACAACCAGATGAGGAGAAAATCAATAAATATCTGAAGTTCACTGATACAGCATCGGAATGCAGACAACTGTGGTCGACTGGAAAACCACAGCTAGACAGGATGACCCTAAAAAGTCCTGACAATCTCTCTCACACACACACACACACACACACACACACACACACACAAAACACACACACACACACACAAAGAGTGATTAACCAGGATGTTGAAATGCTGAGACAAAAGGAAGCTGATCACACTTAGGAACCCTCTTGATTGTCCGAGACATCCCGAGGGATTTTCACAGAAAAATGAAGAGAAAGCAGAAATTAGGGCAAGAGAGAAGAGAGGAAATCATGTAGGTGCAAGCCAAATGTAAGACATTTAAAGACCGTTGACCGCAACCACTAAAATAGCAACGGTAATGCGAAGGTTTTGTATTAAAGGACTAGTATCAAACACTTATCAACTGTAGCTTGTAACGTCACACTAAAAGGAAAAATAAGCATAACACGCTTTCTACTGTTGATCTGTAAATGAAATATGACGTTACAGCTTTTCCTAGACGATATTGTGCTTCTAACTGTGTGGATAACAAAAGGCTCTTTCCTAGTAAATTTACTAGTAGATTCATAAAAAAATAGTTTTCCAAGATTGGTGTGGTGAGGTTGGACCTTAGGAATGCTATTGTGCATTTTGCTTAAAAAGGATCAAATCTGGGGCGCCCAGGTTGCTCAGTTGGTAGAGCAGGCCCGGGTTTGACTTCAACCTGCTGCCTGTCAAAAAATAGTAATGAAAAAGGATCAAATCTATGCAGCCAGGTTCCAAAATCTGGTGGAAAGCCTTGGGGTGGCAGCAGCTCAGTCTGTAGGGAGTTGGGTTGGGAACGGGTTGGGAGAGGTGCCATTTCACTGCCAAGGTGCTCTTGAGCAAGGCACCAAACCCCCAACTGCTCGGGGCGCCTTTCCATGGGAAGCCCCCTCACTCTGACATCTCTCCATTTGGTACATAGGTACTGAGCATGTGTGTGTGATTCAGGCCTGTGTGTAATAACAACAGGGTGTAAATTGTAATTTCCCCTTGTGGGATTAAAGAGACATGTTCAACTATCATAAATGGGTTTGATATTTGGATGTATCTTACTTTTGGCCATGATGAGAATGCTGTTGAAAGATTATGACATGCAGATCAACTGCAGCCAAGTGGATTATGCTGCAGGAGGGCTTCAGCATGTTTTAATACATTGTGCACTGACTCTGGGTCATGATTCAAATCCAACCTGACAACGGCTCCTGTTTTCCACGAGGGAGCAAGTTTCAAACTTTTTTAAGAAAACTGGTGAAGAATTTGACACTTTAAGCGCTCATATTATGCTTTTTGGCTTTTTCTCTTTCCTTTGTGTATTTCTTTTTTGTGCACGTTATAGGTTTACAATGTGAAAAGGTCCAAAGTCCCCCCCCAAAGGGACGTACCATCTTCAACGGAAAACACTGTTCACAAACTGCTCTACTGTAGCCCAGCCTTTACTTCCTTGACAGACATGCGTCACTTTCTAACACATGTTATAATGCTCGCCTAGCTGCTAGCGTAGCACGCCCTCATACTCTGCTTCTGACTGGCTAGTAGTCCTTACCTAGGTACTGTCAGGGCCCTCATACTCTGCTTCTGACTGGCTAGTAGTCCTTACCTAGGTACTGTCAGGGCCCTCATACTCTGCTTCTGACTGGCTAGTAGTCCTTACCTAGGTACTGTCAGGGCCCTCATACTCTGCTTCTGACTGGCTAGTAGTCCTTACCTAGGTACTGTCAGGACCCTCATACTCTGCTTCTGACTGGCTAGTAGTCCTTACCTAGGTACTGTCAGGACCCTCATACTCTGCTTCTGACTGGCTAGTAGTCCTTACCTAGGTACTGTCAGGACCCTCATACTCTGCTTCTGACTGGCTAGTAGTCCTTACCTAGGTACTGTCAGGGCCCTCATACTCTGCTTCTGACTGGCTAGTAGTCCTTACCTAGGTACTGAGCATTTGAAACTCCCAACAAAGATAGTATAGAAGTGAGATGTCTCACTCTGTAGCTAAAACAGAGAGCTCAACACACAGGGTGAAAAGAGGATTTGCAGCAATGTGCAATACAACAAAAAGATGGTGTTTTTTGAAAATTAAACCATGTAAACCTATTCTGGGAAAACCTCAAAAGGAGCATAATATGGGCACTTTAAGTTTAGCGTCTCTTATCCTGCTCTGTGTAAGATGATGTAACACAAACGTGATAGAGCCAGTTTGGTACAGCTTTAATCAACGGACGATAAAACAAGCTAATCTTCTCTGAGTTCTAATTGTATGTTACTACAGTATTGTGTTTAATCAGAACAATGTATTATGTGAGGGAAGCACAAAACAAACCAGCGTATGTTTTGGTTTGACCAACACAGTAGCAAGACAGATGCACATGCTTGTATTTATATGAAAATGTGACCATAACAAGCTCATTTTGTGTGGCAAAGTATTATTCATACCCACAAAGGTTCATTTTAAATTATAATGGGAGTCCCAAAGTTTCCAAAGATACCAAATATGAAACAACAACACAACAAAACATCCAGAATAGTTTTGCTGGATGGAGTGGTACAGCTCTAAAAACATGTTTTTTTGCTCATTTTACAGCTACTGAATTGTGAATTTAAGGATAAAAGTTGAAAAGAATGGCAGTGGCCATTAATAAAGGAAAATATATAAGGATAGGGTTTAACTTCTGAAGCCCACAAACATTCATTTTTCTCATTTCCCTTCTGTCTTTGTGTGACAGAGCTGGAGGCAGAGGGCAGGAACGCAAAACACACACACACAAAGTATTAACACACAAACACACCACACACACATGCTAAATATTAGTTTCACACAACATCCAGGGGAAACATGGCTGACTCTTAATTCAACACATTGAACATTAATTCACACACTGTAGCATATGCGTGACAAACACACGTTATTAGTAGACAAAAACACAGATCCACGGGTTACACACACTGAGAAGGTTCATGACCTGATGGCACGAAGGAGGCTGTCACCACGGCGACAGACCAAACTCTAGAAGCAAATACTGCAAATGTCTTCTCTACCTCCTTTGTCTTCTCTCTCTCTGGGTTCAGTTTCATTCTTGCTTTATGTCGAAAATGTTCAAGTGTGCAATAAGTGATTTCACTCACAAATATTTCAGTGAGATAATAAAAATAAACTTTATTTATACAGCACTTTTTAACAAGGTTACAAAGTGCTTTAAAGAAACAAGAACACAGGCTCCCGATTAAAGCTGCAACGATTAATTAACTAATTCAATTAATAGACAACTATTTTGTTGATGCTGATTCCAGCTTCATAAATGTGAATATCGTTTTAGTTTCGTCTCTCCTCTGTGACAGTAAACTGAATATCTTTGAGTTGTGTCAAAGTAGACATTTTATAGACCCAACAACTAATTGATTGTTCAAGAAAATATTTGATTGATTAATGGACAATGAGAAAAATTGTGAGTTGGACCTCTAGTTGGACAGATGGTAACATGTTACTTATTACTTTTCTCTAGTAACGAGTGAATGCATGCCTCTGTCTTCTTTCACGAACCTCCCGACCTCAATTGTTGTGGGCGGGGCTACGTTCGGCTGGCATCCAGGCTATCCGTCTGCACTTCCCATTCCTCTTTCTTTATTACACCCATTCTACACAATCTCTTTACTTTCCTCCTTTCTTCTCTTTCGCTTCTGCCAAAACGATCTCAACTTTGCCTATCTTGCCCTCCATCTTGGCTCCATCTTTTTCTACTTCCCTTCCTCTGCCCATGCCTCTTTTCTTTCTGGTTTATTTTAGATTTCTCTTCCCTCCTTCCCTCGATCCATCCAGCCACAGGGGAGCAAAGCACTTAATTGAAAACCCCTACAGGCAGATAAGAGAAAAGTGATTGAGGAAGGAAAGAAGGACAAAAAAATTCACAGAGGTAGATGATGAAAATGAAACAATGGAGACAGAGATGTGAGCGTTGACTGCGTTTGTCCGCTGTCTCTCACTAATATTTGTATTAGTGTCAGTCTGAGATTAGTGTGTGTTATTTTCCCATCATGCTCTCCCTGGGTCAGCTTTACTTTGGGTAGACATGACAGGAGAAATCACTGTTCCTAGCCTGACCTCCTACAAAGACGCTCACACACACACACACACACACACACACACACACACACACACACACACACACACACACACACACACACACACACACACACACACACACACACACACACACACACACACACGGCAAAATAAGCTGAGCAGGCTTTTGTAAAGGGAGTGATGGTGTCTGTCCGCGCCACAGATCCTGTTATCCAGCGTGAAGCTGTTTCCACACACAGCGGGGAGCGCCTCGCGGTTCCAGCTTTAAGAAAACTAAAATTTGGGGAAAATCCTGCTCATGTGTGTTCTGCGATGAAGGATTTGAGCCCTGTAGATAATATAAATATAGAAATGCATGCATGTGCAGATGGACTGAACACACACATGTCGGCTGGACACTTCTTATCCTAAGCGACTTGCACGAGTGTAACTTTTGTATGTCAGGTTTCAGCATGGAAAGCACTATTAGGAATAAAGTAAATACACTTTAATAAAACCACACTATAAAAAAATCTATTTGAACCTGCATTTATAAATATTTTTAATATTCACACTGAGTCAAATTGCTTCACGTCTTGTAAAGGGATTACTCAGAAAATGATATCTAACTCTGTATATCTACTGGGCGTTTTAGCCTCTTTTGGCTCTTTGAGTTGGTTTCATGGCACATTTACGGTTTGTGCAATTTCACTAACATCATTTCCATCTGCACTAGGTAACTGTTTTTAACAAACATGCTGTGTTTAATCCGCTAAGCATTTTGGGAATGAAAGTCAAGCATGTAAAAGGGCTCTACCTTATGTGAGTAAAGACTGGAGTGGGCTAGGGTTAGACAATAACCCTCAGACCAAATAATCATGTTTAGGATTACATTACATATCACATTTAGCCTCAAGGGGCTTTAAAATAAGCATATGAAAATTTATTTCCTTACTTAAAAGTTACATAGACTCACTTTCACACTAAAATAGTATCTGTGGTGGTTATTTTTCTACCGAATTAACCACTTTAAACATTCAAGTTAGTGCCTATGCTTCAAAAGTATTGATATTTTTTGCAGGTATTACGGTACCAGAGGGTGCACACAAACACGGTAAAGGAAAATACAGACACACAGACACACATACACACAGAGGTTTCTATAGAGCCACATACAGTACAGCCAATTATCTCACAACGCAGTGAGACAGCAGACACTTATTAAAAACTGCATGAATGCAAAATGATCCCACAGGCAAACGCTAAATTAATAAATGCATGTGCAGACACAAACATTCTCTCTCTGCCAATCTCTCTCTCAATCTTTCCCACACTGCATACACATCTATAAATAATGATGTCACCCAATCACATACAATAACACAACACGCATGATTGCTATAGATGCAAATCTGTGTAATTAGCCCAAGTGTAAATGCAAGCGCACAGACACCCATACATAACAGTCAATTATACTGTACAAATGCAAATAAAAGCAATTATTACACACACACACCCACACACATACATTACTCCAGCGTTCTCTTCTCAGTAAGTTAGTCGGTTAAACAGCAATGTTGCGTTCCGGTTCGCCTCTAAATAGTCTAAACCCGTCAGCTGCTATCACTACCTCAGTTAGCTTCACACTGTTAATTAGCCACACTCAGATGCCAATCAGCTGCTCTAATGAGGACAGCTCTGCTTTTCTGCCTAATGAGAGAAACTCTCTAAACGTCAAGGTTACTTAACCGCAAGGACACACTCAAAAAGACATGCACCCATACCTAATTTCCTACTGTATTTTAATTTACTGCATCCATTTTTCTGCTTTTGACTTTATCCACCTTACATTTTCAATCACTATCATGCATCAATCATCATTATCACGCATTATCAAAAGCACTGTAAACGCGACCAGAACCAGATCAAACAACGTTGTCTGACAACGTTGGAAATGTTGGAAAGAAAATGTGGATAAGGGCGCACATTTTCAGACAGTACAGGAAGACATTCCAGTGTTACATTTGGTAGTTCACATTAATAGTTGTGTAAAGAATGAAAAAGAGAGCAAGGGAGAGTTCAAAGTTCAAACCGTGGCTCCACTCTCACCCGCGCATAGCTGACCAATCACAGCGTGCAGTGGGTGTGAATGTCGGAATGTCAGTTTCTGAAAGTTACAAAAATGGTCGACACAGACGCACCCCCAGTCCGATGTTCGAGAGGTGTGGGGAGAGGGGGTTTCCGAAGCTATTCGATCATCCGACAAGCACTTCTGATGGAGTATAAATCACACTTAGATTTGGGCAGATGTCAATAAGAGACGTCATAAAAATTGACATGTTTTGATCAGGGCTTCGTCCATCTTTATTTTGTTGTTTACTTTTGCGATATACTTCTAGATTATTGCTATGCCTGCTCCTTATGAAGCCCAGAATTGACAGGAAGTAGCACGTGTTTGTTTGAAGGAGTGAATCCCATCAATCCATGGTGAAAAGTGAAAAGCACACATGCTGAAGCTCTGTTTCGTCTGGCTAACCACCAAGTTCACCTGCAGGTCAAGGTGAGTATCCGTGTGTGAGACATCGAGCTACACTCACATAACTCTTGGTTTCCCCTGGGCTAAAGGGAGGTGCTGAGAGGGGGAACCCTGGTACACACACAAAAACACACATACACACACACATGCACGCGCACACGCACAGGCAGCCTCTGCCATCAAAATACACAAAGGGCTATTACTGGGTGTAGAGTGAACCCTTCACACAATAACAGAGCCAACAAAAGACTGGAGAGAGAGAGAGAAAAATGAGTCTACAAAATCAAAAAAAGGAAGGAGCTGAATCAACAAGAAAGAGGTGTAGAGAAAAGAGAGTGTATATGGGAGAAAGTCAAGCTGAAAGGGAATCATGCAGGGGAGAAAGCTGTAATTATGGTGATTAATCTGACTTAAAACAACCGGGGGAAATGAAATTTAACATGTAATTAGGTATTCAAATACAGCGGCACGTAGACAGCCGTTTATATGGATCCGCACGGACCTTTCGTGGACATGGGCAGAAGATAATATTTAAATCACATGGAGCCTTGCGGCCACCCAGATGCACCAACCGTGAATTGCACGTTGGATGTGTGGGGTCACTGAAATCTGGGTGAAAGTCTGCTCTTTTGAAAGTTTTTTTTTTTTTTTTTATAAAAACACAAACGTCGACATACAAAGACAAACAAAAGAAAGGATTTAAGGGAGGGGAGAGATGTGGAGAGAAAAATGTAGGAGGGTAACTGAAGTGCAGAAGGTAATTTGCCAAGGCAGAATAATGCACACAAGCAAAAAGCAACTCTGTGTGTGTGTGTGTGTGTGTGTGTGTGTGTGTGTGTGTGTGTGTTTCCAATGGACATCAGGCTTTATGGAGTCCATCAACACAGCAGGAGGAAAAGAAATCACTCCTGCTGGAGGAAGTGCTAATGGCTCTGCAGTGTATATGCCGCTTTGTGAGAATGTAAAGTGTGTGTGTGTGTGTGTGTGTGTGTGTGTGTGTGTGTGTGTGTGTGTGTGCTGATTGATCGAACATGTCAAATCCATTTCAGCATTCCCTGATGGGAGCCAGAGTGTGAAATTGCCAAAAAGGCAACAGCAAATACTCAGGTCAGACACACACATCAACCTACACAAACTGTCTTTTTACCATTTATCACTCTCATACTTTCTCTCTCTCTCTCTCTCTCTCTCTCTCTCTCTTGCACACACACACACACACACACACACACACACACATACACACGCACATCACACATCCCCACCTTCCCTCTGTAATTAGCTGCATTTTTCAATCCTGTTTTTCACTGTACCTCCCCCCCTCTGTAAAAGTAAGTAAGTGTCTCTTTGTATCTGTACATGTTATTTGTCAACCACTAAATCCATCAAACACAGAAACATTCACACAGGTAGAAAAACACTGTCATAAATGGATCAATCATTGAGAAGAGTTAATTATTGAGCTCTGCTTTGCTTTGCTTTCTCTCCCTGCAGCAGTGTTTGTATGTGGGTATCCAGGCAGTAGGAGATACATTCCCCATCCTACACTACAAACACAATTACAACAAAGACTTCAGAGCAGTGTGTCTGTGTGTGTCTGTGTGTGGGACACATTTAGCCACATAGTAACCAACTTCATCCAAGCTTTCGGTTATTAAACAAGAAAAAAAACCTCTTTGTGTGTTAAAGCTTGACTGTGCCTACTACTCCTGTGGGACTGTGGTAAGTGATTTTTGGTGCTTCTCCTGTCCAAAGGGAGACTATTTGCAGTGTTTTCTAGGTGAGAAAAATGGGTCAATTTTTGATCTGAAAACTGGCGAGCACACATGCAGTCTGAAGCGGAAAAAAATGTCTCTGTTACGTTTCTGCATATGTGACGGTGTATTACTGTAAAGCAGATATTACTGTAAACAGATATCAGTAGTTTAACCTGTCTTTATCTACTATATGCACATTTGCAAATATTCTTTCATCTCAGGGAGCTGTGTCCCTTAAAGGTTCCATGACATGGTGCTCTTTGGATGCTTTTATATAGACCTTAATGGCCCCCTAATACCATATCTGAAGTCTCCGATCTGGAATCTTGCCCCTTATGACCTCATAAGGGGCAAGATTCCAGACCAGCCCATCTGAGCTTTCATTTTCTCAAAGGCAGAGCAGGATACCCAGGGCTCGGTTTACACCTATCACCATTTCTAGCCACTGGGGGGCCATAGGCAGGCTGGGGGAACTCATAAAGTGAAATTTTCATCCCATGGGACCTTTAATAAAAACTACTCTCCTAATACACTCACACAACAAACATACAGTACACATAAGATTCATCACAAAGGCAGAACAATCACAGTTTAGGCTTTAAGGAGCAAAATATACAATTTCTAAATCCAATACTGTAAATTGTAGGGTTAGGGTTAGAAACACAAAAGAAGCACACAAATAGATGAAATGGAGTATATGGAGAAACAAGTAAGGAGTGTAAACTCTAAGTAAACCTCAGCTAAACTGTGGTTCTACACTGAAATCTGGGATATAATACTCTCTCTGTCATGGCAAGCTGCACTATTTCATTTCATTCTTTTTCTAAATCATTATCTTGTCCTGGTTTGAGTTGTAATAATCAAAACACATTTAAAACTATGACATGCAGCGACTTCATCAGAAGGGAAATGTTCAAAATCCCTTATCACCACACACTGTATGATTTTACACATGGCCCAGACTGCGGACTCAAATATATAATCATTCCTATAATGACAGTGTTTATGTGTGCAAAAACACTGTAAGGGGTACGACAGAGGGAACCAGGTAAAGAGTAGTCTTGCATTGCCAGACCTTCCTCCACAGGGCTGCAAAGGAGGGTCTGGCTAGTCCACACAGCATTACCTGCTCTGGTTTATTGGCATTTCTTTAAACCAATCAAATCATCGACGATCAATCATCGTCACGAGCACAGGAACGGTGCCTCTGCAAAAATAGCCTCGACAAGGAACTTGTTTTGGTGGAACATGGGTACGTTCAAAGGTTGTTTTAGTCGTGCAACAGAAAACTCTGATTGGACAGATAGTCTAGCTAGCTGTCTGGATTTACCCTGCAGAGATCTGAGGACCAGGTAACCATAGTCCTCAGAAATCCACCGGAGTTTAAAATAAAAAATAAAAAAAAGATTTCACAAAGATAGCCCAAGGCAACGGATATCCGGCCTAAATGAGTGAAATCCATCGGCAACGGAAGTGGATACAGACTAGGTAAAGAGTATAGGGTTCAAAAGTTTGATATTGAATAGAGGAGAATGAAGGATAGAAAGTATGCAGATATTTTGGAGACTCACAGTCGAGACAGGCCTTCATTTTTCTGAAACAGCAGCTCTGGAAGTTGGCTGAGATGGTTCTTGTTGAGGCGACTGGATGGACAAAAACACACGCTGGATTAAAAAAACTTGCCGCGTCAATGTTACAGTCAATTAAGTGGAAATGTCACCTTCTTTCTATTTGTATGTATATTTGAGTGAATGTGTGTGTGTGTGTGCTCTTACAGTCTCTCCAGTTCCTTCAATTCATCAAAAGCTCCTCTCTCAACGATACTGATCTGGTTCTCCATCAGATGACTGCCATTAAAAAAAAATAAAGAAATAAGAACACTGCAACACACATGTATAAGCATGAATGCAATTTTAAACATATCACTATTGATTCAGAGACGTATTCATATCCAGTGTTTCCTCTATGTTAATTTTGTATTGGTGGCCCGCCAACACACAATGTAGTTGCGGTTGCCTTTTAAATGATCCTGTTGACATAATGCACCCTCACCCCCCTCTGTGGAGATATTATAAGCTTATTACATGGATTTTAACACTGCACACACTACAATAAACTTCGGAAAAATAACTAACAATAATCTCTGAAAGAACTGAAACCAGGACAACATGTAACACCGTTTACACTGTCATCGATCAAATTGAAAAGCCTCACCATGCGTTATTTCTCCCACAATTGCCTCTGGGATCCGTACACTTGATGAATACCTTCCACAGCCTTTCACATCATGAACCCCTAGTGTAACCACTCAATCCCCCCCTGACAACATAGAGCCCCTGGCTACCGGCAGGCTGCTAATCTGTTCTGAGCAAGCCTCCAGAGATATCATTAGTTCCTGGCATGTCATCTTTTTAACACCTCATGTCCATCACTGACACGCAGCACTGTCCTCAGGTGCACACAGAAACCGGCCATCAGTGCAGCCTCTCCCGGAGGGCACTGTGTTTCCAGGTCAAAAGGTCGCACATAAACACCTCCCTGTTGTCAATTTGACTGACACTGACACCAAACAAGCACCTCTGCGTAGCTCATGTGTCACTGCAGAGCTAAAGCATCGTTCTGTTCCCTCTGGCTTTTGGTGGCACCACAGCCGTGATTCCCACATTCCTACGAGACCTCAACCGAGCCGAGAAATGTGGGAAAGCGTCTCTGCTGAATACACAAAAGCTGTTTCCCTATCAACAAAGAGCCTGACAGCTTGGAGTGAAGGTTAGGCCTCTTTATTTTCCAGAAATGTATCTAAATTATTATTAAATTAAAACAGCCGCGCTATTTTAAAGATGTTCTGTATCATAGTGATATCTAAAATGAAATGGTGCCCAAACCAGTGTGAATGTCACTCTGAACGAGAGTTCGGCAGAATGACACAAAACTAACATAGAAAGGTACAGTACATTAGGTGAACAGGTAAATGTGGCTGTGACTCACAGGACTCGGAGGTGTTTGAGACCAGAGAAGTCTGTCTTGGTGACGATGGTCAGGTTGTTTCCATTCAGATCGCTGAAAAACACAAACATCAGCAGATTAGAATACAGGAACTACACCGAGGAAGCAAGACATTATCAGTACATTAAAAAAAATCAATGACTACGTTTACATATTTCGTTTTCTTGCCCTTATTCCAAAAAAGACGATAGTCCAACTAAGCTGTTCACATGGCTAATGAAAGTGTATATTTCACCAATATTCCCATTTACATGTAGCATTAGAAAACACAATTTATTTCAAAGTTTTCCACCGGTGGCAGACTTGATGGAACAGTACAAACACAGCATCCCTCTTTCATTCCTTTGACCAGCTTCTTGAAAAGGTCGGCATAGAGATATTAGTGCATACAGTAGCTAAAAACCTGTTGAAGTCATTAATAATGTTTGTGTTTCCCCTTATTATTTTTTGGGCATTCATCTCTACCAGGTCCACAGCCTTCCAAACTGTTGAAAAACGCCTGCTACGGCACCATAACGTAAGATACAAGGTAATGGAGTCTTTAATACGTTGTAGTGTTTCTTTGGAAATAAACAATCGACAAATAAAGTCTTTAGACGCTTCAGATGTAAAGTTATTCACTGTCAAAGTGACGCCAAAATGAATGGCAGTCAATGGAATGCTAATGACAGGGGATGACTTGTTGGCTCCATAGGAGGTAGGCTTGGTGGAGGCTCGCTTACTCCCTTGCCATAAGCAATAAACAGACAAGAGGCTGTAAACTGCGGTAAAAGCCCTGATTGAGACGCATATTTGTAATGCGCTGTATTTGTTTCCAAAGAATGCCTCTAAAACTAAAAAAAAACAGCATATCCCACGTCTTAATTGGAAAATGCTATATTTGGGGGAAAAAAGGCCTTATTTGGACTATCCAACGGGAATAGGCTGTTTACATGACCTGTATCAAATTGTAGCAGTTGCAATACAAAGTGGGACGAGTGCAAATATAAAAATTCTAAGATTACAAATTGCTAATTAATTTGCAAATCCAAAATATATATAATAGTGACATATCATATCATATATATATATATATATATATATATATCATATGGGCATATCTATATAAACATATACAGCCAGGAGTTACTTAAAAATGTACAACACATATAAATAACACAGACACTCAACTACATATATGTAAATATGTTGAGAAAAATATAGATTTAAAAAAAAAAAAAAAAAATTTAAAGGATAGAAGACAGAAAAGTTGCTACCATAAGAAGAAACATAAATAGCCAGTATGCTACGTTAGTAGTTAGTAATCTGTTAACTTTGATTTTTTTTCTATTAATTAAAAATGTAAAACTGAAAGACACAGTCACACCTTTTAAGTTCAGCTTTGTCTAAACCTTTGTGAAGCTTTTAGAGCTGCTGGAAGTTCTTAAAGGGCGACACACACAACAGCATATCATCAGAACACGCCAGTCAGAACTTCCAGCCCCAAATCTTTAACAAACAGCAATCTTATCGCTTTGCTTCTGCCAGTGGGACATCTCAGCTACTGCCCATCCAGTGGGTTCTACTTCACGGTATTCTCCTACTGAATGTGCGTATGATTTGTATTCACTTTGTGAGAGGGATTCTAGCAGATTTTTTTTGCCAGGTCATCAGATATCAGGTCGCATGGCCTTAAAATTTCACTTTACGAAGTTTTCTAACATTAACACAAGTTCCCCCAGCCCGCCTATGGTCCCCCAGTGGCTAGAAATGGGGAGTAGGTGTAAACAGAGCCCTGTGTATCATGCTCTGACTTTGAGAAAATGAAAGCTCAGATGGGCCGATCTGGAATATTGCCCCTTATGAGGTCATAAGGGGCAATGTTACCTTCCCTTTCTCTGCTTTGTCCCCCCAGAGAATTTGTCCCACCCATGAGAGAGAAAGAGAGAGAGGTATCATGGCTTTCAAACGAGCAAAGTGCCCCCCCCCCCCCCTTCAAAAGCTACAGACTCAGAAATGGCACATCCTAAGAAAACCTCATTGTGGGACTGACTCTAGTGGCTGTAATTCTGCACAAAGACTGAATTTTGGGACAGCAACTTCAAATACAGTATTAGGGGACCACTAAGGTCTCCATAAAAGCATCCAAAGAGCACCATGTCATGGGACCTTTAATCTCTAATTCATTCTGAAAAATTCAATATGAGGTTAAAGCATTTAAGATTCTTAAGTGACTGTGGTCTGTAGCCAAAAAATGAACATCTGCCCTGATATGTGTTACAAAGGCAGCAGCTTAAGCTCCACTGGAACACTAGTTTTTTTTAACAGAAAAAAAACTCTCTTCAAAATCTTCAACTTTTTACTCCAAAAATAGATCTTCCCTTTTTATAAATTTACATTTCAAAATACTTCTGTACTGTACAGTGCATTGTGCTCTTTGAAGTTATTATTCACTCAGTTTGCAAAAAAGAAAGTCTTTGCAGAGTTCACTTTGAGGACAATCTGCTTCTATTTTATACTGCAAAAAAGTTCAGTATGACACTTCTTTCTGGTTGAAACTGCGACTGTGAGAGTATCATGTACCTCCTTGACTACGTACTGACGTACTTTCCAATCATTGTTTAAACTGCACTCTGTGAAGGCTTACTACTGTGGCACTCATTCCAAGTCACTAATGGCATTAGCTTCAGACAATGGCAGTTTCTAGCCATTTTGTGCACACACACATTTAGGTATAAACTGTTGCCAATGTTTGTTATGTGATATTGTACTTAGGCTGACACTCTTTTCAACCCAACTGTGGAGGCTGCTCCTAGCGGGAGGGGTTTAACCCTATGACCTCATTGTCTACTTTGATCGACATCTGCGAAGGAGAGAGGGGATGATGTCACTCTTCCCACGAGGCTTTGTGGACAGGGAGGTAAACTGAACCTTGTGTGTGTACCTGTATGTGTGTGTATATGTGTGTGTTTGTGTGGAGTGTCATGTTCCTGTACTACTGTACAGGGTGAGCAGAGTGTGACCTTGTTCTGTATAATAGAGAAAGAAGGAGAGAGAGAAAGAAGGAGAGAGCTGATGTTGTGGTTTGGGTGTGTGAACCGGATCTATATGTATACACACTAATGGGAATGCAAAAAAAACACCTGGAAAAGAAGAAAAAAAAGAGAAATACATGTCCATAACAGTAAAATAAGCCCTGCACTGCACAAAAAACACAGGCCAGATTCAACTGTTAGTTATTTTTCCGATGGGGAACAAAACCCAGTCTTTTTTCAGAGAAAAAACACATTCAGCTGAAGATAACTTGAGGCTCTAGTGGTCGGCGTTAAATAAATCAAGTGGTTATCTTACAGTGATATTCTTTTTAGAACAAAGTTTCCCCGGTTTGAACAGATGCTGTGAAGCCATAGTAACATAAGGGGGAATTTTATGCTAAAAAAGACTCACTTTGGACAATCCCCACTTGGTTTGCGTGTGACAGGTGTGTCTGCACACTGTGTGTCTATGACGCAGCAAAATTGGGCCAAATCCTCTGGGCCGATAACAAAAAGTCCTCCTTGAGAACGTCCGATTTTGCTAGGACAAGTAAAAAATATTTTAATAATAATAATTTTCATTTGTAATAATTTTTCACAAATTGTTGGAAAACACTGGAATATCTCATTATAATTTCCAGGAGCCCAAGAGCAACAGGTTCAACTCATTTTATTCAAAGCTTCCCGCCATTGTTTTTGTGGTTTGTTCAGCCTGCTTCCCATCCTGATAAGCCCCTCCCAACATTGGTGCATTTTGAAGACCATCCATCCATCCATCTTCAACCGCTTATCCGGTATCGGGTCGCGGGGGCAGCAGGTCCAGCAGGGGACCCCAAACTTCCCTTTCCCTAGCCACATCAACCAGCTCTGGGGGATCCCGAGGCGTTTCCAGGCCAGGTTGGAGATATATTCACTCCACCTAGTCCTGGGTCTTCCCCGAGGCCTCCTCCCAGCTGGACGTGCCTCCACCTAGTCCTGGGTCTTCCCCGAGGCCTCCTCCCAGCTGGACGTGCCTGGACCACCTCCCTAGGGAGGCGCCCAGGAGGCATCCTTACGAGATGCCCGAACCACCTCAACTGGCTCCTTTTGACGTGAAGGAGCAGCGGCTCTACTCCGAGCTCCTCTCGGATGACTGAGCTTCTCACCCTATCTCTAAGGGAGACGCCTGCCCCCCTCCTGAGGAAACCCATTTTGGCCGCTTGTACCCCATTTTGAAGACTAGTAGTGCTAAATTCTTAGCATGAGAACAACCAAAGCACCAAAAGACTGCATGATATACAGCATATGCAGGCGAACATGTTGTTAAAACTAAGCATGTCAGGGAGATCTGCACATTAACTTCAATACAAAAAAAATGTCCCTAATGAAAACAATCACAATATCATTTTGTTTAACATGGCTTCTTCCCCTTCTTTCTGAGGACCTGGGAGGATTGGACAGTAGAGTAGCAAAACAACGGGAAATCAGAGATGCACAAAATGTTTTCCTCTCTTTGCTACAGTAAAACGTCTGCCTCCTTCGAAAATGGATTAGCAATAGATGCATGTAATTGAGGCCAGCATATCTCAGACACTTACACTATAGTTGAATCTATGGCCAAAAATAATGGTAGAATAATAATAATGTGTTGCCATGGCTCTAGCAGCAGCTCAAGAAAGCACAGCCTCACTCTTTAAAGGTGATAGCTTTTTTCTGTGCAATGTCACAGAAGCCTGCACAGCAGATTGTTGCAATAGAGTCCAGATAATGTCATTTGAGAGTAGAGATAATGTTTAAAAGGAGAAACAATGAATATGATCCCACTGGAAGAAAAAAAATATTTTTGCAGTCTGAAGATGGAGGAGGCAGTAGGAGGGGATTGGCTAGCACAGAGGGAGGGGGACGGATGGTTGGAGACGGGTCGTGGCGGGGGGTCCAAAATCACTCCTTGGATGTGTGTGAAATTACCCTGACAGTTAGACCGCACAGGAGAAACAAGCAAGAGGCGGAGGAGAGATGTACAACGGGCAATAACCACATCGCCACATGCTGTAAGAGCATGTTATAGATGCTCAGAAAAACACATAGTCCGAAAATATCAGCCAGTAATTGCTAAGATTTGTCTGTTTGTTGTATGAAGAGAAGGAAACAGACACGAGGGACGAGATGAACAAAAATACAGCCCTGATGCGGCGTGGTTAATCGAGTTTTGTGCAGCATGGCGGGGCCAGGGGTCAGCTGAGCGACAGACTCCCCTCGAGTAGCGACTCTGCCAAACAATAGCTCATTAAAGCAGAACGCGTCCCACACACACTCACAGCCTCAGTGGGCAGTGAGGCAGTTGATGTGTTCAGCTCTGCTTTCCACTGTTAGATCTGACATGGAGGGAGAGTGTGTGTGTGTGTGTGTGTGTGTGTGTGTGTGTGTGTGTGTGTGTGTGTGTGTGTGGGGGGTAGATACAGCGAGTAGAAGCACTGATCCTAATTCTGAGGTATAAAACAACATTATTTAAGTATCAGTACCAAAACTCAGGCATCATATTGGCACTAGTATTGGAAACAATATCGATCTTTACCCTGGACCCTTCAGTACAGCAGGCCTCTGTGCAGACAGGGCCAGGTTAATAATAATAATACATTTTATTTAAAGGCGGCTTTCTCTGCACTCAAGGACACCGTAAAGGGGATACATAAGACATTAAAAGCAGCAAAAAAATAACATTAAAGACAACAGAAGGAGCAGAGAAGTTGACATCAAGTGGAATAAGCAGTTTTAAACAGATGTGTTTTGATTTGCAATTTGAAATAGGCGAATGATGTTTCTAAGTTTGGGGTGGTTATGAATGCCAGAGACGGGGAGGAGAGCGGTTGAATTCTCTGCTCCCCATGGTGGTGAGACGGGCAGAGGGGACAGACAGGTGTATGGAGGAAGAGGATCTGAGGGAGTGGGAGGTAATGAAAAATGAAAAATTTAAAGAATAATATGTTTACAGCATTTACTATCTAACAGATGGACAGATTGATTCATGTAGCCAGATCTATCTCCACAGAGCTGTGGAGCAATGGGAGAATAGGTTGGGTACAGTGGGTTCCACATAATAATATTAATAAAAAACAATAAATCAATCAGTAGGGTCAATTTGAATTTTAAAAAAAATATCCAAGCTTGTTTTCATTCAACATCAAAGACACAAAAGAGGAAACATGACACATGTCTTGAAAATGGTCAAACATAAAGATCAAATCAGCCATCAACCTCTTCTAAAGATCCATCCATCCATCTATCCATCCATCCATCCATCCATCTTTGTCCACATATCCAGGATCGGGTTAAGGGCTGTACCCTGTATCTCGATCTTTCTTCTAAGATCCTCAAACATAAACACACAGTGCTCCAGGATCCATTGAGCTAATTCAATCCTGCTAATCAATTGAGCATCTGGGACCAGTGAAGAATCAAGATACACACACAGAAACAAAATCCTCTTCCCTGTAAAACCACAAACACATCACAGAGCAATAGTTCACAGAACAGTCTCAACTGGTCTGCACGAAACAGAAAACCCAACACTTTTCTGCTCCATCACCTATTTACAATACAGCGAGCCAATTCAAACAGAAACCTTCATTCAGTGCATGGGTTTTGTCGAGGTCCACTCTGCCTGGTTACAGCAGATGGGCCAAGAACTGATAAACACAGTTTGGAGATTTAAAGTGTAGTTTAGGACTTTCCGTTTTGTCTTAGCTTGTTTAATAATTTCTGGTCAATATGCGTTTAAACCACTGGGTACCAGATGTCAAAAACCATCAACGCAGCTCAGTGATTATCATTTTAATGCAGAGGTGCAGCAACAGCAAATATACACCTACTTTTTCAGCAATGCAGAGTGAGACAGGATTATGAATTAGAACTGACAGGGTGAAGCAGGACACCAACACAAACCAGAGGGGTCTTGAATCAGCCTGAAGGGGTTCAATTCGCAATAAAGACTGGCTCTCGCTCTACAGCATCCTGTTTATGACACGGCTGCTCATAGGATCGATGTGCGCTCTGTGTGAGTAAAAACATCCATTTAAAAATGATTTTATTGATTTAAAAATGGTCCTCCGGAGTCTATGATCAAAAGTCCGTGGAAACGGTCTATTATTCAAAAAGAAGAAGACCGCGGAATGTCGTGATTGACCAATCACATTGCAAGATCTTTACAAACTAACATTTGAACTTGACAGTATCAAACCAAATTTAATATTTCAGAATTAAAAACTGTAATGAGTTTTACTTCAAAACGGCACAGACAAAAGAAAGAAAGAAAGAAAGAAAGAAAGAAAGAAAGAAAGAAAGAAGGCTATTGCCTGGGTTACCCATTTGTTGACCTACTGTTGGTTGAGTGAATGATTGCGTTGGTGTTTATTCTCGTCAGCTTTTCATGTGAATGGTTGACTGCAAAATGGAATTGCCCTTTTGGGATGAATAAAGTTGTTTGGATTGAATTGAAAGAAAATCTAAAAAGGAAAGAAAGGGCGGCCGTATGCAGGAATTCTGACCAAAAAGCAGCTTGTTAAACATGAAATACAATGCAGGAAGTCCAGTTCCTACTTTCGTCACAATCATCGCGAGCCCCTGCGTTGACATCCCCACTGCGCAGACACACTGTCTCCATTTAAATGAATGAGAGGGCTGCTGACAGTGACAAAGTTGCAGCCTGCTAAAAGTGAATGAGTGAGTTTGGGAGTATCAGATCTGAAAAAAAGTTGGTTTGGATTCAGTTCTGACAAACCACACTTTGTTTTAGTGAAAGTGAACAACTAACAGTGGATAGCTATGGCCATCTTAGGAGATACACCCTTTGAATAGGGAAGTCCAGTATCTTCCTTCTGGATGGAGGCTGTAAGTTGTAGAACTACAAGTCTCAGCGGCAATCCCAAGCACATTGCTCACGTACTGTTTTTGATTCCTTTTTATGTCAACAGGTTCCCCTTTCATTCCATGTTTTATTGTCTGTTTTATATGTTTTAATGGTGTGTTGCATGTTCCTCTCGCAGTTAAGCTCATTATGTTATGAATGAATGCATGGATGTGTATGAAAGTAGGATTGAGTGGTTGTAAGGCATGATTGGGTGAACAGAAGAATGTAGGACGGATGGCTTTTATCTTATTTTAGTATAGAAAATAGTCATTTGTAATCTGCAATTTGCACAGCTCTTTGAGAAACCCATATGTTTACTGTAGCTACATTTGTCTTTTAATTGTTTTAACCCTGTGCTTGTTGTTGTGTTTCTGCTGTCACTCTTGCAGCAATGTTACTCAGAATCCAAAAGAAATATCTCCTTAGAGAGACTAATAAAGATACTTTGACTTTGATGTTATGTGGTACCTACAAAGGTTTAAGGATGTCCTGCCTCTTAGACTGTAAACCCAGTTTACCTATGGGTACCAAGAAAGTAACCTGAACCTGAAGTGGACGGATCGATATCACATTGTCAGGATCTTGGTTACTGAAAACCAGCATCAAAACAAACCAAAGGACAGACATCTATTGAGACCATAGTAACCGCTCCAAACACTTCCCACTAACCTTTTTATAAACCTATTCAGAGCAATTCTGTGCAACCCTGGGGTGGCTTCTGCCTTTGTTTGGTCACATGAGAATAGAGCAATCAGTACAAGATGTTACTGAGCGGGAGGTTTCTCTGGACCGTTCCAACCAGCCCTGGACTGCTTTATTTGGACCAAGATCTGACCCCGACCAACATCCCTCCCAGACACTTGGTAAATGAGCCAAATACTGGCAGCATAAATATTCTGCTGCTCTGAACAAAGTTATTTCTTGACCAGGAAAGAAAACTACAGAAGTCTGCTGCGTGCATTATTACCAAGTCAATACTGCACTGCAGATGTAAAAGCAGCAATAGCTTTCACCACCACCTTACTGTTCCTCCTCCCCCTCTATCTTCATCTTTCTTACTTACACCTCAGCAGTTCTCCTCTTTCATGTTCACCTCCCCTCTTCCTACCCTGATAGCCTTAAACTACTCTTCCTCCCTGTTTCTCCTGTTCACTTGCCTCATCAAATACTAGCGAACACACACACACACAGACACAGACACACAGACATAGGTCTAATAAAACTTATTAGCTGCATCTTTCCCACTGAGGGGCTGCAGTGGAAACGGTAAGATGATTATGGACGGACAGAGAAAGAGACAGAAGGAGAAGTCTTTGCTATTAAAACTGAGAAACAAGGTGCACGTGTGTGTGTGTGTGTGTGTGTGGACCAGGTTTCATTTGTGGGGACCAAAAACTGGAAATACAGTATACTTATGGGGTCCTGACAGCTTTGTGGGGACAAAATGCTGGTCCCCATAACGTTAAAGGGCTGTTTGAGGGTTAAGACCTGGTTTTAGGATCAGGGTTAGAATTAGGTTATGGTTAGGGTTAGGGTAAGGGTTAAGACCTGGTTTTAGGATCAGGGTTAGAATTAGGTTATGGTTATGGTTAGGGTAAGGGTTAAGGTTAGGCATTTAGGTTTGATGGTTAAGGTTAGGGTAAGGGGCTAGGGAATGCATTATGTCAATGACTGGTCCCCATAAAGATAGTGAGACACGACTGTGTGTGTGTGTGTGTGTGTGTGTGTGTGTGTGTGTGTGTGTGTGTGTGTGTGTGTGTGTGTGTGTGTGTGTGTGTGTGTGCTTGACACAGGGATAGGTAACTGATAATGAACAGAAGAGAATAATTAATGCAGATACTTTACAACAACAAAAAATGTGAAAAATGATTTAAATGTATTAATGTGTTAATAAAGTGTTATTCAATTTACATTCTATTCTGGGAAAACTGAAAGTTTTGGTTAAATTTATTGAGCTTTTAAGATACTAAAACTATCTCAAAACATGAAGGTGTTTTTAAAAAAATGGCCGCTTGTACATTGTTGTCACCACCAGTGAGACAAAAAACTGAATCTCCATTCACAGTTCTTGACAGTTATTGTGAATAAAGATTTAAGGAGCTCAGTTGCACTTCTGCACTTCAGTTCATTGTAAAAATACAAATGATATAGTACGTAATAACTAGAGTAGAGTTTGATTTGTAACTTCTCACTCTCAACTTGGACTTTAAAAAAATAAGTGGAACATAAATACACATTCAAGTTAAACATGTCAGAAGAAACTGGCACGGTAATAACCACATAATGGGACTTTCAGCCCATTTGGTGCCAAAAACATTGGTCCCCATGAGGTGAACCGTAACATAACGTAATGCAATGTCATCATAAGTGAACAAGTTAGCTTTGTGTCTTTGTGTGTGTTTTTGTTAACCTGACGCTGTCATACTCAGATTCTAGTCAGAATATGAGGCTGATCCTGATCCAATGGGCTGTGACTATGGGGGGGTGTTTCAACCGAACCAGGAAAGAAAAGGCCTCTGCACTCAATTAGATAGACCTACAACCAATCAGAGCAACAGAGTATGTGACGTATGTTGTATGTATCTCATAGGAAGGACGGCAGAAACACCTTTCTTATCGACAAACGCCTTGATGGCAGTTCTGTTCTTCTTTTTAAATGAATGCCTTGTCATAATCTTCTATAACAGACGCGACGGAGGAATCTACACGTCTTATTTCTCCAGCGGCAGCCCTCTTTGTTGTAAACAAATTCAACCCAAGCGCTCTTTGGAGACGTGGTTGATTACTGTTGATCATCTGTCCATCATCGTAAAAAAGCCCTCCTTGTCAATTTGATCGATACGAACTGCTCTGGTTTGAACATGCGACGGATCAAGTCCACACGGAACTTCCCAACCTCAAATGTTGTGGGCGGGGCTAAGTTCGGCTGGCATACTGGCTAAGTTTTTGTGCTAATCCTCGTCACACTCAATTAGTTGCCTCACTGGCAGCTACACATAATGGCGCACACACGCACGCACACACACGTGTAGCTTGACTAATATTCTTCTCAATGAACCAGCGTAATTTATATTTATATAATGAGGAATCCAGAAACAGTCCGAATCCTAACTGCCTTTGTTGCTCTGAGTCTCGCTGGTTCAGTTGATGTTTGAGTTACGGGTCTCCAGGAACTCTGCACTGATGGCACACTACACACCTTACACACACACACACACACACACACACACACACACAGCTCCCTCAGACACAAAAAGATTAAACATTAAACAAGTCGAATATAAAAAATAAATACGTTATGTACTTTGTTTAAAGATTTCCACTTCCTGATTTTGGTTCAGATTTGACTTTTCAATCCAAACCCAGCCAGTACAGCACACTCTCTTTTTCACACACTTTCCACGTTTCATTCTCGGCTCAAATAACTCTGCTCATCAGGGCCCAAAGGGGCATCCATTTTTCGGCGTTGCCATGACAATCCAAAGAGGGGGTGTTTAGTTTGACTGGTGCAGTCACCTTGATAAATGACCCTCTTATTGCTGCCTGTCTCCCAGGGAATACTGTACACACTCTGTACCTCTGTCTCTCACACACACACACACACACACACACACACACACACACACACACACACACACACACACACACACACACACACACACACACACACACACACACACACACACACACACACACACACACACACACACACTCTCTCTCTCTCTCTCTCTCTCTCCCCCAGTGGCTAGCTGTCCAGCTGACACACACACTCAGATCACTTTACATGCTAATTGGACGACAAGCCCTTTAACAAATAGCTATTTAATGAGTTGCTCCTCTCCACTGCAGCACAGAGCCCGTCTGAGTCTACAGGGTGGTAGACTGCTAGAGCTCTGGCTGTTTACATGCACTGAGTAACCCGTCATTGGTCATTCTCTGGTGTAGGTCTTGTTCTTTTTTAAAGTTCACGCAAATCACAAAAATACACATGAAGGTTTGCAGATAACTGTCTCTGAAATTTCTGTTGACATCCCAATGCAATGGAGTTGAATTGAATTGTGGTAGCATTGAAAAATTTTCTAGAAGCTATGTCTCTGTTTCTTTGGATTGTTCTCACTATGAGTTTACATTGGAAGTACTTTCTACCGAAGACATGTAAGTCCCTGTGAAAAACTGCTGAACAGTGGTCAAAGTTTTTTTAAGTGAGTTTTCAATATTTCGAGCAAACAAAATTTCATTCAGCTCCACTGTATTGGGGTGGAGGCAGAACTGTCGTGGACAGAAATGTTAAAACCTTGATTAACTAAACAAAAATATCTAAATGGCTAGATACCACAGATAATGTTTGTGTAAATCGCATTTGTAACTAAGCTATTTGGTCTGAGAACACTGACTTAAAGAAACAGTCTAAGATGTTTGGATTTTTTCCCTTGAGAATATTCATCCATACTTCCATTCAGAACAATATCAGATACACTGCTGTTTATCAAGTTAAGATATAGGATGAGTTAGGTCAGTTTAAAGTAGGTTTCCACACAGCAAAACATCTCGCAAATTTCGGCCAGCGAAATTTTGCCCCAGGGGCGTGGTCGCAAAAATAACACGTTACATTGAAATGCTATGGCCGAACATGCTAGCGGTTGACCTGTTGGCTAGCTGAATATCTACCGCGGTCTATTTGGTGGTGTATTTGTATTGTTTGTGTGACACATAAAAAACAATCCGTGTTGATACAGGCCTCAATGTTCGCTAATAAAACTTGTAATCAAACAAATAGCACAAGTAGCCTAGCTAGCTGCCTCGCTAGGCTTACAATGAAATCCAATGTCTGAACATGGTAGCAATTGGCTAGATGAAAAGTTTGAGTGTTTAAACTAACATGTAAAGTGGTCTATTTAGTGGTGTGTGTGTGTCCCTGACTATGTCCATGTGTCATATAACTCACAATTTATGTTGATACAAGTACCAATGTTTGTGTAGAACCATTTTAATCACGTAGAAATTTTCACGATAGAGCTCAAATAACCTCCGCCATCTTGGTCAGACTTTTTTGTAACCCCGATCACAAATACACGGACCTCATTGGTTCTTGAGTGGTCCACATTTGAATAAAGTTAACTTAAAGTTAATAGTTTTTGTCAACTTTGTTTCGCTTGCTTCTGTGATTTGTTCTCATTTCGCCCAATCAGGGCAAATTTTGTCTCCATTCATTTTGTGGAAATCTACCATTAGAGCGGACCAGGAGCAGAGGGAAAACTGCACACCTAACTTGATTAAAAGAGGAAAAATGTGTCACCGAAAGTCGTCCCATTTGGTTAAAAATAAACAGAAATAGACAGACCACATACACTCACCGGCCACTTTATTAGGTACCCCATGCTAGTAACGGGTTGGACCCCCTTTTGCCTTCAGAACTGCCTCAATTCTTCGTGGCATAGATTCAACAAGGTGCTGGAAGCATTCCTCAGGGAGTTTGGTCCATATTGACATGATGGCATCACACAGTTGCCGCAGATTTGTCGGCTGCACATCCATGATGCGAATCTCCCGTTCCACCACATCCCAAAAATGCTCTATTGGATTGAGATCTGGTGACTGTGGAGGCCATTTGAGTACAGCAAACTCATTGTCATGTTCAAGAAACCAGTCTGAGATGATTCCAGCTTTATGACATGGCGCATTATCCTGCTGAAAGTAGCCATCAGAAGTTGGGTACATTGTGGTCATAAAGGGATGGACATGGTCAGCAACAATACTCAGGTAGGCTGTGGCGTTGCAACGATGGTCAATTGGTACCAAGGGGCCCAAAGAGTGCCAAGAAAATATTCCCCACACCATGACACCACCACCACCAGCCTGAACCGTTGATACAAGGCAGGATGGATCCATGCTTTCATGTTGTAGACGCCAAATTCTGACCCTACCATCCGAATGTCGCAGCAGAAATGGAGACTCATCAGACCAGGCAACGTTTTTCCAATCTTCTATTGTCCAATTTCGATGAGCTTGTGCAAATTGTAGCCTCAGTTTCCTGTTCTTAGCTGAAAGGAGTGGCACCCGGTGTGGTCTTCTGCTGCTGTAGCCCATCTGCCTCAAAGTTCGACGTACTGTGCGTTCAGAGATGCTCTTCTGCCCACCTTGGTTGTAAAGGGTGGTAATTTGAGTCACTGTTGCCCTTCTATCAGCTCGAACCAGTCTGGCCATTCTCCTCTGACCTCTGGCATCAACAAGGCATTTCCGCCCACTGAACTGCCGCTCACTGGATGTTTTTTCTTTTTCGGACCATTCTCTGTAAACCCTAGAGATGGTTGTGCGTGAAAATCCCAGTAGATTAGCAGTTTCTGAAATACTCAGACCAGCCCTTCTGGCACCAACAATCATGCCACGTTCAAAGTCACTCAAATCACCTTTCTTCCCCATACTGATGCTCGGTTTGAACTGCAGGAGATTGTCTTGACCATGTCTACATGCCTAAATGCACTGAGTTGCCGCCATGTGATTGGCTGCTTAGAAATTAAGTGTTAACGAGCAGTTGGACAGGTGTACCTAATAAAGTGGCCGGTGAGTGTAAGTTTTAGGGTGCATCCTGGCATTGGAACTTTCCTTAAAGGACAAAATGAACCTAGGGGACAATAATGTGTATGATTTCACCGTTCTCTTCACCAAACTGTTCACCAATGTGGACAATGTGACCAGTTTTAGGGCAAATCGCTAATTAACTTATAACGCTAGTCGTCGGGCACAGGAAAAGTGAAAAGAAATTGCTATTTCTATACCACTAACAAGGCTCAATTGCACCAAACCTCCACAGTAGCATAATGAGGGTCCCTACATGTAAACCAAAGCATTGAGAACTTTGTAAGTGTACTGTGTATTAAAAAGATCATTTATAAAGACAGTACCGTTTGGTATACATTCGATTAGCATGAAAACATATCCCAGAGCATGGGCCAGTGACCGAAGTCCGGGGTCAACCACGGCGCCTCAGCAGTTACAGTTGTCAAACTAGGCAAGACAAGGCAACACAATTCTGTCCATTTGGGAGTCAGAATACGTCCTGATGCAGAATCAGTTATTTTGCGGATAAGGTGACAAATTGCCGTGCCAGATGCTCATTTTTGCCTGATGCTGGTCTGATCCCACATCTATTGGGTCGGGCCAGTATCAGGCTAATGGAGCCTGGCATTACATGTTAACAACGTTATGATTTAATTTTAATCAAACCTTTCTGCTCTCTTAAATGAAACCATATCCACATTTATGTCAATAAGACTTATGACAGTTACTATTACTTTGTACAGCAAGAAAACCTTTAGAATAGGAACAGTCACCATCTCAACATTATTAAAAAAGACAATAGAGAAAGCAAGTCTGCAGGCTCAGAGTTTTTTCCGGGCCATTTCTCTTTGACCGGAGGGCCCAAGACCTCATCCCTGATCATAAAGCTATCAGCCTCAGAGGGCAAAACATTCTCCATGCTACAGTAAACCAGAGAGGACGGATAATGTATCTCTGTTGGCACCCCTGACAATCATCAATTATTCACACACAGGCACTCTAGAACCTGAAATAAACACACACACACACATAAAATGTACAAACACATACATATTCACCCTAAACATACAGCATTGCACTTAGAGAGGGACAGAAACAGATAAAGTGTTCCTCTTTTAGAGATGTGACCCATGGCCAGAATATCATATATCATATCATAAAAATGCAGCGCAGTGACGATACAGACATTTCATACACACAACGTGTGTATCCGCCATTCGACCCGTGCTGGACCCATTCATAATGATCATTTTGGCCATAATTGTGCAGCCCTACAGTAGACACAGTCAATGCTGCAATGTTCATTAGGTTTTTTTAAGATCAAAAGATAAGGGTTTCTAAAATCAAATCTCCAATGCAAGATTATAAGCCATTTTTTGGTACATTGTCCTTTTTTTGTACATTATTGTCAGAAAAAAACGTAGATACCAGAACTGATGTCACATCAAAATATTTCAGTCAGCTACCAGTAGTGGCAGTACATCACAAACAAATAGCAGGGGGTAATTTGGATTTGCACCCAGCTATCACATCCTCTGCAGAATAGGCACTGGAGAGACCAATTAAGAAACCAACAGTATCAGCAGCACACCAGAATGCAGCACAGCAATGCTACGTTGAGAGAAGAGGTACGTCTCACTCTCACTGCTTCTCTGGCAGCTACAGACACTCTTGGCATCCTAAAAAAACTCCTACTGAGGCAGAGCAGCTGGTATTTGTGCTACTATGTTCCATGTGCTAGTTTCGGTGTGTATATGATTCCTGAAGGTTTCATCTAAATTAGATTAATGGTGCAGTAATAACAGTCTTTATAAGTCTATAGTAACTTGTTATTAAAGGACCCATGGCATGAAAATTTAACTTTATGAGGTTGTATAGCGATAGGTGTAAACCGAGCTCTGGGGATCCTGCTCTGAGAAAATGAAAGCTCAGATGGGCCGATCTGGAATCTTGCCCCTTATGAGGTCATAAGGAGCAAGCTTACCTCCCCTTTCTCTGCCGCCCAGAGAATTTGGCCCACCCATTAGAGAGAGACATCATGGCTTGCAAACAAGCCAAGTGGCAGTTGGTCAAGGCCACACCCCCACCCTCCACCTTGCCCCTCTCTCTCTCCTCCTTAAAAGCTACAGACTCAGAAATGGCACATACTAAGGAAGGCTTGTTGTGGGACTGGCTCTAGTGGCTGGAATTCTGCACCAAGGCTGAATTTTGGGAAAGAGACTTCAGATACAGTATTAGGGGACCACTAAGGTCTATATAAAAGAGACTTCAGATACAGTATAGGGGACCACTAAGGTCTAAATAAAAGAGACTTCAGATACAGTATTAGGGGACCACTAAGGTCTAAATAAAAGAGACTTCAGATACAGTATTAGGGGACCACTAAGGTCTATATAAAAGAGACTTCAGATACAGTATTAGGGGACCACTAAGGTCTATATAAAAGAGACTTCAGATACAGTATTAGGGGACCACTAAGGTCTATATAAAAGAGACTTCAGATACAGTATAAGGTCTAAATAAAAAGAGACTTCAGATACAGTATTAGGGACCACTAAGGTCTATATAAAAGAGACTTCAGATACAGTATTAGGGGACCACTAAGGTCTATATAAAGAGACTTCACTATGGTCTATATAAAAAGAGACTTCAGATACAGTATTAGGGGACCACTAAGGTCTAAATAAAAGAGACTTCACAGTATTAGGGACCACTAAGGTCTATATAAAAGACTTCAGATACAGTATTAGGGACCACTAAGGTCTATATAAAAGAGACTTCAGATACAGTATTAGGGGACCACTAAGGTCTATATAAAAGAGACTTCAGATACAGTATTAAAAGGACCACAGTATAAGGTCTAAATAAAAGAGACTTCAGATACAGTATTAGGGACCACTAAGGTCTATATAAAAGAGACTTCACATACAGTATTAGGGGACCACTAAGGTCTATATAAAAGCATCCAAAGAGCACCATGTCATGGCACCTTTAAAGCAACACTAAGGAACTTTTCCCGTTTCAGTCTTCCTATAGGTTGGAAGTGGAAGTGTCCCATTATGTCTCATTGGAACTACAGATCCGCTACCCAATCTGGCAAACCTGGATAGTGCGGTTATAGCCGGTAGAGAGCTGTGAAGCAAATGCAGAAATACCGTTACGAGTTGATGAACCACTGAAACGATTTTGGAAACTTTATTTTAAGGCGCAAAAAGTTCTCTAGTGTTGCTTTAAAGCAAAATGTCATTTCTCAAAGTGGAGAAAATTGGATCTGCAATGTCTAAGAATATAGTTGTTAGCTAGTTCAATATTTTGACTTCCACAGTAAGTGTAGTCTATATTCACAAAATTTCACTTCTGGAATTGCTCCGGTGCCGCAGGAAATCCACCGAAGTCCGTTACCTTCTGCTTTCTTTGTGTTGGACTATGGTTACCTGGTCCTCAGGTCTCTGCAGGGTAAATCCAGACAGCTAGCTAGACTATCTGTCCAATCTGAGTTTTCTGTTGCACGACTAAAACAACTGTTGAACGTACACATGTTCCACCAAAACAAGTTCCTTCCCAAGGCTATTTTACAGCTGCTCATGACAATTGTAATTGGTTTAAAAAATGAAAATAAACCAGAGCACATTTTTCTCCCATCCCAGAATGCTGTGTAGATTAGCCAGACCTTCCTCTGCAGCGCAGTGGAGGAAGGTCTGGCAAAGCAAGATTACAGTAAGTGAAACACCCCTTTAGTGATTTGTCTAAACCAAATTATAGAAATGTTAAGGAGTTAGACTTCTACTTTGAAAAATAGTCTTGTCTTGAAAAGGAAGAAAAGCTACTTCAGAGGAACAACATATTCAAATAAAATGAAATTATATTGCATTTTTCTGAAGGTTTTGCAGTTATACTGTTTAAGATGAAAAAGACTAAGAGATAAGATAAGAGTGGAACAAGAAAAGAGCAGTTCACTAATAGATGAGGAAGAATATGCACGATGCATGAGGTATGTGAAGTATGAAAAAAATAATTCAGAGAAAATTGCAGGAAAGAACAATGATGGCGCACTCTAAATCCCGGGAGTCAAGTGGACAGTCAAAGTGTGAGTATGATTATTTGGTATAGTTAAACAGACTACCGGTAAAGAGAGCTGGAAGGAGCATGAAGAGAAGAGGCACTGCAACAAACAAGGAATGACACATAAAGCACAAACAGAGAAATACACACAAGGGATACTACGAAATTCCTGCAAACAGGGTAACTCGCACGGATAATTAAATTGCCTACAGACTCATTTCCACCTACACAAACATCATGAAACTCCTCCTTTCTCTTTCTCTGTTTTTTAGAGACACATCCATCAGATATATGCATGTTTTATGATACTTGTGAGGACCTTCGCAGTCACCCTAATCCAAACTTTAAACTGGATCTTGAAGCAGTGCCATGCCGTCACTTTGAATGATTCCCCTCTATGATCATATGGTCCCCAGAAGTATAAACAAATATGAACAAACACGTGGTCAGTGTATGAGTACTCACAGCCTCTCAGTCCCTCTGGGGATGTTTCTGGGTACGGAGTGGATCCCCAGGCCGTGGCAGTCCACCGTGTTCCCCAGGCAGCTGCAGGGAGTTGGGCAAGCCTCCACACCTCCCCATCCGGCCACCAGCACCAGGACGCCCCACGCCAGCATGGTCCGCAGCCCAGAGCGAAGAGCCCGACCTGGGGTTACTGCCAACGCTGCCGTCCCGCAACCTCCTGACCCAGCTCCATCCCTGCTTCTCCCAGGAGGCATCCTGCGCTCCTGCGGCACTCCAGCACACTGCAGAAAGCAGCCAACAGATCCTATCCCCTCCTTTACCATCCTTCTCCCAGGGATGACTGACCACCAGCACAACTAAAGTGGATGAAAATGCCTCAAGTACAATGAATAAAGTGTTTGAAGAGGCTGAGACAAACAGCAGAACAGTCAGGTGAAGTTTACCTTGGACTGAATGGCTGCCACTTGATGCCAAAGTGGCCTTTCACAGAGAGAAAGACAGCCGGGGAAAAAAAATACAAGTATATCGTCTTCTTCTTGTCTCCGGCTTTAGAGCTACTTCAAATTGGCGTCTCTTCTTCTACTCTCCTGTGTTCTCTGCTCTCTCTCTCTCTAGTGCAGCTGTACAGTGTGTTTGCCTCTCCCCTCCACTTTTCATTGAGTCATTGTGCACTGAACAGTGAGCCACTAGAAGAAAAAAAAAAAAAGGGGGGGACTCCCTCTATCTCACACACACACACAGAGCAATCATCCATCAAAAGCTTTTACAAATAACAGCACCAAGACTCCTCCCTCCCCCCCCACCCCCGTTAAAAACACACACACACACACACACACACAAACAGCAGCACCCGGAGTGAACTCACATCTATTCAGTGACAGCAGTAGCAGGAGCCACCACCTTGAGTGACGGCAGCCTTTTCTCTCTCTCTTCCCCTCTCCCTGTGTTTGTCTATCGCTCTCACCCACATGTGCTCTCTTCCCTTGGAAAAGAAAAGAGCCCAAGGCTGCAGGGACATGATGAGAAGAGAGAGGGAGGAAGGGAGAGAGAGAGGGGAAATCGTGATTATAAACAGAAGCATTCAACCAGGAAGCCCCAGCGAAAATGTGAGGACAGAAATGGAGAAATAATTAATGGAAAGAAAAAACAATATAAATGAAATTAAAGAAGCAATGGGGGGGAGGGGGGGAGAGTTCTGCTGTTAAAAGAGATCATATTTTTTACCACAGCTTAGTGCCAAGAGAGCACCCCGGGAGGAACTTGGGTTGGTTGGGAAGGGAGGGGGGGTTTCTGGTGTGACTGGCATAACTGGAATGCCATAAGCTGCCACAGAGCTTACTCAGAAGTCTTTTATGAATTCACTGGCAAGGCTCTGAAATTCAAATAGAGTGTGGCTGAGTTGCTTTTTTTTTTAATCTCCACAGAAACGCTGGCTCCAGTTTTTGTCATTGCCATATAACCAAGAATAATAGAGAAGAAAAAAACCGGAATCACCGGGAGTGTGTTGGAGGGTAAAGCCACTGAAAGCTAAGCCTGAAATGAGTTTACTACCTTTATGGGCCGTGAACTGCCATAGTAGAAAAAACTGACCCAATTTTCTAGAGCTCAAAGTGATACCTTAAAATTACTTATTGTGTCCAACCAAAATTCTAAAGATGTTGAATGAATTTGCATGAATATAAAACAATAGAAAAGCAGCAAATAATCACATTTGCGAAGCTTGACCCTGCAACTATTTGGTCTTGTGACTCTCTACCAATCGATCAAGTAATCGAATGACCTTACATCGCAAAAAAGAAAACTGTATGATAGTTTGGAGGATAGCAGCATTAACCCCCCAAACTTTCCTTTTTTTATGTTTTTGTTTGAAGCAGTTGTCAAATTTGCCAGTACATCATCTTTAATTTAAAATACGGATATATGTGCACTGTAATTACATTTTCGCTGAACTGATTTGATGCGTTTGTTTGCAGCACGATGACTGGAGGGCACAGTTTACGAAGCGTTTTATTTACCAGCATACATGAGTGAATATTGCTCGTGGCCTCACTTTGTCTTCTCCCTGCAGACTCAGTCTGATGGGTTAATTTAACCAGGCCCTTTTTAGAAGTGATGGAAAACAAATTGGCTCCTGCTGCAGCTGAATTGAATGACTCATTCGGGCAATAATCAGCAACAAAGGAAGGGACGAGATGTTGACATCTCCATGGGGGTGGACCCCCTTTATTTCTGGGCATAATAGCTTCTGAGGCAGGGGGTGGGTCTTTTACTCCAGACGCGTCTGAATTGATTTCTGGAACGGCAGAGCAGATGCTTTGGTCTCAAACGCATCAATTTACAAAACCTTCAGATCATCTTCCTGCATTTAATACCATTTGGCCCAAAAAACTTCAAATCCAATTCACAAGAGTAGACTTTTCTTATTGACAAATTAGCAATGCTGATAATAATAAATAAATAAATCATCTTGGTTGATATGATCACATGATCCCACTTGTGTTGTCTTCCTGTCAACCATGAAAAAAATAAGTGTTTTTTAACAACTTTATCCCACATTTTTTTCACTTTTTCAATGTTGTGGGTGCTTTTCTTATGTTTTTGGTGTTTTTTCTAAAGTTTTTTTGATATTTTTAATGTTAACATTTTCAGCGCTGATTTCAACGGCCCATTTCTGTGACAAAAGAAATTAACTGAAAATGGGTCAATTTGACCCAAGGACAACATGAGGGTTACGACACCAGACAAAATAGATGCCAAATGTCCTCCTGGTAATTTTCAAGACAATATTCACACATGGCACTGTTGTCGAGTGCAGGTGCGATGAAAAATATGTTAAGATATTGTTTAATGTTCTGGCATGGCACCTTAATTCATTCAGCTGGCGGACATTATAGAGCGCAAACAATCAGTTGATTAATTGAGAAATGTCTGGACTATTTTTGATGACGATAAATTCATTTTTCAACAAAACTATCAACCATTGACTAGTTTCAGATTCTCAAATTTGAAGGATTTGCTGCTTTATTCTGTCTTACGTGACAGTAAACTGAATGTTGGGGTTTCATCAGGAAAATGTTCTTAAGTTACAAAATCCTGTCAATTAAGAATCTGGAAATGATCCAAACAGCTCTGTCAAACAACAAAAATGATCATTTCAGCTGTGCTTGGTCTATATATTGTTGGGTAGTTCAACTTATAATAAAACAATAAAACAATGTATATAAAAACTACATGTTTTGTGTGCAAAGAAATCTTAGTTTGTAAAGTAATTGAAGCGGTCACATTAATTTAGTGCATAAGTACAATATTTCTTACTATATTTATTTATGGTTGGACATGTTTATCAATTTATGGGTACAATAAAAATTAAGATCTGTGAGTTCTCCTTTGTACATTTGATTTTTAAAAGTGCCTAAAACAGGAAAGTAAGAATCTACAAAAAACAAACAATCATATTGTGGGTTTAGTTCTAGACAAAACCTAAATAGCTAAAAGGAGAATGTTGTTTGTTTGTTGTCACATCAATGTACAACTCAGTGAAATGTTCTTGGGCCTGATATATGAACCTGGTGGTGTGTAGCTGTTCACTCCTCGATGGAGCGGCCGTGGGTTCGACTCCGATCTGCAGCCCTTTGCTGCATGTCATTCCCCTTTCATATCTTCAGCTGTCCTATTAATGAAAACCTAGAAATCCCACATTTATTTATTTTTTTTTAAATCTTACTCTTCACAAAATATCCAATATATTTTTCCATGTAGTGCTAATCATTATACCATAATGTACACTACACTGGTAATTTTATAGTACTGCTGCTTCAGTTATGAAGAGGTTTTTCATTAAGAAACATAATTGATTTTACTGCAGGGGAAAACCTAATGCCCGGTCCTAATAAAGGAACATTTCAAACCAGAATACCTTTCAAAGCATATAGAAGTTGGTAGAGATATTTAGTTCATACTATAACTGTGCTTAAAGCTATAGTGCGTAGTTTCTGTTGCCGCCATAAGGAATTTTAAGTAATGTCAAAAATTCTGCTGGCATTTCCACATGATACAAGCCTTCAGTGATCGCGCATAACCCCCTCCCCTCCTCCTCGCAGTTGCTAGTAGCCAAGGAGGACAAGGCGGATAAAAAAAAACACGGACTCTTTAGAAGAAGTAATTATCTTTTGCTTCTGCCCGCAAAAGTCACCTGACGACACCAATTTCTGAATATTGAGAAATACAGAGAGTTTTGTGAAGCTAATAGTCTTAGTTAGCTTTGTAGCAACTCATTTGATAATGGATTGAATGTATCAGATTTTCTATGTTTTCTAGAGGTGTGTACTTATTTACTACATTCAAAGTAGAATTAGGTTCAGAGGTTGAGGAGGCTACTATCTGTAAACCAGAGGAATCACCCTGACTGCACTGCTCAATCCCTACCAGCTCCTGGGACACTTCACTGGTTGAGTCTGACCT
This sequence comes from Etheostoma perlongum, assembly GCA_026937815.1. Classification (NCBI taxonomy): domain Eukaryota; kingdom Metazoa; phylum Chordata; class Actinopteri; order Perciformes; family Percidae; genus Etheostoma; species Etheostoma perlongum. The sequence goes on from CM049372.1 coordinate 31,156,135, forward strand.
CTGACCTTCCTAAGGGAAAAGAAAGAAAGTTTCTCAATGGGTAACATGTCAAATATGATATTGCAATTATAATTATGTTCTAAGATTGAAAATAGAAGCTGTCAAGATGGGCAACAGAGTAAATGATCATTAAAACTCCAATATAAAAAAGAAAAGCATAGCTGCAACTCTGAACGTCTTATTACAAGATTTAAATGAATCAAATATTTAAACACATGATAAATGACAGCATATACTGTACATCTGGCTTATGAGTGCTTTTAGGACACAAGAAGCTATTAAGTCCTAGTGATTTTTTTTTTAAATCAGTCTTCCACCTGTAAGTTATCCGATATCCCCCCCTAGAGGGGAAACAGAAGTACTACATGGATGTAAAACCTTATCCTAAGTACTCTCTGTTACAGTGTAAGGTACCGACAACACACTGAAGCGTAAACACTGGGAATTTTAAAAATACAATGAAATCAATTCAAAACATTACAACAGACTCTTTAAGAAACGAAAAAAGTTTTAATCCAAAGCGTTCGTTTCGCCAAGGAATCCAATAATGTACTGTACAAGGTTAACTTATTTTACACTAAAATACAGAAAAACAAACAAAGGGTTACCACAGTTTGGACCAGGCGGTACAACACTCACAGATGAGTTCATTAGGACACTGGAAGAATTGGGCTTAAGACAAATGAGGAGGCCGATAACCCCAAAAAAAAAAAAAACCTTTGTAAAAGTGAGGTTTCTTCATGACTAACTAAAAAAAAAGGAAATAAAGTGCAAATAACCATTTAGGTAAAAGTTTAAGTTAAAGTACTTATATCCTACCCACTTTTGAAACTTTCTGTAATTCTGTTGTCCTCAGTGTATAGAAGAACTCTTCAGTGAGCATGTCAGAAAACAAGTAGAGCTCAGTAACTAACATGTTTCACATTTATGTAAAGAGAAAAACAAAATAACTGACATGCAACAGACAGCCTTAAATGGATTTAAATATAAAACAGCATTTCCACATCATACAGAACATAACTGCTCTCATCTGAGTGAGGAAAGCATACTAAAAGAACGAGAGAAAAAAAAAAAAATTAAATAAAAATTGAATGTACCTTAAAAATGTAGTTAATGAATTTTATCCACACAAAACATTTGTTTCCCAAACAGCAAGAAATACAACAGAATCCAATTAGCGCTCAGGATTGTAAACCTGCAGTCTAGAGAGAAGAGAAAAGGACAAGGAGACGTCATGAGAAGAGGAAAAGAGGACGTGCGGAGATCCCAGTTCCGTCTCAAAAGGCTGCCGAGCTGAATTCAGTTAACTTCATTCAAAATAAAAAAAAAAGCTCCTGTGTGTACTTTTGTACAAAATTACAGAATTTGACATATTGTGACACAAAAAATAGAAAGTATATAAAGACAGGTAACACACCTCAGTCCCTTTCTACAATCCCATCTTTACAACATCCACAACACTTTCAAAACAGGATGCACCGATACCAGATTCCTAACACAAGAGTAAGGGAAAATAACGGTATTTCAAACAAATTATAAATCAATAACAGTAAAAAAAGAAAAAAAATAAGATTTCTCGTGCAGACCTTTGGATTCTGCATAAACTAATGAAACCAAAGCCAAATGGGTTTTTGGTCCACGTCGCTGATCAGAGAAGTGGACCCTAGCCAGCTCTGCAGCCGACCTCTGACCTCCGTGTGGAGTCGTTGGACAGCCCATGAAGAAAAAAAACCTGGATATTCAATTCGTAGTGCTGACATTTTTAAACTGGCACTGGTGCATCCGAACTTACAATACAATACAATGGGCAGATGTCAGTTAAGTCGAGCCATGAAGAATAAAGCTGAAGGAACTGTGAACTGTGGTTTATACACAGGCTATGGATAAGTAGCTCATAAAACCCAACATCAAAATATCCCACCTATGACTTGAAGATCCTTTCTTACTTTACTCGGACTCATGTTCTGACGTGAGCGTGGCCTCTTCTTAACACAGTTCGCCTCACATACACACACACACACCATGATAAGAATAGAGGACCAGACCACTGCTCATTTCAACCAGAGTAAATTCATACCAAAGAAAATCCTTCCTTATGCTTTCTTTTAAACAATCAACATAACAAATCTCTCAACCACTTGACCCTTCCATCATCCAGCTGAAGGAAAACATACATATAGGGGAATGTTTAAAACATGAGACATTCTAGGAATGTAACATTTCATATTTCACAGACTTACAAACAGGGATCCCATTCAATAGTTTCATATTAAGCAAGTCTGTTAGAGTAGTAAATTAAATCCGGTTTTCATTTCCAGATGACACATTTGAAAAATAAAGTGACCTATTCACTGACTCAATATTCAGTAGCACAACACCGAGCAATTATCATCAAGTAACCAAAGAGTTACAACACATGGTACAAAAAACCCAACATCACAGTTCCCGGATAAAAGCAAAGTTGTAAACCGTAAAACACACACACACACACGTACCTGTATACATATTCTACACTCTAGTGGACCGTAAACTCAGCTTGCTAGTCCTCAACAATTCTAATGGTAGCGAACAAAATTGAGTTTCAGGTGATGACAGGTCTGAGCCAGCGAAGCCAAACCAACGCTAAGACCATGCTCACTGTTAAATTTAAGTTTTTCACATTAAAGGTAGAGTTCAGCAATAGCCCCAAAGTTCAGACAATGTCTAATCAAAACAGAGCAGCATGCAATATGATAAGTGTTAATGCTTCTATGTGAATAATTTAGCGCATTTTAAAAACATGAACTTTTAGCAAATCATATGATGCCGATTTATAGCTTAATTTCAAAATTCTCATGTTTGAAAGATCCCAAATTACTATCAAAACCAGACTATTATGTGGTATAAAACCCAAATAAATTAATGGTTTGAAAGTTTTTTTGGTTTTTAAAATTGTATTGCTCAAAGCAGCTGCTGCAGACTTTATCCAGCGGCGGAGATTCTATAAAATTTCAATCAAAACTGTGGCTGATCAATAATCCAGTGTTTACATATAAGGTGTTCAACTTAAATCAGGCAACAAAAAAAAATCTGAATGCTATAATAACTTCAAATTTGTTGAGTTTTAACATTATATTACAAGTATTAACATTTAGCATGCATTATCAGTTTGATTAAAAGTAGATTCTTTTTATCCACATCATGCAACTTTACATCTAAGAGCAAAGCTACAGTGGAGGGTTTAATTCAACTGTCGGTACCGGTTATTAACACTCACTTCCGTCTTGATGAATGTCCGGCGTTAAGTTTCAGGCTTTCGTTTGGCTGTTATGGCCAAAGCTAACGCCTCTGTATGTTAGTCACAGTTATAAAAAAGAGACGTACTACGATAATAAAAAATAAAAATACATGACGATAAACAAGAGGAATAATAATTAATACTGCCCAAGTTCTGTCCGCGATGAGGAAGAGGTGTGGGGTTTTACAGTGAGATCTCCTGAGCAGGAGGAGAGAAACACATCCTGGTCACAGGCGGAGAGTCCTGCTGAGAGACGAATGGAGGGAGAAAAGAGAGGTGGAAAGATGGATGGATAGATGGAGAGTCATACAATAACAGTTAAACGCTGCCAAAACATTTTGTATAAATATCTAATCAAAGAAGAAGAAAAGGTGCCATCAAGCAGCATCACAGATTTTACCATTTGACTTAAATGTGTTTTTGTGTTAATTAGTGAACTATGGAGGACAATGTGAAATTTGAGAAATAAAAACTTAAGTCTGCAAACAAAAGTCTGGAGTGATATCTCTGTTCAGCTGTTTCTTCATGTACTCTCAAAATGCATTTTCTTTTTAATGTTTCTTGTAAAAAAATTTTTTTTAAAAAAGCTACTTTTTTCATTTTTAAGTCCTAGCTCTATTGGAAAGACTAAGAATACTGCAAGGGAAAAGGCATTATTTAGATTTTCTTTGGTTGGAAAACTGTGCCATACCTTGGAAACCTTTAGTGCTTTGTCCTTCTTGAAAGTCAAGTCTGGGTTTTTCACTACCAGCCCCGCCTTCCCCAACACGGGACCATTCAATGGGCTCTTTACCTAGAATATAACATTATATGGCAGCAACATATAGTTAAAATGTTGGATCATCGGCTAATTTTGTAGATGGACGAAAATAGAAAGAGAGAACTATCATTCAAACACAATGTCAGAGGCAAAAAAGGCGATAACACAAGGGGCCCTATTTTAATGATCTGAGCGCACAGCGTGAAGCCCTTGGCACAGGTGTGATTAGGGCATGTTTAAATCCACTTTTGCTAGTTGAGACGGCTGGACGGGAAATTGACAACTACTTTGGTCTTAAAATAGCAAAGACACTGGCGTTGGGCTTTGCACTGCGCTGCGCCGGGTGCAAGATAGGGCCCCAAAGTGTGTAGTAACAGTGAAGAAAGAGTACAGCAAAAATATAAAAGTTAATTGGATATTTACATCGGATATTGTCTTTAACAATAAAAACAAAGTATGTAAGAAAGGCTCACCCCTTGCCACATGATGTTCTCTTTCCCAGGTTTTCTTTCTGTCCTGGTGACAATCTCAGGGGAGATGTGTTTGAGCCGCCGTTCTGCTGTCAGCTGCTCACCACGAGCTTTGCGCTTTCATTGGGGAAAAACAAGTTGTTAAGGTAAGTTTACACCAGAAAATGTATGTCATGTTAAGTTGGCATGTGGTAGAGCGGTTTACCGATAAGACATCACAGGATTTCGACATAGCAAAAGATTTCTCAAACAGCTTTCCAGCTGCGGAAATATTCAACAAGAGAAGAGCTACGCAGTATGAGGCTGACTCTCATTTCTCTCTCTTACCCCTACTCCTTACCCGCTACCCCTCCCCTAGGTTTTGCATATTCCCGTGAGACCTAGTGCTGTCCCAATTCTCTTTTTGATTACGGGGTAGGGCTAAGACGAATGAGTGTATACCCCTTCAAACTTATGGAGGACGCAAGCTTACTTGTAAACAAGGACAAGCAACAATGGCTGCCGCATTGACCAGAGAGAGACCCATAAATGTAAGTCTTTTCGGCTAAAATAATTGATTTAAAAGTTACGACAGTCTTGTTTTGTGGTCTATGCAGCCCTGTGCATATATACTCGCAACGGTCCCGCATTTCTCCGCCTTGAATGGACTTAATGCATGTCTACAGTTTTAACCATTAGCAGAGAATTTCGTTTGATATCAGTGCACAACACTACTTGCTTTGGAGACATCGCTACGTGCTTTATATATACACACCGCCCTGTATCACACAGGAGGACACACAGCTGATCCACTTTCAAGCTGAAAATGAGCAGAAGTTTCTTAAATGATGTGTTAATGTTGTAGCCACTCATTATTGCATTGGTACTGTATTATTGTAATCATTTGTAATTAATTCCAGTTCATGCACCTGTATATTGTTGTTGGTTATGATACGGGACACTGATGAAAGAAATGTGAGGGAAAGGTTACTGACTGGTCTGGAATATTAGAACAGCTGTAGTTAATTTGTTTGTTTGTGGTCTTGTGTGTCTTTTTTTTAGTTTTACACATTTGAGTGCCTTTTTATGTGTGTGACATGTAAGTTATGGTTCTAATAATGGTTCTGTAATATAATATATTTCATGTAATGTTTTTGCCTGCTATGTTTAATTTATTGGGCAATAAAGACAGGTTTTTCAATGACATTCAAAACGGTTAGAACTGAAACAGATATACAGGACAACACACCATGTGTGTGTGTATACACACACACACACACACACACATGTATTGCAAACAGACCTAAGTACTACACAGAAAAGAACATCAGCCTCTGCACCCCCAAGTGAACATGAAATAACTATTATATATATATATATATATATATATATATATATATATATATATATATATATATTTATATGACACGGTTGTCAAAACCAACACGATTGACATAGACACACTTGCAAACGGCATCAAGTGGTGTCCCTTTTCATAGGGGTATGTTTTATCCGCTAGGGGTAAGGGGTAGGGCTAAGATGGAGAAATGGGATTTAGCCCAATTCTGCCAAATTAGCTTTTCTTTTCATTTAAAGAACAACCAGATCTCGTCTGTCAGAAGAAGTGTTGACATGACACTGTTTGCATAAGTGAGGCTACAACCAGCACTACATATCTGATAAGAAATGTAAGCAATTCATTTTAAAGTATGACATCTGGCATCATTGATTTGGTGACTAAAGCATACCAACTAATTATTTGAGCACTAATTTAATTGTGAGCAAAAAACAAAGTGGATAACATTACAAATATGGCCCCAACAGCCTTTCAGCCTTTAAAAAAAATAAGATTTTGTGAAAACTCGTCATCCTTCTCTGGTACTCCTCATTGTGACTTTCAGACATAGTTTAGTACCTTGATGAGACCACCGAAGGAGCGGGACCGTGGATGTTTCTTGCTGGGAGCTGGGAGAAGCAGGTGCTGCTCTTTAGAAGGTGTGTCTGCGGATGTCTGCTTGACCAACTGCACATGGGGAAAAAACTTCCATTTTATATTGAAAGACTTAAACACACAGAGTGATTTGCATTCGGGAGGATCAACAGCAGAAGAAGCTCAGTTTCTACATTCATCAGCCAGTTGAAAACTAGGAATGTAAAAAGACCCTGAGGGGAACCTGTCGGACGAGTTTCTTCTTCTTGGCGGAGTCGGGCATGTTGTGGTTGACGTGTCTGAAGAGCTCCTTCAGAGCGTCTTCCGTGTATTGTTGAGCTGGTGATTGGAACTGTTCCTGAGAGCTGGGGCCCTGAACGGCCGTCCTCTTCAGGGTCACCACTGCCCGCCGAGCAGGAGAGCTGCTCGCCGCCAGCAGCTCCAGGTCATCCTGAGAAAGGAGAAGGCTGTAAACTTCAAATGGACTCTATTACACATGTGTGAGCAGGCAAAATGACAGTTTATGATAAAATAAAATAAAACTAAAAAATACACGCAGCATTTGGCTTTGATCATCATATTGTTTGCAGCAGAGAGACTGAAATGGTCGGTCTCCTTCACTGCCCCAAAATATAAGGAATACTATCACTGGTGCTAACCTTTTCACACTCCTTTACAATAAAAGTGGTTTCTCTCTTTACCAAAACTTGAGGTATTAATCTACTTCAGGGGTCACCATATGGCAGACTCCTGTCCAAAACCGGCAGAACGAGTATATAGTGTATATTTGTAGGTATTAAATTCTTCAGACCTCTGTCGGGGCCGAGGGTTGACTTAATGGACCTCTTGCCATTTAAGTTGAATAGCCCCGATCTACTTTCAATTTGTTAGATTTGACATTTAGAATGTTTTCACAAAGTTCATCTTCTCAGAAAAGAAAAACAGGGAAGCGAAAGAATGGATTAAATGCTATTTTAATAGCAGGGGAAGTGAGGACAAACTGCTAACTAACTAACATGGTCTGGTGTGTTAATGTTGAAAAGGTGGTGCTGTGATGTGACCTCCCTCCACTAACCTTGGTCTGCAGAGCCTTGGAGCCAGTGAAGTGCACTCTGGCATATTCCCGCAGGTAGACTGGAGCCTGAACACACACCGGTCACATTTTATGTATCTAGATATCAGAGTATTTAATAATAATAATAATAATAATAATAATAATAGTAATCACCCTGAAGAGTTTCTGTGAGTGTTTGATGAGGAAGGCCATGCTGCTGTTCAGTTTCTTCAGATTGTCTTTCAGGTCACTGGCTGTCATCTGAAACAAGAGTGAACAGAAGTCAGTCAACCCACAGTCACTTAAAGCTGCATTCAGAGAAATTGAACATTTTCAAATTCTTTACAGAGTGGTTTTAAGGAGAGTACTGTAAATTTATGGCAGTTTTTAGGCAATTTTCTTTAGGGTGCATGCATATTTGTGGTAAACAATTGTGCTTCCAAATTGAGCAAAATAGTCTACATCTTCCTTGAAGCGCAGTTATAAAACGACAAATCTTACATGTTTGGGCCAAAGGACATGCGGGGCAAACATGAGGGCCAGGTTAAAGGCGGACATCTTGTTTTTGTCCTGATGCTTGGCAGTGTGGTAGAGCAGGTCCAGCAGGAGTTTCAGCAGTGAGCGGTTGGCCTGGGGTAACAGCAGAAAGAGGAGCTGCAGGGCCTCTATCTGACGCTCCTTGTTGGGTAACGCAGTCTTGTTGCCGTGGTTCGTCAAACAGAGTCATATCTGGGAGAGGGACACGGGTGGAGGAAGTAAAGTCATGAAAAGATTTATTTTAAAAAAAAAAAAAAAAAAAAAAAAAAGGTGTTGCCATTTTCCTTTTAAACAACAGCCCACAAAACAAAAACAATTTATCTGCATTTGTGACTGATGAATTTCAGATTGCCTGCTTTTTTAAAATATGCATCATTCTATGTTTGATGTGGAGCATTGCTGCATCATTAAACGTTTAACAAAATGTGTAACTGTGTGTGTGTGTGTTCCTACCAGCTATCTTGAGGTGTGCGTGGAAGTGTCTGTGTGTGAGCAGGGGCTCGGGCAGCTCTCCCAGGAAAGTCTTGAGCAGCGTGGCCACGTCATTGGGGTGGAAGTCCCCAGACTGCAGGTCGACTTCGGCCCCGCTGTTGAGGAGCTCTTTCAGGGTCTGCTGGCGAACACTGTTCCCCGGCACCCCGAAACAGACCCTCTACGTGCAGATCTGAGTGCGTAGGGTTGAGATTATTCAAGTATCCTTATTAGAAGAACACATACTTTCCTCTAGGCTTCCTGGGGTTCTGAACACGAGCAGGTAGGAACCAGCAAGTAAAAACTTCTGAAATCTGATAATTCCAAGCCAGTTTGGGGCAATTTATTTGTGTGCACACTCACTCCTGGAATTTGGCTTTTTTAATTCTAGCTAAAACAAGAAAACATGACATGCACACTACTCCAAAACAAAAAGGTAAAATACTATCCACATTCATCAGTAGAAGGAGTGATTGCAGGCAAAGGGTTGTTCATCAAAATTTTCAGAACGTTTTGTTCTTCCCCAGCAAACAGTAATGACGTTGCTTTTCAAAGATTCTGGAATGCAGATGTAAAAACAACTTTTATTATTTAGAGGACTCACTTTTGCTGAGGTACTCAATGAGCTGGTAGATCTGGGCAATGCAGCTCTCTGTCAGTGTGGTTCCAAACACAATGCCTTTATCTGTGAAAGTATTAGAAGAGATGAGAGTGATGGATATAACCAAAAGTTACTGAAAGAGCTCTTCAATTTCATTTCTACATGCGACTTTAAGGCAGGCAGTCCCATAGACGGGCAGCGCAACACAGGTCTAAAGCTGACATTAACACTAAAGAACATGTCTGATGGCATCTCATACGCCACACTGAAAAACCTATACACAAGATCAAACAGGCAAGAAAAAAAAGCAGGTTGGCCTGTGTGTATTTATTGTCAGCTGTTAAATCCAAAAATAAGAAAATGGACATGAAGGGAAAGCCCCCTCTCTATCAGTACTGATCTTGCAGAACTGTTCCGAATTACATTTGCACGCATCCCTCACTTCCACAACACTGAAGTGATGCGTGCAGTTCATCATCATCCTTGTGTATGCTCATCCCAGGATTATAGTTAGTCATATTGCAAACATCTGCAGCCTTATGTCTTGGTTTACTATGATTACTTTAGTTATACCTTATAATGCATGTTGTGTGATTAAGCTATATCAGAAACTGTGGTAAAATATATATTCTGGTGGGAACTTTTCCACTATATTGTTTTGTACTGTCGCAAGGTTGTATGATAATTCATTCAATAGATATGATTCAATTAGCACTTCTTACAGCACTATTTCTGTTGGAATGTAACATTTAAGTTGCTCATTGATGCATTCTTCCATCTGACGTGGAGGAGGCGAAGAGAGTGGGTTAACATGCAGAATCAAACTCCAAACTCTGTCCACCGTTGATTAAGGCATGAATCTGACTGTGTCTCCTTATGGGCAGTGATACAAGGTTGGAAAAAAAATGGGGAGGGACTTACACCTCTATTAAGATCTGTGCCATAGCAGGATCAACAGTGGATGTATTGTACGCTGCAGCTACACATACCCACCCACAGGAAATGACATTCCTACAACAGTTACAGAAACATTGTGGTTAATTCAAAGGGAGTGATTGACTGACCTTTGCGTTTGAGGAAGTTGAAAGAGCGAAAGAAGCCTCCATTTCCACCTGTTGGCGTCTTAGGGCCCTCCTCACCAAGGAGCTGTGCAAACTCCGTCCCGGGTAGATCAATAAGGCGAGTAATGTTACTAAGCACCAGCTCCAGGAAAACATCAGGGTTCTCATGGCGGAGTTTCTCCACAAAAAAGTCTGGGCTGAAAAGGACTTGTGGTCGGTCAGAACAAGAGCCCCCGGGTGATTCCTCATGATTCATCACCATATTGCACACTACACCTCTGCTGGGGAGAGACAGGAAGATTGTAAACACATTTTTCTCATAGTCTGGGATGGGAAATCATACATACTTAATTATTAGGTCAAAAACACAGGCACCCAAGTCTGCTGCTTGATGCATTTTTTATGCTTTAAGTAGTGGACTTTATTAATAATCAATTAGGGATCATTGTTATATTCCTCTGCTGAAAAGCAACAGCATTACAAATGTGTATAAATAGGATACACAACCTATGTTCAATCGCCCAAGTTAATATTACCTGATACAGACATAGGCTTATTTTCTCCCTCCAGAGCCACAGCTGACATTTAACAACTGTTTTCACAGGCTGCAATATTAATAACAAGAAAATGGAACTTAATGTGTAAAATTGTCTTAGTGTCTCTTCAACCTCATCTTCACCCCCTTCTGTGTAGCCAATTCTGACAAAACCATTAGCATGTACTACCTCACAAATGACTACAAAGTTGAAACTACACTTCTGACCATTTCAGTGAAGCTTAAAGCTAAACAAAGGCGTTATTGATGTTGTGTTCCTTCCTTTACGTAACGTAGGAAGAGTGGGTTACCGGTATTATTACAATACTGCACTACTAACGTTAGCTAGCTAACCTACTTTTCTTTTTTTTTTAGCTCGTGTAACGTCAACGTTAGTTTGCTCAAACTTAGCTAACGTTAGCTAGCTTGCTACGTCAACCCATAACCTCTCAGCTAACGTTAGCTAGCTTGCTACGTCAACCCATAACCTCTCAGCTAACGTTAGCTAGCTTGCTACGTCAACCCATAACCTCTCAGCTAACGTTAGAGTGACAGCCCTTGTCAATCGGTCTCAATCAGTCTAAAATGTCTAAAGTTCAGCTTAAGACAAAGTAACGCTAACTCTGCGTCAATATAAATAAGATTAAACTGTATCATTGCTAGTCTCCACTGGTTCTTACCTTGTATTTTGTTTGTTTTCATCGACATCTTTACCCGCAGCCATGTTCAGTTTGAATCCTCCGCTGTTATCCTTCAGGTCACGCCCACAACGTCAACCATTGGTCGTTTGTCGATCGTGGGCGTGACAAGATGAGTCTGATTTGCCCATGTCCCTGACTGTGATTGGTCGGTTTGAATTCAGTAGCTTTTGTCAAGAGGAAAACAACCCTAACCCTAACCCTAACCCTAACCCAATCTGTAAGGAAATCAAGCGAAGTGCTCTGTACAAGTATACAACAATAACACATTCGTGGGAGTATTCACCCCTCTTAGTATAACACTCAACAGCACAAAATGCAAAATCACATTTCATCACAGCATTTCAATTGAATTTTTATTTCACACATATCTACATGTTCTTTATCATGTCTATCTCGTTGAATAGGAAAATGGAGACAAAATATAAATAGCAGTGGTACAATTACAATGTAAACAAAGATACTACAAAGTTGTAGAGCTACACAGCAAAAACAAAATAAAAGAATCACAAGTACAAAACTGACTTCATTTAAAGACAAAGTGTAGCAATTTTATGTTTATTAAATGGGTGGGTTTCAAGCAGAGAACAAAATAGTATGATACATTCTGTCTATGATAAAGGCAACCCTCTTGAATGTGTCTCTCTCTTTTTCATCATGAGCTTCATCACGAAAACGTGGTCTGTTACTAATAGTTAGTAGTGTCATCTTTACATTTGTTACACAATCATTTCTCAGTTTTGAGTGTCAGTAAACATATGAAAGATTTGATCTGCAGGGGCGGAGAAAGAGAGATCAGTAACAGAGCCTCGATGTTATAGGTTGGAAAACACCGGGCCCAAGTGTTACCAGAAGCTAGGGGTGGGAATCAGACGCCTCACGATACAATATAATTGTGATTTTAAACATATTGCAATATTCTGCAATATATTGCAATTTATTTTCTTTTTTTCCAACTTCAAATGTCTCCCAATCTGAAATTTTGTCCTGAAAGTGAAAAACCACAGGCCCGAAGGCCAGGAATGATCTGACTCCAATTATCTACACACTCTAATACAGCAATTGTGTTTAAAAAAAATGTTCAGGTGCCCATAACCACAACAAAGTGTCCTACACCAAGAGAAGCATCTGTGCCCTCAAGGGCTCGTCTGTGGACATCTCTTGCTCTTACCTGTCTACGAAAAGCCAGTTCACTCCCTATTAAGCCCCATTGGACCGAATTTGGTTGCAGCGTTCCACTGGGGGTGATTGCAGGCCAGTGCAAATCAAATGGGAGTCTATGGAGGTAGCCTAAATTTGCCTAAATTTGTCTCTTTCACCTGATTGCCATTGAGAAATCTGAGATTTGATTGTAGTTATTGCAAGTTCAACATGGATTACAGGTCAAAAGTTGAATGAACAAGTTCTTATGTCCTTTTAACATTTAACATGCTAACATTCTGCTAATGAATGCTGATTGGTCAGTGAAAGACTGATTACAACCAGAGATCTGAAGCGAAACCCGAATGTCAGAGTGAATATTTTGACGTGGTCTGTAAAACATCAGCAAATCTTTTAATAGCACACGTATTGACAGGGAGAGCCTAACATGTCAGCTGTGTTGTCGATGCCTCAACAGAAAAAAAGGAAATGCCTCAGAGCTCGCCTTTAAGCAGTATCTCTGGCCATATGATGTATACGACAACATAACAGAAATCTAACTCCCAGCAGTGTGTATTTCCTTTGCCTCCCATTTCAAATGCAACATTTAAATCACTAGACAAAAAATGATATCCCGAGAAAAGTGGATTTTGAGGGGTATAGCTTCATAGAGTCCCATTCATTCTGCACTTGCCTGTGATCACCCGCAGTGGAACTCTGGTGGAACTGCAACAAGTTCAGAAGCCGGCAGTATCGAGAGAGTGGACGTTCATCCCTTGTTAGAAGTTATTTGGTCTGGTTCAAGAACAGCGAGTTTGTCAATGGAAACTTATTTTTTCATCATATGCATCTCATGGGCTTTCAGAGGATATGAGGATTAGAGCTGTATCAGGCTTTAAAAGTTAGGCCCGACAAGGCCCGAGCCCGACAGAATTTGGCCCAAACCTGACAAGTACATTTTGATTGACAGCTTTTTAAAAGCCTGAACCCGTTTACAGCCTAACATTATTTATTAACATAATTTATTCATTACTATTGTAGGCTATAGGCCACTTGGAAGTTGGAACAAAGTAATAAAATAAGTCCTCGGTGTCGGTGTGTCTGCATGATACAAGCCTTCCGTGATCAGAAATCTGAGGAGCAGTTAATCATAGTCCTCAAAAAGAAAGGAACTACAACTACAACTAGTGCATGACCTCAACGCTCGAGAAAAAAGGGTCCCAGGAACTGCAGTCATGTTCTAGGAACTGCAAAATGACGTTTAGCACTTTTATGGTCTGTCATCAGATTGCGTAAATGTTTTTACACATACCACACCCCCCTGTATCCTTCTACCTGAACATTTAAGGTTTGTCTATCATTGCACAGTAATAATGGTAGTGCTGCTTTTTAATTAACTGTATAACTGGATTGGTTAGTGGTCATTTAAGGTCAACTATAAATGTATGTCCTTTTTTAAGGGAACAAGATAACATCTATTAAGAGTTCAAAAATACAAAACTTCCCCATCATTTTGTTTCTCGCAGAAGGTTTGAGGTTTCACACCTAACATGTCAGACAATCTCTCCATCTCAGTTCTATTTAAACTGTGTCAAGAGTCAAGAGAGATGTAAAAAAAACATCAAGTCATTACAAGTACTTTTAATGTGTTACATTTTTAATTTTTATTTTAATTAGGAACCATGTACAATTCTAAACAGAAATATTACCACATTGTACCAGAGTTAGCCTTAATTTACATCTGCAGTCCCCTGGTAGGTCACAATAAAAAACATACAAACAACACCCCAGCACCCCACCCCCAACGCATCCCCTACACACATACACACACACACACACACACACACACACACACACACACACACCACACACATACACACTTAGTGCGGATTGTTTTTTTGGGGACCCTTCATCAATATAATGAGGTCCCTAGCCCCTTACCCTAACCTTAACCTAATTCTAACCCTAATCCTGAAATTGAGTCTTAACCCTCAAATAGCCCTTTAAAGTTGCAGGGTACAGCATTTTGGCCCCATAAATTGTACCCCACCAGGGCATGAAGTTTCCTTTTTTTGACCCCTGCAACGCCTGCCACAAATAATGGCATGGCAAAATCTTTGTGAAGCCAACAGGATTGAACAGCAATCTTTTAACCAGCAACTTTATAGTGAAAACCTCTACCCTATCCTAACCTAGATTGATATTAAAATGTTTACAGGTTGGCAGGATGTCTTTAAAGCTGTACATTTTGTTGGTGACCCCATTTTTGAGTCACACACGCTCTCGTCTTTTTGGATATCAGAAACAAGGAAAGGAATTTGAACCGTTCTCACTTCCGCTTGGTGAGTGGCTGCACGTGGGACTGCTGGGATTGTCGCGAGTAATGAAAATGTGATACCCCGGCTTTTCAATCAATGTCTTCCTGTGATGCGGGCCCCTGATTGGTCTGGGCCTGTAAAAGAACAATCACTGCATATCCCTGCTTACTGAATCACTCAATTCTCATTGGTTCACCAGCCAACGTGGCAAAGATTGACAGTGGCAAATACTTCCTGCTCAAAATTACACCTGCATTTGGCGGGTGGGCGGGTGTTATTTTCATGCCCTGATTGTGACCCCATAAGTTTGTTTATTCCTGGTTTTTGGACCCCATGAACATAGTTAAACAACAAACACACACACACACACACACACTTTAATAGCCACACATACACTCTACACACACACACACACCACACACACACAAAGTCTTTAAAGCACTATCTTTTGTGGGGACCCATCATTGACATAATGCATTCCCTAGCCCCTCACCCTAACCTTAACCATCATTACTTAAAGCCTAACCCTAACCCTAATATAATTCTAACCCTAATCCTAAAACCAAGTCTTAGCTTGTGGGGTCCAGCATTTTGGCCCCACAAAGCTATTAGCAGGACCCCACAAATGTACACTGAACTCTCATTTTTTTTACCCCACAAACATGGTTAAAAAAGATCACCCACACACACACACACACACACACACGCTTCAAGTTTTTCACACCTCAGTGTTCTGCATGTCTCTACAAAGAGCAGCAACCTGACCGCAGAGAGACCAGAGAAAAGAACAATCACGCCATTTTCCATTCCCCCTCTTATGATTAACACTCTGCGCTTCATGCTGTTCAATGTAACTGCCTCAAAGGTCAAAGGTCAAATACATTCCTGGTCTATTATTACACCTGCAGACTGGGTGATGTATTCCCCTTTTAAGTTAATAGTTTGTAAAACAACATAAGTTTGTTGTATGGTGGGTATGTACTGGCATGTGAGTCATTGTGCATAATGATCAAAAGAGGAAGGAAATGTAGTCTTTAATAGCCTGATATACGTCTAATGCCCACTGACAGCAGAGGAGAGGCATCTTTAAAGACGACGTCCGTCTTCACTGTAAGTACAAACACTTTATTGATTAGTTTGATACTGTATACCTGCTGTGTACATTATTTTATCTTTTTATTGTGTCACAGGTACTCTACAGTTACATTAACCCATTAAAAGAATGATTTTGGGAAAAGGTGGTATTAAATGGCATGTGAAAATGAGTGGATCGAGTTGTTGTTTGAAAGGCAAACTTCCCCCCTAAAGCTAGAAATAGTAGTTTTGTGTACAAACGTGTAAACTCCGCAGAGGTTTTAATTTTTATTTTAATCAGCTCAAGATTGTTTTATTGATGCGATTGCTATTTCTTGCAGACATTATTTACCTGTTGATGTGTTTTGGTTATTTTCTCTGAAGTCCTGCAGATGAGGGAGCAGCTATGAGTTTAACTGCAGCGAGGGGGCATTTGTTTTCTTCCTACTCTCTGTTCCAGGTACTGTATATATTCATTTACAGTGGTGCTCATGAGTTCATGGCCCCCCTATAAGTTGACTAAAAAGAGGAATAAAAAAATCATGTTTTGGAAATTGATCTTATTGCCTTAATTAAAAAATGAGGTAAAATCCAACCTTTTAAAAATACACCAATTTTCTTTTAAATAAATAATGTATTGTAAATAAATAAATGTTCTTCCTTAAAATACAGGGGCATAAGTATACACCCCCCTATGTTAAAATACAGGGGGCATAAGTATACACCCCCTATGTTAAAATACAGGGGGCATAAGTATACACCCCTATGTTAAAATACAGGGGGCATAAGTATACACCCCCTATGTTAAAATACAGGGGGCATAAGTATACACCCCTATGTTAAAATACAGGGGGCATAAGTATACACCCCCCTATGTTAAAATACAGGGGGCATAAGTATACACCCCCCCTATGTTAAAATACAGGGGGCATAAGTATACACCCCCTATGTTAAAATACAGGGGGCATAAGTATACACCCCCTATGTTAAAATACAGGGGGCATAAGTATACACCCCCTATGTTAAAATACAGGGGGCATAAGTATACACCCCTATGTTAAAATACAGGGGGCATAAGTATACACCCCCTATGTTAAAATACAGGGGGCATAAGTATACACCCCCTATGTTAAAATACAGGGGGCATAAGTATACACCCCCCTATGTTAAAATACAGGGGGCATAAGTATACACCCCCTATGTTAAAATACAGGGGGCATAAGTATACACCCCCCCTATGTTAAAATACAGGGGGCATAAGTATACATCCCCTATGTTAAAATACAGGGGGCATAAGTATACACCCCCTATGTTAAAATACAGGGGCATAAGTATACACCCCCCTATGTTAAAATACAGGGGGCATAAGTATACACCCCCCATGTTAAAATACAGGGGGCATAAGTATACACCCCCTATGTTAAAATACAGGGGGCATAAGTATACACCCCCTATGTTAAAATACAGGGGCATAAGTATACACCCCCTATGTTAAAATACAGGGGGCATAAGTATACACCCCCTATGTTAAAATACAGGGGGCATAAGTATACACCCCCCTATGATAAAATACAGGGGGCATAAGTATACACCCCCCTATGATAAAATACAGGGGGCATAAGTATACACCCCTATGTTAAAATACAGGGGCATAAGTATACCCCCCCTATGTTAAAATACAGGGGGCATAAGTATACAGCCCCCTATGTTAAAATACAGGGGGCATAAGTATACACCCCCTATGTTAAAATACAGGGGGCATAAGTATACACCCCTATGTTAAAATACAGGGGGGCATAAGTATACACCCCCTATGTTAAAATACAGGGGGCATAAGTATACCCCCCTATGTTAAAATACAGGGGGCATAAGTATACCCCCCTATGTTAAAATACAGGGGCATAAGTATACCCCCCTATGTTAAAATACAGGGACATAAGTATACCCCCCTATGTTAAAATACAGGGGGCATAAGTATACACCCCCTATGTTAAAATACAGGGGGCATAAGTATACACCCCTATGTTAAAATACAGGGGGCATAAGTATACCCCCCTATGTTAAAATACAGGGGGCATAAGTATACCCCCCTATGTTAAAATACAGGGGGCATAAGTATACCCCCCCATGTTAAAATACAGGGGGCATAAGTATACCCCCCCTATGTTAAAATACAGGGGGCATAAGTATACCCCCCTATGTTAAAATACAGGGGGCATAAGTATACACCCCCTATGTTAAAATACAGGGGGCATAAGTATACACCCCCTATGTTAAAATACAGGGGGCATAAGTATACACCCCCCTATGTTAAAATACAGGGGGCATAAGTATACCCCCCCTATGTTAAAATACAGGGGGCATAAGTATACACCCCCTATGTTAAAATACAGGGGGCATAAGTATACACCCCCTATGTTAAAATACAGGGGCATAAGTATACACCCCCTATGTTAAAATACAGGGGGCATAAGTATACACCCCTCTATGTTAAAATACAGGGGAATAAGTATACACCCCTCTATGTTAAAATACAGGGGGCATAAGTATACACCCCCTATGTTAAAATACAGGGGCATAAGTATACACCCCCCTATGTTAAAATACAGGGGGCATAAGTATACACCCCCCTATGGTAAATTCCCATAGAAGCAGGCAGATTTGTATTATTAAAGGCCAGTTATTTCATGGATCCAGAATAAAGTGTTACTTATCAATAAGCAACACTTTGCCTTTGGACTTCTCCATCTTTGTGTTCACTGTGGCTTAATGCAGATACGACCTAATTAAAAAGTCAGATATGCCCATGCATTTTTAAACACATAGTTTATTATTAACATAAGATTCCAAATGAAAGAAATAGTTCCCCAAAATGCTGATGTAAGACATCTTTGTCTTATATATGCAGTGAGCCACTCTAGCGCCAAGTAGCTTTTGGTCAAAGTGTTTGTCATCTAGCGAGTTTTCATATTTGAGAACCTCAATAAATTTCCATCCTTATTTTTATGTTCTGAGTCTGATTGTGTTTCCCTGTGCTCTGTGTTGCAGTGATACAGGGCCAGAGTGAATGGGGAGTGACTTACCCTTCCACTCCGATCTGTGCCTTCAAGGGATCAACCGTTACCATAACGGGCACCTACCGATACCCATCCACAATAAGTAATCAAACTACAGAAGTTCTAGAAAGATTATGGTTTACTAAAGGGGAAAATAAGGAACCTGTAGATCTGAAGAAGGACTCAGACTACACAGGTCGTGTGCAGTATAACTGTGTTGAGAAGAGCTGCACTCTGACAATCACAGACCTGAGAGAGAACGACTCGGCTGAGTACAAGTTCAGGTTCAAAACAAACCAAGAAGGTGGAGGATATACTGGTTCACCTGGAGTCACTTTGTCTGTTACTGGTAATATTTTAATGGAATATTTGTTTCCAATTGTTTTCCTGTTAGTCTATTTGCATGCATGTACTTTAATGGTTTAGTTTGAAAAGAAATTTCTGCTCTCTTTTGACAGTTCCAGACCTCCAGGTGCAGGTGACAAGATCATCGACCCAGGGAGAGCTGAAGTGTCACAGCAGCTGTAATGTACCTGCTAATCCTTCATATGTCTGGTACAATAACGGACAGAAAATGGACGGACACACATCTTCTTCTCTCAGCGTCTCAGTTGAAGACAACGGCAGCTATTCCTGTGCTGTTACAGGATATGAAGATCACCGATCTCCTCCAGTGTGTGAGTTACTCCAGTGTCAATAATAAAAGACTAAACTTAGAAGACAATAGTTTTTTTTTTGACAAATTCAGAACTTTCTGTATAATATTTACTTGTTTTCACTCTGTTGTCAGAACAGATTACACAGAGTTCTGAAATATATACTGAAATAATACAGTACATGCACAAATGGAGTTGTCACAGTGAGGGGAGGGGCAGTTGGGGGGGGGGGGGGGTGGACGGACAACATCCTAGTGGTGGTAGTAGATTGCTTGTTACACACACACACACACACACACACACACACACACACCATTATACCAATATATACCATACACCAATAAGTTAACTTGTTTTCATGTTATCGTCTCCAGATGCTCCAAAGGTTGTCTCCCTGTCTCTGACTCCTGCTGGGGAAGTCAGAGAGAACAGTAGAGTGACTCTGACCTGTAGCAGTGATGCTAACCCAGCAGCAGCTTATACCTGGTACAAGAATGGTTCTCCTCTAAATGAAAATGCAAAGCTTGTCTTCAGCTCCATCCAGTCCTCTGACTCTGGACAGTATAACTGTGCAGCTGAGAACCAGCTGGGGAAAAGGACATCTGAATCCATCTTTATTGATGTGAAATGTGAGGAAGCACCTTTTAATATAATAAGCAACATCATTTTATGTTAGGCTTACTTTGCTGATCATACCTGCTTCCTTGAGCTCTTCGCATTCACAGCTGTAGGTCACTGAACAGCCATGGCTGATAAAAAGGTCGTTTTTGTTGCTGTTGGCATCAGTTAAACGAACAGCAGTCACATAACTGTAAATTATCATAATGTTTTCACACACACTATAAAAAAAGAGTTCAGATTTCAAAAGTGGGCGGAAAAGGTGAGCATCAAGCTATACTAACCCACCTTACTTAATGCCAAATGGAGATTTATCCAACCTTTTCTGTAGAAAATGTAAATGTTCATATTTTGTTAAATGTTTTTCCCTCCAGATGCTCCGAAGCGTCCCTCTGTGTCTGCTGAGATAGTGGAGGGCAGTTCAGTGACTCTGACCTGTAGCAGTGATGCTAACCCAGCAGCTAACTACACCTGGTACAAGGAGAATGAAGACTCACCAAAAGCATCAGGACAGATCTTCACCATCACTGATGTTAGACCTGAACACAATGGGAATTATTTCTGTGAAGCCCAGAACAGACTAGGACGTCAGAACTCCACCTTACCTCTGATTGTTGTAGCAGGTAAGTTTTTCCACTTTCACCTGCACAGACACCTGTTAACTGCACCAGACCTGATTCACATGAGAATATGTAGCAACCCAGAAAATGAAAATCCATTGTGTGCATTTCCTGTGTTCAGGGAGGAACCTCCATCATGTTGAGGTGGATGACACTGACTGACTGATTTATCATTTATCTGATCCTACTAATGACATGAATCATGTATTTATCTATATTTCCAGGGAATTCAACAACAATAATGAATATCATCTGGCCGACTGTGGTGGCCCTGTTGCTGATTCCTCTGCTGCTCCTGAGTCTGTGGGCGAGGTAAAACCCCACCAAATCCATCAGTTCAGCAGTCGCCGTTGTTTTATTTTCTTCTTCTAACTTCCTTTAGTTTCTCAGTTGTGAATTGCATCATGTTGCATTCTTTATTTGTTGTTGTAGTTTGACTCAATTCAGAAGAAAGAAGAAGACAACTCTGAGACCCACCATTGAACCACATGATTATGTAGAGGTAGAGGTGAGACACACACACACACACACACACACACACACACACTTACAGTGATTAGTTTAGTGATTAGGTTTTGGAAGGAAAAGGGAAGTAGGTGGTTGTACAGGAGAAAAAGACAACCAGAGGAAAAGGTGAAGGACCTGAGTGAGACAGAGTGTCAGAAAGTAGAGAGAATAATACTGAACTAACCTGAACGACCAGCTGGTGGGACCTGGACTGGCTGGTTACCCCCTGTATACAGACTGTTGTGGATGAGGACCCGCTTGTGGAATAGCTGTGGATAGAAGACAATGCGAATGGATTGAATCCCCTCCTATACGCTGTAAATTATCCTGAATAAACTTTCCAACTGTACTCCTGGTGCCGTCTTCTGTTATTGAACTGGTGACATGGAAACCACAAAATATATAATATATATATATATATATATATATATATATATATATATATATATACAGTATATACGGTTATAATAACTTGGCTTATAAATGCTCTACAAGGTGAAGAAATTGTAAAGTGAATTATCAGCAAATAATTTACATTTAAACATGATAAAAAATGTTTGTGATAAACTCTTAATATATGCAGTTATCATGAGTGAGGTCCTCATGTTGTCGTCTCTCCCCATCAGGCAGACTCTATTCCTGATTATGAGAACGTCTCAAGCCCTGCAGCTCAGACAGAAGACCCTGAGGAGGATGAAGACCTGGTATGAAGTCCAGCACACATACACACACACCTCTAAAAATATTTGGACAAAGTATATTTTGATACTTTGGCAACATTGCTCAATATATATATATATATATATATATATATATATATATATACAGTGAAGAAAATAAGTATTTGAACACCCTGCTATTTTGCAAGTTCTCCCACTTAGAAATCATGGAAGGGTCTGAAATTGTCATCGTAGGTGCATGTCCACTGTGAGAGACATAATCTAAAATAAAATATCCAGAAATCACAATGTATGATTTTTTAACTATTTATTTGTATGATACAGCTGCAAATAAGTATTTGAACACCTCACCTGTCTATCAGCTAGAATTCGGACCCTCAAAGACCTGTTAGTCTGCCTTCAAAATGTCCACCTCCACTCCATTTATTATCCTAAATTAGATGCACCTGTTTGAGGTCGTTAGCTGCATAAAGACACCTGTCCACCCCATATAATCAATACGAATCCAACTACTAACATGGCCAAGACCAAAGAGCTGTCCAAAGACAGAGACAAAATTGTACACCTCCACAAGGCTGGAAAGGGCTACGGGGAAATTGCCAAGCAGCTTGGTGAAAAAAGGTCCACTGTTGGAGCAATCATTAGAAAATGGAAGCAGCTAAACATGTCAATCTGTCACTGTCAATCTCCCTCGGACTGGGGCTCCATGCAACATCTCACCTCGTGGGGTCTCAATGATCCTAAGAAAGGTGAGAAATCAGCTCAGAACTACATGGGAGGAGCTGGTCAATGACTTGAAAAGAGCTGGGACCACCGTTTCCAAGGTTACTGTTGGTAATACACTAGGACGTCATGGTTTGAAATCATGCACGGCACGGAAGGTTCCCCTGCTTAAACCAGCACATGTCAAGGCCCGTCTTAAGTTTGCCAATGACCATTTGGATGATCCAGAGGAGTCATGGGAGAAAGTCATGTGGTCAGATCATAATTCCACTAACCGTGTTTGGAGGAAGAAGAATGATGAGTACCATCCCAAGAACACCACCCCTACTGTGAAGCATGGGGGTGGTAGCATCATGCTTTGGGGGTGTTTTTCTGCACATGGGACAGGGCGACTGCACTGTATTAAAGAGAGGATGACCGGGGCCATGTATTGTGAGATTTTGGGGAACAACCTCCTTCCCTCAGTTAGAGCATTGAAGATGGGTCAAGGCTGGGTCTTCCAACATGACAATGACCCGAAGCACACAGCCAGGAGAACCAAGGAGTGGCTCTGTAAGAAGCATATCAAGGTTCTGGCGTGGCCTAGCCAGTCTCCAGACCTAAACCCAATAGAGAATCTTTCGAGCTCAAACTCCGAGTTTCTCAGGGACAGCCCAGAAACCTGACTGATCTAGAGAAGATCTGTGTGGAGGAGTGGGCCAAAATCCCTTCTGCAGTGTGTCAAACCTGGTGAAGAACTACAGGAAACGTTTGACCTCTGGAACTGCAAACAAAGGCTACTGTACCAAATATTAACATTGATTTTCTCAGGTGTTCAAATACTTATTTGCAGCTGTATCATACAAATAAATAGTTAAAAAATCATACATTGTGATTTCTGGATATTTTTTTTAGATTATGTCTCTCACAGTGGACATGCACCTACGATGACAATTTCAGACCCCTCCATGATTTCTAAGTGGGAGAACTTGCAAAATAGCAGGGTGTTCAAATACTTATTTTCCTCACTGTATATACAGTATATATATATACTGTATATATATATATATATATATATATATATATATATATA
This sequence comes from Etheostoma perlongum, assembly GCA_026937815.1. Classification (NCBI taxonomy): domain Eukaryota; kingdom Metazoa; phylum Chordata; class Actinopteri; order Perciformes; family Percidae; genus Etheostoma; species Etheostoma perlongum. The sequence continues at coordinate 31,179,972 of CM049372.1, forward strand.
TATATATATACATATCTCATAATGAATGTTCAAGGTGAAGAAGGTATTTCTGAATTTCTGAAGGAGGTAGGAATTATCAGCAAATAATTTACATTTAAACATGATAAAAAAATGTTTGTGATAAACTCTTAATATATGCAGTTATCATGAGCGAGGTCCTCATGTTGTCGTCTCTCCCCATCAGGCAGACTCTATTCCTGATTATGAGAACGTCTCAGACCCTGCATCTCAGACAGAAGACCCTGAGGAGGAGGAAGACCTGGTATGAAGTCCAGCACACACACACACACACACACACAAAAATGCTGTGTTTGTTTAGTGATACATTTGTCTGTACATATTTATTTTATTTCTCCTATGTCTTTACATTATTAGAATGTTTTTCTTCATTTTATATTGCTTAATACCTTTTTTATACAAATGGATTGATGTAATTGATATGAATCCATCCTAATATTGTGTTCCGTCTGAATATTTGGAGAAAGTGTATTTTGATACTTTTCATGCCAACAAAGCCCCTTTGAATTGAATAGAATTGAGAGAGTGAGATAAAATATATTTATATATACAGTATATACAGTATATACACATATAAACATATATGTACACACATATAGATACACACACATATATATATATACATATATATATACAAACATATGTATATACACACATATATACACACATACAGTATATATTCATACACTGTACATATATACACATACATACATACATATATACATACACACACATATATATACATATACACACATATATACACATGTACATATGTATATATATATATACATACATATATATACATATATACACATATATGTATGTGTGTGTATATATACACATATCTCATGAATGCTCTACAAGGTGAAGATGGTGTTTAGTGAATTATCTGCAAATAATTTACATTTAAACAAAAATGTTTGTGTTAAACTCGTAATATATGCAGTTATCATGAACGAGGTTCTCATTTTGTCGTCTCTCCCCATCAGTCAGACTCTTGTGTTGATTATGAGAACGTCTCAGACCCTGCAGCTCAGACAGAAGACCCATAGGAAGACCTGGTGTGAAGTCCAGTCAGGTTAGAGCCTCCTGCATCCAATAAAACCGTCCCACTTCAGATTTACAGTCTCAGGTCATCCGTAACTTTACACCAGTTTCATGTGATCTTCTGCAGATGCAGTTGGACCAGAGGCGGGACTCACCTGATGGAAACAAAGCAGTACGACATTGAAATCTCCCTGTGGAGAGCGAGGCTGTGGAGGATGCGGGGGATGTGGATACATTTACCTTCAACTCCAGAAGATTTTATGGTCAGTTTTGAGCAGCAGCAGCAGGTAGGAGTCAGCAGCAGCATGGAGCAGAACCTTTAGAAGAACGTGGTGCTGGCAGCTTAAACTGAATCATGTCGAGACATCAAACATGATTTATTGTTCAGATCTGCTGATGAGGGGGACAAACTCAAAACTATTTCTAGGAAATAACTCACCAAAATGTTATTTGGGTTTCTTCACATGCAGTTAATTAGAGAGAAACATTTCAATTCTCAGTTTTTTAGTTTATTTGTACCTGTGCAGGTACATAACATAACTGGACTCAGTTCAGGATTTGACTTGGTATGCAAATTGATATTTTTTGTAGTAAATTACTTTTAAGAAATATATTTCACCCTGTAACATCACACCTGTCCTGGCAGAGAAAGCCAGTAAAGTCCAACTCTTCCAGCATGTACAGTTTATTATTACACAAAGCATACTCTCCTTTGCTAGGTGGGTCATTTCTATGTATTGGATGTATTATTTGTTGTTGTTGAACATCATGCCACCCTCTCACTGCTGCAGAGGGAGATAGTGTGCAGGTGCAAGCTTTTGATATCAGCTTTTTAAATGCTTTCTGTCTTCATTCTTCAGAATGACGTTTTTATTGATCAGTGATGAGTGTAAATAAAATGTAAATCACTTGGTATGCTCTGACTTTGTTTTTTACTTGCCCATTATTTGTCCATCTGTAAAACTTGTCACAGTGTAATGAACTTCTTCTCTGGTGAACAACCTAAAACAGCAACTGCCTGATGGAGTAAAACGGACTCTGTCCTTCCACTGCAGCTCAACACTTCAAGGAAAGAGCTAATTACATTCTAGATGTCCACTTGGTTTGTCTAACTCAAACAGCTAAAGTCTCATATTACTTATTTCATGGCTAGTATGAACAAGTGGAATTATTGCAGAAACCAAAAACCTGATTCTGTACATATATATGTGGGCAGTTGACTATTGTTTTACGATACAGATTCATTAGTTTATGACTTTTATTGCCTTTTCAACATAGCCGAGAGGAATTTGGTTTGCTGAGTCCATGCGAAACATAATAACCCCACCTCACACTCCATATCCACCTGGGGGGATAAACTTAAAGCGCCCATATTAGGCTCATGTTCAGGTTCATAATTGTATTTCGAGGTTGTACCAGAATAGGTTTATATGGTTTAATTTTAAAAAAACACCATATTTTTGTTGTACTGCACATTGCTGCAGCTCCTCTTTTCCCCCTGTGTGTTGAGCTCTCTGGTTTAGCTACAGAGTGAGACATCTCACTTCTGTTCCATCTTTGTTGGGAGTCACACATAAGACCTAGATAAGGACTACTAGCCAGTCAGAAGCAGAGTATGAGGGCCCTGACAGTACCTAGGTAAGGACTACTAGCCAGTCAGAAGCAGAGTATGAGGGCCCTGACAGTACCTAGGTAAGGACTACTCAGAAGCAGAGTAGCCAGTCAGAAGCCAGTCAGAAGCAGAGTATGAGGGGCCCTGACAGTACCTAGGTAAGGACTACTAGCCAGTCAGAAGCAGAGTATGAGGGCCCTGACAGTACCTAGGTAAGGACTACTAGCCAGTCAGGGAGCAGAGGGTATGAGGGCCCTGACAGTACCTAGGTAAGGACTACTAGCCAGTCAGAAGCAGAGTATGAGGCCCTGACAGTACCTAGGTAAGGACTACTAGCCAGTCAGGAGCAGAGTATGAGGGCCCTGACAGTACCTAGGTAAGGACTACTAGCCAGTCAGAAGCAGAGTATGAGGGTCCCTGACACTAGCCAGTCACCTGAGGTAATGACTACTAGCCAGTCAGGAGCAGAGTATGAGGGCCCTGACAGTACCTAGGTAAGGACTACTAGCCAGTCAGGAGCAGGTAGTATGCCAGGGCCCTGACAGTACCTAGGTAAGGACTACAGTACCTAGGTAGCCAGTCAGGAGCAGAGTATGAGGGGCCCTGACAGTAGCTAGGTAAGGACTACTAGCCAGTCAGAAGCACAGTACCTATGAGGGCCCTGACAGTACCTAGGTAAGGACTACTAGCCAGTCAGGTCAGCAGAGTATGAGGGCCCTGACAGTACCTAGGTAAGGACTACTAGCCAGTCAGAAGCAGAGTATGAGGGTCCTGACAGTACCTAGGTAAGGACTACTAGCCAGTCAGAAGCAGAGTATGAGGGTCCTGACAGTACCTAGGTAATGACTACTAGCCAGTCAGGAGCAGAGTATGAGGGCCCTGACAGTACCTAGGTAAGGACTACTAGCCAGTCAGAAGCAGAGTATGAGGGCCCTGACAGTACCTAGGTGAGAACTACTAGCCAGTCAGAAGCAGAGTATGAGGGCCCTGACAGTACCTAGATGAGGACTACTAGCCAGTCAGAAGCAGAGTATGAGGGCCCTGACAGTACCTAGGTAAGGACTACTAGCCAGTCAGATGCAGAGAATGCTAGCAGGTAATGACTAGCCAAGCATTATAACATGTGTTACAAAGTGATCTAGCCAGTCAGGGTGAGGGTCCTGACAGTACCAGCTCAGAAGCAGAGTGCATGAGGGTCCTGACAGTACCCAGGTAAGGACTAACGTGCATAAAAAGATATATAACACAATTCAGGAAATTATAACATGGGGGAAGCCAAACAGCAAAATATGAGCACTTTAAAACATAAGTCATACATTATTATTAAAACAAGTATTCCCAGACATATACAGTTTAATAAGTGAATCCAGGGGCGGATTGGGACAAAAATCCAGCCGTGGCCCTGTCGCCACACCAGCCTGCATTACCACGTCCATGCATGAAATCATGCAAGCAATAAAAGCCCATCCTATATTTATTTATTCACACTAACCATAACCTAATTCTAACCCTAATCCTGAAATTGAGTCTTAACCCTTAAATAGCCCTTTAAAGTTGCGGGGTACTGCATTTTGGCCCCATAAATATATCGTGACTAGGGCATGAAGTTTACTTTTTTGACCACTTGCCACCTGCTTTTGAAACCAACAGGATTGAACAGCAACTTTAAGCGACTTTATAGTTAAAAAACCTTACAGCGTACATTGATGAATGTTTACAGGTTGGCAGGACGTCTTTCGCTGTACATTTTGTTGGTGAGATTTTCTAGTCACGCATGTCTCGTCTTCATATCAGAAACAAGGAAAGGAATTTGAACCGTTCTCACTCCCGCTTGGTGAGTGGCTGCACGTGGGACTGCTGGGATTGCCGCGAGTAATGAAAATGCGATAGGGGGCCCCGGCTGTCAATCAATGTCTTCCTGTGATGTGGGCCCCTGATTGGTCTGGGCCTGTAAGCAACTGCATATCCTGCTTACTGAATCACTCAATGCTCATTGGCTACCAGCCAACGTGGCAGGTAGATTGACAGTGTTACCCGCCAGTTGCAAAATCCACCCGCATTTGGCGGGTGGGCGGGTGTTAATTTCATGCCCTGATTGTGACCCCACAAGTATACTGTATTCCTGGTTTTTGGACCCCATGAACATAGTTAAACAACAACACACACACACACACACACAAAGTTCGTGGCACTATCTTTGTGGGGACCCATCATTGACATGATGCATTCCCTAGCCCCTCACCCTAACCTTAACCATCATAACTAAATGCCTAATCCTAACTCTAACCTCTACCCTAATCCTAACCTAATTTTAACCCTAATCCTAAAACCAAGTCTTAGATCTCAAATATCTCTTTAAAGTTGTGGGGTCCAGCATTTTGGCCCCACAAAGCTATTGGGACCCCACAAGTACACTGAACTCTTTTTTTTTGGACCCCACAAACATGGTTAAAAAAGATCACACACACACACACACACACACACACGCTTCAAGCTTTTCGCACCTCAGTGTTCTGCATGTCCCCCCTAGACTTTTTAAGGAGGTTTTCCCCACTGTGGGACCATCTGTTGTTACAGTTATAAATCGTAGTCTGACCTCGGGTGTGGTCCCTGAAATTTTAAAACATGCAGTAATTCAACCTCTGATTAAAAAACCTGCTCTAGATCCGTCAGTTCTTGCAAATTTCAGGCCTATTTCTAAATTGCCTTTCCTTTCAAAAATCTTAGAGAAGATTGTGCACAGTCAATTATTGGCCTTTTTGGAAGAACATAAAATACTAGAGGTTTTCCAGTCCGGTTTCAAAACCTTGCACAGTACCGAAACCGCTCTTTTAAGAGTTTTTAATGATATCTTTTTAGCGACTGACTCTGGCGACTGTGTTATCCTTGTGCTTTTAGATCTAACCGCTGCATTTGACACAGTGGATCATGAAATACTGATTTCTCGTTTAAGGCAGTGGGTGGGCATCAGTGGTATAGCACTGGAGTGGTTTAGGTCATATTTAGAGGCTCGAACTTTTTGTTTAGCATAGGTGATTTTGTATCTTCCTCTGCTCCTCTCTCGTGTGGGGTCCCACAGGGCTCAGTCCTCGGCCCTCTACTTTTTCTTTTGTATTTGCTTCCACTTGGTTCCATACTTAGAAAGTACGGCATTTCTTTCCACTGTTATGCAGATGACAGTCAGATTTATGTACCTCTTAAAAAGAAAAACGATAACTCAGTTGGACAACTACTAAATTGTCTTGACGACATAAAGCCTGGATGGCTCTGAACTTTTTAAGTTTCAATGATAAAAAACAGAAGTGACGGGTTTTGGAGGCACCACTGGGACCCTGCCTGTAGATTTGGGCTCCTTGGTACCCTATATTAAATCTAACATTACAAACCTAGGAGTGAAAGTGGACCCTGAGCTTAAATTTGACAATCAAATCAAAGCTGTTGTCAAATCAAGCTTCTTTCATTTGAGGCAACTGGCCAAAATAAAGCCAATTTTGTCAAGGCAACATTTTGAAACTGCAATCCATGCCTTTATAACTACTACGGCTGGACTACTGTAATTCATTATATGTGGGGGGTTAGTGGGTCCTCCATCGGCCGTCTCCAGATGATACAAAATGCAGCAGCACGTCTTTTAACGGGTACACGTAAACATGAGCACATCTCCCCTATTTTAGCTTCACTACACTGGCTTCCTATTCAATTTAGGATCCATTTTAAAATTCTGTTATTTGCTTTTAAATCACTAAATGGTCTTGCCCCGCCATACCTCTCTCAGCTTCTACACTCTTATAAACCTGTCCGCGCTCTCAGGTCAGATGATCAGCTGCTCCTGACTGTGCCTAAAACTAAGCGTAAGCTCAGAGGGGACCGTGCTTTTGCTGTGTCTGCCCCTAAACTATGGAACGATCTGCCTTTGCATGTAAAACAGGCCTCTTCTTTATCTGTTTTTAAGGCCCTTCTTAAAACCCATCTTTTCTCTTTGGCTTTTGACACATAGTACAGATGTCGACTTCATTTACTTGTTCTTATTTGTTACTTTGTGTGTTTTAATTGTATGGTTGTTGATTATAAATATGTTTTTGTTTGTGTTTCTGTACAGCACTTTGGTCAACTTTGGTTGTTGTAAAGTGCTTAACAAATAAAGTTGGTATGGTATGGTATGTCTCTGCAAAGAGCAGCAACCTGACCGCAGAGAGAACAGAGAAGAGACAAACCAAGAAAGAACAATCACGCCATTTTCCATTCCCCCTCTTATGATTAACACTCTGCGCTTCATTCTGTTCAATGTAACTGCCTCAAAGGTCAAAGGTCAAATACATTCCTGGTCTATCATTACATCTGCAGACTGTGTGACGTATTCCCCTTTTAAGTTAATAGTTTGTAAAACAACATAAGTTTGTTGTATGGTGGGTATGTGTTGGCATGTGAGTCATTGTGCATAATGACCAAAAGAGGAAGGAAATGTAGTCTTTAATAGCCTGATATCCGTCTAATGCCCACTGACAGCAGAGGAGAGGCATCTTTAAAGACGACGTCCGTCTTCACTGTAAGTACAAACACTTTATTGATTAGTTTGGTACTGTATACCTGCTGTGTACATTATTTTATCTTTTTATTGTGTCACAGGTACTCTACAGTTACATTAACCCATTAAAAGAATGATTTTGGGAAAAGGTGGTATTAAAATGACGTGAAAATGAGTGGATCGGAGTTGTTTGAAAGGCAAACTTCCCCGAAAAGCTAGAAATAGTAGTTTTGTGTACAAACGTGTAAACTCCGCAGAGGTTTTATTTTTATTTTAATCAGCTCAAGATTGTTTTATTGATGCGATTGCTATTTCTTGCAGACATTATTTACCTGTTGATGTGTTTTGGTTATTTTCTCTGAAGTCCTGCAGATGAGAGGAGCAGCAATGAGTTTAACTGCAGCGAGGGGATTTGTTTTCTTCCTACTCTCTGTTCCAGGTACTGTATATATTCATTTACAGTGGTGCTCATGAGTTCATGGCCATGCTTAAGTTGACTAAAAAGAGGAATAAAAAAATCATGTTTTGGAAATTGATCTTATTGCCTTAATTAAAAAATGAGGTAAAATCCAACCTTTAAGGACACCAATTTTCTTTGTGAATAAATAATGTATTGTAAATAAATAAATGTTCTTCCTTAAAATACAGGGGGCATAAGTATACACCCCCCTATGTTAAAATACAGGGGGCATAAGTATACACCCCCTATGTTAAAATACAGGGGGCATAAGTATACACCCCTATGTTAAAATACAGGGGGGCATAAGTATACACCCCCTATGTTAAAATACAGGGGGCATAAGTATACACCCCTATGTTAAAATACAGGGGGCATAAGTATACACCCCCCTATGTTAAAATACAGGGGGCATAAGTATACACCCCCTATGTTAAAATACAGGGGGCATAAGTATACACCCCCTATGTTAAAATACAGGGGGCATAAATATACATCCCCTATGTTAAAATACAGGGGGCATAAGTATACACCCCCCTATGTTAAAAATACAGGGGGCATAAGTATACACCCCCTATGTTAAAATACAGGGGGTATACACCCCTATACAGGGGGCATAAGTATACCCCCCTATGTTAAAATACAGGGGCATAAGTATACACCCCCCATGTTAAAATACAGGGGCATAAGTATACACCCCTATGTTAAAATACAGGGGCATAAGTATACACCCCCTATGTTAAAATACAGGGGGCATAAGTATACACCCCCTATGTTAAAATACAGGGGGCATAAGTATACACCCCCTATGTTAAAAATACAGGGGGCATAAGTATACACCCCTATGTTAAAATACAGGGGCATAAGTATACCCCCTATGTTAAAAAAATACAGGGGGGCATAAGTATACACCCCTATGTTAAAATACAGGGGGCATAAGTATACACCCCTATGTTAAAAATACAGGGGCATAAGTATACACCCCTATGTTAAAATACAGGGGGCATAAGTATACACCCCTATGTTAAAATACAGGGGCATAAGTATACACCCCCCTATGTTAAAATACAGGGGCAAGTATACACCCCCTATGTTAAAATACAGGGGCATAAGTAAACACCCCCTATGTTAAAATACAGGGACATAAGTATACACCCCCTATGTTAAAATACAGGGGGGCATAAGTATACCCCCTATGTTAAAAATACAGGGACATAAGTATACACCCCCCTATGTTAAAATACAGGGGGCATAAGTATACACCCCCCTATGTTAAAATACAGGGACATAAGTATACACCCCCCTATGTTAAAATACAGGGGCATAAGTAAACACCCCCCTATGTTAAAAACAGGGGCATACAGGGAAAATACATAAGTATACACCCCCATGTTAAAAATACAGGGGGCATAAGTATACACCCCATGTTAAAATACAGGGGCCCCCCCTATGTTAAAATACAGGGGGCATAAGTATACACCCCCATGTTAAAATACAGGGGGCATAAGTATACACCCCCCTATGGTAAATTCCCATAGAAGCAGGCAGATTTGTATTATTAAAGGCCAGTTATTTCATGGATCCAGAATAAAGTGTTACTTATCAATAAGCAACACTTTGCCTTTGGACTTCTCCATCTCTGTGTTCACTGTGGCTTAATGCAGATACGACCTAATTAAAAAGTCAGATATGCTTATGCATTTTTAAACACATAGTTTATTATTAACATAAGATTCCAAATGAAAGAAATAGTTCCCCAAAATGCTGATGTAAGACATCTTTGTCTTATATATGCAGTGAGCCGCTCTAGCGCCAAGTAGCTTTTGGTCAAAGTGTTTGTCATCTAGCGAATTTTCATATTGGAGAACCTCAATAAATTTCCATCCTTATTTTTATATTCTGAGTCTGATTGTGTTTCCCTGTGCTCTGTGTTGCAGTGATACAGGGCCAGAGTGAGTGGGGAGTGACTTACCTTTCCACCCCTTCCACTCCGATCTATGCCTTCAAGGGATCAACCGTTACCATAACGTGCACCTACCGATACCCATCCACAATAAGTAATCAAACTACAGAAGTTCTAGAACAATTATGGTTTACTAAAGGTACAAATCCTGAACCTGTAGACCTGAGGAAGGACTCAGACTACACAGGTCGGTGCAGTATAACTGTGTTGAGAAGAGCTGCACTCTGACAATCACAGACCTGAGAGAGAGCGACTCGGCTGAGTACAAGTTCAGGTTCACAACAAACCAAGAAGGTGGAGGATATACTGATTCACCTGGAGTCACTTTGTCTGTTACTGGTAATATTTTAATGGAATATTTGTTTCCAATTGTTTTCCTGTGAGTCTACTTGCATGCATGTACTTTAACCCTCATGTTGTCCTCGGGTCAAATTAACCCGTTGTCCTATATCAATGTTCATTTTAACTACCCAAAATAACATGATTGATTCCACACAACGCTCTTTGCCAAGTACAAATCTCTACTTTCATTAATTTTGGGGCGTCTTATTCAATTTTATAGCATTGTAAAACAAATGGAAGTGTTTCTGAAATAGTATTGAGTAAAAGTTGACATATTCCAGTCTGTGATTATCATCAACATCCATTCCTTTAATTTTAGTCTCAATAATTCCTAATTTCTGCTTTTCTAACTCAAACATTAGGTATAATTTCCTATAATGAGGTTTATTGACCATAAATTCCAAAAATAACTGTAAAGCTAAACTTAATAAGTTAGTGTTACGTTGTGGTGAACATTGAAAAAAGCATCAAAAGTGTTGAAAAAAGGGACTAATGTAAGAAAAAAAGTTAAAAACATCGATAAAATGCATCAACAAAAGTGTAGATTTTCAATTTGGACGGACAACATCCTAGTGGTGGTAGTAGATCGCTTGTTACACACACACACACACACACACACACACACACACACACACCATTTGACCACATTTTCTCATTAAAGTTAACTTATTTTCATGTTATCGTCTCCAGATGCTCCAAAGGTTGTCTCCCTGTCTCTGACTCCTGCTGGGGGAAGTCAGAGAACAGTAGAGTGACTCTGACCTGTAGCAGTGATGCTAACCCAGCAGCTTATACCTGGTACAAGAATGGTTCTCCTCTAAATGAAAATGCAAAGCTCGTCTTCAGCTCCATCCAGTCCTCTGACTCTGGACAGTATTACTGTACAGCTGAGAACAAACTTGGGCAAAGGACATCTGAATCCATCTTTATTGATGTGAAATGTGAGGAAGCACCTTTTAATATAATAAGCAACATCATTTTTGTTAGGCTTACTTTGCTGATCATACCTGCTTCCTTGAGCTCTTCGCATTCACAGCTGTAGGTCAGTGAACAGCCATGGCTGATAAAAAGGTTGTTTTTGTTGCTGTTGGCATCAGTTAAACGAACAGCAGTCACATAACTGTAAATTATCATAATGTTTTCACACACACTATAAAAAAAGAGTTCAGATTTCAAAAGTGGGCGGCCAAGGTGAGCATCAAGCTATACTAACCCACCTTACTTAATGCCAAATGGAGATTTATCCAACCTTTTCTGTAGAAAATGTAAATGTTCATATTTTGTTAAATGTTTTTCCCTCCAGATGCTCCGAAGCGTCCCTCTGTGTCTGCTGAGATAGTGGAGGGCAGTTCAGTGACTCTGACCTGTAGCAGTGATGCTAACCCAGCAGCTAACTACACCTGGTACAAGGAGAATGAAGACTCCCCAAAAGCATCAGGACAGATCTTCACCATCACTGACTTCAGAGCTGAACACAGTGGGGATTATTACTGTGAAGCCCAGAACAGACTAGGACGTCAGAACTCCACCTTACCTCTGATTGTTGTAGCAGGTAAGATTTTCCACTTTCACCTGCACAGACACCTGTTAACTGCACCAGACCTGATTCACATGAGAATATGTAGCAACCCAGAAAATGAAAATCCATTGTGTGCATTTCCTGTGTTCAGGGAGGAACCTCCATCATGTCGAGGTGGATGACACTGACTGACTGATTTATCATTTATCTGATCCTACTAATGACATGAATCATGCATTTATCTATATTTCCAGGGAATTCAACAACAATAATGAATATCATCTGGCCGACTGTGGTGGCCCTGTTGCTGATTCCTCTGCTGCTCCTGAGTCTGTGGGCGAGGTAAAACCCCACCAAATCCATCAGTTCAGCAGTCGCCGTTGTTTTATTTTCTTCTTCTAACTTCCTTTAGTTTCTCAGTTGTGAATTGCGTCATGTTGCATTCTTTATTTGTTGTTGTAGTTTGACTCAATTCAGAAGAAAGAAGAAGACAACTCTGAGACCCACCATTGAACCACATGATTATGTAGAGGTAGAGGTGAGACACACACACACACACACACACACTTACAGGGATTAGTTTAGTGATTAGGTTTTGGAAGGAAAAGGGAAGTAGGTGGTTGTACAGGAGAAAAAGACAACCAGAGGAAAAAGGTGAAGGACCTGAGTGAGACAGAGTGTCAGAAAGTAGAGAGAATAATACTGAACTAACCTGAACGACCAGCTGGTGGGACCTGGACTGGCTGGTTACCCCCTGTATACAGACTGTTGTGGATGAGGACCCGCTTGTGGAATAGCTGTGGATAGAAGACAATGCGAATGGATTGAATCCCCCTATACGCTGTAAATTATCCTGAATAAACTTTCCAACTGTACTCCTGGTGCCGTCTTCTGTTATTGAACTGGTGACATGGAAACCACAAAATATATATATATACATATATATATATATATATATATATATATATATACAGTATATACGGTTATAATACCTTGGCTTATAAATGCTCTACAAGGTGAAGAAATTGTAAAGTGAATTATCAGCAAATAATTTACATTTAAACATGATAAAAAAATGTTTGTGATAAACTCTTAATATATGCAGTTATCATGAGTGAGGTCCTCATGTTGTCGTCTCTCCCCATCAGGCAGACTCTATTCCTGATTATGAGAACGTCTCAAGCCCTGCAGCTCAGACAGAAGACCCTGAGGAGGATGAAGACCTGGTATGAAGTCCAGCACACATACACACACACCTCTAAAAATATTTGGACAAAGTATATTTTGATACTTTGGCAACATTGCTCTATATATATATATATATATATATATATATATATATATATATATATATGCAGTGAAGAAAATAAGTATTTGAACACCCTGCTATTTTGCAAGTTCTTCCACTTAGAAATCATGGAGGGGTCTGAAATTGTCATCGTAGGTGCATGTCCACTGTGAGAGACATAATCTAAAAAAAAAATCCAGAAATCACAATGTATGATTTTTTAACTATTTATTTGTATGATACAGCTGCAAATAAGTATTTGAACACCTCACCTGTCTATCAGCTAGAATTCGGACCCTCAAAGACCTGTTAGTCTGCCTTCAAAATGTCCACCTCCACTCCATTTATTATCCTAAATTAGATGCACCTGTTTGAGGTCGTTAGCTGCATAAAGACACCTGTCCACCCCATATAATCAATACGAATCCAACTACTAACATGGCCAAGACCAAAGAGCTGTCCAAAGACAGAGACAAAATTGTCCACCTCCACAAGGCTGGAAAGGGCTACGGGGAAATTGCCAAGCAGCTTGGTGAAAAAAGCGCCACTGTTGGAGCAATCATTAGAAAATGGAAGAAGCTAAACATGACTGTCAATCTCCCTTGGACTGGGTCTCCTTGCAAGATCTCACCTCGTGGGGTCTCAATGATCCTAAGAAAGGTGAGAAATCAGCTCAGAACTACATGGGAGGAGCTGGTCAATGACTTGAAAAGAGCTGGGACCACCGTTTCCAAGGTTACTGTTGGTAATACACTAAGACGTCATGGTTTGAAATCATGCATGGCACGGAAGGTTCCCCTGCTTAAACCAGCACATGTCAAGGCCCGTCTTAAGTTTGCCAATGACCATTTGGATGATCCAGAGGAGTCATGGGAGAAAGTCATGTGGTCAGATGAAACCAAAATAGAACTTTTTGGTCATAATTCCACTAACCGTGTTTGGAGGAAGAAGAATGATGAGTACCATCCTGGAACACCATCCCTACTGTGAAGCATGGGGGTGGTAGCATCATGCTTTGGGGGTGTTTTTCTGCACATGGGACAGGCGACTGCACTGTATTAAGGAGAGGATGACCGGGGCATGTATTGTGAGATTTTGGGGAACCACCTCCTTCCCTCAGTTAGAGCATTGAAGATGGGTCGAGGCTGGGTCTTCCAACATGACAATGACCCGAAGCACACAGCCAGGAGAACCAAGGAGTGGCTCTGTAAGAAGCATATCAAGGTTCTGCCAGTGGCCAGACCTAAACCCAATAGAGAATCTTTGGAGAGCTCAAACTCTGTGTTTCTCAGTGACAGCCCAGAAACCTGACTGATCTAGAGAAGATCTGTGTGGAGGAGTGGGCCAAAATCCCTTCTGCAGTGTGTCAAACCTGGTGAAGAACTACAGGAAACGTTTGACCTCTGGAACTGCAAACAAAGGCTACTGTACCAAATATTAACATTGATTTTCTCAGGTGTTCAAATACTTATTTGCAGCTGTATCATACAAATAAATAGTTAAAAAATCATACATTGTGATTTCTGGATATTTTTTTTTTAGATTATGTCTCTCACAGTGGACATGCACCTACGATGACAATTTCAGACCCCTCCATGATTTCTAAGTGGGAGAACTTGCAAAATAGCAGGGTGTTCAAATACTTATTTTCCTCACTGTATATACAGTATATATATATACTGTATATATATATATATATATATATATATATATATATATATATATATATATATATATATATATATTTATACATATCTCATAATGAATGTTCAAGGTGAAGAAGGTATTTCTGAATTTCTGAAGGAGGTAGGAATTATCAGCAAATAATTTACATTTAAACATGATAAAAAATGTTTGTGATAAACTCTTAATATATGCAGTTATCATGAGCGAGGTCCTCATGTTGTCGTCTCCCCCCATCAGGCAGACTCTATTCCTGATTATGAGAACGTCTCAGACCCTGCATCTCAGACAGAAGACCCTGAGGAGGAGGAAGACCTGGTATGAAGTCCAGCACACACACACACACACACACAAAAATGCTGTGTTTGTTTAGTGATACATTTGTCTGTACATATTTATTTTATTTCTCCTATGTCTTTACATTATTAGAATGTTTTTCTTCATTTTATATTGCTTAATACCTTTTTTATACAAATGGATTGATGTAATTGATATGAATCCATCCTAATATTGTGTTCCGTCTGAATATTTGGAGAAAGTGTATTTTGATACTTTTCATGCCAACAAAGCCCCTTTGAATTGAATAGAATTGAGAGAGTGAGATAAAATATATTTATATATACAGTATATACAGTATATACACATATAAACATATATGTACACACATATAGATACACACACATATATATATATACATATATATACAAACATATGTATATACACACATATATACACACATACAGTATATATTCATACACTGTACATATATACACATACATACATACATATATACATACACACATATATATACATATACACACATATATACACATGTACATATGTATATATATATATACATACATATATATACATATATACACATATATGTATGTGTGTGTGTATATATACACATATCTCATGAATGCTCTACAAGGTGAAGATGGTGTTTAGTGAATTATCTGCAAATAATTTACATTTAAACAAAAATGTTTGTGTTAAACTCGTAATATATGCAGTTATCATGAACGAGGTTCTCATTTTGTCGTCTCTCCCCATCAGTCAGACTCTTGTGTTGATTATGAGAACGTCTCAGACCCTGCAGCTCAGACAGAAGACCCATAGGAAGACCTGGTGTGAAGTCCAGTCAGGTTAGAGCCTCCTGCATCCAATAAAACCGTCCCACTTCAGATTTACAGTCTCAGGTCATCCGTAACTTTACACCAGTTTCATGTGATCTTCTGCAGATGCAGTTGGACCAGAGGCGGGACTCACCTGATGGAAACAAAGCAGTACGACATTGAAATCTCCCTGTGGAGAGCGAGGCTGTGGAGGATGCGGGGGATGTGGATACATTTACCTTCAACTCCAGAAGATTTTATGGTCAGTTTTGAGCAGCAGCAGCAGGTAGGAGTCAGCAGCAGCATGGATCAGAACCTTTAGAAGAACGTGGTGCTGGCAGCTTAAACTGAATCATGTCGAGGCATCAAACATGATTTATTGTTCAGATCTGCTGATGAGGGGGACAAACTCAAAACTATTTCTAGGAAATAACTCACCAAAATGTTATTTGGGTTTCTTCACATGCAGTTAATTAGAGAGAAACATTTCAATTCTCAGTTTTTTAGTTTATTTGTACCTGTGCAGGTACATAACATAACTGGACTCAGTTCAGGATTTGACTTGGTATGCAAATTGATATTTTTTGTAGTAAATTACTTTTAAGAAATATATTTCACCCTGTAACATCACACCTGTCCTGGCAGAGAAAGCCAGTAAAGTCCAACTCTTCCACAGCATGTACAGTTTATTATTACACAAAGCATAATCTCCTTTGCTAGTTGGGTCAT
This sequence comes from Etheostoma perlongum, assembly GCA_026937815.1. Lineage (NCBI taxonomy): Eukaryota > Metazoa > Chordata > Actinopteri > Perciformes > Percidae > Etheostoma > Etheostoma perlongum. The sequence goes on from CM049372.1 coordinate 31,196,273, forward strand.
TTCTATGTATTGGATGTCTTATTTGTTGTTGTTGAACATCATGCCAGTTCCCTCTCACTGCTGCAGAGGGCGATAGTGTGCAGGTGCAAGCTTTTGATATCAGCTTTTTAAATGCTTTCTGTCTTCATTCTTCAGAATGACGTTTTTATTGATCAGTGATGAGTGTAAATAAAATGTAAATCACTTGGTATGCTCTGACTTTGTTTTTTACTTGCCCATTATTTGTCCATCTGTAAAACTTGTCACAGTGTAATGAACTTCTTCTCTGGTGAACAACCTAAAACAGCAACTGCCTGATGGAGTAAAACGGACTCTGTCCTTCCACTGCAGCTCAACACTTCAAGGAAAGAGCTAATTACATTCTAGATGTCCACTTGGTTTGTCTAACTCAAACAGCTAAAGTCTCATATTACTTATTTCATGGCTAGTATGAACAAGTGGAATTATTGCAGAAACCAAAAACCTGATTCTGTACATATATATGTGGGCAGTTGACTATTGTTTTACGATACAGATTCAGTAGTTTATGACTTTTATTGCCATTTCAATATAGCCGACAGGAATTTGGTTTGCTGAGTCCATGCGAAACATAATAACCCCACCTCACACTCCATATCCACCTGGGGGGATAAACTTAAAGCGCCCATATTAGGCTCATGTTCAGGTTCATAATTGTATTTCGAGGTTGTACCAGAATAGGTTTATATGGTTTAATTTTAAAAAAACACCATATTTTTGTTGTACTGCACATTGCTGCAGCTCCTCTTTTCCCCCTGTGTGTTGAGCTCTCTGGTTTAGCTACAGAGTGAGACATCTCACTTCTGTTCCATCTTTGTTGGGAGTCGCACATGCTCAGTACCTAGGATAAGGACTACTAGCCAGTCAGAAGCAGAGTATGAGGGCCCTGACAGTAGCTAGGTAAGGACTGCTAGCCAGTCAGAAGCAGAGTATGAGGGCCCTGACAGTACCTAGGTAAGGACTACTAGCCAGTCAGAAGCAGAGTATGAGGGCCCTGACAGTACCTAGGTAAGGACTACTAGCCAGTCAGAAGCAGAGTATGAGGGCCCTGACAGTACCTAGGTAAGGACTACTAGCCAGTCAGAAGCAGAGTATGAGGCCCCCTGACAGTACCTAGGTAAGGACTACTAGCCAGTCAGAAGCAGAGTATGAGGGCCCTGACAGTAGCTAGGTAAGGACTGCTAGCCAGTCAGAAGCAGAGTATGAGGGCCCTGACAGTACCTAGGTAAGGACTACTAGCCAGTCAGAAGCAGAGTATGAGGCCCTGACAGTACCTAGGTAAGGACTACTAGCCAGTCAGAAGCAGAGTATGAGGGCCCTGACAGTACCTAGGTAAGGACTACTAGCCAGTCAGAAGCAGAGTATGAGGGTCCCTGACAGTACCTAGGTAATGACTACTAGCCAGTCAGGAGCAGAGTATGAGGGGCCCTGACAGTACCTAGGTAAGGACTACTAGCCAGTCAGGAGCAGAGTATGAGGGCCCTGACAGTACCTAGGTAAGGACTACTAGCCAGTCAGAAGCAGAGTATGAGGGCCCTGACAGTACCTAGGTAAGGACTACTAGCCAGTCAGAAGCAGAGTATGAGGGTCCTGACAGTACCTAGGTAAGGACTACTAGCCAGTCAGAAGCAGAGTATGAGGGTCCTGACAGTACCTAGGTAAGGACTACTAGCCAGTCAGAAGCAGAGTATGAGGGTCCTGACAGTACCTAGGTAAGGACTACTAGCCAGTCAGGAGCAGAGTATGAGGGCCCTGACAGTACCTAGGTAAGGACTACTAGCCAGTCAGAAGCAGAGTATGAAGGTCCTGACAGTACCTAGGTAATGACTACTAGCCAGTCAGGAGCAGAGTATGAGGGTCCTGACAGTACCTAGGTAAGGACTACTAGCCAGTCAGGAGCAGAGTATGAGGGCCCTGACAGTACCTAGGTAAGGACTACTAGCCAGTCAGGAGCAGAGTATGAGGGCCCTGACAGTACCTAGGTAAGGACTACTAGCCAGTCAGAAGCAGAGTATGAGGGCCCTGACAGTACCTAGGTAAGGACTACTAGCCAGTCAGGAAGCAGAGTATGAGGGTCCTGACAGTACCTAGGTAAGGACTACTAGCCAGTCAGAAGCAGAGTATGAGGGTCCTGACAGTACCTAGGTAAGGACTACTAGCCAGTCAGGAGCAGAGTATGAGGGCCCTGACAGTACCTAGGTAAGGACTACTAGCCAGTCAGAAGCAGAGTATGAAGGTCCTGACAGTACCTAGGTAATGACTACTAGCCAGTCAGGAGCAGAGTATGAGGGCCCTGACAGTACCTAGGTAAGGACTACTAGCCAGTCAGAAGCAGAGTATGAGGGCCCTGACAGTACCTAGGTAAGGACTACTAGCCAGTCAGAAGCAGAGTATGAGGGCCCTGACAGTACCTAGGTAAGGACTACTAGCCAGTCAGAAGCAGAGTATGAGGCCCCTGACAGTACCTAGGTAAGGACTACTAGCCAGTCAGGAGCAGAGTATGAGGGCCCTGACAGTACCTAGGTAAGGACTACTAGCCAGTCAGAAGCAGAGTATGAGGGTCCTGACAGTACCTAGGTAAGGACTACTAGCCAGTCAGAAGCAGAGTATGAGGGTCCTGACAGTACCTAGGTAATGACTACTAGCCAGTCAGAAGCAGAGTATGAGGGTCCTGACAGTACCTAGGTGAGGACTACTAGCCAGTCAGAAGCAGAGTATGAGGGTCCTGACAGTACCTAGGTAAGGACTACTAGCCAGTCAGAAGCAGAGTATGAGGGCCCTGACAGTACCTAGGTAAGGACTACTAGCCAGTCAGATGCAGAGAATGCTAGCAGCTAGCCAAGTATTATAACATGTGTTACAAAGTGATCTCTAACGTGCATAAAAACATATATAACACAATTAAGGAAAGGGGGGAAGCCAAACAGCACAATATGAGCACTTTAAAACATAAGTCATACATTATTATTAAAACAAGTATTCCCAGACATATACAGTTTAATAAGTGAATCCAGGGGCGGATTGGGACAAAAATCCAGCCGTGGCCCTGTAGCCACACCAGCCTGCATTACCACGTCCATGCATGAAATCATGCAAGCAATAAAAGCCCATCCTATATTTATTTATTCACACTAACCATAACCTAATTCTAACCCTAATCCTGAAATTGAGTCTTAACCCTTAAATAGCCCTTTAAAGTTGCGGGGTACTGCATTTTGGCCCCATAAATATATCGTGACTAGGGCATGAAGTTTACTTTTTTGACCACTTGCCACCTGCTTTTGAAACCAACAGGATTGAACAGCAACTTTAAGCGACTTTATAGTTAAAAAACCTTACAGCGTACATTGATGAATGTTTACAGGTTGGCAGGACGTCTTTCGCTGTACATTTTGTTGGTGAGATTTTCTAGTCACGCATGTCTCGTCTTCATATCAGAAACAAGGAAAGGAATTTGAACCGTTCTCACTCCCGCTTGGTGAGTGGCTGCACGTGGGACTGCTGGGATTGCCGCGAGTAATGAAAATGCGATAGGGGGCCCCGGCTGTCAATCAATGTCTTCCTGTGATGTGGGCCCCTGATTGGTCTGGGCCTGTAAGCAACTGCATATCCTGCTTACTGAATCACTCAATGCTCATTGGCTACCAGCCAACGTGGCAGGTAGATTGACAGTGTTACCCGCCAGTTGCAAAATCCACCCGCATTTGGCGGGTGGGCGGGTGTTAATTTCATGCCCTGATTGTGACCCCACAAGTATACTGTATTCCTGGTTTTTGGACCCCATGAACATAGTTAAACAACAACACACACACACACACACACACACAAAGTTCGTGGCACTATCTTTGTGGGGACCCATCATTGACATGATGCATTCCCTAGCCCCTCACCCTAACCTTAACCATCATAACTAAATGCCTAATCCTAACTCTAACCTCTACCCTAATCCTAACCTAATTTTAACCCTAATCCTAAAACCAAGTCTTAGATCTCAAATATCTCTTTAAAGTTGTGGGGTCCAGCATTTTGGCCCCACAAAGCTATTGGGACCCCACAAGTACACTGAACTCTTTTTTTTTGGACCCCACAAACATGGTTAAAAAAGATCACACACACACACACACACGCTTCAAGCTTTTCGCACCTCAGTGTTCTGCATGTCCCCCCTAGACTTTTTAAGGAGGTTTTCCCCACTGTGGGACCATCTGTTGTTACAGTTATAAATCGTAGTCTGACCTCGGGTGTGGTCCCTGAAATTTTAAAACATGCAGTAATTCAACCTCTGATTAAAAAACCTGCTCTAGATCCGTCAGTTCTTGCAAATTTCAGGCCTATTTCTAAATTGCCTTTCCTTTCAAAAATCTTAGAGAAGATTGTGCACAGTCAATTATTGGCCTTTTTTGGAAGAACATAAAATACTAGAGGTTTTCCAGTCCGGTTTCAAAACCTTGCACAGTACCGAAACCGCTCTTTTAAGAGTTTTTAATGATATCTTTTTAGCGACTGACTCTGGCGACTGTGTTATCCTTGTGCTTTTAGATCTAACCGCTGCATTTGACACAGTGGATCATGAAATACTGATTTCTCGTTTAAGGCAGTGGGTGGGCATCAGTGGTATAGCACTGGAGTGGTTTAGGTCATATTTAGAGGCTCGAACTTTTTGTGTTAGCATAGGTGATTTTGTATCTTCCTCTGCTCCTCTCTCGTGTGGGGTCCCACAGGGCTCAGTCCTCGGCCCTCTACTTTTCTCTTTGTATTTGCTTCCACTTGGTTCCATACTTAGAAAGTACGGCATTTCTTTCCACTGTTATGCAGATGACTTATTGACTGATTTATGTACCTCTTAAAAAGAAAAACGATAACTCAGTTGGACAACTACTAAATTGTCTTGACGACATAAAAGCCTGGATGGCTCTGAACTTTTTTAAGTTTCAATGATAAAAAAACAGAAGTGACGGTTTTTGGAGGCACCACTGGGACCCTGCCTGTAGATTTGGGCTCCTTGGTACCCTATATTAAATCTAACATTACAAACCTAGGAGTGAAAGTGGACCCTGAGCTTAAATTTGACAATCAAATCAAAGCTGTTGTCAAATCAAGCTTCTTTCATTTGAGGCAACTGGCCAAAATAAAGCCAATTTTGTCAAGGCAACATTTTGAAACTGCAATCCATGCCTTTATAACTACACGGCTGGACTACTGTAATTCATTATATGTGGGGGTTAGTGGGTCCTCCATCGGCCGTCTCCAGATGATACAAAATGCAGCAGCACGTCTTTTAACGGGTACACGTAAACATGAGCACATCTCCCCTATTTTAGCTTCACTACACTGGCTTCCTATTCAATTTAGGATCCATTTTAAAATTCTGTTATTTGCTTTTAAATCACTAAATGGTCTTGCCCCGCCATACCTCTCTCAGCTTCTACACTCTTATAAACCTGTCCGCGCTCTCAGGTCAGATGATCAGCTGCTCCTGACTGTGCCTAAAACTAAGCGTAAGCTCAGAGGGGACCGTGCTTTTGCTGTGTCTGCCCCTAAACTATGGAACGATCTGCCTTTGCATGTAAAACAGGCCTCTTCTTTATCTGTTTTTAAGGCCCTTCTTAAAACCCATCTTTTCTCTTTGGCTTTTGACACATAGTACAGATGTCGACTTCATTTACTTGTTCTTATTTGTTACTTTGTGTGTTTTAATTGTATGGTTGTTGATTATAAATATGTTTTTGTTTGTGTTTCTGTACAGCACTTTGGTCAACTTTGGTTGTTGTAAAGTGCTTAACAAATAAAGTTGGTATGGTATGGTATGTCTCTGCAAAGAGCAGCAACCTGACCGCAGAGAGAACAGAGAAGAGACAAACCAAGAAAGAACAATCACGCCATTTTCCATTCCCCTCTTATGATTAACACTCTGCGCTTCATTCTGTTCAATGTAACTGCCTCAAAGGTCAAAGGTCAAATACATTCCTGGTCTATCATTACATCTGCAGACTGTGTGACGTATTCCCCTTTTAAGTTAATAGTTTGTAAAACAACATAAGTTTGTTGTATGGTGGGTATGTGTTGGCATGTGAGTCATTGTGCATAATGACCAAAAGAGGAAGGAAATGTAGTCTTTAATAGCCTGATATCCGTCTAATGCCCACTGACAGCAGAGGAGAGGCATCTTTAAAGACGACGTCCGTCTTCACTGTAAGTACAAACACTTTATTGATTAGTTTGGTACTGTATACCTGCTGTGTACATTATTTTATCTTTTTATTGTGTCACAGGTACTCTACAGTTACATTAACCCATTAAAAGAATGATTTTGGGAAAAGGTGGTATTAAAATGACGTGAAAATGAGTGGATCGGAGTTGTTTGAAAGGCAAACTTCCCCGAAAAGCTAGAAATAGTAGTTTTGTGTACAAACGTGTAAACTCCGCAGAGGTTTTATTTTTATTTTAATCAGCTCAAGATTGTTTTATTGATGCGATTGCTATTTCTTGCAGACATTATTTACCTGTTGATGTGTTTTTTTATTTTCTCTGAAGTCCTGCAGATGAGAGGAGCAGCTATGAGTTTAACTGCAGCGAGGGGATTTGTTTTCTTCCTACTCTCTGTTCCAGGTACTGTATATATTCATTTACAGTGGTGCTTATGAGTTTACATGGCCATGCTTAAGTTGACTAAAAAGAGGAATAAAAAAATCATGTTTTGGAAATTGATCTTATTGCCTTAATTAAAAAATGAGGTAAAATCCAACCTTTAAGGACACCAATTTTCTTTGTGAATAAATAATGTATTGTAAATAAATAAATGTTCTTCCTTAAAATACAGGGGGCATAAGTATACACCCCCCTATGTTAAAATACAGGGGGCATAAGTATACACCCCTATGTTAAAATACAGGGGGCATAAGTATACACCCCCTATGTTAAAATACAGGGGGCATAAGTATACACCCCTATGTTAAAAATACAGGGGGCATAAGTATACACCCCCCTATGTTAAAATACAGGGGGCATAAGTATACACCCCCTATGTTAAAATACAGGGGGCATAAGTATACACCCCCTATGTTAAAATACAGGGGGCATAAGTATACACCCCCTATGTTAAAATACAGGGGGCATAAATATACACCCCCTATGTTAAAATACAGGGGGCATAAGTATACACCCCTCTATGTTAAAATACAGGGGGCATAAGTATATACCCCCCTATGATAAAATACAGGGGGCATAAGTATACACCCCCCTATGATAAAATACAGGGGGCATAAGTATACACCCCCCTATGATAAAATACAGGGGTCATAAGTATACACCCCTCTATGTTAAAATACAGGGGGCATAAGTATACACCCCCCTATGTTAAAATACAGGGGGCATAAATATACACCCCCTATGTTAAAATACAGGGGGCATAAATATACACCCCCTATGTTAAAATACAGGGGGCATAAGTATACACCCCTCTATGTTAAAATACAGGGGGCATAAGTATATACCCCCCTATGATAAAATACAGGGGGCATAAGTATACACCCCCTATGATAAAATACAGGGGGCATAAGTATACACCCCCCTATGATAAAATACAGGGGTCATAAGTATACACCCCTCTATGTTAAAATACAGGGGGCATAAGTATATACCCCCCTATGTTAAAATACAGGGGGCATAAGTATACACCCCCCTATGATAAAATACAGGGGTCATAAGTATACACCCCTCTATGTTAAAATACAGGGGGGCATAAGTATACACCCCTATGTTAAAATACAGGGGGCATAAGTATACACCCCTATGTTAAAATACAGGGGGCATAAATATACACCCCCTATGTTAAAATACAGGGGGCATAAGTATACACCCCTCTATGTTAAAATACAGGGGGCATAAGTATATACCCCCTATGATAAAATACAGGGGGCATAAGTATACACCCCCTATGATAAAATACAGGGGGCATAAGTATACACCCCCCTATGATAAAATACAGGGGTCATAAGTATACACCCCTCTATGTTAAAATACAGGGGGCATAAGTATATACCCCCTATGTTAAAATACAGGGGCATAAGTATACACCCCTATGTTAAAATACAGGGGGCATAAGTATACACCCCCCTATGTTAAAATACAGGGGGCATAAGTATACACCCCCCTATGATAAAATACAGGGGGCATAAGTATACACCCCCCTATGATAAAATACAGGGGTCATAAGTATACACCCCTCTATGTTAAAATACAGGGGGCATAAGTATACACCCCCTATGTTAAAATACAGGGGGCATAAGTATACCCCCCTATGTTAAAATACAGGGGGCATAAGTATACAGCCCTCTATGTTAAAATACAGGGGGCATAAGTATACACCCCTCTATGTTAAAATACAGGGGGCATAAGTATACACCCCCTATGTTAAAATACAGGGGGCATAAGTATACACCCCCTATGTTAAAATACAGGGGGCATAAGTATACCCCCCCTATGTTAAAATACAGGGGCATAAGTATACACCCCCTATGTTAAAATACAGGGGGCATAAGTATACACCCCCCTATGTTAAAATACAGGGGACATAAGTATACACCCCCTATGTTAAAATACAGGGACATAAGTATACACCCCCCTATGTTAAAATACAGGGACATAAGTATACACCCCCCTATGTTAAAATACAGGGGGCATAAGTAAACACCCCCTATGTTAAAATACAGGGACATAAGTATACACCCCCCTATGTTAAAATACAGGGGCATAAGTATACACCCCCCTATGTTAAAATACAGGGGGCATAAGTATACACCCCCATGTTAAAATACAGGGGGCATAAGTATACACCCCCCTATGTTAAATTCCCATAGAAGCAGGCAGATTTGTATTATTAAAGGCCAGTTATTTCATGGATCCAGAATAAAGTGTTACTTATCAATAAGCAACACTTTGCCTTTGGACTTCTCCATCTTTGTGTTCACTGTGGCTTAATGCAGATACGACCTAATTAAAAAGTCAGATATGCTTATGCATTTTTAAACACATAGTTTATTATTAACATAAGATTCCAAATGAAAGAAATAGTTCCCCAAAATGCTGATGTAAGACATCTTTGTCTTATATATGCAGTGAGCCACTCTAGCGCCAAGTAGCTTTTGGTCAAAGTGTTTGTCATCTAGCGAGTTTTCATATTTGAGAACCTCAATAAATTTCCATCCTTATTTTTATATTCTGAGTCTGATTGTGTTTCCCTGTGCTCTGTGTTGCAGTGATACAGGGCCAGAGTGAGTGGGGAGTGACTTACCTTTCCACCCCTTCCACTCCGATCTATGCCTTCAAGGGATCAACCGTTACCATAACGTGCACCTACCGATACCCATCCACAATAAGTAATCAAACTACAGAAGTTCTAGAACAATTATGGTTTACTAAAGGTACAAATCCTGAACCTGTAGACCTGAGGAAGGACTCAGACTACACAGGTCGTGTGCAGTATAACTGTGTTGAGAAGAGCTGCACTCTGACAATCACAGACCTGAGAGAGAGCGACTCGGCTGAGTACAAGTTCAGGTTCACAACAAACCAAGAAGGTGGAGGATATACTGATTCACCTGGAGTCACTTTGTCTGTTACTGGTAATATTTTAATGGAATATTTGTTTCCAATTGTTTTCCTGTGAGTCTACTTGCATGCATGTACTTTAACCCTCATGTTGTCCTCGGGTCAAATTAACCCGTTGTCCTATATCAATGTTCATTTTAACTACCCAAAATAACATGATTGATTCCACACAACGCTCTTTGCCAAGTACAAATCTCTACTTTCATTAATTTTGGGGGTGTCTTATTCAATTTTATAGCATTGTAAAACAAATGGAAGTGTTTCTGAAATAGTATTGAGTAAAAGTTGACATATTCCAGTCTGTGATTATCATCAACATCCATTCCTTTAATTTTAGTCTCAATAATTCCTAATTTCTGCTTTTCTAACTCAAACATTAGGTATAATTTCCTATAATGAGGTTTATTGACCATAAATTCCAAAAATAACTGTAAAGCTAAACTTAATAAGTTAGTGTTACGTTGTGGTGAACATTGAAAAAAGCATCAAAAGTGTTGAAAAAAGGGACTAATGTAAGAAAAAAGTTAAAAACATCGATAAAATGCATCAACAAAAGTGTAGATTTTCAATTTGGACGGACAACATCCTAGTGGTGGTAGTAGATCGCTTGTTACACACACACACACACACACACACACACACACACACACACACACACACACCACATTTTCTCATTAAAGTTAACTTATTTTCATGTTATCGTCTCCAGATGCTCCAAAGGTTGTCTCCCTGTCTCTGACTCCTGCTGGGGAAGTCAGAGAGAACAGTAGAGTGACTCTGACCTGTAGCAGTGATGCTAACCCAGCAGCTTATACCTGGTACAAGAATGGTTCACCTCTAAATGAAAATGCAAAGCTCGTCTTCAGCTCCATCCAGTCCTCTGACTCTGGACAGTATAACTGTGCAGCTGAGAACAAACTTGGGCAAAGGACATCTGAATCCATCTTTATTGATGTGAAATGTGAGGAAGCACCTTTTAATATAATAAGCAACATCATTTTTGTTAGGCTTACTTTGCTGATCATACCTGCTTCCTTGAGCTCTTCGCATTCACAGCTGTAGGTCACTGAACAGCCATGGCTGATAAAAAGGTTGTTTTTGTTGCTGTTGGCATCAGTTAAACGAACAGCAGTCACATAACTGTAAATTATCATAATGTTTTCACACACACTATAAAAAAAGAGTTCAGATTTCAAAAGTGGGCGGCCAAGGTGAGCATCAAGCTATACTAACCCACCTTACTTAATGCCAAATGGAGATTTATCCAACCTTTTCTGTAGAAAATGTAAATGTTCATATTTTGTTAAATGTTTTTCCCTCCAGATGCTCCGAAGCGTCCCTCTGTGTCTGCTGAGATAGTGGAGGGCAGTTCAGTGACTCTGACCTGTAGCAGTGATGCTAACCCAGCAGCTAACTACACCTGGTACAAGGAGAATGAAGACTCCCCAAAAGCATCAGGACAGATCTTCACCATCACTGATGTTAGACCTGAACACAATGGGAATTATTTCTGTGAAGCCCAGAACAGACTAGGACGTCAGAACTCCACCTTACCTCTGATTGTTGTAGCAGGTAAGATTTTCCACTTTCACCTGCACAGACACCTGTTAACTGCACCAGACCTGATTCACATGTTAATATGTAGCAACCCAGAAAATGAAAATCCATTGTGTGCATTTCCTGTGTTCAGGGAGGAACCTCCATCATGTCGAGGTGGATGACACTGACTGACTGATTTATCATTTATCTGATCCTACTAATGACATGAATCATGCATTTATCTATATTTCCAGGGAATTCAACAACAATAATGAATATCATCTGGCCGACTGTGGTGGCCCTGTTGCTGATTCCTCTGCTGCTCCTGAGTCTGTGGGCGAGGTAAAACCCCACCAAATCCATCAGTTCAGCAGTCGCCGTTGTTTTATTTTCTTCTTCTAACTTCCTTTAGTTTCTCAGTTGTGAATTGCGTCATGTTGCATTCTTTATTTGTTGTTGTAGTTTGACTCAATTCAGAAGAAAGAAGAAGACAACTCTGAGACCCACCACTGAACCACATGATTATGTAGAGGTAGAGGTGAGACACACACACACACACACACACACTTACAGGGATTAGTTTAGTGATTAGGTTTTGGAAGGAAAAGGGAAGTAGGTGGTTGTACAGGAGAAAAAGACAACCAGAGGAGAAAGGAGAAGGGCCTGAGTGAGACAGAGTGTCAGAAAGTAGAGAGAATAATACTGAACTAACCTGAACGACCAGCTGGTGGGACCTGGACTGGCTGGTTACCCCCTGTATACAGACTGTTGTGGATGAGGACCCGCTTGTGGAATAGCTGTGGATAGAAGACGATGCGAATGGATTGAATCCCCTCCTATACGCTGTAAATTATCCTGAATAAACTTTCCAACTGTACTCCTGGTGCCGTCTTCTGTTATTGAACTGGTGACATGGAAACCACAAAATATATATATATATATATATATATATATATATATATATACAGTATATACGGTTATAATACCTTGGCTTATAAATGCTCTACAAGGTGAAGAAATTGTAAAGTGAATTATCAGCAAATAATTTACATTTAAACATGATAAAAAAAGTTTGTGATAAACTCTTAATATATGCAGTTATCATGAGTGAGGTCCTCATGTTGTCGTCTCTCCCCATCAGGCAGACTCTATTCCTGATTATGAGAACGTCTCAAGCCCTGCAGCTCAGACAGAAGACCCTGAGGAGGATGAAGACCTGGTATGAAGTCCAGCACACATACACACACACCTCTAAAAATATTTGGACAAAGTATATTTTGATACTTTGGCAACATTGCTCTATATATATATATATATATATATATATATATATATATATATATATATATATATATATATATATATATATATGCAGTGAAGAAAATAAGTATTTGAACACCCTGCTATTTTGCAAGTTCTTCCACTTAGAAATCATGGAGGGGTCTGAAATTGTCATCGTAGGTGCATGTCCACTGTGAGAGACATAATCTAAAAAAAAAAATCCAGAAATCACAATGTATGATTTTTTAACTATTTATTTGTATGATACAGCTGCAAATAAGTATTTGAACACCTGTCTATCAGCTACAATTCTGACCCTCAAAGACCTGTTAGTCTGCCTTCAAAATGTCCACCTCCACTCCACTTATCCTAAATTAGATGCACCTGTTTGAGGTCGTCAGCTGCATAAAGACACCTGTCCACCCCATATAATCAATACGAATCCAACTACTAACATGGCCAAGACCAAAGAGCTGTCCAAAGACAGAGACAAAATTGTCCACCTCCACAAGGCTGGAAAGGGCTACGGGGAAATTGCCAAGCAGCTTGGTGAAAAAAGGTCCACTGTTGGAGCAATCATTAGAAAATGGAAGAAGCTAAACATGACTGTCAATCTCCCTCGGACTGGGGCTCTATGCAACATCTCACCTCGTGGGGTCTCAATGATCCTAAGAAAGGTGAGAAATCAGCTCAGAACTACATGGGAGGAGCTGGTCAATGACTTGAAAAGAGCTGGGACCACCGTTTCCAAGGTTACTGTTGGTAATACACTAGGACGTCATGGTTTGAAATCATGCACGGCATGGAAGGTTCCCCTGCTTAAACCAGCACATGTCAAGGCCCGTCTTAAGTTTGCCAATGACCATTTGGATGATCCAGAGGAGTCATGGGAGAAAGTCATGTGGTCAGATGAAACCAAAATAGAACGTTTTGGTCATAATTCCACTAACCGTGTTTGGAGGAAGAAGAATGATGAGGACCATCCCAAGAACACCACCCCTACTGTGAAGCATGAGGGTGGTAGCATCATGCTTTGGGGGTGTTTTTCTGCACATGGGACAGGGCGACGGCACTGTATTAAGGAGAGGAGGACCGGGGCCATGTATTGCGAGATTTTGGGGAACAACCTCCTTCCCTCAGTTAGAGCATTGAAGATGGGTCGAGGCTGGGTCTTCCAACATGACAATGACCCGAAGCACACAGCCAGGAGAACCAAGGAGGGGCTCTGTAAGAAGCATATCAAGGTTCTGGCGTGGCCTAGCCAGTCTCCAGACCTAAACCCATTAGTGAATCTTTCGAGCTCAAACTCTGTGTTTCTCAGCAACAGCCCAGAAACCTGACTGATCTAGAGAAGATCTGTGTGGAGGAGTGGGCCAAAATCCCTTCTGCAGTGTGTCAAACCTGGTGAAGAACTACAGGAAACGTTTGACCTCTGGAACTGCAAACAAAGGCTACTGTACCAAATATTAACATTGATTTTCTCAGGTGTTCAAATACTTATTTGCAGCTGTATCATACAAATAAATAGTTAAAAAATCATACATTGTGATTTCTGGATATTTTTTTAGATTGTGTCTCTCACAGTGGACATGCACCTACGATGACAATTTCAGACCCCTCCATGATTTCTAAGTGGGAGAACTTGCAAAATAGCAGGGTGTTCAAATACTTATTTTCCTCACTGTATATACAGTATATATATACTGTATATATATATATATATATATATATATATATATATATATATATATATATATATTTATACATATCTCATAATGAATGTTCAAGGTGAAGAAGGTATTTCTGAATTTCTGAAGGAGGTAGGAATTATCAGCAAATAATTTACATTTAAACATGATAAAAAAATGTTTGTGATAAACTCTTAATATATGCAGTTATCATGAGCGAGGTCCTCATGTTGTCGTCTCCCCCCATCAGGCAGACTCTATTCCTGATTATGAGAACGTCTCAGACCCTGCATCTCAGACAGAAGACCCTGAGGAGGAGGAAGACCTGGTATGAAGTCCAGCACACACACACACACACACACACAAAATGCTGTGTTTGTTTAGTGATACATTTGTCTGTACATATTTATTTTATTTCTCCTATGTCTTTACATTATTAGAATGTTTTTCTTCATTTGATATTGCTTAATACCTTTTTTATACAAATGGATTGATGTAATTGATATGAATCCATCCTAATATTGTGTTCCGTCTGAATATTTGGAGAAAGTGTATTTTGATACTTTTCATGCCAACAAAGCCCCTTTGAATTGAATAGAATTGAGAGAGTGAGATCAAATATATTTATATATACAGTATATACAGTATATACACATATAAACATATATGTACACACATATAGATACACACACATATATATATATATACATATATATATACAAACATATGTATATACACACATATATACACACATACAGTATATATTCATACACTGTACATATATACACATACATACATACATATATACATACACACACATATATATACATATACACACATATATACACATGTACATATGTATATATATATATACATACATATATATACATATATACACATATATGTATGTGTGTGTATATATACACATATCTCATGAATGCTCTACAAGGTGAAGATGGTGTTTAGTGAATTATCTGCAAATAATTTACATTTAAACAAAAATGTTTGTGTTAAACTCGTAATATATGCAGTTATCATGAACGAGGTTCTCATTTTGTCGTCTCTCCCCATCAGTCAGACTCTTGTCCTGATTATGAGAACGTCTCAGACCCTGCAGCTCAGACCTAAGACCCATAGGAAGACCTGGTGTGAAGTCCAGTCAGGTTAGAGCCTCCTGCATCCAATAAAACCGTCCCACTTCAGATTTACAGTCTCAGGTCATCCGTAACTTTACACCAGTTTCATGTGATCTTCTGCAGATGCAGTTGGACCAGAGGCGGGACTCACCTGATGGAAACAAAGCAGTACGACATTGAAATCTCCCTGTGGAGAGCGAGGCTGTGGAGGATGCGGGGGATGTGGATACATTTACCTTCAACTCCAGAAGATTTTATGGTCAGTTTTGAGCAGCAGCAGCAGGTAGGAGTCAGCAGCAGCATGGAGCAGAACCTTTAGAAGAACGTGGTGCTGGCAGCTTAAACTGAATCATGTCGAGACATCAAACATGATTTATTGTTCAGATCTGCTGATGAGGGGGACAAACTCAAAACTATTTCTAGGAAATAACTCCCCAAAATGTTATTTGGGTTTGTTCACATGCAGTTAATTAGAGAGAAACATTTCAATTCTCAGTTTTTTAGTTTTTTTAAGTTTATTTGTACCTGTGCAGGTACATAACATAACTGGACTCAGTTCAGGATTTGACTTGGTATGCAAATTGATATTTGTTGTAGTAAATTACTTTTAAGAAATATATTTCACCCTGTAACATCACACCTGTCCTGGCAGAGAAAGCCAGTAAAGTCCAACTCTTCCACAGCATGTACAGTTTATTATTACACAAAGCATAATCTCCTTTGCTAGTTGGGTCATTTCTATGTATTGGATGTATTATTTGTTGTTGTTGAACATCATGCCAGTTTCCTCTCACTGCTGCAGAGGGCGATAGTGTGCAGGTGCAAGCTTTTGATATCAGCTTTTTAAATGCTTTCTGTCTTCATTCTTCAGAATGACGTTTTTATTGATCAGTGATGAGTGTAAATACAATTTAAATCACTTGGTATGCTCTGACTTTGTTTTTTACTTGCCCATTATTTGTCCATCTGTAAAACTTGTCACAGTGTAATGAACTTCTTCTCTGGTGAACAACCTAAAACAGCAACTGCCTGATGTAGTAAAACGACTCTGTCCTTCCACTGTCCTTCAAGGAAAGAGCTAATTACATTCTAGATGTCCACTTGGTTTGTCTAACTCGAACAGCTATAGTCTCATATTACTTATTTCATGGCTAGTATGAACAAGTGGAATTATTGCAGAAACCAAAAACCTGTTTCTGTACATATATATGTGGGCAGCTGACTATTGTTTTACGATACAGATTCAGTAGTTTATGACTTTTATTGCCATTTCAATATAGCCGACAGGAATTTGGTTTGCTGAGTCCATGCAAAACATAATAACCCCACCTCACACTCCATATCCACCTGGGGGGATAAACTTAAAGCGCCCATATTAGGCTCATGTTCAGGTTCATAATTGTATTTCGAGGTTGTACCAGAATAGGTTTATATGGTTTCATTTAAAAAAAAAAACACCATATTTTTGTTGTACTGCACATTGCTGCAGCTCCTCTTTTCCCCCTGTGTGTTGAGCTCTCTGTTTTAGCTACAGAGTGAGACATCTCACTTCTGTTCCATCTTTGTTGGGAGTCGCACATGCTCAGTAGCTAGGATAAGGACTACTAGCCAGTCAGAAGCAGAGTATGAGGGTCCTGACAGTACCTAGGTAAGGACTACTAGCCAGTCAGAAGCAGAGTATGAGGGCCCTGACAGTACCTAGGTAAGGACTACTAGCCAGTCAGAAGCAGAGTATGAGGACCCTGACAGTACCTAGGTAAGGACTACTAGCCAGTCAGAAGCAGAGTATGAGGGTCCTGACAGTACCTAGGTAAGGACTACTAGCCAGTCAGAAGCAGAGTATGAGGGCCCTGACAGTACCTAGGTAAGGACTACTAGCCAGTCAGAAGCAGAGTATGAGGGCCCTGACAGTACCTAGGTAAGGACTACTAGCCAGTCAGAAGCAGAGTATGAGGGCCCTGACAGTACCTAGGTAAGGACTACTAGCCAGTCAGAAGCAGAGTATGAGGGCCCTGACAGTACCTAGGTAAGGACTACTAGCCAGTCAGAAGCAGAGTATGAGGGCCCTGACAGTACCTAGGTAAGGACTACTAGCCAGTCAGAAGCAGAGTATGAGGGTCCTGACAGTACCTAGGTAAGGACTACTAGCCAGTCAGAAGCAGAGTATGAGGGCCCCTGACAGTACCTAGGTAAGGACTACTAGCCAGTCAGAAGCAGAGTATGAGGGTCCTGACAGTACCTAGGTAAGGACTACTAGCCAGTCAGAAGCAGAGTATGAGGGTCCTGACAGTACCTAGGTAAGGACTACTAGCCAGTCAGAAGCAGAGTATGAGGGCCCTGACAGTACCTAGGTAAGGACTACTAGCCAGTCAGAAGCAGAGCATGAGGGCCCTGACAGTACCTAGGTAAGGACTACTAGCCAGTCAGAAGCAGAGCATGAGGGCCCTGACAGTACCTAGGTAAGGACTACTAGCCAGTCAGAAGCAGAGTATGAGGGCCCTGACAGTACCTAGGTAAGGACTACTAGCCAGTCAGAAGCAGAGTATGAGGGCCCTGACAGTACCTAGGTAAGGACTACTAGCCAGTCAGAAGCAGAGTATGAGGGCCCTGACAGTACCTAGGTAAGGACTACTAGCCAGTCAGAAGCAGAGTATGAGGGGCCCTGACAGTACCTAGGTAAGGACTACTAGCCAGTCAGAAGCAGAGTATGAGGGCCCTGACAGTACCTAGGTAAGGACTACTAGCCAGTCAGGAGCAGAGTATGAGGGTCCTGACAGTACCTAGGTAAGGACTACTAGCCAGTCAGAAGCAGAGTATGAGGGCCCTGACAGTACCTAGGTAAGGACTACTAGCCAGTCAGAAGCAGAGTATGAGGACCCTGACAGTACCTAGGTAAGGACTACTAGCCAGTCAGGAGCAGAGCATGAGGGTCCTGACAGTACCTAGGTAAGGACTACTAGCCAGTCAGGAGCAGAGTATGAGGGCCCTGACAGTACCTAGGTAAGGACTACTAGCCAGTCAGAAGCAGAGTATGAGGTCCCTGACAGTACCTAGGTAAGGACTACTAGCCAGTCAGAAGCAGAGTATGAGGGTCCTGACAGTACCTAGGTAAGGACTACTAGCCAGTCAGAAGCAGAGTATGAGGGTCCTGACAGTACCTAGGTAAGGACTACTAGCCAGTCAGAAGCAGAGTATGAGGGTCCTGACAGTACCTAGGTAAGGACTACTAGCCAGTCAGAAGCAGAGTATGCTAGCAGCTAGCCAAGCATTATAACATGTGTTACAAAGTGATCTCTAACGTGCACAAAAAGATATATAACACAATTAAGGAAAGGGGGGAAGCCAAACAGCTTAACATGAGCACTTTAACTTTAACTTTAACTAAACATAAGTCATACATTATTATTAAAACAAGTATTCCCTGACATATACAGTTTAATAAGTGAATCCAGGGGCGGATTGGGACAAAAATCCAGCCGTGGCACTGTAGCCACACCAGCCCCCCCCACGGACACGTGCATTTACTAATTACATTTGTGTATTGATGGTGAAATGATATAAGCAGTACCTTACTGTATGTAACAGATTTTTAAACATTCAATGTAAGTAACTGACAAACAATGCTTACTAATTATTAAAGATTACACGTTTATAACAAATTGACACATATTTATGCCGTTTGTGTGCCGTTTTCAAATGTACATATATATATATATATATATATATATATATATATATATATATATATATATATATATATATATATATATGTACATTTTAACTCTCTAACTCTGCATTTGAAATATGTTTTTATGGCTGCCTGTGATTATAAGTCATGTTTTTTGCTTTTACTGCTAAATATTACAACAACACAATCATGTTGTGGATACAAAACGTTGTGAAGTGTAATGTTTTCTACCTTCTATTGATCATAATGTATCCGTGATGAATATATAACCTACAGACCACCACTGCTAAACAGCATAATATGAGCCAAATAATAAATAATAAAAATGTCCAAATGATTCATGTTTTTTATTATTAGTATTATTATTATTATTAATAGAACCATAGTGAAATCATGCAAGCGATAAAAGCCCTTCCTATGTGCTGTTTGCCTGTAAAGACAATTTATTCATTTTTTTTATCTAAATGGTCCACATTTAACCCTTGTGTTGTCTTCCCGTGAAAATCATCACTTTTGTTGACGCTTTTTACATAACTTTTTCTTATGTTTTAGTTCCTTTTTTCAACACTTTTGACATTTTTTGTCAATGTTTGTCACTATTTTTGACGTTGAACACTACGTAACACTAACTTATTAACTTTAGTTTTACAGTTATTTTGGGAATTTATGGTCAATAAACCTCATTTATAGGAAACTATACCTAATGTTTGAGTTAGAAAAGCAGAAATTAGGAATTATTGAGACTAAAATTAAAGGAATGGATGTTGATGATAATCACAGACTGGAATATGTCAACTTTTACTCAATACTATTTCAAAAACACTTCCATTTGTTTTACAATGCTATAAAATTGAATAAGACGCCCCAACATTAATGAAAGTAGAGATTTGTACTTGCCAAAGAGCGTTGTGTGGAATCAATCATGTTATTTTGGGGAATTAAAAAGAACATTGATATAGGACAACATGAGGACAACATGAGGACAACATGAGGACAACATGAGGACAACATGAGGACAACATGAGGTCAACATGAGGGTAAAAACAAATATTCAGACAGAACACAATAAACCCTCCACTTTTTACCCAGCACACATTTTACTGAGTGCTCATATCATGCTAGAGTAGATCAAAAGTCTTATTTAATCTAAGTTACACCTGAGTTCTGTTGGTCAAGATCAAGAAAAATGTAAAAGAGTCAGAAAAGGTCTCATTGCCACAAAAGTACATTTATGTGGAGTTTGCTTTGGGGAAAAGTGCAAACACAAAAAACAAAACATATTAAAGATAAATATGAATCTTTGACTGCCCAGGGTGAGAAGCTCTCCAAGCAGAAGACTTGTTGTTGCCGTTTGATTTAAATAAAATACTCATCATGTCTGAAACTGTCCGAGTGATTAATCCCACATGTAATTCTTTGTTTCTATGTTTTTAGGTTTCTTGTTAAGCATTTTACTGCAAAAAAGCCACTGAGTGAGGACAACACTTAGTGGTGGAATGTAACTAAGCACATTTACTCAAGTACTGTATTCAAGTACAAATATGAGCTACTTGTACTTGTGTCTTTTCTTTTCATGCCACTTTTTTACTTCTACTCCGCTACATTTCAGAGAGAAATGTTGTACTTTTTACTCCTCTACATTAATCTGACAACTTTACTTACTAGTTACATTAAGATTGCTGCACCCAAAACACATGTAGTTTATAAAATATGTTGTTTTATTAGAAATGAAACGAGCTAACAATATAAAGTCCAGCTGAAACCATTGAACCATTAAACACACAACTATTTGGATCCTTCCCAGTTTCTAAAATAAGAGGATTTTTCTGTATTGAGTACTTCAACCTGTACATTTTCCTGATGATACTTGCATAATTTTACTTAACCCTCCTGATGTCCTCGGGTCAAATTTTACCCCTTTAAAAAATGCCCCCCCCTTTTTTTTAGGGAACAAATTTCAGTCCTAGAAACGCAAGGCATTACATTTTAGGGTTAAAGTTAGCATATGGATTGGGGCTAGACATGTGGTAGTTATGATGAAGGATTATACATTAATGTGGTGTCCCCTGAATGTGTGTGTGTGTGTGTGTATATGTGTGTGTGTCAAGACATTTGTCCCCTCAGCTCAAAATGTGCTATAAATACATTTTCCTTGCATGTGAGAACTAGATAAATCGAAGGTTGACTCTCCTTCCCTTCTGAAGGTGTGAGGCGTCCGCTGGGAGGGAATCAGGCTCCATATGCTGCTTTAATCCAGCAGGTGCTCCTGTCTGCTCCCATTAGAGCAGAGCAGCGACTCGGAATCACAGAGGAAAGCCAGAGATTACAGGAAAATCACCCTGGACACAGACTCTGTCCGACTGCCTGACTCCAAAACTGTATCAGAGGTAAGGACGCATTTTTACAGCGCACAGGTCTATCTAGGTCTATTCGGACTGGGTCAGTAGTTGATTGAGGCTCTGATCCTCAGCTGATGAGACAATCAATGACGCTTGATCCCATTAACTCCCATTAACTCTCCAACATGTCCTGTTTTTGCCTGGTGAAGGATAAAGAGACAGAGGATGTGGGATTGAAGCACTGTTTGAAGTGTTTGCATTTAATATTCCTTAGAAATAGACAGTAGTGGTTCCCAAAGTGGAATCCACCGACCCCCATACTGTTATTCCGAAGTAGTAGACTTTACTACAAATTTGTGTGGAAACCCATTGCCTTAAACAGTTAACAGTTAGTCAAACGTAACACAATAACAACATGTTTGAATATTTTAGTTATGGGTTTTTATACACTTTCTGTAAAAACACCTAAAGGCAAAAATCCTATCAGACGGGGGACCCTGGGACCAAGTCTGATCAAATGGGGGTCGTTTTAGGGGTCCTTCGTGTGAAAGAGTTTAGGCTCCAGTGGCCTAACTCACACTCA
Organism: Etheostoma perlongum; assembly: GCA_026937815.1. Taxonomy (NCBI): domain Eukaryota; kingdom Metazoa; phylum Chordata; class Actinopteri; order Perciformes; family Percidae; genus Etheostoma; species Etheostoma perlongum. Next base: position 31,218,154 of record CM049372.1, read on the forward strand.
CTGAAATGTTGCTGCAAATATCTCACCAATATTTGAAATGTTCCTTTTGTTAAATGAAAAGATACAGTATACAGTTGTTATAAACTTTAATCAAGGCTTCTGAACATATTCCATGATCAGTGATGGCAATGAAAAGTACAATAATAATTAAAAGTAGAAAGAATAACATACTACACACTGAGTCAAACAAAGTACTGCTAATGTTGGGGTGTAATGTGACAAACAACACACATTGAGTAAAAAAAAACTAAAAAACAGTTGGACTCCTTGCATTAAATCAAACCTGGATCTGATAACATCTGTTGGACGGGTGGGGTTACCACCCACGTCACAACAAATTCAGAAAGAATCCGATTAGGTAGCAAACATAGAAACTCCTATTAGGTATCCTGTGGTTATCTGAGCTAAAATCCTTATTATAATAGAGTCCCTGCGGGTGCCCGAATAGCTCAGTTGGTAGAGCGGGTCCCCATCTCTAGAGGTTTACTCCTTAACGCGGCGGGCCAGTGTTCAACTCCAACCTGCTGCCCTTTGCTGCATGTCATTGCCCCCCACTCTCTCCCCTTCTCATTTCTTCAGCTGTCCTGTCAATAAAGGCCTAAAAACGCCCCAAAAGAATTATCTTAAAGGTCCCATGGCATGAAAAGTTTTTTAACATTAATATAAGTCCCCCAGCCTGCCTATGGTCCCCCAGTGGCTAGAAATGGTGATAGGTGTAAACCGAGCCCTGGGTATCCTGCTCTGCCTTTGAGAAAATGAAAGCTCAGATGGGCCGATCTGGAATATTGCCCCTTATGAGGTCATAAGGGGCGAGGTTACCACCTCTTTCTCTGCTTTGCCCGCCCAGAGAATTTGGCCCAACCATGAGAGAGAGACATCATGGCTTTCAAACGAGCAAAGTGGCAGTTGGTCAAGGCCACACCCCCAGTCTCTCCCCCTCTCTCTCTTCAGATACAGTATTAGAGGACCACTAAGGTCTATATAAAGAGACTTCAGATACAGTATTAGGGACCACTAAGGTCTATATAAAAGAGACTTCAGATACAGTATTAGGGACCACTAAGGTCTATATAAAAGAGACTTCAGATACAGTATTAGGGGACCACTAAGGTCTATATAAAAGAGACTTCAGATACAGTATTAGGGGACCACTAAGGTCTATATAAAAGAGACTTCAGATACAGTATTAGGGGACCACTAAGGTCTATATAAAAGAGACTTCAGATACAGTATTAGGGGACCACTAAGGTCTATATAAAGAGACTTCAGATACAGTATTAGGGGACCACTAAGGTCTATATAAAAGCATCCAAAGAGCACCATGTCATGGGACCTTTAAAAGAGTCCCTGCTTCAAATTCCAGCAGTTAAACAGATGTTGAACAAACCAAAACAAGGAAAATTGGGGAGAAAAGAAAGCAAAAAGATTTATGGTGAAACCTTAGTCTAGCAGCTGTGTAAAGTGTTTCATAAATCGACTGCATGCAGGATTGGCAGGTGACTTGGAAATTGAACTCATATTCTATACTTTTAACATATTACTGCTTATCTTTTTCTCTGACTGGACTCCTCTGAACCTGCAGACCAGAACAGCCACAGTATCAAACCGTGTTTTTAGCAGTTAATTTATCATTGTTAAACATTTACTCCAGAAAGGACATACTGTACTTATGTGGACTTGGGGGACTTGTGAGAGACAAAAACAAAAGAAATTTGAAAGCACCAGAGACCGAGATATCCTGACTTTTTAGTATGAGTTAGGCTTACAACTTTGTGGATACTACACTTCCCAAAATGCAACTCAGTGGAATCTCTCGTTAACCTCTCTGCCTGCTAAATGCTCACACTCTCAGTTTGTAACCAAGTCGTTCAGCTATACATTTATTCTTACGCAAGTGAGCAGCTGTCAGTCTCTCAAAAGCTTCTACAGAGCCACAGAATACATTAAGTCTTCACAGAGTTGTCCACCCACACTTTTCCTGTCAGTCTGGGGATTTGAACAGCCACTTTGTGGTAATCTAAGTAATGGCAAACATGATCTGACCCAGGTTTGTAATTATGCAGGAGTTCACTTCAAGTCACAGCTCTGATCTCCCATCAGACAGTTGATCTTCCTCAACCAGGTCTCCGAGAGGCTCTTGAACTTATCGGGCGTTTTCTTCCTCAGAGTCTGCCTCTGCTGCTGGACACTACCGCTGTCTGTCTGTTGGATGCAGGCCAAGATGGCTGAATCAAAAGTGTCCTTCAGGTTCTTCTGGGTCAGAGCAGAGCACTCTGCAAAGCTCACCACTCCGAGCTCCTGGGCGAGCTGCTGGCCCTCCTCGGTGCCCACCGGCCGCTCCTGGTTCTGCGCAAGCTGAATCAGCACCTGGACGTCCTCCCTCAGGTCCAGCTGGGTGCCGACGAGGACCAGGGGCGAGGCGGGACAGTGCTGACGGATCTCAGGAACCCACTTCTCCATCAGGCTGCGGAAAGAGCAGGGGCGCACCACGCTGTAGCAGAGAAGGAAGACATCGGCGTTCTTGTAGCACAGAGGTCGGAGACGCTCCAGCTTGTCCTTCACAAGGCAAAGCCGGAAGCAGAGAGGCCAGATAAGAATATAAACTTACAGGACAAGACTAATTCTATGTCTGATTGTCAACAAAACCCACGAAAAGAGCAAAAACAACAATGTGTCTCACAATGCTTACTGACCTAATCCGTCTGTTTAGTTTCATCTTTAAAAACGTCTCAGTAATTAATATAAAATTTATTCATTGTGTAAAGAAGACTGGCAAAGCAAACTTTTCATTGCATGGTGCAAGATGTCTTTACATTGCATATGACAATAAACCTCTTGAATGCTGAAATAGTACATTTGTTAGGGACTGTTTTCAGCCAATCAATCCACATTGAGTGTTCTATTTGTGGCAGCAAGAGTGTGGGGGTTGGAGTTAGAATAAAGGACCATTTGTGTGTGTGTGTGTGTGTGTGTGTGTGTGTGTGTGTGTGTGTGTGTGTGTGTGTGTGTGTGTGTGTGTGTGTGTGTGTGTGTGTTCATAATGAAGGTACATGTCAGCCAGTACAACAGTGTGATTCACTGCTGTGTTTTTAATGGAGCTCTATGAGACATTCATTGTTGGTTGTTTTGGTCTTTCACGGGATTAGTTGACAATAAGTAAATATAGAATATCATCTGCTTCATATTTTGACATCTTACTGAGTCCTCACTACTTCAACCAAAAGAGGGCGATGGAGCACAGGGTGATAAACGGGGCAAAACTTCTGAATAACAAACTTGGAATTTTCCTGCAGGGGGCGATGTAATATGTGGAGTTACAGGACTACTTGTCACTGGGGGGCAAATTAGACTAAAGGGGGTCTTAAAGGATTTCAGTCCTGGACAAAAAGCAGACTGCTGGGGTGGGGTGGGGGGATGGGCAGCAAAAACACAAATACACCAAGAACTGTACATGTTAAAGAGTAACAGCAAATAGTTATTGATCAGTCATGACTTACATTGATTGGTCCATCAACCAGTCCCCATTTCTAAAGTGACAGAACAGGAATACAAACAAATGAGTAGCTGAGTGGTTAGAGTGCGTGCACCTGTTATACAGCTGCTACAGGTTCGGGTATGTTAAGTGTTAGCTTGTTTATTCAGGATAATATTTCAACTCTGAAAGAGAGTGCTGCTCACCTGTCCAGCCATGTCCCAGAGCTGCAGTCTCACTGGTTTTCCGTCAACCACAACCATCACTGAGAATATAAAGAATAAGCTACATCAGTCTCTCTATGAGCTATATAAAAGTGGCCATGGACATAATATTTAAGCTTTAAAACGGACAACATGGCATTTAACCAAATTAAAGAAAAGCTAATTAGACAAAAGCTTTAAATGTTAACTTCCAGGTGTGCGTAAAACCTGTGCGTAAAGCTCAAAATCAGCTACATTGATGTCAGACATTACCGGTAAAGTTGTCAAACGCTGTTGGAACATATTGTGTCGGGTATCCGTTGGTGGTGTAGCTGACAATGAGGCTGGTCTTGCCCACCGCGCCATCTCCAACCAGGACGCAGTTCACCTTGCGCTCAGGTGCGGAACCGGAACGCCGACGCTTCGCGTTCAGAGGGAAGTCCCGGTTCTTTAAGCGCCGAATTGGGACCGGGGGACTGTCCACCCCGCACATCGGTTCCGACACACGACATGGCTTTTGCTTCCCGACATCCTGAGGAAGCATGGCTCTGCTTTCCGATAAACAAGGATTTGTTTTCTGTAGGTTCAGAATCGTTGGAGACTCCCCGTGCGCTCCATCTCCATGACAGCTCACGCGTTTCTGCTGCTGTTTGCGTGTGTAAAAGGGCAAAACATAAGCATAAAGCGCCTCTGACGATATTTAGCTGTGTTTCGTGAGAACCGTGGCAGAGAGTTGAAGCGTGCCGTGGCACAGCCGTCGGGTTTCTCCGCTCAGCAGGAGCTCCTGATTGGCATTCTCTCTACATCTGCTGTGGCACTGTGGTTCCTAAGAGGCTTACCAAGCAGAGCACCATATGAGGCTCCAGAGATTTCCAAGTGAAATGAACTAAGCTTACTGGAAACCTTTATCCCTTAGAGTGGAATATACAGCATGTCTACCTCTTAAGCCAATTAAAAGATAGGAAAATAGGCCTCTAAACTTTTGATTTGTACATTTTGTTGAGTATATTTCTGCAACAACAGGGACCAACTATTAATAAATAAGTACATTTTAATCCCTTTTAACCCACAAAAACCCCTGGAGAGGGATTACATGCAGTGCAGCTGTCTACCAACCGTTTTTGTTTTTAAATAGATTATATTTAACTATAAAAATCTTCCCAGATTGAGCTCCTTGAGACAAAATCTGATCCTCCTGCCAAGTAGGCTGCATCTGAATAATGGTGAAATAAACGAGCTACATTTCAATAATACAAATACAGTACATGTTGTGGATTTTGTTTCACTTTATCATTTTGACTCACTGCTTCGGTCCTAAAACATCCATCCATTCAAACAGCCCCGTGTTTCGCCTCCACCAGGCTGAATATTGGAACATATGTGGCGGTGATGTGGCGGACTGACGCCCCCTAGCGGTGAAATCACGACAGCTGTGGGGACTGAAGATGGAGGAGTGGATGCAACATGAATCATCAATCATATGACACAGAGAGAGAGAGAGAGAGAGAGAGAGAGAGAGAGAGCCTGGAGCTAAGAATATATAAGATATAAACATCAAAAGAGAGAAGAGGCTGCAGTAAACACAAATCTCAAGCCAACAAGGAAGGGGGAAAAAGATTTTGGGGTTAAGTGTGTTTAAATGAATGAGTAACGCAAACAAAATACACAGCTTCATAGTTTCTAACCCAAATGCAGCTATTTAGTGGTCTCTGACATGTGAGGGAATATAATAATGTGGGTGTTTTTTCTACAAATGTAACCCTTTTGACACCATAAAGAACTTTCCTCTTGTTAAGGTGTACACGCCTCTGGAACTGCTTTCTTCAGCATCTCTGGACACTTCAAATCTCTGACAGGACTCCTCAAGACGAGCGAAAACAATCATAAAACTGAGAAAGCAGTGTGTGTGTGTGTGTGTGTGTAAGCCATTTGTACCCTTAGTTCATTAAGAAATGTGACTTACAGGTTGCATATGAGAACTAGATATAACCTTTGAAGGTGGATGATTGTGCCTCTCCTTCCATTTGAAGGTGTGAGGCATCAGCAGGGAGAGAATCAGTGTGTGTGTGTGTGTGTGTGTGTGTGTGTGTGTGTGTGTGTGTGTGGGAGGCAGAATGTGTTGCCATGCATTAAACAGCACCTAAAAAGCATCCATGAGTGGGAGTGAAACCATACGCACAAGCAAAGAATCAGACACCTTTTCTCTCTCTCTCTCTCTCTCTCTCTCACACACACACACACACACACCAGCTCCACCATGTGCAGATGCCAGCGTGTCATTAAATCATTAAATCGTCAGTCTATCCAAATGTCTACCTTAGCCTGCTGTTATCCAATGTACCAGCACATTTAGTTTGGGTTATATTTGCATCTGAGATGGAATTATTTACTAAAACAATCCCTGTTTTCCCCAGTTCTCACTCTAGACTAGTGTCTACCAAACACAACCTTTATTTCTTTTAAAGTAATACTCTAGACCATGCTCTTCGGCAGCGTCACATCTGCTGAAAATAATCTTTAACCAGGCGCTGACGTTGCTGCTTAACGGGATTAACGAAAGAGTCAGAGTGAAAAACAACAGAGATCTAGAAAGTCTGTGAATGGAGACATCAGGCTGCCACTGCTCCAGAAGCTGGCACAAAACCCATAAACCCTGTCAACACACACACACACACACACACACACACACACACACACACACACACACACACACACACACACACGCTATTCTCCTCATGTACAAACAGTCTCCCTCCTCCTCTTCCAACATCTGATAAACTAGACACCTAATCAGAATCTTTGAGGGACCCCGGGCCTCCTATTGGAGTTTTCAGACCGGGCAAATACATTAACTCAATTTAGAGTTTGGGATTAAGGACTCCCCCCCCCCCATATATCACACACACACACACACACACTAAATACAAACACAGCATCAGCCCTCCTCCTCTGCCTTTTCTCCTTCTCTCATCTCTCTTTTTGATGGGATCAGCTGAGCGCTACATTCTCCTCTTCTTCCCCTGCACCCTCTCTGTCTCTCTCCCCCTCTCCCTCTCTCTCCCTTGGGGGACCGGGGTTCTCGGACTCTATAGTTATGGGCCGGGGCCATCTGTCACCGTGCGCATTCACGCAGCCACCAGAAGGCCGCAACATGTGCAGATTTAAATGGAGAACCCAACTTTCCCAGGACACACAGGCCTGACCCCGGCAGCCGCGGCAACCCCCCCCCCATCCCTCCCCATCACCCCGTGCCTCCATCCTCCTCCTCTTCTCTCCTCCGTCCCACGACCATCACCACCACCACCACCATCCAGTATCCCTAAAACCCAGACCCCACCCACCTGCCACACCCTCCTCCAACACCACAACCACCAAGAAATACTGTCTGCTTGTGAATGAGAGTGAATTAGAGCCCCCCCCTCCCGACCAAACCTCCTGGACCAATCATCCTGGACCAATCATCCTCCCCCAAATATGTGTGTATGGTAATGGCTGCGCGGCGTGCACGAGCACCTTCTTTACACACAATGATGGATTTCCACCTTATGTAGCAGCTGATGGTGAAAGGGGAGGTGATGGAGGAGGGGGAGGAGATGGGGATGAGGGCAACCCCTTGTGGATGTGTGAGAAAGAGAGAGATCAGCTGATTGGTAAAATTGATTGTGAAGGAGAGAGGGAAAGGAAGAAGGAGTGTGAGTGTGTGTGTGTGTGTGTGTGTGTGTGTGTGTGTGTGTGTGTGTTGGGCAGCAGTGTGAGTGTGTATTTTGTTTTTTGTGGTTGGGAGGAGGGTTGGATGGGGAGGGGACGGGGGGTGGGAGGGTAACAGGATTGGTCTTGTCTGTGGGACCCACGGGGAGGACAATGGGACCGGCGGGGGTGGGGCGAGTGTCACACGCTTTTGCTTTGTGGCTCGGTCAACAGGCGTGTGCCACGGGTGTCGTCTCGCCTCCCCTCGCCTGCTGTCCAACTCCGGGGAAAGCACCGGCAGCCATGAGAACCGGGGCCCCGGGCCCTTTAATGAGGGGCGTGCTGTTTCTTATCAAAGATGGACAAGCCATCATTACAATCATCATTAGAAGCTGCACAATGGAGCACGCCTCCCTTAGCTATGGATGGGAAAATCCTCCTACAGAGCTGCGGCGGGGGATGAAATAAACCAAAAAAATGAGCACAAAAAGTCCCAGTGAAAATGTGCATTTAGTGAATCTGTAACAGTAACGTCTGGCGAGGCAGCACGGCTCATTCAATGAAGATTTCAACTTCGATTAAACACGCACAGCGACATCAAACTTTAATCTTCTTTTGTTGCTCTTTCTGAGATATCCTTCTCTTATTAGGTCGAGTTTTTCATTAACAGAAACTGAGCGTGTTCAGGTCACTCGGGACTGGTGGTAGGACTGGTGTTTGATGAATTTATGATGACTTTGGAGTGTTAATCTTACAAGACAGCTCAAGATGTATGAGTGCAGTTGGACATGTGAAGGTTAATATACTGTACATCCATTCAATTTGGGCTTAATTACCTTGAATGTCAGACTTCCCTTTTTGTTAGCTCATACAGACAAAGCATTAGTCTGGTAAAAGGATTGACAATTAGTCAACTCAAGTACTAGCATTCTCTGTGACAATACCGACCCAGGTCTCAACACAATTAGACGTTCACTATTGAGATTGGGCAGTGCTCTCTAACCCCTAACCTTAGCCTAATCTTTAAAATGGCCAATATCTTTGGGAAGAATGGTGTTCAGCTCCACAGACTTGAGTAATCTATGCCAAGAAGCACTAAAGCTGTTCTGAAGGTTCATCTGGAGGCCCAACGCCTTATTAATACACTTTATGATGGTATGGGGTTTTTTTTGTCTCTCATAGATTAGACTCTCGTCTTCTTGGTCATCCAAAAGCGAAGCACGGCACAGTAGACTCCTGAATAGATGGAGGTGCATGTAAAAGAGATGAATATAATTGATCAGTGTTTGCATAATGAAAGATGACCTTTGCTACTTTTATGGTTTGAGTCCAAAGGTTAGAGTCTACATGAGATTGTACAGGATATAAACGTATTCTTAAGTGCTGACAGTGGAGTCAGTGAAAGAAAGTGAAAGCACAACAATTAAAATCTCCTTCGACTTGGAAGAATTAAGAAGGAATTTGCAGCTGGGATCTTTGAAGTGAACAAAAAAAAGGACCGTTGTGGACCGTTCAAGACCGGCATCAACAATCAAGCTTCCTTTTTTTTTTTCCTTCGAAATCACGACTACAAACTGCAGTAAGTTTTGCATCATCACACAGAAATTAAGATCTCTCTTTCCATCATTCAGCACTCTGAGGGGGCTGGGAGTCCCATTCGTCCAGGTTACCGTGTCGTGCACCGTAACCCTGCTCCGAGTTTGTCATCATTAATGATCGGCCAAAAAACATGTTGCTCTGCTGTGGCCTTTCTCAAGAGTCTCCTCCAAGTCCTTTTTAATGCTCTCTGTTGATCTCTCTGCCCTGGCCGCAGGGAGCATTGTCCTGGTGGTGAAGGTGGAGGGGAGACTGGGAGGAGGTGTGTGTGTGTGGGGGGGGGCATGATGCTGCAGCAGTGGCAGCTGGCGGCCCAGCTTGCAGAGGCCATCTCTTCACAATGGAGAGCCTTCCCCCTGGGGCCAGTGATTTAGGACAGGGCTCTCTGGACAGGCCCCTGGAGAGCAGGAGAGAGGACACTGGCTTTGGAGGAACGCACCCTCCCTCCCTCCCACCTCCACCTCCCCTTCTTCGCCTTGTCTTGTCCTCTAAAGCTTCCCTTGCCCCCCAGCTCCTCCGCACACACTCCTGACACCCTCCCCTCATCCTACCGTGGCTAAGTTCTCTCCTGGGACGAGCAGCCCGGCCTCTGCACGGGGAGCATTCCTGAGGTGTAGTACGCTAACGCTAGCTGGACACAATAGGGGAGGGTGGGCGGGGAGGGGGGACAACAGGTGCGTGTGGATCCTCTGTCGTCCAGCGGCAGCTGAGAGATAGGGACGGGGGCTATTATGGCGCCATTATCCGCCGCTGCTCTACCGGTGGGCTGTTGGGACCTCTTCCCTTGAACAAAAACAAGGCTTTTTACGTGTAACCTGGTCTTGTACCCACCCTGATCCGACAAGCCTCTCTTTCATCCTCCTACCCCAGCTAGCACCTGCCACCCCCGGGCCCTCCAAACCAACCCCAACAGCCACTTATCCCAAGACAGCATTCAATTCAATCGAACCCCAACTGCAAGAAAACCTGAGCCCACTTGTTTAAAACAGCCACCACTTGTATGCACCATATTGGAACCATAGAAATTATCCAGGCAGCAGCCACCTCTGTACGCCACCCAGATCAACCCCCAGCCCCCTGCTCCCTCCCTCCCTCCTCTGTCCCTCTGAATTATGTTATGTCTCAAATGAGCAGTCATACAGCAGATTGTGTGGTGCAGCCACTTGATATAACTGGTGACAATGCCTCTAACAGAGCGAGTGTCCTGGGGGGATAGGCAGTATTTGGTTACTGCATCCCTGATCTCTCCCCATTGTGATCGGCTCCGGGTCCCATGGAAGGTTGAAAGGGGGTTCGGGGAGGGGGACATGTGCGCATATGTGGGCCCACAACGCAGGTGCCTACATCTGTTCATTTCTGGGCAGATGCTCATGGTTGTAGAGATAGAGAGGGAGAGTTAGGGAGAGAGAGGGAGAGGGAGAGAGAGAGAGGGGGGAGGGGACTTCCTCCATTTACTCTCTCATCATTCATACTGGTGATTAAGCCTAGATGGAACAAAACTAAAGTAGAGAGTAGAAGGGTGACAAATGGAGAATTGCACTTCTTCTGGGCCCCCCCAAAAATAATAGGGATGCAATACCACCCATGTGTCAAATAAAAAATGGATTTTTCTCTAGCGCTGTTTGGAGTCAACCCCTTTAGCTCCAAAAAGAAGAAAAAATGCTTCAGATACAGAAATGTTTGTTTTCCCCGTTTGTTGTAAAAGATGTTGACTGACCTGAAACCAGTGCTGAAACCATTAGTAGATCCATCAAACTTAAAAATAACGGTTAAACAAATAGTTTAAAAGACGTCGCTCTGGGGCTCTGAGATATTGGTTGTTGTTTTTTACATTTTATAGCTTAAACAATGCATAGATTCATTAAAAAATAAAATAAATGAATAATCTGAGATACCCCAATTGGAGTGCTGACTCAATATGAGTGATGGACATCGCTAATGCTCTTTGGGAGCAAATCTCTACAGGCAGGTTAATGGCAAAAAATAAATAAATCAATCACTTGTGGGTGTCCACATACTTTTGGCCGTGTATTGTTTATGATACAGGTGACCGCACATTAAAAGTTCAGTAGGAGATAAAATAAGTAATTTTATTGGGTTTGATTTTTTTATTGTATTGAGGTACAATAAAATCATAAAATAGAACAGAGTTAAGGGTGCTTATCCTCTCCTTTGCTTTTATTGTATTATTTTACAAACGGTAATGTAAAGGTTGTTATCTTCGTCGTCAGTGAATCATTTTTCAGCGATAAGTAGCCCGTTTGCTGTAAATCACATCAGATGAGAGGTGATATGATTGCAGCCAAATTATACAGTGTGAGTCTTTGCACATTTACACATCAGCATAACATGCAGATTTTTAGCAAGGAACTGTTTACTATCTTAGTTTAGCATGCTAAAATTGGCTAATCAGCAAGGCGCTAGCTGATGGGGTTAGTGTTGAAGGTATTAGGCAATAAAGCAAAGTATTGGACCAAATTAAGTTTGGAACTGATGATAGATCAAAACTCAGAGGATCAAAGTTATTACAGTTCTTCATGAGGGGGACACAAATGTAAAAAGCAGACTTTCATGGCAATCCATCCATAGTGGTTGAGACATTTCACTCAAAACTACCAGAGTCCAGCTCAAAGTCAGTAGGATTCATCCTCTGGGGACCATGAATGTCGGTCCAGACTTTCATGGCAGTCCAATCAGAGTTGTTGAGACATTTCAGTCTGGGCCAAAGTGTTGGGCCACACACTGCCATTCCTAAAGCCATGACGCTAGCATGGCTAAAAACACAAAGGTGTTTGTTCTACTACAACAGCTTCAGCCCTGACACCTTTTCTGGAGACAACTGTCTGACGTGATGCTACATAAAATCTCCCTTAGGTGATCAGGTAGGCTGAGATAGCTGGTGATCGTCAAGGCCGGAGCAAATGCTTTACCTCATTTTCATCAAACCATTCATTTGTGGATGGAATCTTGTCTTTTTAGACCTTTTCCTCTGTACAATCCTGATGCAAAATCGAGGTCAGCAGGGCCTCCTCGGCATTTCCATACACTCAGAGAGCATCATGGGACATAAGCTGCTTAACAGTATCATGCAGTGATACATGTAGGGATGCATGTGCCTTTTTTATGTTTCTCTAATTATTCATTCAGAGGTTTTTTTCTTGTAATTCGTTGCCTATATTTGCATACTATTCTTATACGGCTCATGTTTTTAATACTTTTCTAAAAAAGACAGATTTAGTAGATAATTCTACACAAACGTGTAAATGTGACGCTCATGGAGTTTACAATAACTGCATTTTTAATCCCACAGTTTAATAACCCTACAATATTCTTTAAATGACCTACCCAGCCCTGCGTTTTACCTTATTGATATAGAATATATTCCCCATAATAACCCCACATTTCAGGGTTTTTGTTGATGTTCGTTTAACCCTTTATCTCTTTATCATTTTAGCAGGCTCATCAAAACTAACTTCAGTATTTGTTGTTGTGGGAAAACGTGTCGCTGCATAGTATCAGTTGTTGAATTATCGATTTTATTCATAGGGACCCGCATATGTTGTGGTGCGTCACCCCGGGGTGCGCGGCAGATGTGTTTTCATAAACATTGGCACGCGACTGGCCACGTACAGCTCCCTCTCTTTACTCTTCCCCTAAGGTCCCCAGTGTCTCTGTGCGCGTGCACACACACACACGAACCGACCCCTCCCTTCTCACACACACTTATAACGCGCGCGCACACACACACACACACACACTTGCAGGCGCGTCTCTGGGGCCCCCATGTAATTACGGCGGCACTCTTCCCATAAACTTAAGCTCAGCACGTCTCCAGTAACAGCACGTATGCAAATGAGACAGCAGCCCGGACCGGGAGCCTCGATGAGCCGTGGGAAGCCGTGGGGAGCCTGGCGGAGCCCTGGGGAGCCGTGGATCTGGCTTGTGGCCCCCTCTACCAGCAGCTGGCCACAGTAATCTGATCTGGACACAAAGGAGCCTGTTGATCTGTGCGTTTCAGCAGGTAAAACGGGGGAACTAGACTGGAAAAAGACAGTCCAGGTCTAGTCTTAAATCATAGGTCTCGAAAAGATTTAAAGCACTTTTAAGGAAGATACGCCACATCACGGCAAAAATACTACAAAACAAATACATTTAAAATGGAATTAAATACAATAAAAGCACCCATAAAGTCACTATGGAATCATTTTAATCTTCCATGTGATTTTTACAGTTTTATTTAGTGCGTAATCATGATTAACGACTCGGGGGAAGCGTGCGTAAAAGCATCTCCTGAGAAAGTGCTGATTCAAAACCATTTCCTTGAGGCTTTTCATACGAGCCTACATTTTAGCATGAGTGGCCACTATGAGACACCCCTCGCTCCCCCTCCTCCTTTTCTCCACCCTCCTCTCAACTCCATCCATGCCTTGCTCCTCCTGCATCATTTAGGGAATGGAACCACCAACCCTGGCATCATCACAAGCTCAACTGCGCTTCACTGAGAGTTGGAAGCTTTCACTCCGGGTGAAGATGTGTCAATATTTCCTACACTTATGAGGTATCAGTGTAAACAAAACCAATTGATCCTCGCGCAGTAGCAACATCCCTCCTACTATTCCCCAAACGCCGCTTCATATTATCGATATCGTGTGATGCGCGCCATGTTTACGTTCCCACGAGTGACCATGTGGTGTCTCATCTTCGGGGACCAAGAAAGGAAGAAAAAAAAAAACTCCTGGCTTCCCCCTCGCCATATGGCCCCGGAGGGCCCATACCGTTACAGGTCCTTTAACATGCTTCCAGTTGAGTGTAGACGGAGCCCGGTGGACAGAAGCGCATAGAGACGTGCGCTTCAGGCCGGAGGAGGGAGGGAGGGAAGCAGGGAAATAAACGTCGTTTTCTGGATGTGGCAGGGGTGGGGTGGGGGTAGTTAGTGGCAGATGGCTTGTAAGGGTCTGTCCGCGTCTGAAGGCGTGTCGTGGTCCTCCACTGAAGACCCCCTTCCTCCCTCCCTCCTGCATGCACAATCAATGGAAATTAAAGCGCAGAGAATGGATGAATAGTCAGACCCGAGTCACCCTTTTTTTGTTTGGCGCAGCTACTGGTGGGCAGGAGTTAAACTACAGCAGCCCCCTACAGTAGCACTTCAGTTAAACAGTCCGAGCACAGCCAACAGTGTCTTTGCCAGGAGGGGAAAAAAAGTTGGACAGAAAACATACTGTATGGGGACAACTGTGTCTGGACAGAGTTTTTATTTCAGTTGTACAGCTCCTGGTTGAGTTTGATACCAAGTTATGCTCAGATTACTTTCAGTTCTGGCTTTAGTTTCAGCTTTAGATGCACTTTTAGTCAAAGACTGATTATCTGCAAGGGTACACAAACAGACCGCAAAGTGTACTGATCATGCTTTGGCTGCTGTTTGTGAGTCATATGAGATGACTGGCAAGTTATTTATGTCAGTTATTTTCGGTGGAAGACTTTTTAATCTCTTTTATTTTGACGTTTTCCCCCATTGTGCCTAGTTTTCACTCCAGTTTACAGACTTGTAACACCTAGTTTCATGGCTATGGTCATACAGGATTATATTGGAGCAGCTCATCATGAATTTACTTAAGTCCAATTATTTTAACCATTGTGTTGTCCTCCAGGCTAAAGAAATGTACACTTATTTTGACATTGTGTCACTTTTACGTGACGCATTTTCCCACTACTACCACCTGATATGAGTTGTACACTTATTCTTGGAATTCAGGGTCAATACACCTAATTTCTGAGTTTAAAAAGCAGAAATATGCTTTACAACTGAATAAAACACCCAAAACCCAATGAAAGTAGTGTACAGGTCCTTCATTTTTACTAGAGAAGGAACCATCCATGTTAATTTTTTTGGCAACTCGGTTGAAAGAGAACCATATTTCTGATATAGACATTTTTTGAAAATGGGTCAAATTGGACCCAAAGACAACAGGAGGGTTAAAGGTTCACCAAGCTCTAGTTTGGTTAGATATAAAAACTGTATAGAAGCTGTAAAACATTTCTAACTGCCTCCCTTTGAAGACTAAAGAAGTCTCTTCCGAGGGAAATTTGTATTGATTGTTTTTTTTTGTCACTTAATTGTGATGGCCACGGTTGAGCCTGCGTTTGGCTTGAAAAATACCCCGGTGTGAAAGGAGAGATGGACAGGTTTATTAATGGAGGAGGACTTTGGTTGTTGCTGCCATTGATTAGAGTTATTAAGTAACTACGGACATCAACCATGTTATGTCACATCAGAAGGGAAGGTAATTTGGATGAGAAAGGGAAAGCATGTCACTTATATAAGGGGGGGGGGGCTGTCCACCTCCCCCCCCCCCCTGACAGCCGCGGATCAACAGCAGCAGGTAACGAATCGGACACCGGACAGACGCCCGTAAACAGCAGCCGTGACGTGCATATCTGAACACAGTGACGCAATGTACGCGCACGGTACCTACGGTAGCCCGCGCGTGCAGCCTGCAACAGCCCCCCCCATTATACAGCAGAAAAATCACACTTCTAATGAACGACCTAATTAAGAAACAACCCCCCCCCCACCTCCTCCTTCTTATTCACACGCACGCGCGCGCGCACATGCATATTCAGTGCACACCACCTTCACACAGAGACGGAAGATATACATTGAGTGTTAATTTCTTCGTGCTGGTCAATATTTAAAGAGGAGAAGAAGAAAAAAAGAAAAAAAGCAAATATGCGGTTTGTTTGATGAGAGGTAAAAAGTGTGTGTGTGTGTGTGTGTGTGTGTGTGTGTGTGTGTTGAGGGAAGTGGAGACTATATTGTGTGAGCGACGTGTGGGCGCGCGCTCAGCGAAGGGAGGCGCGCGCACGCTGTTATTGAGGGGAGAGCAGGTGCTGGCCGAATTACCATACAGCTGAGGGGGGGAGAGAGAGAGCAAGCGAGCGCAAACTTTTTCCTTCACCACACACACAATAACAAAAGTCCCCCCCTCATGTTGGCCACGCGAGCGACTCCGGTCAGCGCGCGCACCCCTTTGCATGCACATACACACACACATCCACTTTTCTTTTCCTCCCCTTCTCATCTTAGCCCGGAGAATGAGAAGAAGGGGAGAGCAAAATGAAAAAAAGGAGTCCATCCCCTCAAGTCGTTTACAGCTCTGCCAAGGAATGTTTTCTTTAGTCTTCTGAGTCGATTCAAAGCGAATTCTTCCCACAACCAGAAATACCAAAAATGTAGAGTGTGTAAAGCAGAGAAGGAAAGAAGGAGGAAGGGAAGAAGGAGGAGGAGGCGGAGGGGTGTAAACAATTAACTGAGTCAGGGTTTGACCAAGAAAGATTTTTTTTTCCCAAGAACCTTTGAATCAACTTCAAGCAGTTTGTGGGATGTTGTTGTTGTTTTTTTGGCACTTTTCCAAATATCTTAAGACAAAAAAACTAAGATGTGTGTTCAGTGAGGCAACAGCTGGAGGCACCAAATCAACCACATGCCATTATCCTGTCGGAAGGAAACATGGCGTGCGTATACACTGTTCTAAAAAAATAAATAAACCTTTTACATTCTGGTTCAGTGCAACTTTTTGAATCTACACTGAAACACTTATTAATTTAAAAATGGAAACTAGAGTATGATCTCCCAACAAGCACAAAAGTAATCCAAACTAAATGGAAATTCTTTTAAAAAGGTTATGGTTACCCCCTCAAATCCAATGAGCTCTCTTAACCCTGTGGATTCTAACAGAAAGATTGTGCTTAATTTAACAAAAATGGAGAAACAAATAAAGTATTCATCCCTTCTCCTCAACAGGCTATCTGACCATCTTCCCCTCCGCCTGTACGACTCTCGCAGCTTTGTTGTTGTTTTTTTTGTAATGTTTCACTTCTTATTTGGTCGAAATACTTTTACACGTCTCCATATTAACGCTGTATGTGCTGGAGGGGTAATAAGGAGGCTGTTGGGGTACTTGCATGGGATCCCATTGTGGAGAGCCGAGCCAGATTGGGAGGTGAAGTCGGGGAGGAGGGGGACATTTGCATGTTATTACCATAGCATGTGTCAGGCCGTATATAACAGGCTGCAGGCGGCCTTGGCTAGAGACAGACGCACAGTTCACAGAGAGGAAAGACATTAGGAGGAAGAAGGAAGCATGTTGGACCAGTGACAAATCCGTCCTTGGTTTAGACCAAGACCTTCACACAACTTCCTAAAAAAATTGTCACTTTTCTTAAGAAAACAAAAACAAGGAACCCATCTTTTCCCCCTCTTTACGCACTGGATTAACGCTTTATAACGGAACTGGACGACTTCTCTGATTTTTTTTATTTTTTATTTGTTATTATTCCCTACTCGCACAAGTTCACACGTCTTGTTTTGTGATTTTATTTTTTAAGGTTTTGGGATTTATCCTTTTTTTTTGTTCCTCGGGACATGAATGAGAGCGGCGTGGCTGACAGCGGCAGCAGTCGATGAGAAAACCCCGTGAGGCGACAGAAACGTGCTCAATGCATCTTCCCCAGAGGGATTGAACAGGAGGAGGCACCCCTGAGGACAAGCCGAGCCCCGAGACTTTTTACTCTATTTATTTATTATTTATTATGTATTTATTTAATATGGGGCGCGTCATCCTGCTGACTCTTGCCGTCATGTCCATGTTGCTGTGCCAGGTGAGCTACTGATTCTTTATATTTCTTTTTTAACAATGAACCATCACCCCTCACCTTCCCCCCCACGCCCCCCCTCCCCCTCCCCCTTCCCTTCCCATCCCACCACAACACAACACACATCCACGAGCGGTTCTATGTGTATATTTAAAGATAATAAGGAGCTTTTCTTCCGCAGGGGTTTTGTTCGGGAGTGTTTGAGCTGAAGTTGCAGGAGTTCCTAAACAAGAAGGGAGTACAGGGCAACAAAAACTGCTGTAAGGGGGGCCTTACTTCGGCTTTCCAGCAGCAGTGCGAATGTAAAACCTTCTTCAGGATCTGTCTCAAGCACTACCAGCCCAACGCCTCCCCCGGAGCCTCCGTGCACCTACGGCGGCGCTGTGACTCCCGTGCTCGGCTCCAACTCGTTCCAGGTCCCCGATGTCATCCCGGAGAGTTCATTCAGCAACCCCGTCAGGATTAACTTCGGCTTTACGTGGCCGGTAAGTACAGCCACTCATGTCCCTTTCACTACATTAGACTTGAATGCAGCGAAATCGCGCCCTTTTCTTTTGTAAATCCGTGCGTAAAAAGGCGCTGAAGCACGATTTCTGACCACAACTTCAGAAGCTGAGAGCGCACAAAGTGGACTGGTATTTAGTTACATGAGATCGGGTTAGGCAGTTTGCATTCAGCAGTGAGTGTATGGCACAATCGCCTCGGGCCTTTGCTTGATGTTATCGCCACATCTCCGCTGGCCACCTGTCTCATGAATCCATTTGTGTTCCCAGGGGACCTTCTCGCTGATTATTGAGGCATTACACACCGACTCCAAAGACGACATCTCCACAGGTAGGGAATAAAAACCCTTTATGTTTTCAACTTTTTTAATCACATTCTCGCACTTTCCCGTCCATTAACCCCTCACTGTCTGCCTCCACATGTGCACTTTAGAGAATCCAGACCGCGTTATCAGCACCATGACCACCCAGAGGCATCTGACGGTGGGAGAGGACTGGTCCCAGGACCTGCACACCGGCGGCAGGACGGAGCTCAAGTACTCGTACCGCTTTGTGTGCGACGAGCACTACTACGGGGACGGCTGCTCGGTGTTCTGCCGGCCGAGAGACGACGCCTTCGGCCACTTTACCTGTGGAGAGCGCGGGGAGATTGTCTGCGACTCCGGGTGGAAGGGAACCTACTGCACAGAACGTGAGTACCACAACTTTGTTATTGTGTTAGGAACATGTGTTTGCGACTCTGTGTGTGTGTGTGTGAAAATGTAGTAATCTCAAAATCCATTTTAAGACATAATCAACGTTGTAATTGGAATTAAAGGGTGTAATTTGATAGAAAAACAGCATGAAGTTGCTTTGAACTTAATGTAAAAAGATTACAAAATAAAGTATAATAAGTGTAAAAAATAAAAGTATAAAAAAGTTAATTTCTATGTTGGTCGGTAATCAGATCATCTGAGTGCCGTTAGAAAGCAACTTGTGCCTAAACACTGCACACACATCCCCTAATGCATGCGCACGCGCACGCACGCACACACACGACCACTTGATTTATTCTAAGGAAAGTTTTGGGGAATAATCTCACGCGTGCCATAAATTTACATGCTACCTTCCGATTCGTTACTCTGGGAGTGGGACGGCCGCTGATTGGCCGAGGCAGGGGAGGTATTGTTTGAAGTGGGCAGCTGCCGGCAGAGAGGAGACAATGGAGCAGCTGTCGCGCACTGGCAACACACTCGCCAGCTGTCCACTCTTATCTGCCCCAATCCGAGACATTAAGGGGAGTGTGTGTGTGTGTGTGCACAGAATGAATAAAAGAGTTTTGACCCGCAGCGAAGAAAAAAAAAAAAGGGTGGTGGGGTGGGTTGAGGGGGTCTGTGTGTGTGTGTGTGTGTGTGTGTGTACACTCTCTGTGGCACACACATTCACACACTCCCTCCTTTGTCTCAGCACTATGTTAAGCAGAAAATTCTTCCACGGTGATAAGGAGAGTTTATAAGGTAACAGCTTATGGGTTTAGGAGCCCCTCCTTTCCGTACTTTTAATGACTTTGTTGAGATTTAGGTGATAAAGTTTTTACATCTTTAGGTGCAACACCAAACAAAGAAGCTGTATTTGAGTTCCTATGAGTCTAAAAAGTTTCTTTCTCTTCTTCCTGTACAGCGATTTGCCTGCCAGGCTGCGACGAAGAGCACGGCTTCTGTGAGAAACCCGGAGAGTGCAAGTAAGTTTGTTTCTCCACCAGTTCACTGGGGGCATTGATTAATTAATTAGTGGGACACATGAGGTAATGTGAGTGGACTGACCGGTGTTCCCTCCTAATTGGACAACAACAGGTGCAGAGTGGGATTCAAAGGCCGCTACTGCGATGAGTGCATTCGTTATCCGGGCTGCCTCCACGGGACCTGCCAGCAGCCATGGCAGTGCAACTGTCAGGAGGGCTGGGGGGGACTCTTCTGCAACCAAGGTAAGGAGAGAGTGTGATGGGGGGATGGGGAGGGGGAGGGGGGAGAATACAGAGAGGAAAAGGAACCAGAGAGCACTGATAGGGTGAGTTGTTGGTTGAAATACAGAAAGTCTTGGTGTTAAGTTAGTTAGATGTCTAGGTTACATAAAATTTGATGATTATATTTTAATAAGAAGCAGGCCCAAACTACATTTGGAAGCATGTTAATTAAAATGCTGTTCAAGCAGAAGTTAGACGTCTAAAATACGCTGACTTTTCAACCAAATTGAGACTCATTTTTCTCCTAGCTGCCCCGCCTTTTAACAGGCAACCTCGATTGTGAATAAATAGTGTAATGCTTACTAAGGAGAGTGTGTTAAAGGATAGAAAAATGGACTAAGTGATCTTGAGGAAAAGCTTTACAAAGATTTGGCAGTAGGATCTTTGCAGTATGTCGTCTCTCCAGTCATTCATCATTGGAACCATTTAAATGTCCGTAAAAGAGGCTGGGAGAGAGATGGGAGAGGAACAAAATAAGACATCACGATAGAAACGTAACAGGCATGAACACTGGGTTAAAGAAACAACAGAGCAGCAGTTGTTTCCAGATGAACAGCAAGAGCGGGGGTGGGTGGGTGGAGGGGCAGGAAACAAAACAGAAAACACAGTGGAAGAAGAAAAAAAGAGTCAAGTGTGCCAAGAGGACAAAAAGACATTCTGTCACTGCTGCTGCTGCTGTTGTCTTGCCATGTGTTGGGCTGCGGCTAATCCACATGTGCGGCTGTGTCTTTCCAGATCTCAACTACTGCACTCACCACAAGCCCTGCATGAATGGAGCCACTTGTAGCAACACTGGGCAGGGCAGCTACACCTGTTCCTGCAGGCCCGGCTTCACTGGGGCCAGCTGTGAGATCCAGGTCAACGAATGTGCTGGAAACCCCTGTCGCAACGGAGGAAGCTGCGCCGTAAGTGTTTTTTTGGTTGGTTGAATAAGAAAAGAAAAGAGACTTTGGGATTGGGTTTTTACCCCTTCTTGACTTTAAACCAGAGAAGCTTTCCAAAATGTAGATACTATTAAACATAACAGATGCAGTATAGTGAGATTCAAAAGCATACAGCGTGTAGCAGCTGCATCTTGATCTTGATCTCAAGTCTGTTCTATTTTTTTCCCCCCACAGGACTTGGAAAACACATATACCTGCACTTGCCCTCACGGTTTCTATGGCAACAACTGCGAGCTGAGTGCCATGACGTGTGCCGATGGGCCCTGCTCCAACGGTGGCCGATGTGCTGACAACCCTGACGGAGGCTACTTCTGCCAGTGCCCCACAGGATACGCAGGGTTCAACTGCGAGAAGAAGATTGACCACTGCACCTCCGGCCCCTGCTCCAATGGTAAGGGACACAGTTTGGACTTACTCAAGGAGACGTGGAGATTGCTCTCAGCGTGTCTTCGATGCCAATCATTAGGGGTGGGGCTAAAATCGCTAAAGCATAGTATTGTGATATTTTCCTGTATCGATACATGGACGCCGAGTATCGATCTTTTATTATATATAAATTGCACATAAGGTGGCCAGGTTGGAACAGTGGGTAGAGCAGGCGCACATATACTTCAAGATTTATGCCTCGACGCAGAGGTCTAGGGTTCGAAGCCGACCTGTGACGATTTCCTGCATGTCTCACCTAGCCGTCCTATAAAATAAAAAAGGTAGAAAAGCACAAAAACAATCTTAAAAAAAAAAAAAATTGCACATAAGAATTTAACTTTTTGGTCCTACAACAATACAAGAAACAATGAAGCGGAAGTGAGATGATCACATCTTTTTAGATGGTACAGATGTTGACGATGTATTTCAGTTGGGGACATCATTTGAAGTTGGGAAAAAGTTACAAATGGCAATAGATCACAATAATATTGAACGTATTGCTAGGATATGGTATCATGGGACCTCTGGTGATTCCCCCCCACATTCCAACATTGGGACCTAACATTTATTCCACTCCCTATCTGTTCTCAGGTGCGCGCTGTGTGGATCTCGTCAACTCGTACCTGTGTCAGTGCCCAGAGGGTTTCACTGGCATGAACTGTGACCACACTGGGGACGAGTGTTCCATGTACCCTTGCCAAAACGGCGGGACGTGCCAGGAAGGTCTCGACGGTTACACCTGCACCTGCCCACCGGGATACACCGGCCGCAACTGCAGCTCCCCCATCAGCCGCTGTGAACACAACCCTTGCCACAACGGCGCCACCTGCCACGAGAGAAACAGCCGCTACGTCTGCGCCTGTGTCCCTGGCTACGGTGGCAGAAACTGCCAGTTCTTGCTTCCAGAGCACGCTGCGATCCGCGGGTCAGACGTGCCCTGGATGGCGGTGGGGTCCGGCGTGGCCCTGGTGCTGCTGCTGCTGGCCGGATGCGCTGTGCTTGTTGGATTTTTCCGATCAAAAGTCCAGCGTGGCGGTCAAATAGAAACCGTCGGCGAGGTTGAGACGATAAATAACCTGACTAACAACTGTCACCGCGGTGACAGGGACCTGGCGGTCAGCGTGTTGCCGACGCCGGGCGTCAAAAATATCAACAAGAAGATGGACTTCTGCAGCAGTGATCCCGACGAAGGATCTTCACCAGAGAGGAGCAGCTACAAGAGTCGCCATCCGCCCGCGGACTACAACCTCGTACACGAGGTCAACCACGAGCAGGCGGCTAAAGAGGCCATGCTGGAGGCGGCCTGCGAAGACAAGTGCCAATCCCTGGACTCTTTTGAGTTCGAGGAGAAACGCAGCAAACGCTTAAAATGGTAAATATCTAGCGCAAAAGTCGACAGTCTCTGAAAACTAAATGCAACGTTGAGACTGTCAGAATGATGAAACTAACAACGTTTTTCTTGCTTTCCTGAAGCGATGCATCAGAAAAGAGAGCCCCAGAAATGTCTGCATGTGCGGACACCAAGTACAAATCTGTGTTTGTGATGTCAGAGGAAAAGGACGAATGTATAATTGCAACTGAGGTGAGTTTGGCATGTTTTACTTTGGTTTACCTTTGTCTGGTCATTTGGCCAACAAGCACTAACGGTTTTGTTGTTGTTGTCTTTTTGTGTACCTCCAGGTGTAACAAGCCACCAATGGGCTGCCCGTTGCTTATTTGCTCTATGGGAGAGTTTTTATACTCCTTCAGATGCTGCTCTAACCCTAGGGGGAGGTGTCCCGCCTTGAGACTGCTGCTGATACTGAGACGTTTAACTGATATTCAGAGTGAGCTGGTTCTCTACTGGAAAATAAGCGCAGGCAGCGGCGGCCTGTGGGATAAGAACTGGCGGGGTAAAAAAAATCTAGTTTACAGTTGAAAAGTAAACTGACACTTAGCTTTCTGTTCTGTTATCGTGGAGTGGGGGTAAAAACAAACATATAAAACGGACAATGTCGCTCTACGATTTTTTTGTTTTTGCAACATTAGCACCCGAGCCTTTTCTCTAACCCACACGCCGTTGCTGAGCGCAGGAACTGCATCAAACGGTGGATGTTTGGCCATACTGGCCTGTTCTTCACGAGGCTGTTCACGTGGGCTGTGCACCCATCGCTACTCCTGTGAAGACTGTATGTATTGATCACTGTGTTCAACTGAAGTGCGTTTTCTTCCCCAAGTCCTCCAAACCATTTATGACATAGTATTGTTCACTTTTTTTTTTTTTTTTTTGATCCTATTTGGGACATCTGTCTTAATTTAAAAAAAAAAAAAAATTGCTTTTTGATACAGATTATCCTTTTGTAAAATAAAGAAGAAAAAAAAACAGAAAAATATTACAATTTAAAATTATGATTTAATTTAAGTTAATTTAATGATTTTGTGTTATTTTTATTTTGTATTGTATATTTGTGATGTTTGTTATGATTATTTAAGTTGCTTTTTTAAACGAAATTTGCAAAGGCACTTCAGGTCAATGGGACTTTTTTTTTTCTTTTCTTTTTTTTTTTTTAAAGAAAATGTTATTTAAGAGGGATTGTACTGTACAAATTGTTATGTTACCGTCTCCTTTATCGTTTTTGAATGAAGAAATTAGCCAAGACTATTTTTCCAAATAAATATTGCTAAACTTGAAATTTTAATTGTGTCCAACTTTTGTTTTGTCCATCTGCAAGCACTCCGAAAAACACTTCTTTAGGGGTCTGTGAGCAAAGTTAATCAGTAACATCTGTTGTCTTCCCCTGGCGACCCCATAGTGGGCTTTTCTATGCAGACACTGTTGGCTACTGCCAGAAGTTGAAAGTGTCTCCCTGGAGACGGGAGAGGGGGCCTATTCATAAAAAACAATGTCCGTACGCTAGATTTACCGCTCCCGTTTCTCCTCCTAAAGAACAAGTCAGGTAATTCATGGCTCCAAAATTCAGATCAATGTAGAGTAACGCCTACTGGACATGCAACCCTTTGGGTTTTAGTTTTCCACCCTTCCTGTTTCCAGCAAAAGCTACTTTAGTGGCTTTTTTCCCCCTCTCTATTATCTGATGCTTTTCCTTTTAGTGCACTAAAGTGTTGTCATATGTGATGACAACACTTCATATGAGAGAGAGAACTTTATATTTACGTACATTTAGATTTTTCCACAATTACCTCGTTAAAGTCCCCTCAGTTTTCTCTCTTAATTGCCCCATAAAGACGCTGATTGTATTTAGACAAATAACTGTAAATCATTAGTCCGCTAAAGGTGGCCTCTAAAGGGGTTTATAACCCCGTGGCATTATGGGAACAGACTTCAGCAGACAATGATGGAATTGACAATGGCGCACACAAAAGGCCACCCTTGGGAGAGCCAGTGTGTCCCTCGGCATGCTGGGAGAAAGAGAGTAACAGGAACAGATGTTGTTGAGTAACAGATGCCTTCTGGACAGAGTTCAGCCACGACCAGCCAGAACCTTCAAAGGCCTGAGCTGAAGGGTACAAAAAAAATAACGCTAAAACAGATTATCTATGAGCCTTCAAGAAAATACAGCTTCTACACCGTCTTCATGATACATTTGTTGGGAGTTTGAGGGATGGCAGAGATAACAGAACACCTAAGAGGACTTTTGTGTTGAGCAATGACTACGAATGGAGAAACACGGCTGCAGGAACCAAGAAACTATTCATCAATTATAAGTTTGTGGAACTGGAGTTAAAACTACTTCTCACATTTGAAAGTATACCCAGTAAGTTTTAGCAGCTTTGCAGGGCCAAAAAAAAAATATCACACAAGAGTGGCCTTGTAAATGTTTCATTTTGTCTCTTTCAGATAGTTTTGTTACCATTGCCAATAATTTACTTGTAATAGCGGATCTTTACTATTTGGTAGAGCTACTTTTAAGCAAGTACATTGTTTAACACAAACAACCGATGATAACTACATTTTTATCAGGCACAATCTGATCAAATAATGAACAAGACAAAGAGTTTTAACAAACCTCAGATGCAAACTTGAAATATTTGACACACGCCGATGGAAAAGAATTGACCTCGGTGACGAGCAGCTGGCCTGGAGCCATAGAAGAGCTTTTATTTGGAGAAAGAAATCTTTGAAATCACTCATCTTTAAAATTCAATTAATTCATTGAGTACAACATCTAAGTTCTCAGAAAAAGTTTAAATCATGCCTTTAGTCTTTTTATACATAAAAAGTCTTTTTTACGATGACAAGTGATTTCCCCCGACCTCCCTCCCCCCCCCATTATAAAATGACAGTTTCTTCTTCTGACATATTTAACCTCTGAGAAAGAAATATTAATGTAGAAAAAAAACAATTGCCAACTCCCCTTCCATTAAAACAATAAAAATAAAAAAGGCATAACACCGTACGTTACAATGCGCTGACATGGCTTCAAAGCACACATATTACAGTACTGTACAAGGGTCCGCCTCAGACAATATGCACCAAAACCACTTCCACTGCTGAGGATGGATCCAACCTCTGAAACAGCTCAACACTGCTTATTTACCAGACCCAGACCACAGCATGGTGTTGGCAACTGGTGAATGAGGTAAATATCCCCCCCCCCACACACACACACACACACAAAAGAAAAGCACCAAATGTTTGGCGTTAAGTTTCATATATAGCTTATAACCAACAGTGAGTTGGAGGACTTTTAGTCCAGCTTCTCTTAAACTCTTATTTAAATTCAGTTCATCCACAGTGCGGACAAAACCTACTTCAGAGTCTGCAAATTAACTCGCAATGTTCAGAGGCCGATGAACTCTCGCTGCCAAGCCCGCTCCGTGTAAATAAGCAGTTTTTCCACATTTAAACGGGACATTGAATGTCAATATTTATAGTGAAGTCCAGACGGAAAGGATTTCAATCTGCGTCTTCGCTGGATCCACTCATTTAAATGAAAACACGTTTTCGGTTCAAGTGGTATTTAAGTCAAATGATCTCATCCCTCGCAAAAAAAAAAAATGTCTCACTTGTTTAGTGAGGTCCACTTATGAAATCATGTCAATTAGAAGGCTCTTACAAAGCTTAAGGAATCTACTGAATATCACATAACACGCCGACTGACAAACATGAAGCAAAATGAGCAAAAAGCAGGGACACATAAGGTCTTTTAAAGATCACCTTTCAGGTAAAAAAAAAGGGAAACAAAACAATATTAGGCCAAATACTTTAGGGGACAATAACATGTAGGTCGAAGTAATATGATGTGCAAACTTATTGTGCATAGAGATCAAATTGGAATAAATATTATGGTGATAATTAACATCATCACGAGTTTGACTTTGTCAAAACCTGTAGAGGTGATTGTAGATTTTTACGATTAATTTAGTTATACTAAACCGTTAAAAGGTTGCTGTTGTTTTATAGTGCTGCAAAAAAAGCTTCCATTGTTTTTTAAGCAACAAACACTCCCCATTTATTATTACCCAGAGCCCCAAAAGACAAACACTCATTAAAAATCCTGATAAAAATCATTGATTTGTCATAGTTATTCAACCTTTAACTTCCTCTGAATGGCTCTTTCACTTTAAAAGTTTTATTTTTATTATTTTTTTAATGTTGCCTTATTTCTGCATCAAAGAATCACATGAGCAACGAATAAACTGAGCATCATAGCGATGTATAGGACTTTTACATAGAAGGACTTTAGTACGTTTTCAGAAAAAGTAAACCGATCTATTGAAGCTTTAGTTTTCACTGTTTCTTCACTTGATGTAGCTTTAAAGATGTGAAGCATAATGCCTGTCTTTGGACCACCGAGGTAATTGTAGGTGTGTGTGTGTAGGTGTGTGTGCGCGTGTATATGTGTAAAACATGCTGAAATGCTTCCCAAACATTTCAAAATAGAAAATAGTGTCCCTCCGAGCCGCCGGGGGCTCGTCCTGGTTCGAGGTATATGATCCTGGGGCCGACCAGTGGCGCCTGTGGAAAATGTTACAAAGCTGTCTGATGGATGATGGGGAATTTCATTCATGCTGCTGTGCATTACTACGCCTTCTCCTCCCCTCCCTCTACTCTTCCTCCGTCCCACCCTCCCCTCCCTGCTGTAGTCTCACTCTGCTCGGACTACTTCTTCATCGAATTATTCACCATCAACCATCTTTTTCACCCTGGTTTGCTCATGCATAGCTCCGGACTTCATTCACGATCAATTCAGTTAATTCAGTAAGTACTTTTTTTTAATTAAAAAAAATGGGAAAACCTGTAAAGCTACGAGGCTCTTAAAGGTTGTTGAAACTGAATGGGGAGCAACTTTTCCTTTTTTGAAAGTGTGTTTTAAGCCACAGACAGGAAACACACATTTCACTTCAGTGGAGACAAATTCCTACTCAAAAACCTGACGTCACGGAAGGCTTGCATCATGCGGCTGCGCCGAACGGTTTGTCGTCATTACTTAGAATTCCTCACGGGGGCGACAAACTGCGGTACACACTATAGCTTTGAAGGTCCCATGGCCATGAAAATGTGCCTTTATGGAGGTTTTTAAACATTACTATGCGTTCCCCCAGCCTGCCTATGGTCCCCCCCAGTGGCTAGATATGGTGATAGGTGTAAACCGAGCCCTGGGTATCCTGCTCTGCCTTTGAGAAAATGAAAGCTCAGATGGGCCAATCTGCAATCTGGCTCCTTATGAGGTCATCATTTCTCTGATTTGCCCAGAGAATTTGGCCCGCCCATGAGAAATAGAGAGACATCATGGCTTGCAAACAAGCAAAGCATGGCAGTACGTCAAGCCCCCCCCCTTTCTCTCTCTGCCTCAATAGCATTTAGAGCTACAGACTCAGAAATGGCACATCCTAAGGAAAGCTCATGTGGCTGTAATTCTGCACCAAGGCTGAATTTTGTGAAAGAGACTTCAGGTACGGTAATAGGAGACCACTAAGGTCTATATAAAAGCATCCAAAAAGCAGCATGTCATAGGGCCTTTAAAACAGAAATGCAGTCTTTTGTTACGACCTGACTCTTCTTTTCATAGTTTTTGAAAACAATTGGTTATTTTCCTCAGCCACTTTGCTGAGATCTTGGGAGAAACAAAGTGCTTCACATTATTTGATTTTATGCACTTAAAAGATGTGAACAGGACTGAATAAACTCCAATTTTCAACTTGAATTAAATGAATTGAGGGGGAATGAAACCCTGCAACGCCCCTCCCCACTAAACCTTCCTTCCCCGTATTTCCCTAACTTGCATCTCTGTGTTACCCCAATACCCCCCCCCCATCACCTCCACATAGAAACCCTACGACTCCCCTCGCCTACTCCCAAACCCGCTCTGCATTCCTAACCTCTTTGGTGACTCTCTGGTGTCTTTGAAACAGGGTTCCTACACATTCTTGCTTCTACTAAAACAAGAACTTTTTGGCTGGATTCTGGATGGCTGTTCAACAAGGTGTGTGGTTATTGGCGATGTCGCTCTACAGTCGTCACAACAAATGTCAGAAAACAGGAAACGACAGTAAGACTACAACTACTTAAGACGGGTTTTTGGAGAAGGGAAAAAAAATATTTTTTTTATAAACTTTTCCAGGATTCCTGGGCAATTCCAAAACACATTTTGAAATGTACATAATTTTTAAACTTCAAAACAATCTTCCCAGCCCTGTGTAGGAACCCTGATTGATGGTGTTGATAAGCTAAAACAATAGGAACCTTTAAGTGCTGTTCCCACCAGAACAAAAGATCAACAAGGCTGTTAGGACCAAATAAGTGTCGGTTCAAGGAATGGGCTCACTGACGACCCCCCCACCCACCTGTCTCACCCCGTCCCTCTCTCTCTAGGTGGAGGAACCTCCATGGCTGGGCATGTTTGCCATGCTGCTGACCATGCCAGCTGCGCCAGCCATACCTGAGGGCCCTCCCAGAGCCGGAGGACTGTGCTTGGTAGGTGAGGTCATGTCGGCTCCACGCCCATGGCCTTGGCCCTGGGGTGCGTGGTGGGCGTGCTGCAGGGCGTGGCGCTCCAGCAAGGTGCGGTGGGTGAAGGCCCGGTGGCACACGTTGCACTGGAAG
Organism: Etheostoma perlongum; assembly: GCA_026937815.1. NCBI lineage: Eukaryota > Metazoa > Chordata > Actinopteri > Perciformes > Percidae > Etheostoma > Etheostoma perlongum. The sequence goes on from CM049372.1 coordinate 31,247,686, forward strand.
GTGCGCTCGGCACGGTGGGTGCGCATGTGCACATTGAGCGAGCTTTTCTGGGTGAAGCGCTTGCCACACATGGAGCACTGGAAAGCCCTGACGCCGGTGTGCACCACCATGTGTTTGAGGAGGTAGTCGCGCAGGGAGAAGGAGCGCCAGCAGATGGAGCACTGATGAGGTTTCTGACCTGGAGGCACAGGTATGCACAGACAGACAGTCGTAGAGTATATACATAGACACACAACATGTTTGTGTCAGTCCATCTAAATCATTTTGCTGTTTTTCTTGTTTGGGTAAATTACATGAATTGAATCAATTATGAATGTTTTTACCAAACTGTACCTGAAATCTTACTCATTACTGATGGAACACAGTCCATTGCATTTAACATCCATTTGACTATTTCATATCTAATCTTTCATTACATTTGTCATATACCATGGCCTTAATGCCAAAGAGAAAAGTAGAACCCAACTGCTATATGCTTTTGAATGCCAATATTTTTCATTTAGGCTGACACTATTTTTATCCAATATCTACACATTGTTCCTCCTCTGACAGTTTTTAGACCAGCACCGAAATTGAAATTCAGATAAATACAGTAACGTATGACAGGGGAGGCAATCCGCTGCTTTTGAAATAAAATAAGAAAGTAAATATTGATGAAATGTTATAAGAGGTTACATTACAGTTTTTGCTCATTATTCATGGAGATGTATTCAGAGAGGATCCTCCACACTATCATTAATGAATGATACTGGAGGATATATGAAGCTATGCAGCATCCTGAGATGGGTGCATCCACCTACTCAGAAGCTCAAGGTTCAACGCTGCAGGCTGATGATGTGAGGATTAAAGCAGCAGTGATGAGTTTATTTTTTACACGCACACACTCAACATATCATTACGGGCCGAGCAGTGAAGCCTATATAATTATTCTTCCTCTTCCTAAAAAATGCATGTTCCCATGCATGAAAACTTACCAAACTTTGCACACAAGTCCAGTCCTATGCCAAATGCAATCAGTGTGATTTGTGTGCTAATTGTCCTCATGGTGACGCAACAACAGCCTTTAAAAATTCATACCAAATCAGTCATGCATGCCACATCGCAACTTTATCCTCAATAGAGCAGAAACTGTAATCTGCTTTAATCTAGTGGCAATTTTGAAGACCATCACAAAAAATGCAAAACTTCTTAAACCTATCTTCTCCAACATTTTTGTTTCAATAGACACCAAATTTGGGCAACTTTATCTCCAGACTGTCCTCCACAAAGTTTCTATTCAGATTTTTGATATTAAAAATTGAGCCCGCATTGCAGTCAATGCAAAATAGAACGTCTTTAAACATCAGTTTGGCATTTATTGATCCTTGTGAAAATAAATTACAGGCATCTCTATGTTGTCTTAACCAAGTACACAAATTCTCAAAATTTTCTAATCATTTTTTTCTTTACAGCAGCTTAAAATTCTGCAATTAAATGCAAGCCTGCTCCTTGTCTACTATATGTTAGACAGTTGTGACAGCACCCAGAGAATAGCTCCCTGAGATCAGAAACTGCCTAAGGCCTCATTGGTTCTGAGTCTGAGCAGCGCAGGGTGATCATACATGTATCTAATCAGGCATTGTGCTGTGGACAACCGCCCTGCATTAACACACCTGATTCTGATTAACAATCAGTCCAGTTGCAATGTACTGGAGGAAAATCATGTTATTGAGTCAACACAGGCTGACTCAATAAAACAAAACCTCAACAGCTGGAGGAGTCATCAACTGGACAATTGCTCACTGAGATCAGTGTTTGCCTTAGGACCCGTAGATTGCCCGTTCAAAGCTCGGTCACAATGTCACATCTTATACAAAATCTTTTATTGTGCTTTGGACACCTTCCCTGCGAGTTTAAAACGCTCGGCCCGACCATCGCTTATTAATTTGGAGACCACATTGTGTCCACCTGATGAGTGTCTAATATTCACTCTCCCTTTAAGCTCATGTTTGGTCTCCACCACCACCACCACCTGAGAATATCTAGCTGCTAGATATTCCAGTTTCACCTAACTCTGTCTGCCGTTTGCCGCTGTCCCATAACAGGTTAGATAAGAACGACTGATTCAAAACAGAGAGTAAATGTGCCGTAAAACCCAAACAATGGACAGAAAGGCAGAGTTGATGATCATTTTCTATGATAGTCTCTATTTGTGTCACTGCAAACGATAGAGTTGAGGTAAAAAATAAAAAACTATCCTCAGATGCGTCACGGCTCTCTCTTGAAAGTCCATGTCTCGATTCAGAGAAGTCAATAGGAAAATTTAAAACCAAATTCTTACCCTTGTAGGAAAATCCCCTGTAACATTTTGTTTTTTTAAAGACCGAGCTCAGGTGCCATTGAAAGAGAGTCTCTCTAAAGAACACTAGGCTGACCCAACTAGATGGTGAACCTAACGGACATGTTTTCCACGTCATTTGATTCATAGAAGATATTATTAGAAAATAAAGAAATAAGAAGGTGGAGGAGACGCGTCTTACCGGAGTGGATGAACATGTGCTTGCTGTAGTTCTTCCTGGAACGTAGAGATTTGCCACAGTGTGTGCAGTCGAACGAGGTCTCGGATCCCTGGGAGGAAGGGGAGGGGCCTGCAGAGCAGGAGGAGGTGGAGGGAGGTGGGGCCGGGGTCATCGGCGCTGGAGGCGGGGCCTGCTGAGGCTCAGTCCCCGCCATGCTGTCGATCCCACCCATGGGCCCGCCCACATAGAACGGCGCTGGCTGCGACTGGCTCACTGGGTACTGGAAGAGAAGCTGAGGACGAAAACAAAATAACATCTCTTTCCATTACTAGAATAAAAGTGATAATCTGCTGAACAAAATCAACTGTTAACAGGTTTGAATATTCCCTTCTTTGTTTTTATAGATCTACAGATGAGGGATAATCTTAGGGATATGCTTTGTTTTGCGCTGTGCTGTTTTGCTCTTTGGTGAGTTTATTGTTTTTTTTGAAAATCATTGAACATATTTAAGGAAAACGATAGTCTGGGATTGCATTGTATTTCTTTACCACATCTTCAGTAATGATGACATAACTTACAAGTCTGATGCAAAAGATGGGTTCATATTTTAAAGTTTTGGTACACATATACACACACATACAAAAGTATTTTTGTATGTGTTCTAATGTATTATTTGTCATGTTTTCATTTATCTATATTAACTTTCAAATGTCTCATTGTTGTCATGTCTCTTACCTGGGGTTTTCTCATTTCTTTTTAGTCTTTCTTATTTATTTTAATTAGTCTTTCTACACGTGTTTGTTATCTCTTATAAAGCAATATATTTCCTCTATGTAGACCTATGAAAAGTACATTAATAACCATAATTATACACTGTATATGTAACTCGCTAACTAGATTTGAAGGATTTACTTGTCCCGATCATTTAAATCAAAAACACAATTTGAAAAAGAAGATTATAATTCTAATCTATTATCTTTGTCAAAATGTAATTCTAATTCACTTTTCCATTTTGTTAATAATTAATATTGTACGAGGTTGATAATTACATGGCAGTGACTCGGTTTACGTCTACCTTTCCACACGCGTCTCTTCTACAAAACCGCAAATGCAAACCCTCGTTTGTATTTTCATAAGTCACACATCTGTCAATCAAACTGTGGAGGCCTGTCCTGGAAAAAATATCCCTCAAACTAAAACTGATCATAACTTCATAGATTTTTGAGCCCAAGAGATTGTTGCGCGTGCTTGGATTTTGATTTAATTGTTGGTTACAAGACGGTTCTTTTAAGTTTCACCACCCTAAGTAGTTTGTGGAGGAGACATGATTTATCTACAATGGTTTACAGCGAGAAACTAGCAGAGCAGATAGGGTTGTGGCGTCCGTGTCAAGAAAACGTTTGTTTTCCAACTGTAACACACAGTTTGCAGAAACATTTCTGTTATTGGGGTACAGCTTAAATGTAATCACGGTGTATGATATGAGCCACTGAGCACACGGACCTGGTTGTTGATGGACTGCGTGGTTGGAGGTGGAGTCAGAGGCTTGTTGACCCTCCCTCTGGGGTTGAAAGCCATGGCCTGCGGAGGCTCACTCTGGGGCCAGAAGCTCTCCGAAAACACCCCCTGCTCGTCGTAGAAATCCTGAAAAAGACACACACACACACACACACACACACACACACACACACACACACACACACACACACACACACACACACACACACACACACACACACACACACACACACACACACACACACACACACACACACACACACACACACACACACACACACACACACACACACACACACACACACACACACACACACACACACACACACACACACACACACACACACACACACACAATTAAAGATCCCAGCACACACATCTCAAAAGAAGAAATCTGACTGACAATGTTTTGGCAGCAGTTTCAAGGATTCCCCTCCTGTTTAATAAATCTTTTAAGAAAACACTATGAATGCTCAGGGTCTCTTAATGACGTGTATATATTATTTTTAAGCAGGACACTGCACACGTACGTACCTACAGTACCTGGGTGTCGAACATGCCTGCCTATTTGTTTCTTCGTTGAATGTGAACAAAAAGAAACAAATCCTTAACTACTCTTTCTTAGTACGCCACTGTGTCTCCTTTCATGTACAAATGAATGTACAGACCACATCAATGTTGCATTTACAACATATTTCAAACCCCCATCCTACACATGCATGAAAGACCAACTTGCACAGTTCGGTCCGACCGGACGAGCTACATTACTGTGTCGAAACAGCAGTAAGATCACAGTTGATGTAAGGCTGGCAGGATAAGAAATACCGGCATGGGTGGAGCTTGTCTATCGTAAAGGAGCAGTCAAACTTTGTTTGTCGAGACACGAGCAGAAGGCAATATGAACTCAAATCTCATTTACAGTATATGCAATTTGATATGTATTATTATTTTGAATATTTTCTGAAGATTCATTGGAAAAGCCACTCTCAAAAACAGAGCAAAATGTCTGTTTGGTTAACTGACTCAATTAAATACCTACAGTATAAAATCAAGACACTTAAAATTGTGTCTGTTTTTCTTCTTACACTTCCAGCAGTGATAAATTGGCTTCCAAATAGTTGTTCCTGAGATCCACAAGTAAAGAAACCGCTTCACATCCTGTCATGTGAACTAAAGAGCACAACTGAAATACTGCTCACAGACAAATTAGATTATTTCAAGCAGTGCTGGGTAAATTAATGATCACATGCTGTGCTTTGCATAAAAAACTGAACCTCTAAATTGAGTGGATTATTCCATTTCCAATCTTCACATACTCTGCAGCACTTTTGAGAAAACTGACAGGCAAAGCTGAATCCTGTTGACTGTGTGGCAGATGTTCCTTGTGTACTCTGCAGGGTACAGCAGGCTGCGGCATAAATCCGCCCCATCATGTTTTTCCATCTACTTACTTCAGGACTTGACAGAAACGCTGAGAATACATTTTACACAATGGAGGTAATTCTAAAAAGTTTCCAGCAAGCAGTGGCCGATAAATTATGTAAATGTTTAGTTAAAGTGAGCTTTACATCATTAATACATTTTAGGATATTCTTTTGTTTATTAGGGGGTATTTGTCATTGGCTGCTATAGCTGCATCTTAGCTCCGAGCTACACCCACCTGCCCAAAGCCTGCCATGGATTCCTGGGAGCCCTCTTGCTGTCCGTCTCGGCTCCCGTCCTCCAAGGCATAGACGGTCCCATCTGGGTCCTGAACCCCTTCATCTTTCACCACCACTCCTTCTCCTCCCAGCACCTAAAGAGAATAAGATCAGTTTCAACTTTAAGTAGTAAAAAAAAAAAATTGCATTTACAACAGTGGCAAGCCCTAGAAAGCAGAAAACAAACAAAATGACCTGACCTCCAAACAGGTACTAATAAGTTTAATGACCTACAGTAAATATGCAGAAGTCCATAGGACATCAACAAGGCAATTACTGCTGAAGTTGAGACGAGAGCTCCTCTTCAATTGTGCAACGTGCAGAAACATCTCAGCAATATACGCCAATGCAGTGCGAGAAGAGGGAAAAGCAGAAAAAGGAAAGAAAAGCAAACCGTTGCAGCTCTGCATGCCTTAAAGCTGTAACCATGGCAACCCTTCCCCTTATCCCCCTACCTGGAGTCTTAGCGGCTGCCTCTGCTTGCGACTGTGGCCCGCCCCCCTGTCTCTGTCTCCGTCTCTTCCCCGCTCTCTCCCGTCCAGGTCCTCCTCCTCGCTGTATCTTTCCATCCCCACCAGGTCATCGGAGAGGTCCGCCGTGTTGCCGCGGAGGCTGTCCCTGCCGATGCTGTCCACACTGGCCACGCCGGAGCTGCAGCCCGCGGAGAGGGTCCCTGTGCTACTAGTGCTGGCTCCGTTAGCCGTCTGCGCCAACAGGTCTCGGAGCTTGTACCTGACGTCCTGAGTACAGCTGGGGCTCTGCTTCATGAGGATTGCGCCGGCTCCAGAGCCCAGTCCATCGCTGCCGCCGCACATGGAGCCGGGGCCCATGTCGCCCAGTGCCATCAGACTCACTGCGTTAGATTGCTCCATCGGGCCTGGGCCGCTCTCGCTGACGCTGGCCCCCCAACCCCCCGCCCATGTTACTAGCCCCACATTCAGCCATGAAGTTAGGGAAGTTTGCGTAACCTCCACCTGTGCCAACAGAACAGCTCCCACCACCACCACCACCACTCTCTCTCCCTTTCCCTGCGCCACGCTCTTCTTGTTTGGGGAGAACTCCTCCGAGCATCCCCCCCTCCTCCTCCTCCCCCCCCCTCCTGCTGCTGCTGCTGCTGCTGCGGCGGGCCGCTGCTGCCGCCGTAGCCGCTGCCTTCCTTTGAGAGATGATCTGGGTGCACTCATCGATGACCGTCTTGATTTGCAAGATGCTGGCGGCGGTGAGGATGCAGAGGGCCTGCGACTGCAGCACCACCAGCGAGCCACTGTACATGAAGTCCACAAGCTGCTTCACAGTTTCGGCGGGCACCAACGGCGGCACAGAGATTTCAGAGTGACCCAGCAGCAGCTTGTCCTGGAAGAAGGGGCTGCCCGCTGCCAGGACGCAGGCGTGGGCGCGCAGCGAAGCGTCATGTATTCGCACGGTCACATCGCAGAAGAGGCCCTCGCGCCGCTGCGTGCGCAGGGCTTCCAACACCGACTGGCTGGAGTTGTGAAGGTGGATGTAGTGCACGGTTTCCGTGCCGGACACCATGGCGGGAGGGGGCGAGTCGCTGGGGATGGGGTGGGAGTGGGGGTGGGGAAGAGGGGGTAGGTGTCTGGGGTTTTGCGTCAGCTTGAGGGACAAGGAGGACAGGGAGGGAAACGGGTACAGTGCATGGGCCACGGTGGGTCCTCGTCCCCTCAAACAGTCATGAGTCTGACGGAAGCTCGGGGCTCTGCTGTGGTTTAAGTGGGAGAGAAGCTGCCTTTGTTCTCCTGAGAGCGACGTCAAGAGGTTGTTTCCACCAGCTTCACTGTCTCTTAAAACCCTGTTGAAATAATCCTAATGAAACACTAAGCAGTTGTATTAAAAGCTAAAATAATAAGTCAATGAATTGATGAATCAATCAACAAAATAGTTGACTATTTTATTTAAGTAATTTATGAAGCAAAAATACCAAATAATCCCATATTCTAGCTTGTCGAAAATTAAAAAAGTATACTTTTCTTTGCTTTGAACCACTGAACATTCATCATCTTTGAGTTTGGTACTGCTGGTCAGACCAACTGAAACATTATGACGGGTATTTTTCCGACATTTTGTATACTTTTGCATTCATAACTTCATGTTATAAATACACAACATATTATTCGATACTGCTAACAACCATTAGCGTTAGTTGCATGCATTTTGTACAATGATTTGAGTCATTTTCGAGCCAAGTCGCACACAGCTGTGTCTGAAGGTGACAGCTAAGAAGCTGCTAGTAACCATCAATTAAGTCGCGTGCATCACCTGGAACACCTGCTTTGGAGAAATGACAGCACGTGCCGTACGGTGCGCGAGTCTAATAGCTCGGGGTCAGTTTCTTTGGCTATTCTGCTCAGCGGGTGGCCGGTAACGCAACACCAAACATCATTTTAGCTGTTAGTGATGCTAAAAGACGAACCAATAATGAGGTAGTATAAGTCAAACAATTAAAACACCTCTTTAATCAAATTTAACTGCTAATTTCAGTAATTAGGTTACTGACCAGCCGACGTTAGCGCCAGCAACAAGCGACTAGTTTAACAGTGACAGGCTAACGTTAGCTAGCGTTAGCTAGCGTTAGCTGTTGACGTTAGCCGCTTAGCTCCAGCACGGAATTCTGCACGAAATGTACATATTTCTACATGCAAACAGAGCATCGCCATCGACAAAAACACGAACGGCACTAGTTAAATATCGAAAGGTGACTGGCAACGTGCCTAGCATAACATAAAAGCAGCTATCGGAGGTCGCCCCCACGCTCCAATACAATGCTAATATAGCTCGGTTACTAGCTAGCTAGCGCAAATTCTACAAGAAACAACTAGTTAAGTTAGCATGCGAGCTAATGGGCTACCACCCTTTTTCTGTACAGAGCGCGTTAACGTAACAGCCAGGTAGTTAAACCGTGTCAATGCATGCTGTTTTACCGTGACTACATACCTGGAATGTGCAGTGACAGCTGGAGGCTTTTTAGTTTCAGGCAGATGGATGCAGCAGCAACTCCCCAGTATAACGCACCCAACCTGATGAGAGCTGGAAACAAACACACATGCACACTAACACAGACCCGCGCGTGCATACAGAGCTCGGTACAAAAAAGGGGAACGTGGAGTTTTACCCTGCTTCACGCCAGCTTAACCATCCACAAATGTGCATGCAGTACTTCTCTCACATAAAGGTACATACGGGCTTGGAAAAGTAGGACAAATTCCTGCACACAAACCCACGTTAAAACACACAGACAGCAAACGCACCTTTACACACACCCACACACTGCAGGAAACACTGTAACAAAAGAATGATGCACATAAACACAAATCCTATTGTTTAACTCTAAACATTTGACTGTAATGTGTACTCATGGGGGACTTTGTTCATGGCATCAGCATGAAGGAGGGAATTAATACAATATTATGAATGCATTGTGTTGGATAAGTAGCCTACAATAGCAAGAATTTAAGATTCATACTAGTCCATAATGAAACCATTGTTGACAGATATGTTGGCAGGTGTTCAAATATTCAGGGTGCACACAGGGTGTGTGAAAGTGTATTTAAGGGCTAAAAGAGCTTGTGTGCAGTGAGGTATCTTCTCTGTTCTGTTGCCCTGTTCCGGGTGGATCAACTTCAGTGACAGTGGCAGCAGGTCTGGTGAACTCAGCACAGCGAGATCATGCACCAGCTTGTACTTTCAAGGACGACCATCTGAAGTGAGCACAATGCAGTACTGCAAATGCTGAGTTCACTAGTAGGAATCAATTCAGTTACAGCACCTTTGCCAGATGATGAGCACATGAGTTTAAACTGGTAATTATTTTATCATAGAAATTGTCCAAATAATTGTGCAATGAAGAAACATTTCTTCTGTACTTTGTAAAAAACAATCACCTGCAGTTGATAAAGAGGATCAAAACCCAGCATGAAAATTCTGCTTTTGCAGACATCTAGTAGAAATATTTGACAAATGGCATTGAGCTGCAACAATTAATTCATTGTCAACATTTTAAATTAATCAACTATTTAAAATCAATTGTTTTGCGTTTTCAAACGGTTTGAGTAATTTATTATGGGGATACAAAGTTTTCGTCAGATTCCAGCTTCTTAAATGTGAATATTGTTCTAGTTTATTCTCTCCACTGTGACAGTAGACTGAATGTCTTTGAGTTGTGGACAAAATAAGACATCATTGATGACCTCATCTTGGGCATTTGGGAAACACTGAGCAACACTTATAGACCAAGCCACTAATCAATTAATCGAGAAAATAACAGATTAATCGTTAGAACGCAGCTCTAAAATGTCATTCAGCTTGTTCCTAGATTATATCTACAAACAAATCAAATATCATGGGTGTGATTTGCAGCCATGCTATTAACCAGTTATAGCATTTCATAGAAATAATAGAATCTATTGAGGGGAAAGAACACTTGATGGTGTACTTTAGAATAAACAGGACCTCTTTTCTTTAGAAGACTGGTTGTATTACCAATAAATACTTCCATCTTAAAAAAGCCCTATACACCCACAAAGGTGTGGCCCCTGAACTAAGCCTCACTTGAAGCACATTTTCTCTTCCTTTGTATCTGATAAGTGCCCCCACATTTTCTGTAATAACACGTGTCATCCCGTGAGTATTACAACTATTACAAGTTTGTGCAAGAAAAAGACACCAGGATTTACTCCACAACAGAATATAATTTAATGAATTCACTTTTCACTGTTGATCACAAATCTATATTGATGTAAAAATGAAAAAAAAAATGCTTTTTTTATGCCAATACTTTCCTTCTGTCTTAATGTAAGGCGTGCAGTCTCCACAGCGCTTTGGACATTGAAAGCTACAGGTCATTACAGTAAGACTCACTGACACTCAGCCACAAATACACACAAAAGCGTTCATAGGATCCTCTCCTTTCTTGGGGCCCAATAGACATTTATTCTTTGCACGTACAATGAGCAGAAGTGGGATTCATCACAACACCAAAAGTATAGTAGTTCACAAGTAGCAACAGGACACGCTAACACTTCATCTTGGGCCTTTTACTACCCTCTCAGCTCTGAAGGAATAAATGGTATGGTGATGCTAGAATACTTTAATATGTGAGTTACATTGATAGCTACACATTGTGTGAGCACGTAGCACATGAATAGGGATGGTTTGAACAGCCGTGACTCTTGCATTCAACCCTAATCAGTGAGACTGTTTTTTAAAAGATCATTTTTTGAGGCTTTTTCCCCTTTATTAGATAGTGACAGTGGATAGACGGGAAAGGTGGGAGAGAGATGGGGGATGACACGCAGCAAAGGGCTGCAGGTCTACATGGGGCGCACACTCTTACTGGGTGAGCTAGAGGCCGCCCAGAGACTGATTTTCTGAACCAGTGAATCAATCAAACAATTGTATCTATCACAGTGACAGTGCAATGTAATCCCATCAGCTCCTTCAACTTGTAAAAATGAGTTTAGCCATTCAGTGAGAAGGACGTCCTTCATTTAAGGAAGTAAGTTACATTTTAATGCGGCGTTTGGAACTCTCATAAAAAGTGCCGGCATTTTCTTGTATCTAAGGTGAAAAAATGTTAATGACCTCTGGGATGCAAAGTGGCCTCAGCTTTATAAATACAATTATATATTTGCCTCCATATAAAAATAAAATTAGCAATACACAAATATTGCACACCTAAGGAGTTTTCGATTTATTAGATTACTGACAAGCTATTGAGGAAAATGTACAAACGTGGAAATAATAAACCATCCGGTGCAGTACAAATAAATACTTAGATATTTAGTTCCCTATTCATGCAGCATGACTCTCTGGCTGTGGGAGGGGGGGTCAGGTGGGCGCAGAGTTGGAGCCACGGCTGCCAAGGGGAGCTGGAGGTGGGCAGTGAAGGTAAGGGTGGAGCAGCAGGTAGTTCTTCAGGACAAACAGGGCCGAGCACCTCATTGCTGCTGCGCGTCCAGCTCTCTCTGGCGGCAGCCCACGGCAGTGATGAGGGCGGCACCCTTGCCGCTGCCATCCTCGGATAGCAGGAAGATGACGTCACATTTTGGGGCGAGGTCCTTGACCGTCTGCTGGAAGATCCGAGAAAAGCTGAGGGAGGAGAACACCAGGAAACTGTGGTTAAGTGGCAGTTCACAACTTAAATCAAAGACATTTTGAGCAAAATGCAGATTAATCAACATTTCTGTAAATGTGCCAGTGTTTAGCCGCCTACACACGATCCGCGGTAAAACCGCTCTGTGCTGACTGGTAAATTGTTTTCCTACAAGGAGAGCAGTGATGCCGAACTAGGCAGAGTGCTACACTTGGCGTCACGCTCGGGAAGTGTTGCAGAGCGCTGCTCGCAAAGTTCAAATTAGTTGAAATTTGACCATGTTACCGTTGACCTTTCAAGGCGCAACCATAACACGTCCATGGGCACAACCAATTCCAGAGCAATGATGACGTACTGTACACCTGCGCAGCCTCTCTGCTCTGTGCCCTACCTCGTGGTTTTACCACGGATCACGTGTAGGCGGCTTTAGCCAGCTAGATAATTTCCCACTGTAGTCCTTTTGGGGAGATGTTTTGAGAACAGAGAAAAGGCAAGATATTAGTATAAGTAAAAAAGAGAGATGCTTCCTGGTAACAAATACAATTATTATCTTAGATGCAAGGGGGTTGACCAAATGCAGTGCTAAGGTTTCTTTTCTATGAAAAGTGACAAATGACTTAGAGAATAACTTAAAGACAAAAGTGGGATCACAGGTGGTGGGGTACAGGACTGTTAAAGAACAGTCTTGATTAGGTAATTGAGCAGTAAGTAATTCTGACTCTAGAAACTCTAGTGTCTAAAAAAAAAAAAAGGGTTTCTGAAGATCAAAATATCAAGTCAACATTAACCCCTCTCCTGCCTCCAAGCTATTTTTAGAAAATATGACACAATCACTTTTACTCTGTTTAGAAATATTGGAAATGGTGAGATAATTGCTTGTTTTGTCCAACTACCAGTCCAACCCCCACCCCCCTCCCCCCACAAACAGAGTAAAGCATGACATGATGAATTAATAAATTACTTTTCTCAAGGGCATTGAGTTTGGTAGCCTTATGAAGGGCCTTCATCATTGTCAATGTCTTGAGATTTTGTAGGTCCCCCTTTTTGTGTAGGCTAGACTGACAGTTTTTTGTTTTTTTTAATTGTGAAAAATAGTATCATTCGTTCAATAAATTCCCTGCCACTTGCATCAAGTCTTATCCCCTCTTCAGAAATTATTTATATATATTTAATAAAATGAAACATTCAACCATTGCAGTCCAATGAAAGTCCATATGTACTGTAGAGCGAATGAGTAAGAATGAATCAACCCCTTTCCCCAGAAACACGTGTCCCATTATGTCTTACTGTGGGTGCAGCTTGTAGAGCGTGCCGTCCACGCCCACGGTAATGTCCAGGTGGTCCAGTCCTCTGTTCTCACGGATCTTGTCCACCACAGCAGCCATCCCGGCTCCGCAGATCTGAGCGGCGCGGCGGGACACTGTGCCACACACCTCCTTGACGATGATACTGTCATCACAGGTGCTGTCGAGCCCCAGCTGCTGCAGGATCGCCCTGACCTGCAGCAACGCCAGACGATCGCTGGGGAGCAGGAGGGGTTGGGTGATGGGGGGGGGGGGGGGGTCAGAGGTCAGCCAACAGCAGGAGAGTCACCGAATACCTCACAGCTGTTCCCAGAGGCTAAGGTAGGCTTAAACAAGTCGTCACATTGCATCCCCCTCCTCCTCTCCTACCTAGGGGGTGTTAGTCCCTTAGATGCTACTTTTTCCTGTCGACAATGATGCCTAAGCATGTGCTGTTACGTGCTTCTCCTCTAAATCATACTACTGTTTCTATGTTTTAGCCATTTTCCTAATTTTCCTCCAGGCAGCCACCAGTTTACGTTCATTTCACAACAGTATGAGAGCAACAATCATGAACCTTTTTTATAAACATAAATAATACATCACAATAAACATGTTTGACATAACCAGTTCAAGTGCTGCCCCCTTTTCAGTCGACTAATCTGTCGTTTTAGTCGACTAATGGCACTGCTAGTACCAGCTCAGCTCAGCTGCGGTGCCCCGTCCTTTATTCCATTGCCGATTTTGTACCGCCTCATGTGTGGCTGCTCGTCATAGTGACGCCACAGGAAAAGTGCCGTGACTTAACGCGACGCACACACCGAACGTCGAAGGTGTGTTTTTTTTTTTTTATTCTCAGCATGTGGCTGTTTGCCAGAAGACACATTTGGTTTCAAAAGAAGCTGGAGGCAGCAGGAAAAACACACCGCTGGCTGAACTATTGAAACACGAGGGTTTGTTCAAGACCCCCCCGTCGCTAGAAATGATGACACAGTGATTAGTGACGATTCTCTCCGACCAATCAGCAGTCTGCAGGTTTTCACGTCACCTTTTAGTATCACCTCAGCTCGCTTGGAACCTCGATGGAGGTGGTACTAAAAGTACCAGGAACTTTTTAATCATAACGGAAAACCAAAAGTGGCGAGTTGAGGTACCATGTAATGATAAAAACGCCATAAGATTTCTTTAGTTTATTAGTCTTTTTTAAATGCTTTTTACATGCTAAATTACTTTTTTCAAAACCCTTTATGACCACATCTCTGGTAAACACTCAGTTTTACATGTCTGTCGATTAAATCAACTTTTAAGTCGGTTAGCTGGCTGAATTATGTGTGTTGAGTGTTAGTCGACTAAGAATCTCTTTAGTTGGGGACAGGCCTCACATTTCAATATTTAAGTTGTGTGGTTATACCGTGCAGATTGATATAAAAAGGTATGCTTTGTGTTATCAAACAAGAATGATCTAAATGCCTAAAAGCAGCAGGGGTCTCTCTGCTGAAGATGTACCTACTTTATGTTGTTTCTCTACAGCTAAATCTTCATACTGCATGGGAATTAATACCTGTCTGGGAGCTAGAAGCAACACTCTGTATGCTGGCAATAATGCAAACTTTTAACTACCGCTTGTGTATTGTTGGATAGCAGTTTGTGATATGTGGGGACTACAAAGAATTGTCATAATTTATTATTTTGGTGAATTCCCTTCCCTGTCTCAACTGCTATGCTTAAGTTTCCTACATAATCTCCACCCCTGCTGCTATCAAAGGAGGAAAACCTCTTCTCTCTTTACTGATGATTATTCCCTGTTGGATGTTGGAAATGTGTGCAAACTTGCAGGGATCTAAAGCTGAGCGTACAGCACATTCTTTTTCTGCCATGAAACATCATTTCAATTGCATACAAATCTAAAGAATAGTTTGTAACAGGAATTATTTCCTTATCTGTTGAAATAAGAAAACGTCGCCACCAAAAGGTCCAAAGAATATATTTGAAGGTGGATTTGACCTTTTTAAATATAACAGTTATGTGGATTTGATGTGTCCCAAAAGCCCCTGCATCAGCATTGATGTTAAGTGATTAACTCACCTCTCTATCTGTGACAGGAACTTTGTCTCAAAGATGCCCCTGGTCTTCAGCGTCTCAGAGATTTGTCCCCGGAAGAGGTAGCCACGCCTTGTCAGATCAATTAAAATCTGCCTGACGATCTCTCCAAGGTACATACCACTGCACATCTTCTCGTATCTGACACGTGTAAGAGAGAAACACACATTTAGTTTATATTGGTTATATTATTGGTGTTAAACTAGCAATGAAAGTCCTAAGATATATTTGAAGAGTGGAGGTGTCTTCACCTTTGTTTGCCTTCGTTGAGCGAGTTCTCATCCACCGCCTGGTCGTACTGTGTCCTGATGTCATCCAGGCAGCCGTTGTCTCCAAACGCTCCCCACTCCATGTTGACACACATACGGCCCTCACTTCCCTCCACTATCTCAATGTTCTTCGTCTCTTCCATGTAGCAGGCGTTACTGCCGGTCCCTGAGACGACACAGAGCCGGTCAACCTCATAACCTCTGAACGATACCTCCGTTTGCAAGACTTTGTACTCAATTCAACTAATGATGGGTCATCTGCAAACAGTTATTCAGGACCAGGCTGCAATGCAACAACTTTGGTCTTTCTTTCTTCATCTGTTCTTGAATGTACTGAGGTGAGGGACACAGAGTGAGCTGTACCCAGCATGCCGTTCTGCGGTGTATCAGTTAAAAGGGGTCCCCTCTCTGTACGCTACACAGTTTGTACATAATTCACTTCTGGTAAATATATCTTCTGGATCTCGTATGAACAGTTGTCGTAAAAATTGAATCAGTTACTTTCAACTTAAACTCTTTTTTTTTAGAGTAAAAGTTTCTCAAAAAGCAGTGGTGTTTCTCACCTGCAATCAGCCCAACCTCGCAGTTGGGTTCCTCATATGCACAGGTCATCATCGTCCCCACTGTGTCGTTCACTATGGCAACCACATCTAACTCAAACTCCTGTGAAAACAGTTAGAAAATTAAATCACAGGTAGAAGTATGATGAACCTACATATCAGTTGCTGTTGTTACATTACACAAGTCTCACAATTCAAGATGCTGTGTTTTACAATCTATAAGTCAATGTACAGTGTAGAGTTCACATCCTGTTACTTTTAAATTATTAAACGTCAGATAGGTTAAAAAAAATGTCAGACAATTACTTGTTTTTTACCAAAATTAACTGAAAAAGTTTGGATTACATAATACCATTTATGTTTTCCAGGATTTCAATGTTAAGTCCAAAGTTTATATCTAGCAGTGGTTTCTAAATCACTCAGAAAGGATTAATATCAGGCCTGGTCACTTTTTAAACGCCACTCTGAGCACAGCGCAGTCCAATCACATTCCTAAACAGACGACACAATAAAATGCACAAGCTGTTTCAGACTGCTGCAAAATTGCGGAGCATTGCCAAACACAGAAAATGCAGAGGATCATCCATGTCATCGCTGTGCTAATTCAGAGTTTAGATGGAACACCCACACTGCAGACGCAGACACACACTCCACAGTATCAGAGAGCAGGTTTCCCAGGTGTTAAGACATGCTGTAACAACAATAACCACACACTGCTGCAGGCCTGCGCTGCTTTACCTGCCAGTTAATGAGTTACAGTCCCATAATACTTACTGGATTCTCAATCTAAAAGTGCGGATGAATAAACAAAACTTCTTGAATACAAAACCGATTGATAATCACAACTAAAATGTGTTGATTCATAATAATGATATTTGTACAGCATATTTAATACAAGAAATGCAGCACAAAGTGCTTTAAAAAAGGAAATATTGACATAAAATGAGCCTAAGAACAGGGAATCAATGTAAAATAAAAACATGGATAGAATACCATAGTTAATGAAAGATAGGATGGAAATAAAACACCTGAAAACAGCTAAACAAGATAACACATATGAAAAGAATGCATAACCGGATGGGAGTTAAAACCCACTGAATAATATAAATAAAGTTAAAAATATCAAAAATATTGCCCATACAGTATGTGCTATATTAGTGATGAAGATTTGAGATTTTTAAGATTATTTTTGGGCGTTTTGGCCTTTTATTGACCAATGAAGACAGGAAAGGGGGTAGAGAGACGGAGGATGACATGCAGAAACGGGTCGCGGGTCGGACTCGACTACGGGCCGCTGCGTTAAGGACTTAGCTACCAGGGCGCCCCGGAGATTTGAGATTTTTAAGACAGAAACTCCTGAAGTGTTTTGCCTCAACTGCTACTTTGGCGCCCAGGTCTCTGAGTTTAGAAATAAACACAACAGAAGCTACTTTTCCCCCAACTATGACACCAAAATAGGCATTTTTCTCAATAAATAATTAGCAAGCTGTATTGTATATGCCAGGCCATGATAGGTGCTGTTAACATGTTGGGTGAGATGTCTTTATAATAAACGTCATGTAGTTCAGTCTAAAGGTGTCTGTATGCCAGGATTAGCATGCAGAACCATATATCTTCTATTACTACTGTTTGCCCAGGGAATTTCCTTAGAGTTCCTTTTTTTCTTCATTGTTTCAGTACAGAAAGCATTTTCATTTTATATATAGAAAAAACACAGTAGTTCTGTACAGTAGAAACTTTTGGGGAGACAAAAACCAACACATCATGCCAAAGGACGTCCGATCTGAGATCTCTTAAAACAACATTGCTACTGACGGTTGAAAGCCAGTTAGCAGCTTTTTATATGTTGGGCTTTAAAGCATCATAAGGCAGTCTATCTGAGCTACAAAGAGGCCAAATTATACAAGGTGCATTAGTCCAAAAAAAACAAATATGAAATCTTTAAGTTCTTGATGACACATTCAAACAAAACTGCATCGGTGTATCAGCAAAGCAGCAGGAAGGCCAAACTAAATGTTTAAGAAGTTTCTACCTTCCTTTAAGCAAGCCCTTACTAAAATCATACTATTTTATGTTTGAATTTTCTCCCTCTGATTTGTCACATTAAATGTTGACATCAACAGACAAAACGGTGCCATTTGAACAGCACTGGTGTCTGTGTTGCTGTAGTTCTACTAACATAATACCTAATGATGATTAGATGGTCTTCCCGTTTGCCATTACCTCTTTCCTCTTGATCGCTTCCCGAAGAAGCTCCACATCCTCACCCTCACAGTCTGTGGCCTTGAATCCTTTGGTCCAGGTTACCAGGATACCCTGCACAGCACAAATAACACTTACTGGGAAATATCCAACAAATACGGTTTCGTGCAATACTCAAATAATGACTTTGTAGGTAAAAGAGTTAGAAAGGTCAACTCTTGAAACCCTTAAATAGGAGGAGAAAATATTGATGGAAACGATGGATTAGTTATGCTAATGTATCATTGAACACGGTTCTAGCTGCTCACAATCAGCCGCATCCAGCTGCCAGCAGGAGAAGACTATTACTACTTGACCTTTTTGCCACCATTTGCATTGATATTTCTATATTACATTCAAGGGACTCGTCTGTTTCCTTTTGCTCTCGATTTTACAAAAGGAAGTGTGCTATTTCTGAGATAACTGATAGAGAACATACTGCGTCCAAGCTGGTCTGATGGCAGGGGAAGGAGAAGGTGAAACCCAGAGGCAGGCGAGCGCTTTTCATTCCCATGTAGTCCAGGAAGTCGGAGATACAGTGCACAATGTGGTCAAAGAGCTGAAAAGAGAGCTGCTGTTAGTGGTTTGTACTGGGAGAGATGGTTAGTTTGGCTATCACTTCATTTTCTATGGCGAGACACAAATATTTAGCACATCCTCTAAAGTGTCTATTAGATGAAGCAGAAATAGGAATAAATCTATAAATAAATGGAAAAAGGGAAAGTCCATGCAGAAAAAAAAGTTTTTCAAAAGTAATGAGAATTATTTCCTAATAAGCATTAAAATCCTCAAAGACACAAAATCATCACCTCTTCTCCTGTGCCCTGCATGACTTCTATGGGAATGGCGTAGATTTTATTATGCATCTCCACTGATCGCTTCTTCCCGCTGCGAATCTTTACCAGAAGCACGCGGAAGTTGGTTCCTCCGAGGTCCAAAGCGAGGAAATCTCCGTTCTCTGCATCGCAAGAAAAGCCTCGTTAGCTTAAGAACCAGCTAAACTTGTCATTGATCGGTCAGTGAATACGTTTTCTTCCTATGTAGTGATTTTATTCAAGAAAAAAAAATTGCTCCCTGATGCGTACATAATACAATTTAAAAGCATAGGAGTAGGACTTTTGAAAAATAAGGATTCACTGTAACATATTTAAGGGTTTTCTGCCATATTGAGAATTTCTTTGACAGTGTAATTAAACCACGGCAAAGACGATGACTGATGAGAATTTGGTTTAAGTTGTGTCATCTCTTCATTTATGTCATTTGTTAAAAGGTCCCATGGCATAAAAACTTCACTTTGTGAAGGTTTTTTAACATTAATATGCGTTCCCCCAGTGGCTAGAAATGGCGATAGGTGCAAACCGAGCCCTGGGTATCCTGCTCTGCCTTTGAGAAAATTAAAGCTTAGATGGGCCAATCTGGAATCTTGCCTCTTATGAGGTCATAAGGGGAAAAACTAGCTCCCCTTTCTCTGATTTGCCTGCCCAAAAAATTCAGCCCATCCATGAGAGAGACATATCATGGCTTTAAAACTAGCAAAGTGGAAGTTGGTCAAGCCACACCCCCTAGCCAGATACACCCCCCCAGATACCCCTAAGGTCAAAAAAGCTACAGACTCAGAAATGACCACATGCTAAGGAAATACAGTATTGGGGACTGGCTCTATATGGCTGGAATTCTGCACCATATAAAAAGGCTGAATTTTGGGAAATATAAAAATAGACTTCAGATACAGTATTAGGGGACCACTAAGGTCTATATAAAATAGACTTCAGATACAGTATTAGGGGACCACTAAGGTCTATATAAAAGAGACTTCAGATACAGTATTAGGGGACCACTAAGGTCTATATAAAAGAGACTTCAGATACAGTATTAGGGACCACTAAGGTCTATATAAAAGAGACTTCAGATACAGTATTAGGGACCACTAAGGTCTATATAAAGAGACTTCAGATACAGTATTAGGAGACCACTAAGGTCTATATAAAAGAGACTTCAGATACAGTATTAGGGGACCACTAAGGTCTATATAAAAGAGACTTCAGATACAGTATTAGGGACCACTAAGGTCTATATAAAAGAGACTTCAGATACAGTATTAGGGGACCACTAAGGTCTATATAAAAGAGACTTCAGATACAGTATTAGGGGACCACTAAGGTCTATATAAAAACATCCAAAGAGCATCATGTCATTGGACCTTTAAAACCTGACCTGGTAACAGGAGTGCAAATGCACTTGATTAACAGAAGTGATATTGATCAGGACATGTTTCTAAACAGCAGCAGTGTCTCCAATCACACTAAAAACACTGTTTTTAGTGTTTCAGGACATGTGTTAATGGAAACATAAGCTCTGATCCAAAAATTATTTACAAAATCACAAGTTGCACATGGAAACAAAACCACAGGGTCCTTCCCTCCCACCTGTCTGCATATCGATATTCAATCACCTGTCCCATCTGGTGTTCTTCGGACAAAAGTAGGCAACATTTTGACTGTAGCTTCCTTGTGGGTGTCCTTCTTGAGGCCTCTCTCCATCTCCACCTTCATGCGCTTCTTCACTTCTAGCAGCTGCGCTTTGCTCAGCCGGAACTCTGCCATCGTCTGCTGAATCTGGCGCGCCTGCTCCGTCAAACGGTACGCCACCGCTGTCACCATGGCTGCTCCTTTCGCACTCCCACTCTCAGACAGCAGGAAGCGGACATCTGAGTCTGGGACCAAGCGACGCACGGTCTTGTGCAGACGGCGGGCATATCTGTTCAGAGAGCAGAAGATATTCTAATGAGAGAGGCTCGATATCGGTATAACATCGGGTACAAAATGTTCATCTCTGCTCCTCATCATTCAACACCAAATCTTCTCGGGATGAGGACATAGACAGGGTACAGTAGTTTGAGATGGTCTTACACATAAGTAACTCTTTTCACTGTGAACTGAAACCATTTCAGATTATTGCACTGATACTTTACTTCTATTATTGTATTGCCTCCAAAGAAGGCTGACTGTTTGTCAGCAGGATTACAGAAAAACTACTGGCCGTTACATTTTGGAATGAATCCGACTCATGTGGCAAAACAAAGTGTGGTAAAAAGTCATTTGTGGGAGTTTTTGTTTGTTTTGAAGACTGATTTATGGGAACATCTTCCCACCACTAAAAGGAATGTCTGGTTTGCATCCTCTATATTCCTCAGAGGATCTTGTTTGCCTTGATCCCTGAGTATCTTATTCTTGTTTTTTTTCAATGGAGGAGCATTTAGGCAAATATGAAGGCTAATATAGAGACATGAAATCCCAACTTTCACTATTCAGTATTACCGTCTACACACTTCTCTACAAAGAGAACTCACTGAGGGTGCATCTTGTAGAGCGAGCCGTCGATGCCCACAGTGGTGCGTAGGCGTGTGACTCCTTTGTTTTCCTTAAGACGACAGAGGATGCCGCCCAGCGTTGCAGCGATTAGATTTGCTGAGCGGAAGGACACGATGGTGCACACGTGCTGCACAGCCAGACAGTCTTCATCTGAAGGCTCCACCCCGAGCCTTGTTAGGATTTCCATGCATTTCTTCAGCCCTTCTTTACTCCTAAAATGACAAGTATTTTTCTGTGATGAAAGATCTCATCCTTGCTGCTGAAGAAAAACAACGAACCAGCATTTTTTATATGTCCAGATAGGGCTGGGCAATATATTGATGTTGTATCGATATCGCGATATGAGACTAGATGTCGTCTTAGATTTTGGATATATATATATAGTGTATATTGGATATATATAGTGTTGTCTTTACCTGGTTTTACAGGATGCATTACAGTAAAGTGATATAATTTCTGAACTTACCTGACTGTTGTAGCTGCTCTATTATTTACCTTTACCCACTAAGTCATTAAATCATTTCTGGAGAATATTTATCAAAAATCTCATTGTGTAAATAACATTCTGTTAAAAGCACCAATAGTCAACCATACAATATCGTCGCAATATCGACATTGAGGTATTTGGTCAAGAATTATCGCCCAGCCCGATGTCCTTCATTCATTATTTTATGCCCTTTAAGACAACAAAGCTTTATTTTTAATTCCTGTGGAAACTTATTGCAGACCATTCCCAGAAAAATCCAGATTATATTTTCTTTCTTGTGCCTTACTCCGAGAGTCATTTTCCCAACTCACTTTTCAATGGCAGAAACATGTTTCGTCTCGATCTTTCCTTTCGTCAGGAGCTCGGGGGTTATCCGTCCCTCAAATAGCAGCCCCTCTTTGGCCATCTTGACCAGTATGAGTCGAACCAGCTCTCCTATGTACATCCCACTGGCCATCTTTCAAAACTGAGCAGAGAGAAACACAGATACAGTGTGCGTCATTCCATCTTCTCTTCAAAGACCCGACATTCTGCTTTTGCTTGGCAGGATAGCATTTTAGAAGGCCTGTAACCTCTTTCTCTATTTCTAGGAGGAATCTTAAAGTTGCACTGTAGAAACAAAATCAGATCTTTTCTAGAATACTGTGTACAGAGAACAAAGGGGATCGGATCCCCAGTAAAATTAAGCTTTATTGTAGCAAATTCAATTTGTTGACACAGCTACATAATTATGAACATGACTGATTCATATTTATTGTAATATACACTGGTATACATTTAAATGTACACAAGTATTTCTGTCACAAAAGTACGTAAGCCACATAATGTCCTTTAAAGGTCTACTGCACTTTCAGTGTTTTATTATTCTGCAACAATGGACTTACCCAATGGTATCTCTTTGCTTCATGTTAAAATTATACAATTTCAAGTGTCTTTGTTGCCGTATTTTACACAGCGGGTACTGTGTATTTTGGAGTCAGAACAGTATTCGGTTGGGCAGTGGTATCCTACAGTTAACCCTCATGTTGTCCTCATGTTGTCCTATATCAATGTTCTTTATAACTACCTAAAATAACATGATTGATTCCACACAACGCTCTTTGCCAAGTACAAATCTCTACTTTCATTAATTTTGGGGCGTCTAATTCAATTTTATAGCATTGTAAAACAAATGGAAGTGTTTCTGAAATAGTATTGAGTAAAAGTCCATTCCTTTAATTTTAGTCTCAATAATTCCTAATTTCTGCTTTTCTAACTCAAACATTAGCTATAATTTCCTATAAATGAGGTTTATTGACCATAAATTCCAAAAAATAACTGTAAAACTAAAGTTAATAAGTTAGTGTTACGTAGTGTTAAACGTCAAACAAAGTGACAAACATTGAAAAAAGTGTTCAAAAATGTTAGAAAAAGTTAAAAACTGATTAAAAACAACAAGTGTTGATTTTCAATTTTGACGGGGAAGACAACACAAGGGTTAAAGAACTAGAATCCCTGAACCCGCTTAGAAAATATGGACTGACAGTCTGTATACAGTTCTCCCCTGGATTCTTCAAGCTGGACATTCCTCAGAAAGACATTGCCTGCTTGGTAAAACTCTTGCTTGAATAAATAGAACTTTGAAGGAAAAAAAAAAGTCTTACAGCTGCTTTCCTGGGTTGATGGAGCCTCTGTCGATCTCGCGGTCAAACTCTGTGCGAATGTCCTCCAGGGACCCATCGTCCCCGAAGGCTCCCCACACTCAGTGTTTATACACATCCGGCCTTCGTCTCCTTCCACCTGGTCAATGTGACGCAATTCCTCCATGTAGCAGGCATTTGTTCCCGTTCCTGAAAGGACGCAGAGCTGCATGACTCTTTTGCTCTGAGGAGCTCAGGAGGCAGACTGCATCGTCCTAATGATGCCAGGGTTGGTGTTAGGACACCTCTGGCGCCCCCACATGTAGGACCGTGCTTATGGACAGCTTTCAGTTTCTATGCTCCTCATATCTGGAATAAACTCCCAGAAACCTGCAGATCCGCTGCTACTCTCAGTTCTTTTAAATCAAGGCTGAAGACCTTTCTTTTTGATGCTGCCTTTCTTAAATGACTGCTAATTTCTTTAAATTTCTTATGCTGCACTGTAACTTTTATTCTTGTGTTTTATGTGTCCTAATGTTTTAACTATCTATTCATGTGTTTTATCGTTTTTTAATGCTTCTGATTTTTAACTGTTTGTACTTGTGTTTTATCTGTTTAACTGATTTTATGTAAAGCACTTTGAATTGCCCTGTTGCTGAAATGTGCTCTACAAATAAAGCTGCCTTGCCTTGCCTATGGAACTGTAAAGTGCTTCGGATACATGTGTTGACTTGGTCTGCTTTTTCAAAACAGACCGCTCTATAATTTAATAAGCAAACAATATTAAATCGGTCCCCAATGTTGTTGTTTTTTCATCAGTTTGTATCAACTACTTTACTATTTGCCCTTCCAACGTTCTTTTAAAAAAAAACGTAGTGTGTGTCTTTACCTATGATGATGCCCACTTCACAGCGCTGATCGTCGAATCCGCAGGTCATCATGGTGCCAACTGTGTCATTCACTACCGCCATGATGTCTGCCTCATAGTCCTGAAAACAAGATTATGTTTAATAATAATAATAATGCAAAAATTACAGTCATCACTAAGTTTGGACTCAGACATTTTAAAAAGGTATACCATCATTATATTTCATTTTGACTGCTTAAATGAAAATATTTAGTTTATGTTGAAATGCCTCAAACAATGAAACATGACAAACATTTATGTTTTATAGTTTTGTAAACCCTATGCAAATGGTTAAGATAAAAGAAGAAAAAAAACTCACCCCTCGTTTCTTGATAGCCTTGTTTAGAAGACTCACAACATCTACGCCTTCTACCCCACTGACTTTAAACTTCTTTGTCCACGTCAGTAAAACCGCCTATAAAACAAGGACAAGGACAAACTTGAAGAGACAGGAAGACGGGCTTGGCAAGTCCAAAATGTCTGTCCATTGCTATTCCAACCACGGCATCACCTTCCAACAACACCTCTTCCCAATGGTACTAAGAATACAATTACATTAAGATTTAGCTTTTCTGAGAAAGCAACCTTTGTATATGTTTCATGTACTGTCCAGTGATGCTCATTAGTTTATGAACCCCTGCTAAAGTTGACAATAAATCATATTTTGGATATTTATCTTAATGCCTTGATTAAAAGAAATTGGAAAAATCCGATCTTTAAGGACACCAATTTTCTTTGTGACTAAATATTTTATTGTAAATACATAAATGTTCTTCCTTAAAATACAGGGTAATACAGATTTTTATCTTTAAAGGCCGGTTATTTCATGGATCAGGATACTATGCATCCTGATAAAGTAAAAATAGCCCCTGCTCTTTTTAGTCAACTCTAGCATGGGTATGTAAACTTATGAGCACCACTCTACTTTGTCTCCACAAGAATAATGAAAATGAAAAACATCCTCCAGCTCACATTTGGTCTGGGAACCTCAAGACTTGAAAAATAAAAGAAGAAACACACCCAACATATTGAAATGTAGTAGTCTAAAAGTTAATTGTGTCACTGTGTGTCTCTTTGACTTCTAACTAAAAAAGACATTTGTTTGAGTGTTTACCTCATCTAGTTTGGTTTGGGCACAGGGGAAGGAGAACGTAAATCCCACAGGGAGCTTTTTATCCTTGATTTTCTGCTTCTCCATGAAGTCGCCCAGGCAATCTGCAACATGGCCAAAGAGCTGCAGACAGGACAGAGACTTTTACGCTGCCGAATACCAAGATACTGTAACAAAAAAAAACCTTTGACCAACATTATATTAAACACACATTTCATATTTTTCTTTAGAAGTAAAAGCTCATGAGCTACTCTCTCATAACCATCACTTTTAAAAGCTAAACTTTATAACTTTGGTTAAAGTAGGATGTATTGCAGGACTGGTGCATTAGATGGCATTAGTGTTTTAGTTAGGCGTACCCATACACTGTTAATATTAATGGAAAAAGCATCCGGTCTCTGTAACCTGCATTCTATCTGAATTACAGCAGGGGGCGACACATGCGGTTGCTAAAGGAGGTCGGTTTCTGTAGAAAGAGACCCACTTCTCACTTAAACATCTTCATAATGAGTTTATAGTCTCAATCGCTAGTTTTAAGTCTTCTGAAACACAGAATGATCATTTTTTGAATTATGGTGTCGTTGATTTTAAAATCGGCGATAAAATGGGGTGTTTTAGGGTGTGGCTATGATGTGATTGTGTGTAACGAATGTAGAGTGTAAGCTGCTCCTCCCTCACTCCCCCCTCTCGTCTAAAATCGTTCCACCCGCAACCAGGATGGCTACGCCCGTAACGTCAACCTCGACGACGGCAGGATAGCAGACCTCGACAAACCAATGGGTGACGTCACACATGCTCTGTCCATTAATTTGATACAATCTATGGGTATACCTCGTAAACTGGCAACTGAACTGAGTGTATAAGGTGTAACATTTTCAGAGGCCAGACAGATTGATGAAGAAAGAACATCAACAGCACTGTATTTATAACTTGACACTAGTTACTTTTGCGAGTTTCCCTGAGTTGAAGGCTGTTTTAGTTCATATTTGTGTTTATATTTTACCAAATCGCTCTGTTTTAACCTGTTCATATAACACATGCCATTTGTGAGCAGCTGTCCCCTTGACATTTCATTCAACAGCATCTGTCTTTGTTCTGTCTGTTCAAGTCACGGTCTAAACCAACCACACAGCCTCAGACAGCCTCTCATGTTTTGGTTATCGAGTTACAATTCGCGTGCCAGCTGTTCCCTATAAGTTCAGTGAAGGTCAGCGTCGCTTTTGACTTCCCTGGCGTTACCCTCAGCGTTATTAAAGGGGTCATGTTACACATATTGATCCTTGACCTGACCTCAAGCTACTGAGCTCTGCATGGGTGGAACCAGTTGTGTGTCTGACCTTGGTCGTGCGGTATTTGCTAAGTATTTGTTGATGATAAGGATTACAATGTGGACAGTTTATATAGATGGAATAGCTGCGTCCATCCAGGTTTTTTTAAAGAGTAGGGGGAGAAATTATTTGTTAGTATATATACTACTACTACTACTACTACTACTTGGGGTCAAGTAGAAATTCCCATTGCCCTCCATTGTAGACAGAATACCAGCTGAGATCAGTTGCATTGTTTTTTAACCAGGGCAGCAGTTATCAGATGACATTATGTGCTTGCATAAATGTAAAAGGGTTCTCCAATGTTTCCTCAGTTACTTTTTAAAATGATATCAGATAATGGGCAATGTAGATATTGCATTAAAGATCAGCAACCCACTCAGATCAGCTGGTATTCTGTCTAGAATGGAGATTTGTAAGTGACCCCAAACTTTTGACCGGTAGTGTATATATATATATTAAAAAAGACAGAAAAACTAAAGAAGAAATTTGACTTGCAGAGTAGTGTGGATCATAGAGGAAGAGACAAATGTTCTCCTAATCCCTTAAACTATATAGTGAATAATGGAACACTAATTAAACAGACGCTGACAGATGTTTCTGTCAGCTAGCAAAAAGGACAGCCACCCTTTGGGATGCAGGGGTGCAGGTTTGAGGTGCACCAGATATCTGCTACTGGTATATCCAGTATCCTCCACTGGAGGGCGCCTGAGAGGGGAGAGAGGGAGGGAGGGATATGACAAGGGACATTTGTGCTTACCCGTGACCCGTTGCCGTGAATGATGTCATCGGGGGTCTCATAGACCTGGCTCTCCATTTGAACCGGCTGCTTCTTGTCCTGCGTCACTTTGACACGAAGGATCCGAAAGTTCGACCCCCCGAGGTCCAGCGCTATGAAGTCCCCCTTTTCTGTCAAAACCAAAATACAGATAAGCGTTTAGAGATGAGTGCTTATTATTACTTATTATTTTTAAGTTGAGTTTGTGTATGTGGAGCTTTTCTTATTTGCCTGTGCAGCTATGGTGGCCTCTTTTTCAGCTCTGTTTTAGATTATGCATTTTACCATTAACATGATCTCTGACATTGTGTACATTTGGTTTTTGCACCTAATCTTCACTGTTTATATTTTGTTTAACCCTCATGTTGTCCTCATGTTGTCCTCATGTTGTCCCCATGTTGTCCTATATCAATGTTCTTTTTAATTCCCCAAAATAACATGATTGATTCCACCCAACGCTCTTTGCCAAGTACAAATCTCTACTTTCATTCATTTTGGGGCGTCTTATTCAATTTTATAGCATTTGGAAAAAAAATGGAAGTGTTTTTGAAATAGTATTGAGTAAAAGTTGACATATTCCAGTCTGTGATTATCATCAACATCTATTCCTTTAATTTTAGTCTCAATAATTCCTTATTTCTGCTTTTCTAACTCAAACATTAGGTGTTAAAACATCAAAAAAGTGACAAACATTGAAAAAAGTGTTGGAAAAAAGGGACAAAAACGTAAGAAAAAGTTAAAAACATGAATTAAAAAGCGTCAACAGAAGTGTTGACTTTCTATTTTTAACACAAGGGTTAATTCGCACTCCATATATTTGCACCCTTTTCTACTTTCCCCCAAGATAATAAAAGTGTCTTATCTAGGAGTACAGTATATCATAACGTAAACATGGTTCAAATTAATATCCTGACTATAGCAATATTCCGACTCGATGGCGTACGGTAATTACCTCACCTAGTTATTTCTGGAGCTGTTTAGATGTGCACTCCTCGAATGCAAGAAGATGCCAAATCATTTTTGATATTTTGTGCCGTGGCTCGCTTCAAAAGCAGTTTGAATTTAGATTACAATGATTAATTTAGCTTTCAGGCTGATACGGATCTAGAGTGAGTTACAATGAACGAGTAGAGAGGGATTAAGTTTCTTGCAAAAGGACACATGATAGTGT
Source organism: Etheostoma perlongum (assembly GCA_026937815.1). Taxonomy (NCBI): domain Eukaryota; kingdom Metazoa; phylum Chordata; class Actinopteri; order Perciformes; family Percidae; genus Etheostoma; species Etheostoma perlongum. Next base: position 31,276,736 of record CM049372.1, read on the forward strand.
GCATGGATGTGCATTTACTGTTGCAAGGATCCGACCTGCTGTGGCCTTTCAGTTACAAGGAAACCGCCAGGACATCCTGCCTCCCAACTAAACAATGTGCTTCATTTAGTAGTCTGCTGCATTGAGCTCTTTATCTCTTTGACCTGACTGGAATGAGATGTTGGCATACAGAAGTGTTACTGACTTGCTGCCAAGCATGTGTCCATTTTACAATCTGTGTCCCACTGTATAACCTCAATGCTGAGTTTTGTACATGTGACAGATGGAAACATGTGTATTACCAGCAAGTCACAGCAAAAAGTAATATGTACCAGTAAGTCAAAGTTGAGTAACAGCAGTTGCGGTTCATTAGGAGTAATTTTGGCATTCTCATAGGTTAATGGTATATCACAGTTTATGGTTAAAGTTGTTACTGTCAGTTGCAGCGGTTACAGTATGTGTGTGATTGCTTATCTTTAAATTGCAAAATGTCCTTCCAACACCAGAAGCAGTGAGTGTGAAGAGCATTGTAGTTACTAGAGGGCTCCAGCAGGGGGAACATAACATTTTTGAGCTATGTTGCGGTGCACGTCGCCTCCTAACTTCAGTCATCACACACATGATCTGAGGAAAAGTTTGTGTCCGTGCATCTTTCATTCAACTACTCCCCTTTTCAGGGCTATTACATACACATTATTATTTTTTTACATTATTTGAATGAAGTCACGTCAGTCAAACTATTGTACTACTATATTTTATATATAAATAAAATAAAGTTGTACAAGGATTTAATAAAATTTGGTTTAATCCTGGCTTTAATTTTGGGTTTACTCCATTTTCCAGAGCTATAATCCCAAACACCAGAGCCAGCCCGGGCAGGAGCAGCTGAGGGTGTGCTCACGCTCTATTTGTGTCCCAAAAAGTATCCATGTCTTTGTCTCCTCACACTTTCCCAGAGTTCAGGCTTGTGATCTTGTGAATCTGAACAATCGAAGACACACTTGGCCGCAGAGCATTGTTTCCCGTTCCACAGTAAGCCGGTCACTGAGTATTGATTATGTCTGGCTGATGTTGAAACCCTTGAGGACACTCGCCTCTGCAGCGTGGAGTCTATTTTGGGGAACAGAGTGAATTTGGCTGGCGATGTGACCAGGCTTCACCCTGTGTTGAGTGGTGAACTGAAGCTTTGCAAAGCTTTGCTTGTTGTGGTCTGGGGTAAGAGATATCATCAATGGACGTAAACCACGATTACGCTGCAGGCTGTCACCAATCAACAGATGGATTCCTTCAGATGAAATATGAACATTACTCTTTCTGCATGTGAAGGGATGAGCGTACCACTGAGAGGGAAGTATCTGATCCTGAAAGTAAACCGTCTCTTAAGCAGGATTTTGAATACAATATTTTGACTATTGAACGCTTTCTATCACATCTGTCACTGTTAATAGGTGACTGATCTCCAGCCATCTCCATGATATTTCAGCAATCTCCGTCCTCTCCATCCTCCAAAAGATGTGTTGGTTGAGCACCTTGAGTTAAAAAGTCCATTTATTGTGCTGTGTTTGCGAGGTTTCTGGCCGTCAGCCTCTATAAAAACGTAGAGGCCACATTGTAAGCACACATCTAAGAGGAGACTACAAAAATGGCGGACACAGCGCAGAAAAAACACAGATGTGGCGAGTCATAACGTGAACGAGAGTGAATCTGGGGGTTGGCTTTCACCTGCTGGCCCTAACCCTCGTAGACCCGAGGTGAAGGGGCTCACCTTTAATATTGTTTACAAATCACACCTAAAACAATTCTCAAAATACTTTTTTTAAAAGATATTTTTTTATTATATTAAACCCCATTTTTAAACCGATTTATGATTACAGCCATTCAGTGTACATGCAACTACCTTTTTAAAGTCATCATGATTTTTCAGTTGATGTTGTCCAGACTGAGATTTCACAATAAAAGCTGAACTCATGAGGTCTAAGTTGGATCTATGAGGCAAAAAAGGATTTTTTTTTAAAGATTTACATTTTTATCGTTATGAGCTTTTCCTCTTAGCATGATCTTTAATGTGTAATTAGATTACACTGTACTGTCATCCTTAGAGCCATGAGCTAATTTACTCATTCATAGAGTCTGCCCTGAGGGATCAGATTAACTGTTACTGAAACTACATGTTACAGTGGAGGAAAAGTTATCTTTTACTTGTTGCTACGCTCATACTTCCCATCATGTCTGTTGTTGCTGATCAGGCTTTCAAATGTTTATCAGTTTTAACTATCGCCGTGGCTTCAACGCTGCCCTTTGCGTGATCTTTTGGACAACATGTAGATTTTGAAACCTGAGGCTATTTATAATGTAAGCGCAGGCAGGAGACGGGCAGCGCGGCCTCAGCCTCTCTGCTGGCCTTGTTCGGGCCACAGTATGTCTGACAGCCACTTGATGTTATTTCTGGGTGTTGTTTACTATTTGGGACAAGCCACGCTAGGCAGCAAACAGGCCGGTTTGAGGAGCCTCTTGACCTCTTTGGCCAATGGGAATCTAAAAGGTGGTTCTGAAGGGAGTTTGGTTTCACAGAGGACATTTAGCTCATTAAAATAATCCTGCATCTACACAGATTCAGACTAACTTCAAAATTATAACACCATTCATTTTCTATTTCTTTATATTTGTATTTGTTTTCCCGTTAACGCAACCAGACGACACTTACACGCCCGGTGTGGTCCAGCTGTTAGACTGACAGATGAAGCTCATAACACATAAATATCACCGTTGGTGCGCCAAATTGCTAATTGATGCTGGCGACCGTTACTACTGGTTGATGGCTAATGCTGGCTTGAGTGGGAGCCTTCTGTAGTACAGTACAGTACAGTACAGCAGCATCAGACTGTTGTATCCAGCTGGATCTCAGCCGACAGATGAAACAGGTGGCTATCAACAGGTTGATTATTTACAGACACACTAATGATACCTGGCCGGAGGAAGACTGAAGAGACATGATGGCAATCACCCATAATTAATTAAGTTATTGTAAATCCTTGGATTCAGAGAAGGTTGCCAAATAATTATTAGACATGTCTATAAAACAGTTGTGTGTAATAAATAAATGCATACACACTTGTCAAAAGTAGTATGTAAACATGTGTGAAACTACATCGACATCTATAAGATCTTCTGTTTTCTATCCCCACCATATCTTATGTGCTGAACTGGTTCATTACATATTGTAACTGACTCCTCATTTTAAAAAGGTCCGATGTGTGGGAATTTCTCCCATCTAGCGTTGAGATCATATATCGCAATCAACTCTCTCGCACCATTCAGTTTAAAGTACGTATTACAGCTACGGTGGTCTTCGCGCTTCAAAAAGCCGGTCTTTCACTCTTTTCAATCTCCTTTCTCTTTTTCTGGGCGAAGAAGAAGACTCCTGTTCCTGGAATTTGGATTTTGAATATGTGTGGTCCTCCATGTTTCCTTCTTCAAACTTGCCGGGGCCGGGGCGCGACGATACCCGTTAGCAGCACCTGTGAGTTTATCTTGACCTATCGTTTATCGGGACAGCAAAAGACGGAGCAGTACGTCCTGTATGTCCCGTCCCGGCTAACATATTCCAAGATGGCGCATGTAACATGTAGAATGTAATACTTGGAATTGAAAGGGTAAGGCAACACCCATTTTGATAATGAACAACTAAACATGTTACACACAAGGCCTTTAAAGACGATACCTGTAATACTGAAATGTTACTGTTAAATGTTATTATTTTTAAAGTTAAATTACACTGCAGCTTTTTTTTTTTAAGAACCTTAATCAGAATAAGTATAGTTAAACTTATTTGACATTACATTTGCCAATTTTTAACAAAATAAACATAATGTAATACAGCTCTACTTCTGTCTGGCGAAAGCTTTAGCTTATAACAGGCCAATCCCCACACTGGCAGACATGGATATATAACGGGCCAAAGGTTTTGCATGGATCATATAGGTCATTAGGTCTATAAATCTGACATTATGAGGTCTTGCTCCGACGGCGTTGGCCCCGTGTTATCAGATGGATACAGAGCGTGAAAACAGTGATCTACTGAGCCCAACACAAAGAGGCTGTCGTCACACAACAGGCCTGACCATTTCACCGCATCAGCACATTGTTCATAGTCCGACTGAAACAGGATGCAACAGGCACGCTTACGTTGTAGATGGACGCTATATAACCTAACAAAGACACTATAGTCGATGTGAATGGGATCACTTTGCCTTCAATGTGATTGACTTTGTTTCTTTCGCTAAAAACCTATTCACTCCCTCCACTTTCCTTCCTTCCTTCCTTCCACAATCCTCAGTTTTCATTGTTGCTTATTCTGTCTTTAAATTATGGGCGTTATTACATTTTATTAAAACAATATGGTATTTAAAACTCTTAATACTTGCAATATTTGTATTTTTGATACTCTTATGGCCATTTTATTTAATTCTGCAGAAGTCATCTCAGTGTATTACACTTGAGCACAGTTTGCTTTTTTGAATATACATTAATACATCTATAATACAAATGTCTCAATATAATGACATTATTCATTTGACTTTAGTACTTTCTAGCTGTTTGCTGAATCAATGGGACACATCAGTCACACGACACCAGGAAGTGAGTGGCAGGTAATTCAATATTGACCCAATACTTAACCTCCTGCTGAATAATTTAAACAGAACAGAGCACTGGGTGTCCTGCTCTTCCTTTGAGAAAATGAAAGCTCAGATGGGCCGATCTGGAATCTTGCCCCTTATGAGGTCATAAGTGGCAAGGTTACCTCCTCTCTCTTTGCTTTGCCGTTATGAGCTTTTCCTCTTAGCATGATCTTTAATGTTTAATTAGATTACACTGTACTGACATCATTAGAGCCATGAGTTAATTTACTCATTCATAGAGTCTGGGTGTCCTGCTCTTCCTTTGAGAAAATGAAAGCTCAGATGGGCCGATCTGGATTCTTGCCCCTTATGAGGTCATAAGTGGCAAGGTTACCTCCCCTCTCTTTGCTTTGCCATGAGAGAGAGACATCATGGCTTTAAAACGAGCAAAGTGGCAGTTGGCCAGCTTTACCATAATCAGGTAGAGTATTCCTACACACGCATGTTTTGTTGTCATGATCTGATTATCTACAGTGTACCTGATCCGTCAGGGATGGACCTGACAAAGGTGGGCAGCATCTTAATGGAGGCGGTGGGGCTGGTGTCACGGCCGAGCCCGTTCTCCATTTCCCTGCGGAACCGGTTCATGATGTCCATCAAGGTGTCATCCGAGAAACGCATGGAGTACAGGTACTTATCGATCTGAGGAGCAAGCACAGGGTGTCAGGGAGTGATCCAAATGTGCCAAATTGAAAATGAGTTACCAAATGAGGATAAGTATTATCGGCTAATATCAGGAAAATACATGATTTTGAAAAATGAGTAACAAAACACCCTTCAACCATGTTATGAATGTTGCCGTGGCATAGTCTGTCCACCAGAGGGCGCTCTACAACGTCCCTTCACTGTAATTGTGTTTTTGTTCAAAGGACTTTAAGTTTCATATGTTAAGTGTGTATTTTTATACATTTTATTTATAAGAACTTTAATATATTTTGATGTTCCTCTGTTCTGTTGTGACAATAAAACAAGTTTATTTTTAAACTGCATTATCATATTATTTTAGAAAGGACTCATAAATAACTACAAATAACTAGCATTAGGGAAATCTGTTTTTGTTACACGTTTCTGGATTTTAAATATATATTTGCCATAATATCGGAATATCGGATTTTTAAATCACCAGTATTGATCTTAAAAATCGGTCTGGCTCTAATGAGGCAGAGGGATTTATCAATTTATAGATTGATCCACTTGACACAAATGACACGGATGCAGAAACACATAAACATGGGACATAAGTAGCCAAATCACTGCAGTACAAGAAAAATCTCTAATGATTAAATAAGGTGCCTTTAGTAAAATGCAATAAAAATCAATGCAGCATAATAATCAGCTTGTTTAAAATAGCATAATGTAATGTTTGTTCCGGGGGGGCGGGGGAGATTTTCCCTGCACATTCCCCATTATTGTTACGTAATGGCACAGTCATGCCATCAGGCACACCACCGTTCAGGCATCCATTCTGTGCCATGAAACACAATCATGTGGACTTTGTTTCTCACCGGGCTCTGTGTGACATTGCTATTATTAGCCTCTTATTGATTGAATAGTGTATTTCTAGGACATCTATTCCTGTCTTTCACTGTCAACCTAGTGTTGCTGTGTGCCAAGACAGCTTGGGCATTTTGTAATTCTATTATTCAGCTACTTTATCTCTCTGATTGTTCTTCTTTGACTTGAATAAATAAACAGTATCACCAACATTTAATTAAAGATATACTTCCTCATAGTGGGTTAAATATATTTAATCCCAAGGTGACATGTTATTTATGGCTGCACCATTACATCAAATGGACATTTTACATTTCCCCCAAACTTTAGCCGGACATATTTTCCCGGGATAATTTTGAATCCCCACCACTTTTTAAATAAATGATGTTGTACAGTGCTTGGCTTGCTTATTGGCTGCTGCTGAATTTCTGAATAAGATATGAAGTGTAGGCTACCAGTCACATCCAGGGTAAGTTTCATCCTTTCAAGGACCCTGAGTCCCCACAGTAGTCGCTGTTGTAATTTCCACTTACCCAGAGGCACGGTGCATCGAGTGCACTGTGACATCACAAATCACCCACTACCCCTCGGGAACATCTCACCGGTCTCTCATCAGCCCATTGCTACTAAACCAAAGGTCACTGTATTTACATGACCAGAGGTGACAGTCTTTATCCAGCTAGGGTTTCATTCATATGTGTTCTGCTAATGAGTGCATGTCGTCTTTGGGTCATTCTTAGCCAATGGTGCTATTTGAGGGTGGTAACCATGCCAATTTTTTTTCTTCACATTTTCATTGATTTTATCATTTCATCTGATGAAGGACATGTTCAACTATGAGACAAATATATTGGGCCAGTTCAGGATGTTATGACATCACAATGTTGATCAGGTTTGGTTTATACATTAATTAATGAATGTTTTCAATGGACAGTTATTATAATATTGACATGTTCTGAGGGATGTGGCATTTTAGAGTGCTTGCACCACAGTCAGAGTAATTATTTTAGAGTTAATAAACCCTGAAGGCATAAACCTTGTTTTACATAGTGGAGAAGGGTTTCATTTAGTAAGAAAGCTTGAAAAGAAATAAGTATCAACCAATTTTTTTCACAACTTATACTTGATTATATCGTGGGGACACAAATGACACCATTTGATCAGAATGACCCCTCTGCTCGAGGCAATAAGAGAATGGAGAGGAAGAGGATGAGTGGTAAGCAGAGCTCACGACTTTCCCCAATTTCCTCTCACAGACACCTGTCTGCTTCAGACGCCCCGGGGGGGGCAACCTCTCCCTTATAACGAGGGTCTGTCTGCAGCACATCGCCCTTCCCAAGGACATCGATGTCAAGCACTGCTAACCCCAGAGCAGGCTAAAACAGAGTCAAATGCAAACTAGAGTTCATCATGGCCTCCTCCTCCTCATCCTCCTCCTCTCCCAGCCGGATACGCCCCACGGACCCAGTGCTGGCATGCAGAGCACCGGGTCTCTGGGGCGTATGGGGACCGCTGTGGCAATCTACTTTCACTCACCTTCTTGAGCTGATCATCCTTCAGCTCGGTGAAGTAGTAGGCCAGGAGCTGAGCCGCTATCATTCTGCCAGGAGCTGTCAGCGGCTACGAGGTGGTAAAGGAGAGTAAAGGAGAGTAAAGGAGGAGGGGAAGGAAGCCTGCCGTGCGCTCTCTCTCCTGGTCCCTCCTGGTCCCCCCTGCGCTGATCCCTCTTTATCCCTGAAGAGGAGGAAGAAGCAGGCCCAAGCTAAGCACCGTGGCAAGGCAAGGTTAAAAGGAAAAAGTCTGCTAAAACAAGAGTGCAGCAGCCGTTCCTGCTAGTCTGCAGCGCGCACACACACACACACACCCACCCCCACACACTTAAACACACAACACACACAGAGGCTGCGTTTGTCTCCTCCCTCTTGTGCTGCTAGCTCCCTGTTAGCCCTGGGGAGATGCAGCAGCTCTGCTCTGGAATGGTGGCTCTACTAAGCCCTGCCCCCATCAAGCACTCTGATTGGCTGCGCTGGTGAACGTGATGGAGATAAGGAAGGGGAGGAGTGGGCTTCTCCTAAAGCAGAGGGGGGGGATTGGAAGCAGAAGCAGGAAGTTACATCTGCATGGTAACCTGCTGCTCTCCTCCCAGCAGCACACAGAGCCAGAGGACCCCTCCCAACACGGCCGGCATGTCTCACACGTTGTCACGGTACCCAGAAGTGTACGTGCAGATGGACAAGGCAGCTACACAATGATGTCATAATCCCTCTTACTGCTGCATCACAAGCAGCATCAGCTACAGGCTGAAGGGCATCAGATACAAGCTGCAACATCCAACTGTCAGCTCCACACATACAGTCAGAGTAACCGGCCGGCTGCAACCCTCTCCCCTCCCACAGCAACTAGTGCCATGTTCCCTTCAACGAGGCACCCAAAGACTCGCTGGACACATGCTGGCACGTCATTGCTTAAAATTGTGCTTGATAACTACAATATCCACACCTTTTACTATTGATTATTGGCTCTGGGAAGATGTGAAAGATTCTAAATGCAAGGTTCAATCACTTAGCTTTAATGGGAGTTTACAGCTTCACCCTTTCTATAAGATGATTCTTGTAAACACAGCATGTTGTATGTTTTTACTAACTCACCAGTCTGTGGTTTTTAGACAAAAAAATTGAAAGAGGAATAACTAAGATAACAAAGAGGGAAAATATCTGCTCTTCTTTCCATCAGAAACTGCTGTTCAGGGCTATGGTTCTCGTGCAGGAGTCCCTGGTTCAAATTACAGACAAGCCCCAAATTAATGTTGCATCCCTGACTTAGACATTACTTGTGGTGTTGAGACTTTGTATTCTTTTAATAACTTTGGAAGACTAGCTTAACATAGGAGCAAAAAGTGCTCAAATTAACATATATTAAAAAAACAAAAAATCAACATATTTCAATTTATCAATGAACCAAAATCCATGAGAAAGATTTGCTTAAACGAGAATGGTTTCTCAGTTATTTCCTGTTTCCAGTGACTTACTTGATACTAACTAGAGCCTTTGGTGTATGTTCACATTTACCACCAAGCCCAAAAAATCGTCCACCTTTTTAGAGTAACATAGATAAAATAGGAGCTACTCACAACTGGGAAAAAGTAAAAAAGTGTGTGAACGGTTGCACAAAAGCTCTTTCGAAAGCAAACAAAACAGACCTGTAACTCGTGTTTTCACAACCTTCTACCTGTAAAAGCACCCTGGAGCCCGTAACTTACTAGTCCTGAACTCGTACCAGACTCCCAGTTACAGTTTTGACGTCACACACACATAAACAACCATGGCGACCCGTACAGACGCCGTGGGAAATATGAATAAATATATATAAATAGGCAATGTTAACTAATTCCACACATTGTAATGAAAACAATACACATATGGTTGTGTACTACTACATGTTATGTTTATTAAATGAAGCCCAAAATATATCGCAGACTAGAAATCGCTAATACCAGCTAGCCCCTAGCTAGCGCTTGCTAGAAGGGTTTGTGGTGACTGTCACTCCCAGATGTGAGTCGAGTGCAGATGTGAGTTGTGCATGCGTCACTTTGCAACAAGTAGCTTACAAGATGCTAACGAGAGACTTCTGTAATGTCAATACAGTAAAAATGGACCTAATTAACGAAGTTCATTCGCTGCTGGCTACAAGTTAGCATCAAACACAACAAAGGCTGTCAGTTGAATGGCGTTTTAAGCTAACATTAGCAACCAAACTACCATAGGTAGCTAAAACGTTTCTGAAATGATTCCCATCTTCTGTTATTGTTTGTAATGAGAAACGGTTATTATTTCACGGATTTACCAAATTTCAGTATGACACGTTATGGCGTAAACCGTTTAAATCTGAGCATGCACGACTCAAATCTGACTCCACTCACATCGGGTAGTGACAGTGACCTGGAATGCTGCCAAATCGTGAGTCGTGACATGAAATTATAACTTACGGGCTAAAAATTGTGTCTTAACTATACTGCCAAAACAGTGCAGTTAACATTTGTAGGTGACTTTCTGTCCTGCCAGAAAGTTAATTACATGTAAATCAGTGAGTGATTAGAAGACCGTGGGCCTCTAGAGCAGAACTGAGAACCACTGGCAAAGGAGACAGATTGTGTATTACTCTGTTTTGCTTTTTTAATGGCAGTATTGTTTAACCATAGCAGTGGCGGGGTTTCTTTTCTCTGTATCAGTGGTCTTGATCCCTACTAACCTTGTGTGAGTAACTACTTTGTTAGACTAAAATCAGCACTTACTGTTTAAAGCCCAGGTTGAACTCAGCCCTGCTATAGAGTGAAGAGGAGGTTTATTGTTACTCAAGACTTTATAGTGAAAGAGTGCACCACAACAACAGAGTAAAAGCGGGGGCGTATAGTCCTGATCAAGCCGCTAGTGAATCCTTTTATCTGTATTATATTTTGTGGGTGAGCAGACTGTAACATTGTTGTGCTATTTGTTCCTGTGAGAAACTAAAAAAACAGAACAGCTAGATGTCAGTGAGACAAAAAGCATCCCTCCATCCTCTCAAATGTGCTTATGTACTGTCCTCAGTAATATTAATGAAATGCATCAAACTGTATTCCTGTTTTTTAAAGTCTCCTTTTAGTTAACAGAAGGATTGAAGCCCTTATTTGAATTGCTGATGAGGACTGATGCAACACATCTCACCCCCCCCACCCCTCGCAGCTCAGTTGCGTCACCCGACTCTACGTAAAATGACCCATGTTTGCTGAATCAATGACGTGCAAAGCCTCTGACATCCTCCTTTTCTTCTGCCGTGAACTGCTGTGATATAGGACTTCCCTCCTTCATTCTCCTCTATCCGGCCCACAACCCCCCTCCTCTTCCTCTGTTACGTCTTCTACAACCACGAGTCAGTGAGGGCATGAATGAAAAGACCGAGAGGAGGGAGGGCTCAGTGTTTATTCAGACTATCCTGCCTGGTGTCATGGCTGCTTCTGACTGACTTTCTTAGTGACCTTCACTTTTTTAGTGAAGATTGCGGACACACAAAGCCAATACACTGTTAAGAAGTAATGAATTGATGCTTAGGCAACGAAAAGAAGTGTCGAGGTCAAACTCGGGAGTTTTAACCCATGAAATTTGACTGACTGTAATTTTAGTTTTTAAATTCTTCTCACATGTGAGCATTGGCTGCTTTTCTGTTTCACAACTTTAAGTATCTTTACATTTTGGGAGTGTCGGTCCTCAACTTGGGCTCCACAAAGTTGTGATGGACAATTTTAACTATGAAATTTACCATTTAGATTATAAAGATAAATACAATATAGTATACAGCTGGATGTTTCTCATCCTCTGGGGGAACCTGAATGTGCTCAGTAAATCCTCTCAATCGATTGTGATATTTTTAGTGTTCATGTGGAACAATTTATCTAGTGGCACTTGAGAGAGAGGTCAGGCAGCCACAAAAATCAATAGGAGTCTTTCTCTTGTGGAAATATATATATACTGTATATACTGTATATATACACGGATGAATGGCCCAAATGACAAACCATCATAACAACTGCAACTGGGATAAAGAAACAATGATTGACCTATTCATTATCAAATTACAATATATTGGAATGTCACATTCAAAATAGAAAAACAAAAGTTAACGAGCATGTTTGGAGTGGATGCATCTGTTGACACAAAAAAGGTCTAAAAGTCCAAGAGAATGTGGTGGTGCAGTTGTGAGGCCCCTCAACCTTGTGAACTTACTGCTCATCATATTATCATGCTCCAATAATCTCTTTTATTCCCACTACAAACACGCTGAGCACTGGGGCCAGAGAGAGGAAGGAGACTGGAATCCAGTGGGATATCTCTCAGAGACACACACACACACACACACACACACACACACACACACAAAACATGTGTCAACTGGCATAAATACAGGGGGTGGATAACGTAAAGTGACCTAAAAATTCAGCAGCACTGGAAGAAACAGCAATTAGTTGAAGCTGATACTGTTCAGTTTTTGGAGGACAGGTTTTTTTTTTGCAGCCATGTGTCCTTATGTTAAGCACATATCAGTTAGTTTTAGTGAGGTTCTGCGTAGTGTGAGCATGGTCTGCACTGCAGTAAAAGGAAAATGCCTGAGAGAACATGGGTCAAAGGTCAAAGCAGCACTAACTACTGTATGCACCACACTGCTCTCTGCCTCTCTGCCTGTACAATGGACATATATGGGATTTTGTTTTGTGATGCTCAAAGCTTTGAAAACTCACATTTAAAAAAGGTTGTAAACAAACATGTGTATCATTATGTATATCATTTTAGGAAATGCTTATTCTCAAGGTCATTTAAACGTACATTAAATTCCTAAATTGTTCCATTTTGTCACTGTTGTGTTTGTTTTATGATAATAAGGATCAAGTCCTGGTCAATTTCCCTGTTTTCTATGATCTTCATGAGTAAAAGAGAGGAACCAAAACATAAGGAAGGCAACAAAGGATTTATTTATAAGATGATGGTCCACCACAACTTCCACAAAGTAGACACCAGGTGGCAGCATTTAACAGAGAATAACACCACACTGGATTTAAAGGGTCAGTCCACTGATTTTAAACATGAAGCTTATATTATTGGTCTTGATTACTGCTACTACTCAGCCTATGAAAACAGTATGATAATACATTATCATTTATTAGTTGATTTATATTTAGTTTCAATCTGAATCTGACAAGTAACTAGTAACTCCTTTTATCGAAATACATGTAGTACAGTGCAATATTTCCCAATGACGTTCAGTGAAGTAGAAGTATAAAGTTGAATACAATATGCAATTTTTATAAATATCAGAAATATGCAAGTACAAATAACACACTTCAGTACAGTACTTTAATTAATGTACATTCCACCAACGCAAGTATGGACTAAAAGTCAGTTTATCTCGGCCTCAGAAGTGATCTTAGATTTGTTTTTTATATTAAGTGGCAATGCATCATTTTACCACTTTAATACACTTGGTGTAATGCTATATGTATATCTGTAAAGTACTGTGCAAACACTGATGTGTACATCTGATGGGAATTGCCCTCAAACGTTATTTTTGTTAATTGTTGTATTTGTTTATTAATGTATTAGGATAATCCAAATGTAGTAGTGGAGGAAAGTGTACACTGTATATATATATATGTGTGTGTGTGTGTGTGTGTGTGTGTGTGTGTGTGTAAGAATCAATTGTAAAGTAAGTTTGTTTCTTTGCAGGAGTGGCATCTTGTATAGAGATGGGAGGTAGATGATCTTCTGGACTCAATTCATCAGGACCTCGCAATAAGTGCTAGTCCAAACATCACTGATCTAGCATGGGTCTCTCTTCCTCATACTTAATTAAATCAGCATCAAAAAGAAAAGCCTTGATGTAAAACAACTGAGAGTTGCAGCAGATCTGCCGTTTTCTGGGAGTTGGTTCCACATATGTGGTGAATGCAAACTGAACGCTGCTTCCTCCGAGTTTAGTTCTGACAACCTGAGAGGTCTGAGTGGTTCATAATGTAGCAGCGATCAGAAATGTATTTTGGCCCTAAAACATTCATTGCTTTATAAACCAACAGTAGTATCTGGCAAACATTTCTTTGAGGGACACATGCCAACCAAAGACCTTACAATGAGAGTGATGTGATCCACGATCCTGGTTCTTAGTGAGGACTCGAGCAGCAGCGTTCTGAATCAGCTGCATGTGCCTGATTGATTTTTAGGGAGATCTGTAAAGCAAGCGTTGCTGTAGTCAAGTCTACTGAAGGTAAAAGCTCAACTTCTCCAAATCCTGCTTAAACATAAGTCCATTAACCCTTGACTTTGTAACTGTCTTAATGTGGTTTTTGAAATTCAAGTCCGAGTCCATGACTACACCAATTTTTCTAGCTTTGTCTGTTGTTTTTAACATTGCCGATTGAAGCTAAACGCTGACTTTTATTACTTTTTTTGTTCCTCTTTGATTCCCAAAACAACTACCTCAGTTTTATCTTCATTCAATTTAAGAAAGTTTAGTCATATCCAATCATTGATTTATTCAATGTACTTACTAAGTGTTTGTATTGGACCATAGTCCCCTGGTGATATGGTAATGTAAATTGGTGTGTCGTCTGCATAACTATGAAGCATTCAACAAACTTATTTTGTTGTTTCTGTTATCTGAGCCAGTGGTAGCCTGTAAGTAGAAGTCCCAAAATGGAGCCCCCATATTGGTTTGAAAACTCCTGGGTTGTGTTTTAGACACAAACAGATACCTTTGGAAACGATGAAGTCACTCAGTCTTATTGGTTAGGTAGCTTACATACTTTTCGGTAACAGTCGCTGGCCCGAGCAAATAAATCCTTGGTCCTACTTTTTGCCATTTTTGTTCTTTCTCAAAAGTTTTTTCTGTATTTTCAACATACACATTAAAGGAATACGCCACGGTCTCCCCCAGCTGTAGATAGGTGGGCCAATCCATTTTTTATCTCACTGCATGCATTGTTTTAGTCCTATGCAACGCCGGCAGCGCCGCTGCTAGTTAGCTTAGCGTAGTGAATGGAATCCTATGTTAGCATGTTGTGAGTAAAGTGAGCCAACAGAATAACAACAACAACCTAATTACTTCTTGCGACAGACAAGATTATTTCCTAGGAAGATATTGATTTGGGACTATATTGGGTGGAAGCACAGCCAAAGCACTGCTACATGGGCACAGAGATCACGCAGCACCTTAAACATACCTCCTTCAACATACCCGGCGTGAATAGCTGGCTATGTTTCCTACAGTAGATAGTGAATAGCGATGAACATGGCGGATTTTATGAGCGACGAAGAAGATGACTTCTCATACAGTCCAGATCCAGAAGCGTACCTCTATGGACCAGAGTTTTCAGGAGAGGAGCTGCATGCTTTGGAAATAGAAAGAGAGGAGGAGGAGGTTGCGATCACTCAAAAGCACCAAGGATGTGATAAAGTCCTTGGGAAAAAGGCCAAATGAACCCATTTTACGGCATAGATCAACCCATATTAGACCTATACTCACACAGAGTTGCTGCGTGATATCTTGGTGCCATTTAGCAGTGCTTCCCCCCCAATATAATCCCAAATCACTATCTACCTAGGAAATCGTCTAGTCTTAATCTGCATTGCTATTTGTACTCATTGTGAATGCGCAGGCCACAAAAATTAATTAGTTTGTTGTTGTTTTTTTTGTTGCCTCACTTTTACTCACAACATGCTAACCAGCAACATAGGATTCCATTCACTACGCTAAGTTAACTAGCGGTGGCGCTCCTGGTGTTGCACCGGATCAAAACAATGCATGCACTGAGACAAAAAATGGGTTGGCCCACCTATCAGCTAGGGGAGACCGTGATAAGCCCTATTTCAACAAACTGTGGCGTATTCCTTTAATGATTTTAAACCACAGAGTAACATCTGATAATCTGCTTCCTGTTAACACCGGCATGCACATGCCCAGTCTATGTGAATGGTCATGTGATATGGATTGTCAGCCGTGTTAATATATTAACATTCACTCACCGGCCACTTTATTAGGTACCCCATGCTAGTAACGGGTTGGACCCCCTTTTGCCTTCAGAACTGCCTCAATTCTTCGTGGCATAGATTCAACAAGGTGCTGGAAGCATTCCTCAGGGAGTTTGGTCCATATTGACATGATGGCATCACACAGTTGCCGCAGATTTGTCGGCTGCACATCCATGATGCGAATCTCCCGTTCCACCACATCCCAAAGATGCTCTATTGGATTGAGATCTGGTGACTGTGGAGGCCATTTGAGTACAGCGAACTCATTGTCATGTTCAAGAAACCAGTCTGAGATGATTCCAGCTTTATGACATGGCGCATTATCCTGCTGAAAGTAGCCATCAGAAGTTGGGTACATTGTGGTCATAAAGGGATGGACATGGTCAGCAACAATACTCAGGTAGGCTGTGGCGTTGCAACGATGGTCAATTGGTACCAAGGGGCCCAAAGAGTGCCAAGAAAATATTCCCCACACCATGACACCACCACCACCAGCCTGAACCGTTGATACAAGGCAGGATGGATCCATGCTTTCATGTTGTAGACGCCAAATTCTGACCCTACCATCCGAATGTCGCAGCAGAAATCGAGACTCATCAGACCAGGCAACGTTTTTCCAATCTTCTATTGTCCAATTTCGATGAGCTTGTGCAAATTGTAGCCTCACTTTCCTGTTCTTAGCTGAAAGGAGTGGCACCCGGTGTGGTCTTCTGCTGCTGTAGCCCATCTGCCTCAAAGTTCGACGTACTGTGCGTTCAGAGATGCTCTTCTGCCCACCTTGGTTGTAACGGGTGGTAATTTGAGTCACTGTTGCCCTTCTATCAGCTCGAACCAGTCTGGCCATTCTCCTCTGACCTCTGGCATCAACAAGGCATTTCCGCCCACAGAACTGCCGCTCACTGGATGTTTTTTCTTTTTCGGACCATTCTCTGTAAACCCTAGAGATGGTTGTGCGTGAAAATCCCAGTAGATTAGCAGTTTCTGAAATACTCAGACCAGCCCTTCTGGCACCAACAATCATGCCACGTTCAAAGTCATTAAAATCACCTTTCTTCCCCATACTGATGCTCGGTTTGAACTGCAGGAGATTGTCTTGACCATGTCTACATGCCTAAATGCACTGAGTTGCCGCCATGTGATTGGCTGCTTAGAAATTAAGTGTTAACGAGCAGTTGGACAGGTGTACCTAATAAAGTGGCCGGTGAGTGTATATGGACAGTGATTAAAAAAAAAATAGTAGTGTAGATGTAGCCTGTGCCACTTTACCAGTCTTTACATGTGGTGTCTGTATGTTGATGTGCACAGATGTCTGCCACAGTGTATATTGATACTACCACTAGGAGTGGAAGACAAAGTGACATTTTTAAATGCTGCACTTTGGTGCTTTGGGTAGATATGTATGTAATGAAATACATGTTTTAAATGTTACATGATTACATGTTTTTTAATAAAGATTATCCTTAAAATGTGAGCAAAGCTGTAGGCCGAGAAGGGGAGGCAACCTTTTCAGTGAAGCCACATGGCAACAACTGTAGGTTAAATGGTCATTAATCCCAAGGCCTGCTACCACATTTGAATTAAATCTGTTTGTTTTTTTATCACTTATGACTTTCACCAAACGCCTCATAAGTTTCTTTCTCTGTGTCTTGAGTCATTTTATTTTTAAATGGACTTCTGTGAATGAAAATAGCTGCGAGGGTTCTTGTACAGTAAGGTATCGCTGTTTCGGAAGACTGGCTGTTAAAAATAGCCTGACTGCTGCCCACAAGTGTTGAGCCAAGGAGGACAGGCTGTTTCGAGAAACCTAAAAAGGTCTCATGAGGGTTTCAGTGTTGGGATTTGCCAACAAATTGTCTCAAAATGTCTCTCTGGTTCTTGAATGTTTGTGAAATCTAAAGGTGAGGTGCCTCTTTATTAATCTTGTTAGAAAAGGAAGTCATTCTTCATACCAACACAGAGAGGACTGACAATGTGTCATTCAAACATTGATTTAACTTCCAAAATGAGTTTTGTGTTGTGGAAACAGGATAGAATTTAAGAAATTCAGCCCGCGTAAGCATTTTACAGACATTTAAAATCTTCTTTTAACATTTCACTAAATGTCACTAAAAATCTTTAAATGTAATAAATGCAGGAGAGGAAACATACCTCTAAATAATACAATAAATTGTCGGTACGGATGCACACTCTTCATCTCCAAAGTGCAGAATGAGAACAAAATTTGGGGGTAAATGCTATATATAGTCTTAAGTGCATCCATACATGGGGTGGAAGGGGAACAGCATTCCCTGGGTGAGAGGGTAATATTTTTGTTACCATCAGCAAGTGCTTCCCAAGCGGCATCAGGCTGGTCTTCCACCGCTTTGCGCTGTTTTAATCTCTCGGGGGTAAGTCACTTTTCCTAATATTTGCTCACTAGGCTAATTGGGAGAAATAACTTTAGCAAAGTTCAGAGTAGTAGGAGAAGCTATCGAGTGTGGAATGAGTGAAATGTGTTGCTATAATGAATGGTTGTAATTAATAGTTCTCCTGTGTGGGGAAGCAGCAGCAGTCTGTTGTAATCTCCCCTGGGCTTTACTTCCTTACATACCAGGGCATTAAGAGGTTGCTGACCCTCTTCTCCCAAGTTGTATAAGCTTAAAGAAAACTCAGGTAAAATGTGCCTGTGTTGAAAGAATTGATTATACAGAATGGAAACATAATTAGCCAGAAGTTTGTACTTGACAGCTGGTCTAGTTAGTTAGTCTTGTTCCATTTAAAAAGCCTGTAGAGTCTGATCAATCTCATTTCCTGCATGATGGTTTTAATTAAATAGAGGGGGTGGGGGGTGCTGTGTACTGCTGGTAATGACTCTATTTCCTTCATTTCTCCAATCATGGAATAGACAGACTGCTGCAAGCTATTCATAGCTGAGCTGTGTGAGGTTGTAAGGTGAAACACATGAAGTGCTGATCTCTGGTGTATGTTGGAACTGTCCTAATGTCTCTTAAATATTGGACTTTGACATGTGTGCCTCTGAGATATACATATGTTCTTATATTTATGTATTCTCTAAATATTTGTGTTTTAGCACTGTAAAAGAGATTGTACTACTGAGGTGTACATTTAAAAGATGACCAAAAAAAGACTTCATAATGGATGCAGTAAAAATAATGTTAAAGGGACAGACTTGTCTCTTGTTTGCTGTCATGGCTAACACATGTTTGGTCTCCCCCTCCCCCTGGTGCTCGTGGCTATGTCTCCTTGAAGTGTTCCAGTCATGGCTTCCAAAGTCACACCTTGGTATAAGAAGAAGCGTGTGAGCCGAGTTAAAACTGATTACGCTTATGGCCACACTACATGTGTGTCTGCCAAGCAGCACACAGCAGTAAGGTATGAAGGTTGAATTCACCTGCTGCTTGTGGCTGCTTTGCCAGGTAGAGCAACAGATGTGCATAGAGCCGCTGCTGACGGGTGGTCTTCATATTCATGCTGCGTATGCGTCTGCTTCCTAGGTGGCCGTCCATTTGTCCTCGGGTGTCAGATAGAGACAGAGAGAGAATTCCTAAAAGCTGCAATTTAAAGAACCCCTAACTTGGGCTTTTATAAGCTGCTGACACAATAAAAACTGAGCTTGTATGAAGACAAAAATGGCAATACACATTAGTAAGTGGGAGACATTAGAGTTATATTTGGATTCACATGCAGAGTATTTGTCCTTTGTGGCAGCTTTATTTTTAGTTTTCAAAGATTTTTTTTTTATGGGACAGTTGACAGAAAGAGGAAATATGATGCAAAACAAATACTCCCAGCTGGAAGTGAACTGGCAATGTTGCAGTTATGTGTCATTTGGCTACCAAGGCGGCAGCTTTTATAGATTGTGAATGTCAAATATTGTAAAAGCAGACTTTGTTGTGTTATGTTTTTGTGTTTCTGGATTGAAAAACAGGTCTAGGAAACCATTACTCTTACCTCTCGCTGCCATTTGGAGTCACAGACCATACATTATTCCATAACTCAAACTTAAGGCACACATTTTAGAAGATTTTTAGAGAGAGTGAGACTGCATAGTGACCGAGTTAGCAAACTCATTGTTCCAAATTCCAACTCCAACTTTATTTCTAAAGCACGTTTAAAAAAAACAGATGACCTAGCGCTGTACAATGAAAGATAAAAAAACACAATATAAAGACAGAGACCATAACAAAACACAGTAAAGAATGAGAGGCTAATCCAGTTTTGAACATGTTATTTGGACCTAATGTTACTTTACTTAGTAGTATTCATTGGGAATCCATAATTATCCCTCTGTGTGATGCTTTTTAGTCCTCTGCCAAACGTTGATTTAGTTTGAGATAAAAGATGACACATGTTCAATCTAAAGCACTCAGGAAGGTACCTGAAAATATAGCATGTCCAATGTCTAAGGTGCATAGCTTGAAGATGCAGACCTGCAAAAACCAAACAAGTGAAAACACAGAAGAACTCTGACACATTTCAAAATGGTCACCAGTGATGGTGGTCACCTTTTCCTTGTGGAGTCCAGAAGCTCTGGAGCTACATCCCAGGGCAGGGCTACAGACAATGCTACTGCTACTGATGCTCTGCAGCTTTTGGCTGGTTTTATTACACAGGTCGTAAGACATGTCTGTATTTTACTAGATTGCTGTAGAACACTTTTTTTCGTCCAGCTCTGCTATACAACATTAACATGCTGAACTTGATACTTGAGTTGAAGACTGTGCTAGCTTTGTTGTCACTAGTGACATAAGAGTGCCTCAAACGTCCACTTCAAGCCAAGTTCAGCCCCTGCGTCATGTCAGAGGCTGCATGCCACTCCCTTAACCCTGACCTACATCTGAGGCCAGTGGTCAGGGCTGTAGGTATTCATTTCTGATGGTTTCTGACCAGGTTTATCATGAAGTTTCCCATGAGAAACATATGAAATGAAAAACATGGAGGACTAAGTGTTAGTTTATTTACAGAATATGTCAATTTTCTGTCAATTTGACCAACTTAATTTCTTATTTAAATAGAGTTGTTTAGGGCGCCCGGATTGCTCAGTTGGAAGAGTAGGGGCCCACATATAGAGGTTTACTTCTTAACGCAGTGGGCCCCGGTTCGACTCCAGCCTGCAGCCCTTTGCTGCATGTCATTCCCCCCTCTCTCCCCTTTTATTTCTTCAGCTGTCCTGTCAATAAGGGCCTAAAAATGCCCCAAAAAATAATAAGAAAAAGAAAAAGTTCTTTGAGCAATTTTTGTCCATGTCCCCAATGTTCATTGGTCAAAGTTGCTTTATGTATAATATGAATAATATGAATTGGCAACATATTCTGTTCATCCATATTAAAGACAAAACATATTACAGAGAAGGAGACCTTCATTTGCCAAATTGTGGCACCAATTTTTAACTAAACCTCAGGTGGATCTTGGGACATTTCAGCGCAGCAACCTGCTTCTGCAAAACTAAAACCCCCAAAGTCCGTTATGGCGTATTCTTTCAATGCCTGTGATATAACAATGGACATCTTCCCAACAGGACATCAAGCTCTAAATCGGTGAGCCAAGTGCAGGCCCAGGCCACAGCGGCTATGGCAGAACCAACCTATACCATACCTGCGTTCCGGCAGAGGTGAGTTCCCATTGGCTGCTGTCATATGTCAGGCTATTTTAGATGTAAGGTTATACTGAACTACAGTCTCTACTAGCAGACTCCAGTCAAGACAGCTCATTTCCTCAGTGTTACTAGAAGATTTTTCAGTCATTCTTACTCTTTAGTTTAACTTTTATTTCTATTCTTAATTACAACGGCGGCCTGGCAAAAGCCAAAAGCCTCCTGAGGGTCCACAGGCGACATTTGTTAGTATTTACTTATGTACACACTGTGTAGTGTATTGAGAGGGCAACTCTATTAACTATTACACTGTAAAACGACATTGCTCTCTGTGTTAGTATTTATAAATCCCAAGAGGTTGAATCTAATCTGAACTGTATTCTTCCAATTCCAAGTTTACTTACTACTTTAAATTTCATTGTGAGATCGAAACTGCCGTGAAGATTAGGTCAAAGGGATCAAAATGAGTTGTTTTAGTGCCTATGAAAAGCACACAAAAAATAAGTAAAAAGTGTCTACTGTAGTTACACTGAAAATATGAAATATATACTTATAGCTGGTTCCTAGATTAGTAGTGGATGAATTTAAGCTGTGTGTTGTTACTGTAGAAGTGCTGAAGATGGGACTGAGGAGTACCAGCGGGTGAGCACGAAAGTTGAGAAAGGCCTGACTGTTATTCAGGAGGAGCTCCACAGGATGAGGATGGCCACCAAGACCCAAGTGGATAATATTGCTATCCAGAGAGAGGTAAGCAGCTCGGAGGTATTTGATGATATTTGTACTGTATGTGAAACCAAATTATAAAGTTTAGTAACTTCACTCGGCTGATCGATTTTAAGAGCTTGTTTCATATCAAATCTTTCTTTCTTTATTTGCCAAACATGACACTCAGCTGTACAGTCATGTTTTACAGACCACCTTGTCTCGTTGAAACATTGCATTGATCAGATTATGATCGGATATGTTATAATGTTCCCCAGTTCAATAGGCACAAATAACTGTATTGGCTGCTAATTTTTACCAAAGTAAGTCCAAAACTCTTCTTTTCACCCTGTTGCTGCTAAATCATACTCATTGCACCGCCTCTTAATGTGGATAAGACACAGGGACATCAACCAATGTGTCCCTGAGCAAGACACTTAGTTGCTCCAGAGACGTGCAACCTCTGATATATTACAAATTGTAAGTCACTTTGGATAAAAGCGTCAGCTAAATGACATTTAATAATAAAGTAATAAATGTGTCATAGAATAGAAATTGAGTTACAGTGTGATGAATCCCTAGATTCTGCAGCTTTACAGCAGGAGACATGCTACGGACCTCTCAGGTCATCGTGAAAGTGGTTCCTTGTTGTTTTTAATGTGAGAATTACGAGTTGGGAATCTCTAGGCACGATTCGATTCAGAGGGACGCAATGCGATTGCATCTTGACGCATCAAAAATGTTGATTTCTGTACATGATTTGTTTTGTTTTCCTCACTGTGTGACTTGCTACTACATAGTGTATTTGTAATGATCCATAATTAACCTTAACAGATTCTCACCAAGAAGTAGCCCAGCTTAGAACGTAAACATGTCGCACATGTTTGCGTCCGTTACGCATCACCATCAAACTGGTTCAGCCCAAGGTTTAAAGAGTCTCTCTTTCAATAGTTAGGAAGGAACGTGCAGCCCATACTTACAAAATGGTTACAGGCAATCACAATTTCGAGAATTGGGTTTTTAATTTCACGCATCGAGACGTAGCCTTTCAAGAGAGAATTGCGTTGCATCTAAGCATCGATTCTTCCCCACACCCCTTAAAGTTATTTCCCGTGTCTGTAGAACAAACTGCCAGTGGATCTGACATTTGTGTTTCCTTTATTCTGTTAAAAGCTGCAATCCATCATTTTTTGCGTAGTCTATACATAGCATTGCTGATCACTTTATTAAGCTGATTAAGCTCATTGTTGGTATGTAGTGAAAATATAATTAACTGATCTGCTAACATGGACTCTAATATATCATAATAGCACTGCATATGTCCATTTCTATTATATATTTATATTCCGTATTAACAGTATATTAATGATGGAGTACTGGGATATTCCCACTCTGTATGGATGGTGCTTATATAAATTCATGTGTGTTGCCCTGCTGATGATGCTGAAGTTAAAAGTTGTTGTTGACTGACTTAAGCTTCCTGTCCTGACCTCTGTAATCCTTCTGGTCCAGGCAGATTCCAGATCTGTTGATGGTGACAACATGTTAGCATAGAAGGGTTATTCTAATGGTGTCTTCTTCACTGTGCTATTCTCTGCGCTACACTCTCTTCAGGTTAGGGACATGATGTACAAGAAGACGAATGTGTTGGAGGACATCCCAAAGTTGCCGGACTTCCTGGTTGCCCTGCGGCCCCACACCGTGTGGGAGAAGACTCCCGTCAAACTGTTCTGCACGGTGCAGGGCAACCCGAGGCCCATTGTCAAATGGTACTCACATCTCAGAGTGGGGCTTAGATTTGACTTCATTCATGTCCGAATAAGCAAAGCCACATTTAAAGTATGTGTGTGTTACAGCTGATCATGAAGTGGTAACACTTAATTATTCAAATAACAGAACCAAATTTATAATTTAATTACTGAGCGTCTGTTTACTGTTAATGATTGTTCTTGTGTTTTCTTTATAAGGTTTATACCTAATTTTGGTAGACTTAGATATCTTGTTTAGCTGTTTGATATTATGCTGGGATGAAATACAGCATGGATGCTTTGATCTCCCCCGCAAAAGGCATTCCTTTAACCCCTTTAATCTTTAATGTTCAGCATACCCTCCCAGTGTAGCCATCACTTGTCTGATGGACAGTGATCAGTGGTCATGTGGCCCCACACACATGCTTATTTGACCAAACATGAGAGCGTGGAGGTGTGAACAACACTCAGTGACTGCTGGCTGTTTGCAGGTATAAAGGCGGCGTGCCAGTCGACCCACTCACCGCTCCGGGAAAGTACAAGATTGAAAACAAGTATGGAGTCCACAGTTTGATCATCAGCAGGTACGGCACAGACTCAACTCTGCAGAGAATTCTCCGAATTTTCTTCAAAACACCCTTTGATTTGAAGAGGCAAGGATATAACAGTATTGAAGACAAGTGGGTTGCAACTTACAAGGAAAAACAATATATATATCTAAAGTGTTATAAGGATATGTGCAGTATTTCCAAAAAGGAGTGGGACGAAGCAAAAGCTTGTTATTTTTCCCACCTCTTATTATCCACTCAAAAAATTCTGTAAATGTATATGCTGTTTATATATGTGTATATATATTTTTACATTTTGCACATCAACCCATCACCCTATAATCCCCCATCCCAGTACAGTTAGTATTGTAACCCACACTCAAAATCACCTTTCTTGATTAATTGTTTTTATGCAACTTTTTAAACTTGCTTTAAAGGTGCTTTACACAATGAAGTTTTTAAAAAAAAACAAGAATAAAAGAGTAAAGTTACATTTAAAAAAAGTTTAAAAAGACATGGGTGAGCAGAATAGAAAAATATACAGTTGAATTAAAAAGAGTTTAAACAAAAGACACAGATATGAAGACTAAATAGTATAAAAGAAAAAAAGGTTCAAAAGGCTAAAAAGTTGTGAAATTGTAGTGCAGATCTAAGAGAGTGCAACTTCAATTAAAAGGCCAGTTGTACTAAAAGCTGGACTTTCCCAAGTTTTACTGTAAAAAAGCATGCATTTTTACTGCCTACCACACACTGCAAGAAATACGATAGTGTCATACACTTAATAATAAATCCTATCCACACAAAGGAAGAGACTCATACCCATACACTCATACACTGTCTGTACCTCTTGATGCCATTTGGAGATACAAGTGCATCAACACACAACCTTGTCTTGTGCAGTTTTACATACATAAAATGTATGGATCCTTTGTATTTGTAATTTTAAAACAACCTGAGGTGAGGGAAAGCAAAGCAGCAGAATGGGCTTAGAGTTAACTATTGCAAGATACAATATAATAATCTCCTCTGTGAATCTTTAGTGCTTTACCTAGACTTAAAAGACGGGTGGCTCGAGAGGGAGAGGGAGGCCTGCTGGCCTGTACGTCATCTTCAAGACTCCTCAGCTGTTTGTGTCGAAGTGCTGACCTTTGCGTCATTCGAGCCATGAATTCCTCCCGCTGCTCTCTCTCTCTCTCTCTCTCTCTCTCTCTCTCTCTCTCTCTGAGGCATTGAATATCTCCGGTCGTCAGTCAATACTGTGCCAGCGAGGAGACCTTATGTCCCTGACTTTGTAAAAAATGAAGGGTTTTCTCATTCAGAGTCCAAGCGAAAAGCTCTATTAGAGGCAGAGGACAGTCTCTTATGTCCCCCACAGCTGAGGAAATGGATTATCTTTTAAAATAGTCCCGTTCAGGGTGAAGGTCACATTTCGTCCTTCTATTCTCACCTGCCCAGCAGGCTCCTGCCTCGGCACACCTTCTTTTCAGCACTCTCCCAATATGTGAGGTCATTTTTTAAAAGCTGCACTACATGATCTCTTGTGCTGTAGTCAAGCATTGACTTGGGGAGTTTACAACTGCCATTGTACTAATGTTTAACAAAACTTTCAGACGGGCCTCTCTTGCTTAAACCCTTCTTGTCTGTCAAGTTAAAAGGGATATGCCACCCACATTAAATGGCAAAATTTGTTTTGTGGATGGGAGGGACATGTTATAATTCATCAAATCCTGTTTTCACCCTCCAAATTGTACAGTGCTGTCACTGTATGAATAGGTTAGAGCTGGTTTCACCTCTCAGGACACATTACTGCCAGTCCTACCTGTGACTAGTGTTGTAGCTCTTGGGTCTATATGTAGCCTGGGAGAGTACAGGATTAAACAAAATTCCTTAATCTACATTATGAGTCACATTATAATATATGAAAGACATGGCAGTAAAAGACAGTGCTCCCTTTAGTAACGATGCAAACTTTTCCAATTATGTATTTAAGGTCTCTGTAAATGGGCTGATTTGGAGGAAGGAACAACTCAAATGTAACACTACAAGTTTATTAAAAATGAACTAATTACAGCAAATTGAACAGTGTGTCCATTTTTCTTCTAATTAGTATCAAAGAAAGTTTTTTCAAGGAACCATCAGATGAATTCACAGAAATTACAGAAACTTATGGGACCTGTAAAATAAAGTGTAACCCATATTTCAATGTTTTCCCCTTCTATTTCCCATTAAGTAGCATTAAGGTTGAAGAAATCCTTCTATTCTGTCTAACACCTTTACATACAGTGTATCTATATTGCATTGGCTTGATCGTTCCTAAAGAAAGAAAATTGACCTTTGCCGGGCAAGAGTTTCTATTAACATCTGATATATTAATTTGAATTGAAAATTAAATATCTCAGGTAAGAAAATGCTATTTGAAGTTTTAAAAAAATAGGCTGTCAACCACATCAGTAATTTTATTGAATGCACATACCTGTAAAGACAACATCCCAATCGTTTTAATGCAACACTGAACGTACAAATATAGAATATTTAGTGAATATGGAAAAGCTATGGATGCACATTGATACAGTTGTTTACATGGAGTTATGACATCCTTCCTTGCTGTCTGGTCTTGCAGGTGTGCTGTGAGTGATACTGCTGAGTACAGTGCTGTGGCCACCAACGTTCATGGGACGGCGACCAGCAAGGCCACAGTTACTGTAAAGAGTGAGTTCATTATGTCACCCTGTCTCTGACATTAGTATTGTTATGATACTGTACCATTATTCAGCTAATTATGTAATCATAATTTACTTTCCCTTCACAGGAGCATCAGGATCCGGGGAGTCCTGCCTGCTTGGTTTAGGTGAGGGGGGAGAGGGGAGAGGGGGGCAGTGGCTGAGGATCTAGCTGGAAGGGGGGTTGTTTTATTTTAATTTGTTGTTGTATTCAAGCCCAGACACAACCAGTTCAACCACATGGGATCACTGGCTACAAATAGCAGAGCATGTGAGAGGCCTGATAAGCAGTGGAAACTATTGTGAGAAGCTGTTGTCCTCGTGTGTGCACACAAGACACCTCACACTAAATAGTTCAGCCCCTGATGATCTAGTTAAATATTAATACTTTTACTAAATGGGTTTGTGCTTCAGAAATTAATTCATGTTTAAATTAAGATAATCATTTCCCTCATTTCCACCATTATTGTATACAATTATTCTGTTTGCCCCAAGTCCGCAATGAGCCGTTATGTTGCTCTCATTAAGCAAATCAGTGACATTTTGAAAATGCCGGAACAAGGTGACAAAACACATCGATGCTTTCATTTTCCTGAAATTAGGACAATGTTGAGTTTTAAGTGACAGGTGAGAGGAGACAAACACTCTCAAATGTAAAGAAACCAAAGAATCCAGCCCACTTAAACTTACTTTATTGACACTTCCTTCTCCTTGCCCTCGCCTACGCTAAGTAAAATAAAAAACATTGTTTTTTTTACAATTTAAAATTTTTATTTTCCTGATGAAGTTTTTAGGATTTGACCATCAGGTGCGGATCTGTGGGCGGGACCCATCTGCATTGACAGCTGGCCCGCCCAATCAGAAATTCACAACAAAAGAAAATACTACTCTGGGTTAGTACTGTATGTAGTGTATTTTATCTATAATATGTATTTAATATATATAACATTAAAAACAGTAAAATTAGAAGTAGGCTAAGCCTGATAACTATTCAAAAAGTTAAGTGTGTTGGTGTGTTTTCATTGGTCAATGCAACATCAATGTAGTACTATTGCAATCTGGTGTGAAAACAAAAATATGATATAAATCATAAGAGGAAGCAGTATCTTGAACAACAATCTTTAAAGAATTCCCTTTTTCTCCTTTAAGCCCTGTGAACAATTTTTAATGTTTCATCAGGCAACTCAAGACTCTGCTGCTCAAGTCAAATTTTCTGGATTTGGCACAACTGCTTTGGTTTCAGGACACCCTAGATTCAGGGCCACCTCGACTTAATCCAGGCCCACCCATCTGACACGTTCTGCATCCGCCGCTGTACTATATTCTTTGGTTTCCTTCCTTTATTTCCTTAAAAATCCACAAAACATCCACTGTCCCACAAAGTTGCACATGATATACTGACTATAAAGCAAATGTTGGCATTTGTGGCATTCGAGTCTGACCGATGAACCGGGTCTAATCTCTTAACTATTCTACATTTACCTGGGACCCCAATGGGAGGTTTAACAATTCCCAGGGGTCCTTGAAGGGACAGATTTATTCATTTTTATACCCCTAATTGTACTCACATGGAATACATTTCAAGCAATATTAAATCAAATTGTGGTTGTTTTCCACTATGAGGAGGTATTTCCTTAAAAAAACATAATAATTCACTGATTTTGGGATCTTTGGCATTCTTTGCTGGTTTTAAAGGTATTTTACCTTCAGATTAGAATGCAGAAAATGCAAAAACACCCACATTTACATTTACTGTATCATTTAAACCCTACACATCTACATCATAATGTGTACATTTAGAATAGGCCATTCTCAATGAATATGTTATGAGTATTAACAGTGATGTTTCACTTCTTGCCCAGTGCCCCATCTGACTGAGATCCATCCCAGTAAGCTGGAGGTCAGCATGCTGGATCGGTTCTCTGTGAGCTTTGGTGTGGAGGGCGGCTCCATCAGTCTGGTGTGTACCCTGGTTGTCGTGCCTGACCTCCCCAACCTCCCCCCCCTCGCCCAGTGGTACAGAGACGGTAAGACATTCATTCTCTTGTGAGTGTGAACAAATTGTGTTCCTTCGTGTTTTGTTTATGTGCTTATTGGGACTTTAGCTTATTCACTGTATCCCCCAGAGTTAGGGGCTTCTTGTGTGTTGCTAGCAAATCACTCCGCCCAAGTAGCAGAAGTTGCAGTGCTTCGGCTTCTGAGAATATAGTTCACAGTTTGTCTCATGTGACTTTGCTGTGATTATACAAATCACAACATGTAAATAGGAAAATGTTGGCGTTACTTTGTCACTTATTGGGAGCAGTAGGCTAGTTGGAGCAGGTCACGTCCAGCATCTGTGCTAAGCTATAGGCTACCAGTGCGCCAGACAGAGTTACGACACGCATGGAGATAAGAAGGGTGTGTATGGACCTATCTAACTCTGGGGGATACAGTGACTAAGCTAAAGTCCCAATAAGTGGGCGTGTTCCTTTAAATGACAATAAAATGAATCTGAATCATCCAGGAATAGAGGTGATGTCTTGTCCAAATCTATTTGGGTTCAACATATCTATTTATTTATATTTTTCTCCGTAGCTACTGTACCTTGGACACAGGTTGTGTGTTAACGGGTCACTTCTTACTGTGTCTTTCATCCTGCCTGCTGACAGACAAACTGCTGAAACCAAGTAAGCTGGCAGAGATGTCGGTGGGTGGAGGTGCGGCCCGTCTGACGCTGCCTCACCTCGCCAAGGACGACGAGGGCCTCTACACTCTCCGCATCTTCACAAAGGACGGCACCACCGAACATAGCGCCTACCTCTTTGTTTCAGGTAGGATTCATCTCTCGGCATCATGTAGCTTTTTAACATGCCCTGCTATGCCCTGCAGTGCCCTGCTACGCCCTGTAATGCCCTGCAGTGTCCTGCTACGCCCTACAACGCCCTGCAGTGCCCTGCTACGCCCTGTAACGCCCTGCAGTGTCCTGCTACGCCCTACAACGCCCTGCAGTGCCCTGCTACGCCCTGTAACGCCCTGCAGTGCCCTGCTACGCCCTGTAACGCCCTGCTGTGCCCTGCTACACCCTGTAACGCCCTGCAGTGTCCTGCTACGCCCAGTAACACCCTGCAGTGCCCTGCTACGCCCTGTAACGCCCTGCAGTGTCTTACTACGCCCTGAAACGCCCCGCTGTGCCCTGCTACACCCTGTAACAACCTGCAGTGCCCTGCTACGCCCTGCTGTGCCCTGCTACACCCTGCTACGCCCTGCAGTGCCCTGCTACGCCCTGTAACGCCCTGCAACGCCCTGCTACGCCCTGCCACGCCCTGTAACGCCCTGCAGTGCCCTGCCACGCCCTGTAACGCCCTGCAGTGCCCTGCTACACCCTGTAACGCCCTGCAGTGCCCTGCTACACCCTGTAACGCCCTGCAGTGCCCTGCTACACCATGAACTACTACAACTACTTTTTCGAGTCATAGGTCCATTATCTTTATTGTGACTATTATTGACACTGTTCATCACACCCCCAACCGGCACCGTCCGACACCGCCAAGAACCTGCTTCTGTCCGAGGTTTTTCCCTAAAAGGAAGTTTTTCCTCGCCACTGTCGCACTATGCTTGCTCTTGGCGGAGTTCCTGGAATAGTTGGGTCTTTGTAAGTTATAGAGTGTGGTCTAGACCTACTCTATCTGTAAAGTGTCTTGAGATAACTCTTGTTATGATTTGATACTATACATAAAATTGAATTAAATCAAACTGGGTTAAGTTTTCTTGGAAATCCACACACAGACTTCAGGCGTGTAGAAATGGAAGCTTAAAGATCTGTTGCTTTTACTACCCTGAAAGAAATGACATATAAATAGATAGAAGAAAGTCTATTTATCATTAATTTCCTCCGAAATTCCTCCTTCCTTTGTCTGTAAAACATTTTATTTACCTTTTTAAAACTGTGTTTTCTTCTATTGAAAGCTGCATCATCTACTGAAGAATTTCTTGTCAGTAGTGTTAGTAATAGAAGTATGAACAGAAGATGAGGAGAGAAGAGATTTTAATGTTTCCAAGTTGAGAGTTGTCTCTCTATCCAACTGTCTATCTGCATGCCTCTTCTTGTCTTCTATTGTCACTCCTTCCTACCTTCCTACCTTATGTCCTTACTTCCTTTCTCCCTAGATGCCGCCCCCTCTAAGCCCGGGGAACCTGGTGCACCATTAAGCGTAAAGGCATACGACATCAACGCCGACTACGTCCTGGTTGCCTGGAAACCCCCCAACACCGTCAACGAGGCGGCAATCACCGGATACTTTGTGGATCGGTCAGTCTCAAAACTCCTCCGGCTTTCTTTTTATAGCACAGCACTCTAACATGAAAACAGACGAATTACACTGCCCTTTAGGCCAAGGACGTTTTTAAAGGTATGATGTTATCATTTTTATTTAAAGATGCGCTCATCAACATAGCCTAGCCTACTTTATATTAACTTTAGATCAAATGACTGAGTGTTATATAAAAGTGGTTGTTTATAATCACCAACGACAGCTCTACGGAGCCATTTAGCTCATCGTTTTACTATCTGATGATTAATAGAATAGTTCATCCACAGAATCCCAAAAAATATTACCAATTAATTGTTTAATTAGGCCAAATTTAAAAAAAAAAAAATTAACCCTTGTGTTGTCTTCACCGTTGTCCATAAACTTGTCATTCCGGGTCAAAATTGAAAATGCTTTTTATACATTTTTGTCCCTCTATTTCAACGCTTTTTTGTATGGTCAATAAACCTAATAAAATAACATTATACCTCATTTTTGAGTTTGAAAAAAGCATGGGTTCCATATGCATGCATCTAAGTTATTATGGGACAATTTGGTTGTTAAGAAACCCATATTTATTGATAGAAAAACAAAAAAAACGGGTCAGATTTGACCCGAGGACAACACAAGACTTAAAGACGTTGGTAACTGCTAACCAGACTTGTGTGACATTTCATAGATTAAATGATTGATCCAAGACGGGATTGACAGATTGATCACTAAAAAAAAAATACCGCTACTCACCATGTTTTTTGGTGGTTTTACGTCAACATTTTTGTTTTCAGCATGTGCTCTGCAAATTTGTTTTTTTATCAGAATAATAAAAAAAAAGATTTATAGCATAATACAATTCAAGGAATTTCATGGAACCATACACATAGTGAGAGAAAGAACAAACCTAACAAAAGTAAAATAAGAAGAAAGAATTATAAGAATTATAAATATAAAATTTAGAAATTTAGAATTAAAAATATGTTAAAAAAATATTTGTTTTAAAATGAAAATAGCTATACTGTTTAAAACAAAGAGGACGGAATTTGCAAAAGAATTACTAAAGAATATGTGCAATGTGTGAAAATAATAACATATTGTACAGTTTATGTAATCACTCTTTCCTTTATGCAGTGGCAAGTTGGGAAAAAATCTTCAATATGTTTTTTTTTTGTAATTTTTTAATGAATTTTGGATGTCATTACGCTGACCATGTGTTCTCTGCGTAGGTGTGAATCTGGCAGCGACACCTGGGTCCAGTGCAACGACGCCCCCGTGAAGGTTTGTAAATACCCGGTGCACGGCCTGAAAGTGGGCCACTCCTACCACTTCCGGGTCAGGGCCGTGAACAGCGCCGGCATCAGCAGGCCGTCCCGCAAGTCGGACAAAGTGACCGCCCTGGACGCTGCCGAGAGCGAGAGGCTGCAAGGTACCGATGAAGGTAAATACCAAGTACAAACCGGCGGGATACCACTGTTTCCTAACGGGCCTGTTGTTGTCGTTTCCTGCAACAGTGATTAAAATCGAAGGGAAATACGACGTAGTGATCAAGGCTGATGACCTGGAAGGTACGGTAGTATACAAAGACTGATCTGGGTTCAGAGATTTGCTTTTAATCCTCCTAAACCCCTTCTTCTAATCTCACACAAATACTAACACGTGTCCCTCTATCCAAACTCATCAGCAGCATTACAGCCAACATCTTAAAAGAGGAGTTTCACTCTAAATGCAGTGATTAAAAAAATAATTTGAAAGAATTTAACACATTCTTATCCACCTTAAAATGCAATCCTTATCCATACATTAACGCCTCAACAGTTAAAATCCAGTGATATAATACAGTATATATGATTCTGAAATGGGTCATTCTGCATCCTGAATACTTTTACTTTTGGGACTTAAGGTTAGGTCTGCACAATATGAGAAACACATCATATATTGTATTTATTGCAATATTGCAGGATTGCAATAAAGTTATTGCAGAGCTATATGCAATAACTTTGTTGAATAGCACAAAAACAATATTTTTTGCAATAAAGTGTACTCAGTTTTGCTGCTTTCAGTATTCTACTATAAAATAACAAAAGGAAATCATTTCCAACATTGTTTTATTGAACACTGATATAAAAGGCACCACTAAAAAAGTGACAGTTACATTTTAATCTACATTTTCTGTCAACTAACACGAAAATCCTCAGAGTGTCTATTGCGATATGCTGCAGCCTTTTGCAATGTGTTTATTGCGCCAGTTGATATTGCAATGATGATAAAAAAAATATATACATATCTCTCTCACAAAAAAAACTAGATATTGTGCAGCCCTACTTAAGGTAAATTTAACCCTTGTATTGTCTTCCTCTCGTGTCCCTTGGGTCCTACTCCGTCTGGGGTCATATCCAGAATAATGTTCTGAATTGAGTCAGGAATACATGTTTATCACAGAAAATAAGGTAAGGCCGTTGATTTTTAGGTAGAATTTATTTTACTTTTTCTTCTTGTAAAAATTCTTGTAAAAATTTAAATGGGTCAATTTGACCCGAATACCATACAAGGGTTAAATGCAGGACTTTTACTAGCGTATTTGTACACTGTAGTATTACTACTTTTACTTGGGTAAAAGATCTGGGTATGTCTTCCACAAGTGGAAACATCTGGAAATCCTGCTCACATTTTTCATAGAACTCTGAATTCATTTTTTTACATCTAATCTTTTTCCCTTACTCATATAAATTCTCCTTGATTCCTTAATTATTTCTTTATTCTATGACAGTGGTTCTTAACCTTTTTGAGTCGCGACCCCCCAGAATAATGAAGTTGGTGTTTGCGACCCCCCCCCCCCCTTGACAACGACAGAGAGCTGCTAACCGCTGTAAACAGCTGTTTCTACACCCCTCGCCCTGTGGATTTGGAGCTAGTTTTTAGAAATGCTGTGATTAGTAAACAAATGCTTTTGTGTGTTTCAGGACCTCCTGATTTAGAACTGTAGTTCTGAATATACTACATGGACTATAACAAACTCACACAGTCATGCAAAAACCATTCCCCGGTGTAGAATATAATATTCAACTTAATTTCTCCCCATTTATCTGGCGACCCACAGAAATTCTCTCGTGACCCCCTTGGGGGTCCCGACCCCCAGGTTGAGAACCACTGTTCTATAGAATGTCTGTAAAGAAAAAAGGACTTTTCTACACTCTGACACCAAACAATCTTCTCTCAAATGTTAAAATTAAAACATAAAACTTGTAACCTCGACATCACGCTGGTCTAAAATGTATCTTCCCTTTCATATCAAAACTAATCTGTCATCTGTTGTAACTTCCTAATTTTAATGTCGCACAAAACAAACCATTTCCCCCGTCTCCTCCGCTCCTAACTGTGTCCCATCTTGGATTTAACTCTTCCATTCATACTTTAATCAACTGAGGTGTTTTTCAATCTATTTTTTTGATTAAAAACCACTCATCGTGTCGATGTTTCTCTTTCTCTACTTTAGAGCAAACCTTTAACACAAAAACTAAAAAACAACGTTGGTGTCATTTTACACAGGAGTCCGTTGTAGAAGTCCCACATTTTGCTGCAACGCACTTCACTATTTTACAAACTTCCTTAGAGTTCACAAGGGTTCAAGTTTCTCTCTCTATTCTATCTGTGCCTGGAGAGCTTTTCTTCCGTTGGAATTCCTCATCTTCCTTTTTAAAAAGCTGAAACATGATACTCGTTCATCTTCCTTTTTAAAAAACTGAAACATGATTATTTCATCTTCCTTTTAAAAAGCTGGAACATGATTATTTATCTTCCTTTTTAAAAAGCTGGAACATGTTACTCGTTCATCTTCCTTTTTAAAAAGCTGAAACATGATACTCGTTCATCTTCCTTTTTAAAAAGCTGAAACATGATACTCGTTCATCTTCCTTTTTAAAAAGCTGAAACATGATTATTTATCTTTTTAAAAAGCTTGTTAATCTTTTTTTTAAAAAGCTGAAACATGATTATTTAACTTTTTAAAAAGCTGGAACATGTTACTCGTTCATCTTCCTTTTTAAAAAGCTGAAACATGATTATTTATCTTTTTAAAAAGCTGGAACATGTTACTCGTTCATCTTCCTTTTTAAAAAGCTGAAACATGTTACTCGTTCATCTTCTTTTTTAAAAAAGTGAAACAAGATTATTCATCTTCCTTTTTAAAAAGCTGAAACATGATACTCTATAATCTAATTTATTTTTAATCTAATTTATTTTCTTATTTAATTATTTTACATTTTGTTTTTCAGCTGAATTTAAAAAATTTAGTTTTTAAAAGTTAAGAATTTCCACTGTTAAAAAACGTGTTTTGTTTCCAATATTTCCAAACTCAATGAGTAAGCAGGTTAAAAAATTGTGATATGAATACAGACCAAAAATAAAAGTGATTGAAATCGGTGTCATCTGTCCATTCAGAGATGAATGAGTATCTTCTTCTCCGTCTAAGATTTGAACTCCTTTTTATCTTTCCAAAGCTAGAAGATGATTTGTTTCATTTCCATGCAACAGTCATCCCTCATGAGGCTTCAGCAGCTCTTTAGTGGCAATGGATATGTTGTTAGTAGAGAGAATAAAGACAAAAATATTCCGTTTTTTTAGAAAGATGAGAGAAAGAAACCCTAAATTGTCTGACTAATAGAGTATATGTCAGCTGGAAGGGGGACAGGACTCCAACTCTTTATTCAAATTAAAAAAGATATGCCATATATGTCAATCAACTAAGGATTTAGCTCCCTAACTAAATCCATTTATTAACATAACAATATGAAATCCATTCTTTAAAACACTTAAGGTCAAAAAATGCATACACAATGTGGGACTTCTGCAACAGGTGCTGCTGTATGTACTTTAGGCCTCAACACCGTTCACTCCCAATGTAGGCTATGTAACGATCCCGGGGGGAGCCCACCGATGTGCACGCATCGGAGATTTTCAAATCGTACGTGGTGCTGAGCTGGAAGCCTCCCAGCCCTCGGGGACGAGCTCCGCTGTGGTTCGTCATCGAGAAGGTGTGTCCCTTCACCTCTGGCCATCCATTTCCATCAATGTAGCCCGCTGTTAGCTCTGCACTGTACTGAAAAGATAAAGAAGACATTGACCTCTTAAACGCAGAGTTTTTCCTTTCAGTGTCCCATTAAGTTTTTATATTTTTATATACACTGAACAACATTATAAACCTTTTTGTTTTTGCCCCCATTTTTCATGAGCTGAACTCAACGATCTAAGACTTTTCTGTACACAAAAGGTGTATTTCTCTCCAATATTGTTCACAAATCTGTCTAAATCTGTGTAACACTAACCATAACCATAACACCAGATACTGACAGGTTTTTGGACCCCCCCAATACAGTAAAACTGCACATTTTAGAGTGGCCTTTTATTGTGGCCAGCCTAAGGCACACCTGTGCAATAATGCCACACCTATGAGGTGGATGGATTATCTCGGCAAAGGAGAAGTGCTCACTAGCACAGATTTAGACAGATTTGTGATTTTGTTACGCATCATTTGACACACATTTCCCCCACAATTCAAACTTTTTAGACCTCCATTAGGAAAGGATATGTAGGTTTTTCTTACACATGAGTATGCAATGATGGACTTACTGCTGAGTCCATCAGAGTTTAAGAGGCCACATGTGTTTTTTATACTTATGTTCTAAGCACACGAACATACACAAAGCTCACCATGTGTCACGTGCATTGTTGGGGCTCCACTTGTTTGCAGTAAATGCAAAAAAACAAATATGGCCAAAATAAAACTCCATGTGAAGGTCACATACAATTTCCCATAAATAATTGACATTTAATCTGTATATTAGAAATGTAGATAATAAGGCAGCACAAATTATATATTGGCAGGATCAACATTGGGACAGATACTGTATATATCTTCATACATGGCAGATATGCAAACAATGTTTCATGTAGTGTATAGTTTAACACTTATGTATCTCAGTTCACATTTAATACATTTATGTTGCATTTGTTTTTGTTTTTTATTTACAATTATTTATAATAATTGAATTTTTAAGTAAAATGTAATGTTGAAAATGTGCCCTTATCTCCTCATATATCCTTGTTAACGCTTTAGGTTCAGTCATGTTTTCTTGCCAGAAATGTCAATGAGAATTATTGTTATTCACACACACACACACACACACACACACACACACACACTTCCTATTATACTATGGCCAAACTTTATGACTTAACTGAGCCCCAACTATGCACCAACACACCCTGGAAGCTCCTCTTTGTGTTTGTGCTACATTGATGAAGTTGTCGCAGATGGCTGTACCTTCTCATGCCCCCCCACCACCACCCCCCTCCCCCCTCCCCCTCCCCGACTCTTCCACAGTGCTTAGCGGGCACTGGAGCATGGCAGCGGATCAACACGGCAGTCAAACTGCACTCCCCTCGTTACCCGGTTTTTGATTTGCAAGACGGGCAAAAGTACCAGTTCCGAGTGTATTCGGTCAACTTGTACGGTTCCAGCGAGGCGTCCGAGCCCTCTGAACCCATCCAAAAGGTGGATGAGGATGGTAAGGGCCGGGATCAGTGCGCAGACTCTCAGACACACTGTCATATATACTGCAGAGTAAAATACGCACAAATACAATACATACAAACGTGCACACAGTAAAAGAAAATTAAGAGCTGATGCTTTTATCTATTTTATTTGTTTTAACACTGCTGATAAATCACATTTTCTATACACTTTCACTCCCTAATTGTGCCCAATAGTGGCCCCAAATCTCTTATTATTCTTCCATGTCACTGTTGAACTGTGATGACAGTCCAAAGCAGCATGGAAAGGGGTCTTAAAGGGTCTTGAGTGAAGGCATGTTTAAATGTCAGTCGGGTGTTTAATACACATGGGAAAAAAAGAAATGTGGTGAAATTACATTTTACAAGAAAAAGACTTTAAGTTGAAGCATTTTGGTGTGTATAAAAGATTTAACAAACTTTTTCTCTAAGGTGGAGATTTAAAAGTGATGACAGTCATTAGTCAGTATAACAAATGAAAGATCTTAACAATTTCTTCACAACAAAATATATTGACTATGAAACAAAAGGCATATTTAAGGGGAAACAAATCTCCATTGTGCTGGGAAAAAGGGTTGAAATATTGGGTTGCTTTCAAGTGCAAAGTTGGGGGACGTGTCACATTAGCTAATTTTTATTTCCCGAAATTGTAGCTATTCATTGTCTCCCCGTACCGCATTACTGTATGTTCTCACCCATAATTTACTTTCTGTCAAAATGTTTCATCATAAATATTTTCATCAGTATAAACACCACAAAAAAACACCCTGAAACACAAACACATGATATTGACCTTCTGTTAAATGTTAATCACTGTTTATTCCAGGTACGGAGCTGCCAATTGGTATGTACAGTTTAATGGAAACACATTTTTGAAAGCACTGTTTTGTGCTGCTGTAACGTCACAAATTAGTTCACTTTTCCACTGTGTGTGTGTGTGTTCTAACCACGAGTGATTAGCAGAGCACACATTGAAATAAATAATAATAATACAGTTATTTGTATTGTGGCCTATTTACAGTTTAGAACCACACTTTCTGATATATTTCAGACATCCGTTCTCCATTAAATCCAGTGTCTCCAATGTTGTCAGCTTCATCCCTGCATGAATTGTTTTCTATTTATTATATGTCAAATACAGTATATAAAACATGGTTATACTTGTACTTTTATATCAAAACCTTCTTTTCCCATTGAAGCATCAAAGTAGATATTTTCTGAACTCGAGGGTATATGAAGTTTCCCAAAAAAGTGCTTACATTATATCAAGAGGCCAAGTTAAACTTCAAATCTTCAAATCTCTATCACATCGCTCTAATTAAACCCTTTCTAACGTCACATTGTTATGTCATTCCCATAAAGTGTTAATATTAATGGACAACGCATCCGGATCAGCAAAGTGCTGCAAATGCAAAAGTGTCTTAAACCTGCATTATATCTGAATTTCTGCAGGGGGAGACTTCTTAAACCTGCATTATATCTGATCTCCAGCAGGGGGAGACTCCTTAAACCTGCATTATATCTGATCTCCAGCAGGGGGAGACTCCTTAAACCTGCATTATATCTGAATTCCTGCAGGGGGAGACTTCTTAAACCTGCATTATATCTGATCTCCAGCAGGGGGAGACTCCTTAAACCTGCATTATATCTGATCTCCAGCAGGGGGAGACTCCTTAAATCTGCATTATATCTGAATCCCAGCAGGGGGAGACTCCTTAAACCTGCATTATATCTGAATTCCAGCAGGGGGCGACGTGTGTGGTTGCAAAAGGAGGTTGATTTCTGTAGAAGTCTAGGAGAAAGTGACCCACTTCTCACTTGATTTATTACCTTAGTAAACATTTTCATAATGTGTTTATAGTCTCAATTGCTAGTTCTAAGTCTTCTGCAACACAGAATGTTGAATTATGGTCTTATTGATTGTAAAATCCATGCTAAAGCAGGGGTTGTTTTAGCGCGTGGCTATGATGTGATTGACAGTTTGCGGCCTGTCTTATTGGTAATACATCTATGGGACAAAGATATATTTCAAACCTAGCGAAGCTAAATGTTACCTCGAATTATGTAGGCTAGCTTTCAGTAGCAGTTGCATCCAGATTGCCAGTGAAAGTGTGTCACGTAGAGTGTAAGCAGCGTTGCAAACTCTCAGCTAACGTCACAGTGAGACCCCATCCAACAGTCTGTGGCTCCTCCCTCACATCGTCACATTCGCAACCAAGATGGCTGCACCCGTAACCGCACTCTCAACGACTTATTGCAGATCTCCACAGAGTAATGGGTGACGTCACACATGTTCTGCTCATTATTATTAACAGTCTATGGTCATTCCACATGATCTTTAAAACCACCACCACATGTTGTGTTGAAACCAATTTCACAGACTCAAACTCACTCTGTTCTTGTACAATGATCGCTCACTTTTCATTGAAAACACCCCAAAGACAAACAACTGCATGTTTCCTTTTTAAGTGGCAGTCATTTTGTAACCTTAAGTATGTGGTAGATACAAATGTGCTGATCAGACCGGAAGTACGTAAAGTGAAAAGCATATGGATGGAAATCAGCACATTGCTTCCAGAAAGTGTAGCTGGTGTGAAAAAGTGTTTTAAAAAGTCAGGAAATATAAATTCCTGATCTGTTTCTGTCTGAGTCACACTGATGTGGATGTATACAGATGTTCCTGTTTTTTTTGTACATTACAGATCATTTTAAAAATGTAACTGTTAAGTGTTGAATCATTTTTAACATCTCAATTAAAGGCAGAACACATACTTCAAAAGTAAACCAACATAATTGATTGTATTATCACTGGGATTTATTAATAATTCTATCCCCCTCCCTGGTTAGGTGTCCCGTCTGCTCCCGGTCAGGTCGTTGCCACCAGAAACACCAAGTCGTCTGTGTTTGTGCAGTGGGATGCTCCCAAACATCTGAAAACCTCATGGGCTACTACATCGATGGCCGCATTGCAGGATCCAAGGAGTGGTTCCCCTGTAACCACAAACCCTATAAACACAACAGGTGAGTGTTCAGGACTAACAGAGTCCTGCTGTGGTTTCAAAGTAAAGGTTTTACGAGACCTTGCTTAGAAAAACGTCCCCTGTTTATATCTATATTTGTACCATCAACATTTTCTGCATAACTCAAATGCAGTGGCTTGGACTCCTTTTAGTTCTTGTTAACAGTGTTGGCAATCAACTGTTTTGTGCCTGTGCTCTGATATAATACCGCAGTGATTTATTGTGATCTACATCCAACTTTAGAAAGCTATTGCATTTATTCCGACTTTGTGATATCAGCAAATATCACACTGATACATTATCGTATTGTGATATAACTTGTGATTTACACCCCTAACTATCAGGCACCGAAGATCATCATGGCAACAACTTTTAATTGTATGTGATTCAAATGAAAAATGAAATGTGTCTTAGGTTTGTGGTCCACGGCCTGATCCCCGGGGAGAGCTACACGTTCCGTGTCCAAGCCGTCAATGTGTATGGCCTCAGTGAGGAGTCTCAGGAGTCCTCTTCCATCACCGTGGAGCCAGCCCTCGGTAAGAGCAGCGTCACGTTCATAATGAACTGTTCAATCAATGTAAAGGCTTTAACATAATAAAACCAGTAGGTTGTAAAGAAAATGTTGGATCCATATGAAAAGGAACTCATGTAAATATGTACCTGAAAACCTAAAACAAAAGGTGATAAGACTACCACAGTGTCAGAAACATCATCAAAGTTTATGCTCATTTCATTATTCTGTCCAGGCAAGGGGGTGGAATATGGTATGTATGAAATAGTTGTGTAGATTTTCTCCCACCTGACTTACCCACAGCTTCCACTTTGTCCACTTTCACTTTGCATTATGTGTTTTAATCACAAAACTGCATATTTCCACCACACAGTAGTAACAAAATGCACTGCATGGTGCCAAAAAGACCAAAAAACACAATATACTGTATATATACAGTATATATTGTATATAAAACTGCTGTGCAATTATTCACTACAAAAGCTAGGTGTTTTTTTAAATTACACTATTGTTTTTGTTGAGGTTGTATGAATCTAGTTTGAAAAAACGAACACATGAAGGGCAGCTCACAGTGAACCGAAATAATCAAACTCAGATGTATTTTCACATTAAAATACTTTTTACAGCTCTCTATAAGGGTGCCAGTTAAGTATCTTATCTTCTTATCTTATCTCATATTAAACATTCAATATTTTATGGGATTCAGCAACTCCCAGCGCTCCCTTTGGCATCACTCTGCTGAGCTGTGACGGATCCTCCATGACTTTGGCCTGGAAGAGTCCCAAACACTGCGGCGGCTCCAAAGTAAACGCTTACTACATCGACAAGAGAAACGCCGACTCTTTGGTTTGGAAGGAGGTCAACCTGGCGGCCGTCACGGAGAGAGTCTGCACTGTGAGTGGCGTCAATCAGACGCAAAATCATTTCATCATTCATCAGTTAAAATTAGCACAACCTTTAACATTTACTGCATTAAAATGCCACATAGACATTAACGCAGCAGTAATATTAATCCAGGAACGTCAGATATGATAGGAAAACACTGACAGGGAACATTTTACTGCAAAATTAGTACTTTTAATACTCTAGTCTACTCTAGTTAAGGTTTTAAATGCAGGACTAGTAAAGTATTTCAACACTGTGGTATTCATACTTTTACTTTATAAAGGATCATAATACTCCTTCCACCTCTGGTATCTGACCAGTTATTCATTGAATCTTTGTGTATCTTCAGGTTGACAATCTGACCGAGGGAACCTTCTACGAGTTCAAGGTCCAGGCCGCTAACATGGCCGGCGTCGGCGTGCCCTCTGCTCCCAGCACCCCGATGAAATGTGAAGCTTGGACCATGGAAGAGCCAGGTGGGAAAGCCATCACTGCTGGTTCATAGAAACCATACAAGAGCAATTCAAGTCTGAACTAAAGAGTGTGTCTAAATATATACAGTATATATATATGCAATACACTATATGTTTTTATGCAGAGCAGTAATAGTAGTGTGCACATCCCCACCGGTGAGGTGCAGGGCAAACAGGAGCTGGATATAACCAAAAAGAATGAGGTGCCCGCACTCGGCCAACTCTCCCACACATCCATCGTGCCGCTGTGCCTCGACCCCGCTGGGTCGGGGGATCAAGGCCTTGCAGCATGGTGGACATGTGGGAGAGTTGGCAGAGTGCGGGCCCCTCATTCTAATAAGTATGTTTTAACATGTTTAATATGCAGGGGTTTGAGGGGGTCATTGATCAATAACAATAACGTAACATCCCTGTTTGAAAAAAAATGTTAAGCCTGTGTGCTTCCCTTTGTCATGTTTTCAACTTAACTGTGCTTATTGAGGGTCACATTTCATTCATAAACTAAACCAAAATACGACAACGTAACAAGTTATTGTGATTGTAGTAAAAACAACTTTGGGAAAAAAGTATATTGACGTGCAAATTATTAACACTGAAAAACTGCCCCTAGTGTGAGAGATTTTCATATTTTTTAGAACATATGAAGAAGCTTTAAAAAACTTGTATAAGCCTGAAGGTTATAGAAATTTCTCAACCTCCAACTGAAGGCAGAAGAATAATATCACCTAAATATTTAACCCGTATCACAGACCACAGTTTGCAGCCAAACTACAGACAGAACTCCAAAACAGACTTCTTTTCCCTTTTGTCCTGCTCATGTTTTTTTTTTTTATTTTACCTGACCTGCAGGCCCGGCCTACGACCTGAGCTTCAGTGAGGTCAGAGGTCAGT
This sequence comes from Etheostoma perlongum, assembly GCA_026937815.1. Lineage (NCBI taxonomy): Eukaryota > Metazoa > Chordata > Actinopteri > Perciformes > Percidae > Etheostoma > Etheostoma perlongum. The sequence goes on from CM049372.1 coordinate 31,320,380, forward strand.
CCCTCGTCCTCTTGTGGAAGGCTCCAGTCTACACCGGAGCCAGTGCCGTCACTGGCTATTTGGTGGACATGGCCAAGAAGGGCTCTTCAGAGTTTGTCACTCTGACTCAGGAAGCTGTGAACCACCGTTACCTGCAGGTAGGAGACCGACCGCCCACCAAAGAAATTCTCCTGTGACTTAAACTGTTTGGTCTTTATTGAAAGTTAGAATTATAAACTTGGGTTTGAGCTAGGACTGTAACACTATGCGATACCTGTGTCGTGCTGTGAGAAGGAAGAATCGCGACACACCACTTGTAACTCCCAGAGTTATCCTTCCTGTCCAGATCACAAGATCACATCGCAAGTTGCATTTTAAGATATTTTTTTCTGCTTGTGGAAAGCTACTTGACACATGAAACTATATTGATGAGGACCGGCGAGTTAAATTGGCCATCTGAGAGTATAGCAGGCAGACACACAGCTGACAACCTGCAGGTGGAAGCGGTGGAGACAGGCTCGGTCATACACGGCGCGGGGCCACTGTGGACTTATCCACTGTGGTCAGTCCCGCAAGCGGATTCAGTTTAGTGGTTGTGTGTGTCTCAGAATGCACAAAACATCAACACCGGTACAAGCCTACAGCTGTCAGCGCCTCAGCGGACACAGAGTGCAGAAAGTGTGTCGTTCTTTTGGAAAACAAATCGCACTTTACTAGCTCATTAATTAGCCTGAGTTAAACACTAGCGATCAGTAAACAGAAGGTAGTGACTGGTGTGTGCGCCAGTGTTTGTGCGTTTGTGTGTTGGCCCGCCCCCACATTTGGCAAGTGTTAATTTTGGACCCTGCACAGTAGCCTACTGTGAAACAGTAACCATTTAATTTACTTCCATTTAATTTACCCCCCCACCCACTATGATATGCCCCCCTCCCATAAAGGCAGATTCTGGCCCATATATGAGGGGTCAATATATTTATATACAGTACAGTATACCCACTACAATACATTAGACTGCACCACTGGGTTTAAGTTAGTATAGTTGTGTCACACTGTTCATATAAAGCTGTTTCCATGGTTTCCTGCAGGTGACTGGTCTGAAAGAAGGTGAAACTTACGTGTTCAGAGTTCGTTCTGTCAATGCGGCCGGTGTTGGAAAACCTTCCCAGTTGTCTGAGCCGATCTGTGCCAAAGCTCTTCCAGGTAACAACAGCTTAACACTCATTGATACCACAACTTGCGTATAAATTAAAACAATCAAGTAAATAATATGAAAATCCCTGATCTTGGCTAACTAACTAAGGTGCAAAGACCAAATGACCTCAGAATGCACGCTGGCTGAATGTGGATCTGAATGTTATATTTAAAAATGTTCCCATGTAGTTTCTCAGACAACGGTGTTATTCATGTTCACAGGCACCAAGGAGATTGTGGCTGGCGTGGACGAGGAGACTGGAGACGTCTTCCTGTCTTTTGAAGCCTGTGAGATCTGTGAGACGTCCAAGTTTGTGTGGTCGAAGAACTACAAAGCCATCGGCGAGTGCCCCAGGGTGGCCGTCACAAACAAGGGCAGAACGTAAGCTCGGAGCCCAGTGTTAAATTCTTTAGTAACAGAACGGATTATTATCTTTAAAAGGTCCCATATTACATGTTTACATGCTTTAATGGTAAAAACTGTCTCTCTGAATCTTTGCACCGTCATTGCAGCCGGGGAACAACTGTAACGGCACTTTCTACATATTTTAGTGTAGTTACGACATCACAGCCGTACAGAAGTCCTAATGGCTCTTTTAAAGGTCCCATGACATGGTGGGTCACGGAAAGGTAGGTAGCAAGGCATGGACCCAAATGCAGAGAGAGCAGGCAAAACAGGTTGAGCTTGATAATTTATTAAACAAAAACAAAGTACAATCCAACAAAAAGGTTCCTGAAGGCAGCAGGGCAAAACTTACAATAAAAAGTAATCCGGACAGGAAACAAAATCACCGGGAACACGAGACAAATGAATCCAAAAACCAGACAGCACAGAACACGACAGACCTTGGCAACAGAAACGTAATGATCCCACACAAGACAAAGACAGCACAGAGACTAAATACACAGGTTGACCTGGACTAACAAGGAACAGGTGACACAGCAGATGAAACACATCAGGGCGGAGCAGAACAATCAAACAAGCAGGGAAACACCAAACAGGAAGTAAAAACAGACAAGTCAAGGGAGAAGGACAGACTTCAAAATAAAACAGGAAACACTAACAACAAGAAGTAACAACTGTGACATGGTTTTCTTTGGATGCTTTTATACAGACCTTAGTGGTCCCCTAATACTGTATCTGAAGTCTCTTTTATATAGACCTTAGTGGTCCCCTAATACTGTATCTGAAGTCTCTTTTATATAGACCTTAGTGGTCCCCTAATACTGTATCTGAAGTCTCTTTTATATAGACCTTAGTGGTCCCCTAATACTGTATCTGAAGTCTAGACCTTTATATAGACCTTAGTGGTCCCCTAATACTGTATCTGAAGTCTCTTTTATATAGACCTTAGTGGTCCCCTAATACTGTATCTGAAGTCTCTTTTATATAGACCTTAGTGGTCCCCTAATACTGTATCTGAAGTCTCTTTTATATAGACCTTAGTGGTCCCCTAATACTGTATCTGAAGTCTCTTTTATATAGACCTTAGTGGTCCCCTTTTATATACTGTATCTGAAGTCTCTTTTATATAGACCTTAGTGGTTCCCTAATACTGTATCTGAAGTCTCTTTTATATAGACCTTAGTGGTCCCCTAATACTGTATCTGAAGTCTCTTTTATATAGACCTTAGTGGTCCCCTAATACTGTATCTGAAGTCTCTTTTATATAGACCTTAGTGGTTCCCCTAATACTGTATCTGAAGTCTCTTTTATATAGACCTTAGTGGTCCCCCTAATACTGTATCTGAAGTCTCTTTTATATAGACCTTAGTGGTCCCCTAATACTGTATCTGAAGTCTCTTTTTATATAGACCTTAGTGGTCCCCTAATACTGTATCTGAAGTCTCTTTTATATAGACCTTAGTGGTCCCCTAATACTGTATCTGAAGTCTCTTTTATATAGACCTTAGTGGTCCCTAATACTGTATCTGAAGTCTCTTTTATATAGACCTTAGTGGTCCCCTAATACTGTATCTGAAGTCTCTTTTATATAGACCTTAGTGGTCCCCTAATACTGTATCTGAAGTCTCTTTTATATAGACCTTAGTGGTCCCCTAATACTGTATCTGAAGTCTCTTTTATATAGACCTTAGTGGTCCCCTAATACTGTATCTGAAGTCTCTTTTATATAGACCTTAGTGGTCCCCTAATACTGTATCTGAAGTCTCTTTTATATACATTGGCTTCACATTTAATAGGAATTAATTGACTGAATGTGAACTTACTGCACACCTTTTCTATTTGACACTCAATTAGTGTTAAATGTCATAGTTTTTTTTTCAGGAAACCTCCTGGGAAATTACAGATCTGTGAAATAAAGCAACAAAAAAAGCAAAAAAAATATCATGACATGTTCAATATGCTTTAAAATTGGAGTAAGAAAAGCCTGTCAACTTTGTTTTTAAATCATTATTCTTTTTAATTTAATTGTAAAAACAAGTGGAAAAGAACAGCGGCTTTTAAAAAAAAAAAACAGTTTAATCCCTGCAGAGTTGAAGGCTATTACTGTGTTAACCTTAATGAATATTAATTGGCTTCTGTGCTTTATTTCTCAGTTCCAGACTGACTTTCTCCAGCCCTGATAAAGACGATCTCGGCACATACTCTGTGGTCGTCACGGACACCGATGGTCTCCTCCAGACACACACTGACTGAGGACGGTGGGTCTTTTCAATCCTTCTCGTTAGGCTTTGTTGTTGTGGTTTGTCCGTAGCTCATGTTTGTTGTCTTGAATCCATTCTGCAGCCCTGAACACCATGCTGGAGCTCAGCTATGCCATCAGACATCCAGGTGAGTATTGTGCATTAGCAGCAGACCTCTTGGATCACTCTAATGGACACTGTGTCATAAGGGTCTAATTTTTATGTGTCGTTTGTTTCTGTGCAGTTGTTCCTCTGAAGCACGGTCTGAACTATGAGGTTTTGGAGAAGGGTCAAAAAAAAAGGCTGCAGGCCGTCAAGCTGTCCCCCTCTGTATCCTACAGGTTCATCGCTAACGACAAGGAGGTCAAATCTGGGGAGGTATCAAATCACTGTTTGAGTCTTCAACATTATTCAATTCCAGCTGTTTTTTGTGGTCTGTAGTATTGACACGCTATTTATCTTAAAGTGTTCATATTATTCTCATTTTCAGGTTCAACATGTTATTTAGAGATTATCTCAGAATGGGTTTACATGGTTTAACTTTCAAAAAACAACATCTTTTTGTTGTACTGCACATTACAGCAGCTCCTCTTTTCACCCTGTGTGTTGAGCTCTCTGTTTTAACTAGTGAGGCATCACATTTCTGTTCCATCTTTGTTGGGAGTCACACATGGTACCTAGGTAAGGACTGGCTCCAGTCAGAAGCACTGACTGAGGATGGTGGGCCCTTTCAATCCTTCTCGTTAGGACTACTAGCCAGTCAGTGGAGTATGAGGGCCCTGACAGCCTAGGATAAGGACTACTAGCCAGTCAGAAGCCAGAGTATGTCTTGTGGTTTTGTCAGGACCCTGACATTCTGTACCTAGGTAAGGACTACTAGCCAGTCAGACATCCAGGGCCCTGACAGTATTAAGGACTACTAGCCAGTAGCAGCAGACCTATGAGGGTCCTGACAGTACCTAATAAGGACTACTAGCCAGTCAGAAGGAGTATGAGGGCCCTTTATGTGTCGTAAGGACTTCTGTGCAGTTGTTCCCTGACAGTACCTAGGTAAGGACTACTAGCCAGTCAGGAAGCAGAGGGGGCCCTCACCTAGGTAAGGACTACTGGCCAGTCAGAAGCAGAGTATGTCCCTGACAGTATCCTACAGGTTCTAGCCAGTCAGAAGCAAGGAGGGCCCTGAATACCTAGGGAGGACTACTCCAATCAGAAGCAGTTTGAGGGCCCTTCAGTACCTAGGTATTACAGCCAGTCAGAGCTGTTTTTGGGCCCTGACAGTACCTAGGTAAGGACTACTAGCCAGTCAGAAGCAGAGTATGAGGGCCCTGACAGTACCTAGGTTAAACTACTAGCCAGTTAGAAGCATTATGAGGACCCTGACAGAATGGGTTTAGGACTACTAGCCAGTCAGAAAAACAACAGTACCTTTTGTTGGACTACTAGCCAGTCAGAAGCAGAGTATGAGGGTCCTGACAGTACCTGTGTAAGGACTACTAGCCAGTCAGAAGCAGAGTAGTGAGGCCCTGACAGTACCTGTTAAGGACTACTAGCCAGTCAGGGAGTCAGGGCCCTGACAGTACCTAGGTAAGGACTACTAGCCAGTCAGAAGCAGAGTATGAGGGCCCTGACAGTACCTAGGTAAGGACTACTAGCCAGTCAGAAGCAGAGTATGAGGGGGTGTCCTGACAGTACCTAGGTAAGGACTACTAGCCAGTCAGAAGCAGAGTATGAGGGTCCTGACAGTACCTAGGTAAGGACTACTAGCCAGTCAGAAGCAGAGGGGGGCCCTGACAGTACCTAGGTAAGGACTACTAGCCAGTCAGAAGCAGAGTATGAGGGTCCTGACAGTACCTAGGTAAGGACTACTAGCCAGTCAGAAGCAGAGTATGAGGGCCCTGACAGTACCTAGGTAAGGACTACTAGCCAGTCAGAAGCAGAGTATGAGGGCCCTGACAGTACCTAGGTAAGGACTACTAGCCAGTCAGAAGCAGAGTATGAGGGCCCTGACAGTACCTAGGTAAGGACTACTAGCCAGTCAGAAGCAGAGTATGAGGGCCCTGACAGTACCTAGGTAAGGACTACTAGCCAGTCAGAAGCAGAGTATGAAGGTCCTGACAGTACCTAGGTAAGGACTACTAGCCAGTCAGAAGCAGAGTATGAGGGTCCTGACAGTACCTAGGTAAGGACTACTAGCCAGTCAGAAGCAGAGTATGAGGGTCCTGACAGTACCTAGGTAAGGACTACTAGCCAGTCAGAAGCAGAGTATGGAGGGTCCTGACAGTACCTAGGTAAGGACTACTAGCCAGTCAGAAGCAGAGTATGAGGGCGTGCCACGCTAGCAGTTAGGCAAGCATTATGCGAGCAACGTGTGTCACAAAGTGACACACACACACACACACACATATATATAAATATAACACAGTATAAAACGTAATATGAGCACTTTATAGCTGGGACAGATTTGAACATAATTTCTGGATGTATTGTCCTTTTCCTCTCAGGGAATCAAGATCAGTCACGATATGGCCACAGGGGTGATCCAGATGACTTTGGACCAGTTCACCCGAGCCAACGAGGGCACTTACACCGTCCAGATCACCGACGGCAAGGCCAAAGTCCAGAGCTCCCTGGTCCTGGTGGGAGACGGTGAGGCTTTCTTCCTCCTCACATAACTGTCCCAAATTTGATGATTCATTGTTATTTATCAGATAAACATAATTGTACAGTATTAAAATGTGAAAAAGGAGTTTAAGTATGATTTATATATAATCAACATCCTTGAGAACATTTTTAATTTTCTGTGTCCAAATTAATTATAAGTTAATATGTAATTCTCTTATAGAATTAGCTTTATCCCCAAGTCAACAGTTGTTTTTCTTTTAGCACGCTAAGGTTTTGTTTTTAAACCAACCCATGTGTTAATAGTTTTACTTTTACTTTACTATGAATTAGTATTAGAGGAAGCCTCATCAGAAGAAGTAAATAAACCATCATGCATATAACTTAATGGTGTAACACAAAGCATAAACTTAAGGAAAGATAATCAATTGAAAGATAAATTAAAAGATATTTAATGTTGGCTCATAGTTGCACCTTCAAAATATTACATCAGCTGTTTGTTTTTCAGCCTTCTATTGGCATATTTTAGTTTAATCTTTAAATGATTTGGCAGCAGCAGAATGGTAAATTAATGCTGAACATGTCACCTGTGGAAAGTAACTAAGTACATTTAGACGAGTACTGTATGTCCATTTTCTGCTACTTTATACTTCTACTCCACTACATTTATCTGACTTACAATATATACAATACTCATGGTGCATTACAGATTCATTACTATAGATTAAAATACCGTATTACAAATAGTTAAGAATTTCTTAATTGTGACTAGCTGAAACATAAAATGCTGCTTACACAGTAATGCCTGTGTAACAATAAGTCCAATAATATAATGTGACACTGACAGGGATTCTGTTGCCTAATGATGAGTACTTATATGATATCCTACTACATTTTGCTGCTAATAATTTTATAATTCTACTTGAGTAAGTTTTTGACTGCAAGAAGACTTTTACTTCTAGTGGAGTAACATCACCCTGAGGTACTGCTATCTGAGGACTACTTTCACCCCTGATTGTGACTGTCTTCTTGTTCCAGTGTTCAAAGCTGCTCTAAAGGAGGCTGAGTTTCAGAGGAAGGAGCACATCCGGAAGCAAGGTAACCACACACACACAATGACCTCAAACACTTCACTGAGGCTGTCACCTTCGCGGTAAACAGCACTTACACAAACTGAAGTGTGTGTCTTATGGCCTTGACACACCAACCCGATAATCGGCCGTCGGACAGTCTGGCGACTGGCGAGGTCGGTGACTCGAGTCTGGTCGGTGTGTTCGTGCCGTCATCCATCAGAGGGCAGCGCCCTTCATTTTGGCCGACCTGAATGCTCTGAATGAAGTACTCAAATGCCCACTCTGATTGGTGGAGTGCTAACCCATTAATGATCAGCGTGACTAGAGTCTCTCAAAATCTGACGAAAATCTTTTAAACTGACCTTTGTCGATCTGAAAATTTGACAGATACGGTCAGCCGTCTGGTTAGTGTCACAGGGCCTTAAGAGTGTAATTTTCAGTCTAATGTTCTGTTAGCAGGAGGCTCAAAAAAACTTGTCAACAGATGTCAATGAAGTCTGGTGTGAAATAAAGCCTCAGACAAAAAGACAAGTCACTATTGTCTAGTCTAGTATTGCACTTAAATGAAGGTGAATCTGATTTCAATTCAATTTTATTTATAGTATCAATTCATAACAAGAGTTATTTCGAGACACTTTACAGATAGAGCAGGTCTAGACCACACTCCAGAATTTACAAGGACCCAACAGTTCTAGTGGTTCCCTCCAGAGTTAGCAACAGTGCAACAGTGGTGAGGAAAAACTCCCTTTAAGGAAGAAACCTGGGACAGACCCAGACCCAGGCCCAGGCTCTTGGTAGGCGGAGTCTGGCGACCGATTGGGGTTGAAATGAAGAGCAGCAATAACAGTCACAGTAAAGATAATGAAACCGTGACTAAAAATAGTAGTTTGTAGTAGTTCATGGCATAGCAGGGCACTGCACGGCATTACAAGATTTGATCAAGTTTCTGTATTTGAATGCCGACTCAAATGCATATTTACCTAGAGGGGCACTTGGAGAGCGCAGACCCCTGTCAGGGCTCATGCCCTGTAACGCAATGTTAAAAAAAGTGAAAAATAATCTGCCTGTCATCAGGATGCGCTGATATTTTAATGAATTATTTCTTGGCCCGTGCTACACCCTGACAGGAAAAAAAAAATACAAACCACAACCTGTGGGAGGTAATAATGAGAACTCAAGTTGTCTATTTTATTAATATATTCATTGTTCCTCCTTCTGTTCTTGGACTGATAAAATCCTAACGCACATGTTTCCACTTTGTCCTTTTAGGTCCACATTTCTCTGAGTATCTGTACTTCACTGTCACTGAGGATTGCACTGTTATGCTCAACTGCAAGGTAACAACTAAATCCTCCACCCTTTCACCTTTCTTCTCACTTCTTTTCCTCTCATTAAAACTAATATAAAACGTATCCTTGTGTTTTGTGTGTCAGGTGGCCAATGTGAAGAAGGAGACGTCTTTCCATTGGTACAAAGAGGATGAGGAGATTGTCCCAGAGACTCCTCCCAATGTTGTGTCCGGAGCCTGCGCTCTGCCCATCCCTCTGGTAACTACAGCAGCATCCACACCAAAATACATTCATTCTTACTGCATTCATCTCACCTTATGTATTTCACACTTATTCTATATGTTACTCTGCACTTATCTGCGTTTTATCGTCTCAGTACTTTTACTCTGTTGAAGTTGAATCGAATATGATCTCAAAATCTTCATTTTGACAGAAGCACAACCAAGAGTTTAAAGCCGAAACCTAACTCTGAGCATTTTGCATTCAATATAAGTGATTGAAGTTGATTTGCATTTAATAAAAACTGAAAGTAATAAAAAATAATGTCTAGCATCCTTCCTTCATTTTGTTTTAATTACTTTTGCCAGCTAAAGGCCCAGGACCAAAACGTTGCAAGCTATTAAATTTATCTTTGCAAGTTACACAGTGTGTAGGAGACCTACTCGTCTCGCTTTGACACACCTGTCTCATGTTATAGATTTATTATTTATTATATATATTTTCCTGTTCTAAGGAAGGTTTTAACAAAATGCTGAAGATGGTGAAGCCCTGTTTTGAACTGGCAGGGGTTGTTTATCCGTGTCCTAGGGTAGTAACTGTTTAGCTTAGCTTTAACTCAACAGATGAAGCTTATTTGTTCACCTGAAATACTGTAGTTTGCAAAATAAACATATGCAATACATAAATCTAGAGCCCATGAAATCAAAAAACTAAATGTAAAATGCATGAACTAAAATAAAACTAAAATCAAAATCAACATGAAGCACAAAAACCAAGACTCTACCATGGATTTTCATTGAGCGTTTTTTCATATCTTACCATATCTTACAGTTATTTTGTGTGTTAAAAAAGACAGAATTCATGTATGTTACTGCTGCTGGTTGATACAATATTATTTTTTTTTTCCAGTTCTCCAGAAAGGATCATGGCATCTACAAGGCCGTGCTCAGTGACGACAGAGGAAAGGACACATCTTTGTTTGACATTTCAGGCCAAGGTGCGTTCTCTTTGTTCTGAAGGAGTGACTCACTTTAATATCAATTATTATTATATAAATATCTTATAATGTGTTTCCTGTTTTCTCACTTTGATTTGCAGTATTTGATGATATCATCAATGCCCTCGCCAAGAATGCTGGTGAGTGTGAGCCACTAAATTATACATCAGCTCAAACTTAGTTTCCTTGTGTTGTTCAGTGCGTATGACAGGATGTGATGAATGTATTTAACTGGTAATGCAGTATGAACTAAGCAAGCGTGATTCCTGACAAAATGTACTGGAAAGTGTGTCCTCAGGATTAGCAATGAATCCAGTTCTACCTCTCTGCTACACATGAAGCTGTTTCTAGATTTACATTTAGGTCTGACCGTCTCCCTTCCCAAAAAAAATGCAATTAACCTTTCAACAAAACTCAACTGTGAGAAAAGGCAGCCTAGGGTTGTGCTCTGACAGAGTGCATCTGCAGGTTGCATAACACTAGGCGCCCTAGCCAGCCTTTTTTTTTGTTGAAGACGCCCAATCAGACCAGTTGCGTCTTTTAGTTAGGCAACCATTGACTCACTCATCCTCAGCCAACCCTTATTTTGCTGTGACGTTAAATGACAGGAGTTTTTTTCCAATCTGAGTTGTAGGTTTTTGTAACTCGTGGCGTTCAGGGCGCTCCTGCTCATCCACTCATCAACGCAAATGAAAACAAGCCCCATCAGGCTGCTACAACACACTCTGTCTGACCCGGGCCTTAGTTAGGGGACTCCTTGGATAACTATTTGAAAACCAGTTAAGTAGTTTGACCGGGAAACAAATGGCTTCTTCCAGGGTAGAAGTGCTAGGCAAGGGCGCCCCGGATAGCTCAGTTGGTAGAGCGGGCGCCCATAAATAGTGCTATACTCCTCGACGCAGAGGGGCCCGACTCCAACCTGTGGCCCTTTGCTGCATGTCATTCCCCCCCTCTCTTTCCCCTTTCATGTCTTCAGCTCTCCTGTCAATAAAGGCCTAAAAATCCCCCCAAAAAAGAATCTTAAAATCTTAAAAGAATCTGCAAAAACGTGCAAACAAAAGCTAAATGCCTTTTACCATGGACATAAGTAGGAGCTGTGCCAAAGGACAAAATCATTGCGAGTGCATAGCGTATACTATTGAAGTAGCACAGAACAATCTTTATTTTCAGTTGATTATTTCCCTTGACAGTGTGTTCATGTGTGTTTGTTGCCGTCAGGTGCGTCTGCCTCTGAGCTGGTACTACAGTGCACACCAGAGGGCATCAGGCTGCAGTGCTACATGAACTACTACACAGAAGAGATGAAGACCGTCTGGAAACACAAGTACAGTTTCATTAAAGGCTTGTTACAGAATAATCAAATATTTACATGTACAGCTGAGGCGTAACAACATTGTGCCTGCTGTCTAGCTCTGTTTGGTGTCCCTGCTCAAGGTTAGTTTGAGTGCAGATTATAATCTAGTCACCGGACATATGTACACATATCGTGGCCAGAACGTATCAGCTTCTCATGTATTGCCGTTGATGAACTATTTTGAAGTCTCAAGGTTGGAGAGCATGGTTACCACAGACAAACACACACTGTGCTGTACAGTACGGTATGTGCTGCACTCCCTCAGACGTTGTACACAGTTTGGTATTCCAAAACTTGAAACAACAACAATGTGTGTCCTCATTCTGGCTCCTCGCCATTTACTCACTCAGAAGGTGTGTTTCCTGTCAGCTGTCAAAAGCAAAATAGCTGAGATGATTTATCATGTAAAGCTTATGTTCAGGTAATGTTGTGCTCCCTAATAAGGCTGCAGTAAAAACCATTGACTGAGAAAAGCACTCCATCCTGCAGCCATTGCTCTGCAGACATTTAAGTCTTTGATCTCCTATCATCAGTATGAATTGAGAAGTGACTCCTGTGATGTAAACCCCACAGGGAGAGTAAGATCGCCTCCTCTGAGAAGATGAGGATCGGAGGCACAGCGGAGATGGCCTGGATGCAGATCTGTGATCCGTCTGACAAGGAGAAGGGTAACTACTCCATCGAGATCTCAGACGGGGTGCAGACCCACACCAGATCCTTCGACCTCTCCGGACAGGGTAAACATCTTACTTTATTACTCTGTAGCCATTATTTTCCATTTCTAGATTGGAAAATAATCTAATCCTAGTAATGTATGTATTTAAAGGTCCCATGACATGGTGCTCTTTGGATGCCTTTATATAGACCTTAGTGGTCCCCTAATACTGTATCTGAAGTCTCTTTTATATAGACCTTAGTGGTCCCCTAATACTGTATCTGAAGTCTCTTTTATATAGACCTTAGTGGTCCCTAATACTGTATCTGAAGTCTCTTTTATATAGACCTTAGTGGTCCCCTAATACTGTATCTGAAGTCTCTTTTATATAGACCTTAGTGGTCCCTAATACTGTATCTGAAGTCTCTTTTATATAGACCTTAGTGGTCCCCCTAATACTGTATCTGAAGTCTTTTATATAGACCTTTTCCCTAATATATTTGACCTTTTAGTGGTGGTCCCCTAATACTGTATCTGAAGTCTCTTTTATATAGACCTTAGTGGTCCCTAATACTGTATCTGAAGTCTCTTTTTATATAGACCTTAGTGGTCCCTAATACTGTATTTGAAGTCTCTTTTATATAGACCTTAGTGGTCCCCTAATACTGTATCTGAAGTCTCTTTTATATAGACCTTAGTGGTCCCCTAATACTGTATCTGAAGTGTCTTTTATATAGACCTTAGTGGTCCCTAATACTGTATTTGAAGTCTCTTTTATATAGACCTTAGTGGTCCCCTAATACTGTATCTGAAGTCTCTTTTATATAGACCTTTGGTCCCTAATACTGTATCTGAAGTCTCTTTATATAGACCTTAGTGGTCCCCTAATACTGTATCTGAAGTCTCTTTTATATATAGACCTTAGTGGTCCCCTAATACTGTATCTGAAGTGACCTTAGTGGTCCCCTAATACTGTATCTGAATCTGACCTTAGTGGTCCCTCAGTATTTGAAGTCTCTTTTATATAGACCTTAGTGGTCCCCTAATACTGTATCTGAAGTCTCTTTTATATAGACCTTAGTGGTCCCCTAATACTGTATCTGAAGTCTCTTTTATATAGACCTTAGTGGTCCCTAATACAGTATTTGAAGTCTCTTTTATATAGACCTTAGTGGTCCCCTAATACTGTATCTGAAGTCTCTTTTATATAGACCTTAGTGGTCCCCTACTGTATCTGAAGTCTCTTTATATAGACCTTAGTGGTCCCTAATACAGTATTTGAAGTCTCTTTTATATAGACCTTAGTGGTCCCCTAATACTGTATCTGAAGTCTCTTTTATATAGACCTTAGTGGTCCCCTAATACTGTATCTGAAGTCTCTTTTATATAGACCTTAGTGGTCCCTAATACAGTATTTGAAGTCTCTTTTATATAGACCTGGGTCCCCTAATACTGTATCTGAAGTCTCTTTTTATATAGACCTTAGTGGTCCCCTAATACTGTATCTGAAGTCTCTTTTATATAGACCTTAGTGGTCCCCTAATACTGTATCTGAAGTCTCTTTTATATAGACCTTAGTGGTCCCCTAATACCATATCTGAAGTCTCTAACCCAAAATTCACAGCCACTAGAGCCAGTCCCACAATGAGGATGTGTGTCTGTAGCTATTGAGGAGGGGGGGGGTGCTTGGAGGGCCCAGGACTAACTGACATTTTGCTCGTTTAAGTCATGATGTCTCTCTCTGAACAGTGATCCAAATTCTCTGGGCGGGCAAAACAAAGAAAGGGGAGGTAACCTTACCCCTTATGACCTCATAAGGAGCAATATTCCAGATCGGCCCATCTGAGCTTTCATTTCAGGGCTCGGTTTACACCTATCGCCATTTCTAGCTAACTGGGGGACCAAAGGCAGGCTGGGGGAACTCATATTAATGTTAAAAAACCTCATAAAATGACATTTTCATGCCATGGGACCTTTACAGTAACTATGCAACTTGTATTTTACTTTTTGTCATTTTAAAACCTTTGCTGGCTTTGAAAAGTAAAGTCATTATTCTTGTTTTTGCAGCATACACCGATGCCTATGAGGAGTACCTGAGACTTAAGTAAGTTATTTGACAAGACATTAGTTGGTGAACATGTATCTTTAAACTGTATTCAAATGATATTAATAATATCAATAACCATTTTCCTTTCAGGGCTGCTGCATTTGCAGAAAAGAGTGAGTATAATATTATTTATTCACCTGACATGCACATGTATTTTATTCCAACAGACTTATTTAGGGTTTTATTTCATTCCATGTATCACGTCATAATGTTTTTAAAGAACCGAAGACAAGTTATTTGCTTCCGAGGCAAAGTATGAATCAATGTTTAACTTTGAAGAGTTTCGGCTTTACATTCCTCCTCTTTCTCCTGTTGATCTCAGCCTTGATAAGATTGCGACAGGCAGTCTTACATGACAGGGTGATGTACAGGCTGAGTTTGTTTTGTCATCAGTACATTAATAACATCCATTTTGCCGTCTCTCCTCAGACCGTGGCAGAGTGGTCGGCGGCCTGCCTGACGTCGTCACTATTATGGAAGCAAAGGTGAGGATGTTGAGAATGTTGACATGAATCAGCCTTGTTAGTAATATTTAAGGTGACATTGTTGGACCATAATTTTAGGGGGTTTGTTTGCATCGTTACATGCACGCAGTAATAAGGGGGTCGACGAGCTCTACTGCCCTCACAGCATTCCTTTATGAACAAAATGTAACAAAATGAGCTCTGTGGGCTGTCACTTGCTCTCGTTTTGGCATCCAGCCACGCAGGTACTTTAGGTGTTATAGCTCTACAAATATGTTTCGACAAAGCAGTCCAAACTCCATTAAGCAAAGTCTTTATCAGCAGATGCTCAGCTATCATGAAAAAGAAGCTTTTATGATTTCATGCGCAGCAGATATCAGACCTTTGTGTTGGCATGAAAATATAAGCAACAAAATACTTGATTTAAAAAAGTAGTCCACTTCCAAGCTTGTTACAGAACAAACTGCATCTCCAAAGAAGAGGATAAACGTTTCCCTATTTATTTTTATAGCAGCAGAAATATATTTTCTATACTTTCCTTTCTGTTACACATCTTGGGACCCCTCAGATTTATCTTACGACCCCTCGCGGCCCTGAGCCCCATGTTGGGAACCAGTGCTCTAGGGGTGGTGTGTTATAGTTTAACTGGTCCCTTTATTGTTTTTGATACAGTACTTAAGCAAACCGACATTTTGAACACATTTTGACTTGAGTTGCCTCTCGACCCTCTCCAGTCTCTGAGCCTGACCTGCACCGTGTGGGGCGAGCCGACCCCTGAAGTCTCCTGGTTCAAGAACGAGCAGGAGGTCGCCTCCACCGAGCACACCAAGGTCACATTCGAGGGCGGCAAGTTCGCCAGCCTCGTCATCACCAAAGTCACCCCGGAAGACTCCGGCAAGTACAGCATCAACGTGCGGAACAAGTACGGCGGCGAGTTTGTCGAGATCACCGTCAGCGTCTACAGGCAGGGCGAGCAGGTCCCGGAGCCCAAACTGGGACACCCCAAAACGCCTGCCGCTACACCTGTATCCACGCCTGTGCCGCCAAAGTCCCCAGCTCCCCCCTCCAAGACCCCAACCCCTGTGCCTCCCAAGTCCCAGACCCCGGCATCCATGAGGAGCCAAGCCTCTACTCCCGCTTCCACCCCGGTCCCCAAATCTCCAACCCCAACCCCGAAGTCTCCAACCCCCTCTCGCGGCGCCAAGTCGCCCACCCCACCCAGATTCATGAAGTCTCCAACCCCACCGAGGAAGTAAACGACGGTGGTGACGTCTGAATGGGGGAACGGTTGCTGTTAGCAACGCTGATTCATAGCATGAGTGTGAAACAATGAGGTGTTAAAGTTTATGTAGATGTTGTCTCTGTTAAAAGTTAACTTCCTGACAACCACTTACAAAGGACGGGCTTCTAACAAGTTGAAGTGAAGGTTTTTTGCGTTGTCTGAAAGCCAGTTGCAGTATATACAGTATATAGATACCAAAGAGGGTCCTTTACAGTGGCTACTAACATAGTCAACTTCCTTTTCAGCTTCCTTTATCATTCAACTGGGCACTGGGCTTTTGACACAGGTGGAGAAAAGGCGCAAAAAAAAAAACTAATAAAAAAAAATAAAATAAAACAGGATAGATATTTATGTTCAATGTTTTAAAAGCTGCACCTTCCACTATGCAACGTTAGTGGAATGCCTGTATACATGTACTGTATGTTGTGGATTTTAAAGGATAATTCCCGTTTATTTCAACTTGGGTCAAAATTACGCAATTTCATTAATATCAGTGACATCATTATAAAGAGGACGTATAAGTCGGGAAACGTGAGCAGTCAGATGGGTTGTAACAAGACCTCCAGGTTAGACAAACTTATTTGGAAGAGAAAATAAGTCAAGAAAATAAGGCTAACAGTAAAATGATCACCTCAAACTGTTTGTCGTAAATGTCCAAACTGACTTGTACAAACTGTACAATGTGAAATTATTACCAAAATTTGAGGTGTGATAACCTCCAGATAAAGTGGTTTGGATTAGGGTTTGTCTACTAACCTTTCTAATCGTGTTTCTTCCCAACGTCTTCAGCGATGTCACCGTGTTCACAGATTTTAGGGGTTTACCTCTACTGTGAAAGACCAAAGTTGTTATAAACCGGAATTACCCTTTAAGCTGGATGACCCGGGAGTGGGCAGGTGCAGAGCTGGGGTTATGTTGTCAGTACCTGGGTGGGAAATCAACACCAGATACCAGATTATTTGTTAGTTTTTGCTCTGGGAAGGTGACGTTTTCCTCCTCTATCAACAGCTACTTTGATCCCAGGTAGCTGTCATCATTTGGAGATCCTAATGAAGCCAGTTAGTCATCCTATGAATGAAAACTATCCACTTCCTGCCCTGGTCTCTATGCCAGAGTGCTCTGTCTGTCTGTGACATGTTGTATTTCCCTTTCAAATGCTTTGTGATGGCAATAAACTTTACTTATCAACCTCCTCCTGATCCGTCTCTGTGATTAATCGCTTTAGCTGTTATGTTGTTTTACTTCTTTCCATTTAATAATATTTTTTTCAACAGTGATTAAACAGAATAATTCACTAAACTAAACTTTTTACGGGATGTGAAATAGTTTTAGTCCCAAATATTCCTATTTCCATTTAGTCAGTGCCTCACAGTGTTGCATGATGGGAGAATCCTGTTGGACCTTGGATGTTGAATTTGTTTTCCAGTCCAGAAAAGCGTAAGTGACCCTTGATCCTTATCCTAATGATGAGTTGGGCCTCCTCAGTGATGAGATTGAAGACGTTTACTGGGATCTGTGAGTCCTTGGTATGTTCAGCTGATATTGCTAACCCTGGACTAACCTATTTCTGTTGTGAAGTTTAAAGAAAAGCATACTCCATCCCAGCGCATCACCGGGACTCCACTACCCGCCATCGAGCACATCCAGAGGAAACGCTGTCTGCATCGAGCTCGCAGCATCCTTAAGGACTCCTTCCACCCAGCCCACACACTGTTTTCTCCCCTGCCCTCCGGCAGGCAGTTCAGGTGCCTCCGGACCAGGACCAGCAGACTAAAGAACAGTTTTTTCCCTAGAGCTGTCTCTTTATTGAACTCTAACCCTCATTAATCCCACTCCCCTTCATACACTGATAGACTCCCTCTCCCTCCTCACACCTGCCTCCATTTTGTTATCTGCAACACCATAATGTTCACCTGCACTGCTGACTGTTACTATAGTAACAACTGTTTATATCTGCATCTTTTTTGCACTACTTACCTTTTTGCAATACTTACATTTCAATTTGCACTGCTGACTGTTTATTCACAGTACCAATTGTTTACATATACATCTGCATTACCGCACCTTAACTGTAATGTGCAATTACTTTCCACTGCACTTTAATTTGGATAGCTTCTGCCCAAACTTTATCTGTACTACCTTAAATCATTGTTATACTGCTCATTTAGCCTAACTTATTATATCTATCTGTAAAAACTCTGTCTATAATAGCCGCCTGTATATATATCCATAGTACATATTCACCTGTAAACTCTGTAAACCAGTAGTATATTATGTTCATTGTACATATCTGTAAAATTTCTACTTATAGTAATACCCAAATTGTATATTATATTCAGTACATATCCAGCTGTAAATCTTGCTCACAATACTTGTTTATATTTTATATTCATAGGACAAATCCATCTGTAAAATTCTGTTTATAATAGTATTCATCTCTATATTTATTCAGTACATATCCATGTCCTGCACTCATGGAACCAGTGTATATCCTGCACCTACTGCTATTGCACTTCTGGTTAGACCCAAACTGCATCTCGTTGCCTTGTACTTGTACCTGTGTAATGACAATAAAGTTGAATCTAATCTGAATCTAAATTACTGTCTGCATTATTGTGCACTTTACACTGTAACAGGAATCTGCACACCTTTTGATGCTAAGCTTCTAGTTTCTTTTACCACTGCCGGCTGATTTCTTCTTATTCATCTGTTGCTCAGAGGGTCTTTTCAGTTTCAAAGTGTGGCCTTCCTCCAGTCATCTTCGCTCACGGCACCCTGGGTCTTCTTCCGGCTGGTGGATCCGTTGGATCCTTCGTTCCCGTTGGCATGCTCCTTCTCCTCACCACCAGCGTCTAGACTCCATCGGGGGACATGTCTGGGTTTCCCTAACCCTTGAAAACATATTTTATACGATGGAGTCTAATCTCCAAAGACTTTGTACATTACATATTGCCGTACATTTCATATTGTTCACATGTAGCTTACTAATACAGTCTCTCCTGATTGAAATAACATTGCCGATTTGTACAGAGGACTTTCTACAACCTAAAAGCATCAAAGACCATTCACACATACTGAGTACAACTGACTGGACACAACCAAGCTTTGTGGCAGGAGATTACAAACTTGCAATGCATTTATTAAGGAGGAAAACATGCAGCACTGAATAAAAATGTGCACATATTGTGTTGTATCCAGGCTCAAATTCAGCTGCATAGGTAAACAGAGCTGCTCCTGCTGCTGAAACCCAGGTGAGCTGAGAGGGGCGGGGCTTGGCACAATATGTTAGCTGTCAGCGGAACCAACAGGGCAGGTACAACAAGCTATTAGTTTGCATAAAGACAGTTCAGATCCACACCTTAATTCTGCTGCAGAAAGTACAGACAGAAAGGCTGAATGAAGAGTTTAGCTTTGTTTCTTTTTTAAGCTGTACAGGATTTTATTTCATTTTCCAGTCACGATGTAAGTCTGTTTAAGAACTTTTATTTTTCATCATAATGTTAAAGGATTGCTAACTGAAAAAAGTCACCACATGCCTTGTACTGTTTACCTAGACTAGCTGTGGTGATTCACACCTGACGGACAGGTTTTTGATTTTGTCACTTAAAGTGAACTGCTTGTTCTCACTCACTGAGTATGTGTTGCTTCATCATAGTTTAGTTTTTAGTGTGAACAGCATGTCACACAAGTAGTCCCACTCCATGTAAAGGAGAGGCCTGTTGCGCATAGAGACTCTAGAGGGGATCTGGCACCTAATGGAGTCCAATCTGTCCTGCCTGTCTTCACTGAAAGATGAAGACCATGTGGTTTACATCCAGCCACATTACAAAGAATCCTACCGCCTGGCCATTTATGCCCTCCTCTGTGGAGGCAAAGAGGCCTACGAGGAGTTCCTCCGAGCCGAGCAGATAAACCACTTTCTATCAGAGAAGGAGATCCTGTTCATTTTGGAAAATGCTGAGTTACCAGTGGTGGAGGAGGAAGACTCGTCTGAGGGGAAACGGGCCGCAGACGAGGACAGACCCTCCACCTACTTCCCAACCGAGTCGGATGAGGAGGTGCCCGATCTTGACCTGGGCTGGCCGGAGGTCTTGCTGGAGGACGTGGACACCAACATCAGCCTGCTGTTCCAACCGCCCAGACAAAACACTCCGACCATTAAAGAAGTGGTTCGCAAGCAGATACAGAAGGCGAGGAAGGTGAGAACATAATACTGTTGAATGCTTTAAAAAGTCAGAGTCATCTTAATCGTTAATCTTCCTGTGTTTGGTGTACACATATTTGAATACTGGACAAACTGAGGACAATAGCAATCAATCTACAGCACAAACACAATGAAAGGTGTTGCTGTTCACAGAGAAAATTGCACATCACACTACATATTTCTCTGCATACACAACCCTCTGTAGAACATTTACTACGCAAATCCATTCCTAATTAAAGTTTATGATCTAAATTAAGAATTCCAACATGTTATTTGCAAGACCAAGAAAAATGTAATCAATATTTGTGAACATGAATTCTCTCTCAAACTAGTGTTGTCGTTTAATATAAGGTCAGGAGCTGCTCCATAGGTGATGAATGGAAGACTGATTATGTTTTCTTTCTTTTTTTTTACCCAAATGTGCTTAATTCTATTGCAGTGTGTTCAGTTGTGAAACAAAAAAAAATACCCATATACTCAAATCATTCCCCTGGTTTTCATCTATAACATCTTTCCAAATTCATTGTCCTGGAGAAGTTCCCCACTTTACTTGGTGACATCACATATTTGAGTTTTAGCACTCTAGTTTTTGGATTTAGGAGATAGTTGTTCATGTTTACTAATAAAATATTGGACCATAGGAATTACATATGTGAATTTTGGAAATGGGCGTAGTTTGCCTTTAAGTAAAAGTTGAAATACCATCTACAAAATACCACCTTTCAGGTAAAAGTCTGGAACTAAGGACATAAATGTCATCAGAAATATTGAAATGTACTTAAAGTATCAAAGGTTAAAAGTCCAATATTATTATAGAAGTATTATGCTGGTTTTATGTCAATGTGGAGCCAATTTTAGATACTTTGCACTGGGTAGATTTGTAGTATAGTACAACATAGTGTCACTCCAAGCTCAATACAGACGCTTGGTCAGGACCCCTTGGTGTCACTTTTTGACGCTCTGGATATCCCTTTGGCGCAACGTTGTAACGTGCAGGGTAAAATCATTTTGCCAAGGATAGAAAAAGATGGTGGGCGGGGTTAAAAGATGTGCGTTTAAGTGACATACAGCAGTGGTGTAATCTACGTGATACGCAGGTGTATGCCATATATACCCACTAGGAAAGTTAAAGGACATAGTATACCCGCTTACAAAAGCAGGAGGATACGTAACGATGATTGTTTTGTGACAGAACTTTCATACTCTAATTCATAAATTCACCCCGTCTGTGTTGCGTGTTGCCAAGGAACAACAACACAGTTGTTGACTGACGGTCATTCTCTGCTCAAAATTGAAAGTAATTAATGCAAAACACTGAAGGAGATAAATGAAACAAAAGCAAATTTCATGACTACTTTGTAATTGGTTCTGATTTAATGAATGACTACGTCTTGGAAGTGATTCATTCTGTCCTCTGAGAAGTCTGAGCATTAGACGCACTAAGCTAACATTTCCTCCCTACTTATTTCCTGTTTCTGCTTCTCCATGAACATGAAATCAGGCAGAGGGTTAACTTTTCCTGCTACAGATCTCCCACCGTGGTCAGAAAAGGGGAGACACTTGACATTATGACTCCAGAGGCGGTTACGCTCCGAAACTAATCCCCTTGCTAAGAGATCGACCAGACTTTGATACAGGTTTTTAAATGTTGTGCAGTTTTCATATTTAGTTTATTTAATTTTATACATGCATTCATCATGGTCCTCCTCAGTTTCTTTCAAATGTGCTCTGAATGCAAACATCTCCAACCATTCCTGTAGAATAGTCCACTTTTAGGGGAGGTTAACAGCCTTCATGAAAGATCAAATGGCAGCAGTTTCTTTTTAACCCTCCTGTTGTCCTCAAGTCAAATTTGACCCCTTTAAAAAATGACTATATCTGAAATATGGGTTTCTTTTTAACCAAATTACCACAAAAAATGGACTGGATTCCAAACAACGCTCTTTGCAAATACAATTGATCACTTTCATTTCTGACTAAACTCATCTGTACTTTCCTCTGATTTGAACTATTAGTCAAAATAATTAATAATTTCTGCTTTTTTAACTCAAATATTAGGTATAATACTATATAAATGAGGATTATTGACCATAAATTCAAAAAGTAGTGTAGAACTAGTGGTAGTAAGGTGGTGTTAGTGAAAACTTAAAAAAGTCTGAAAAAGGGACAAAAATGTCAAATTGTTGTTCATTTTTGACCCGGGAGGACAACACAAGGGTTAAGAATCTGTCATTTTTAAATAATTATATGATCTTATAATTGTTCTGAGACAATTACCTTCACGAAGATGATCTTTCCGTTCAAATAAAACATGCAGAAACTTATCACAAAATCTGAATAGATACTCTTCATCTGACTCAATCTGTGGAACTGAGGTGCAGACGTGGGTTGGATCGCACGTGTCACAACGCAGCCTCTTCCTGAAGACCAGACCTGCTCTGTCCCGCAGCTCTTACTCATCGGGATAAAACACTAATCACTTCAAGTTGAATTTTCTTGCTGGTTTTTAACTGTTA
The DNA here is from genome assembly GCA_026937815.1 of Etheostoma perlongum. Taxonomy (NCBI): domain Eukaryota; kingdom Metazoa; phylum Chordata; class Actinopteri; order Perciformes; family Percidae; genus Etheostoma; species Etheostoma perlongum. The sequence continues at coordinate 31,342,975 of CM049372.1, forward strand.
AATATAAACAAATATAACAAAAACGAAAAGAAAAAAAAAGTTATACTATATATATATATGTGTGCATGGGATAATGTAGAGCGAGGTGGTTGTTATAGCGAATACAACTCCTTCGAGAAGGGGTCTTGATCAGGTTGTAGTTGCTATAACAACCGCCTCGCTCTACATTATCCCGCTAATTACATGGCTACTTACCAAATAAATCAATAATTTGACACAACATTTTGATTTAAATGGTTTAAATACGATTGTATTGCTTCTGCTAAAGAAAATAGTCCGTTCTGTCTCTATGGTTGGAATCCTGCGTCCATAGCAACGTAGACTCTGTAGCTAGCTAGCTAGCTGTTTAATGCAACCCTTCGTCTATTACTCAACAACCTAAGGGCTGTAGTAGTAGCCGTATGTATTTTATGGGGTGCTGCCGTGGTGGACAAATTACCCAGCTGCTGTTTTAATCACTGCAGGGTTGACACAACATTAGCTGAAGCGTTGGCATAGTGAGCTAGCTAGCTAGCGGGTTATTAGCTGCGCTAATTCACATTAAACTGAGACACAGTGAACCTTTAAAGATCAGTATAAAACAATTAAAAACAGCAACAAAACATCCGTTAAAGAGAAGATAAAAACTGCTAAAAAAAGATTAGGACAGGTACGAAATACAAGAATAAAAGTTAGTGCAGTGTAAGAAGTCTTCAGCCTTGATTTAAAAGAACTAAGCGTTGCAGTGGACCTGCAGTGTTCTGGGATTTGGTTCCAGATATATGATATGACACAACGCAGATCTGCCCCAGGTAACCTGAGAGGTCTGGATGGTTTATAAGGTAGCAGCAGATCAGAAATGAGCCATTCAGTGCATTAAAAACCATAGCATAGGATTTTGAACTCAATTCTTTGAGGGATAGGAAGCCAGTGTAAAGACCTGGAGAACTGGAGTGATAGGATCCACTTTCTTGGTCTTAGTGAGCACTCGAGCAGCAGCGTTCTGAATCAGCTGTACCTGTCTGATTTCTCAGGGAGATCTGTAAAGACAGCGTTACAGTAGTCAAGTCTGAAGATAAATTGTAACAATTGCATTTCAATCAGGGGAGACATGTTTATGATTTGCAAATGAGGTTTATTGTACAGCTCAATATAGCTTTGTCAATTAGACTCCATCGCTATACAAATATTTCATATATATATATATATATCTATATAGGGGTAGAGAACCATCAGACCCCCCCGATGGAATCTAGACACCGGTGGTGGAGACCAGACCGAAGGAGGCTCCGGACCGGTCAGCTGGAGTAGATGACTGGAGGTGGAAGGGGGTTGCACTCTTTGCCTGCAAGGACAGCTGAATAGCGCAGGGAGAAACAGATTTTTAAAAGCAGTGTTGCGACTCTGTGATTGGTCCTTGCAATTTGTGTACAATTCTGATAGGTTAAGCAGGAAGCTGAACGCCTCCAACAGCTGAGCTGCCAACTTTTACCCAAACTTTGGAGTGAGATTTGGTGGGGCCAAAGCAATTTCTTTCAGCATCATTATCCTTCAGGGTTTAAATTGGGATTTGTTATGTGTGAGGGGATTGGGGGCGCTCCCTAGGGGGGTCTGGGGGTATGCCCCCCCAGGAAGATTTTGAAAAATAAACCATTAAATTGCACTTTCTGAAGAGTTTTGTGCAAAGAAATTGAGAAATCAAGTCTTACATGATATGTGCAAAACTGTAGGGTTAAGAGCCTTTGCAGTGACTGTAGTATCAACAGGTATTAGGGCATTCAGCATTTACATTATTGTTAATCAGTCATCATTTGATTACACTTTTATTACTGTCTTATGAAATAAGAAGTGACCAAGACAATGAGCCAAACATAATGAGCCACATGCAACAGCTGAGAAGATTTGGGTCTGTGGTCACACACACACACACACACACACACACACACACACACACACACACACAGTTCTCAGTGTAGGGACCAGGGCCCCAAAGTTAAATTAATGTTGGTCTACCAGAGGGATTAACTAGGACCATTGAAATTCTAAAGAATGAGAACCACTGATTTACATAAATGTTTACCCTTTAAAACTAAATAAATAGAAATAACCATTTTTTGGAGACCAGGGGGACTGGTGGCCAAACCTCTTTAGATTAGGCAGTGAGGGAAATGTAGTCGTCAATCAAGCCCTTTCCCCATCACAAGGTCCAACAGAAAACAGACTGTAGACTAGACTGTATTCCTAGTATCGAAAAATAAGGCCCTCAGGTCTTTTGTTGGGGAAGTAAATCTCTTTAAATGTGCACGTGACACTTATTCATGTGAATCATTCATTAATTTATTTAAATGAATTTATAAACCCCTGGACTTCATATATCTCAGATGTGTTTCATCAGATTTCTGCTAATGTTTACAACTTTGTGCACATTCAAAAGATAACTAAGATTTGGAGAGTTTTAATATAGTCTGGAGAAGCCGGGGAAATGCACCTGGGATGGATCGTGAAAAAATTTCTCAGTTTGCGACATTTCGAAACTTCCACAGACAGAGAGCGCTCCTGAACCCCCTCACAGTCTCTGAAAGCACAACTAGTCAATCACGAGTGGCTCAGCAGGTAGATCTATAGATAAACTCATCTTTCAGTAATTTGACCGACACTTCAGCGTGAGAAATCCAGGGTGTGGCGTGTGAGAGTGTGAAACCAGTCAAATGCTTGTGTCTCACGGGCCAATGCGTGAGAGTTGGCAGCCCTGCTACAGCTGATTCCATTTAGGAAGAGCATTGATTTAAGAGTGAGGGCTTCCTGTAAGAATTTACGCTGAGATATATTTAAATCAGGAGAGACTAGTTGCTTATATGCGACAGATAACAGCTGAATTAATTTAGGAGTGCACTGATTAAAAGTTAGGTCTCGTGAAAGAACTGAGGGCAGTAACATTAATTTTGTGAAGGAAACGTGCATTTCAGCAGCTACTAAACTTACAACAGGGACTTTTAACTGGCAGAATACTGAGTTGCAGGAAATGCACCCGAGGCATATTATTAGTTGTTACTCCAGTTACAAGAACAAATGATTAAACATCTTCCAACAACATGAGGTACATGTATCTTAACATTCAAACAACAGAGTGCATTTTACACCACACACTCAGGCATGCACGCACTCACGCACTCACACGTACACTCTGCTCAGAGACAAAAAGTTAATTCACTCGTGTAAAAGGAGTTTTTCATGGAAAAGGTTAAGATGAAGGCCATGTTGTACTTTCAGACACATGACATTAAGCAGCCAGCGTGTCTCAGCTTGACTGTTCTCGATGTTTAGCTCCACACGTTGCGACGACAACCGGCTCACTGTCTCCAGAGCTGAAACTTATAATTTAGAAAATGTGTGTGATATTCACCGTCTGAAAATGATGCATTCAGTGTTACTGCTCAATTTACAATCATTATTAAGACACATAGCATGAATCAGACTTAATTGCAGCCGTGCTTTTTCCCCTTCAGACAACCATTCCTCCTTATGATTTACAGAACATCTATTTGATACAACATGCACTGATGTGTCCAGTTTATAATTTACCTCCGAGATATTTATATCAGGTCCAAAAAAAGGGTGGGTTAACTCTTTATTAACATTACAAGCATTTGTGTTCATGTGTCTTTTCCACAGCACCAGAATTATTTTTTAATATGTCTTGAAATGTCTTAAAATCCCAATCTTGCTCAGAAAAGGGAGAACATGTTAAGTCTTCAGATCCACATCAGAGGGTTAAACTACCAGTATATGTTTTATTACGTGTACTAATGCCTTTTTCTGTTCGGGAGCTCAACAAGTAGAAGTCTTAACTTTGACTCCTCAGGCATGCTTTTTTTAATATTTAAGACCGAATAAATGTGATGTTGTTTTCCATATTCAGTGTTTTCACTGTTTATTTGGCCTCCAGGTTATTGCCATAGCAATGGACGTGTTCACTGATGTCGATATTTTCAAAGAGATCATCACTGCCACGTTGAGGGGAGTGGTAGTCTACATCCTCCTGGATGAAGCCCAGTTCAAGAGTTTCCTCACCATGTCACACAGGGTGGGCGTCAACATTCAAGACCTCAAGGTGAGAAATGTCCATTTAACATCAGACGTGAAAAGGTGGCATCACCATTTTAAATATTGGGACTTTTATTTATTTTTGGGGTTTCAGTTACATATATATCATAACATGTGAGACTGCAGGCAAGCATAATAATCAAATCTAACGTCGTCAGTGTGAGCACATGCAGAATGGTATGTGTCATATACACTGCTCCATCACCACTACCGACGTCCCTGAACGCAGCAGCGAGTGAGAGGCACAGAGGAGCAGATATCAGCTGGGCTTGACTTTAGACTGCAGCTTTCTGATGGACAGTTCTTATCTAGTGTGTGCATCACAACCTCCTTTCAAGCCTTTTTTCTACTTTAATGAAACAATATTTTATTTTCTGAGATACCCAGATGGGGAAATTGACTGCATTTATAAAGCTTATAAAAGCTTATAAAGCTACTACTACTACTACTACAAAAGCACCATTTAACCCATTCACACCCATGCTCATCAGATGAAATATTCACACACATTCACACACCATGGCCAATTTGGGGTTCAGTATCTCCAAGAATAATTCGACATGTAGAACGGAGAGGATCAAACCTCCGACCTTCTGATTGGTAGACTATTGGTCACAGTCACAGCTGCCCCTAGATCAAGTTGCTGCATATTCTAATGAGCCTGCATGTAAGTAGGAAGAAGAGCTAAATCTTGATGGCTTGTTGATTCCAAGGGGGTAAGCCTCTCCTCTCTAAGCATAGCTCCTATGGCGCCATTTTAACGCTACAAAGTACTCAACCGCCGTTATTCCATTGACTCCCATTCATTTTGGTGCCACTTTGACAGCAAATAACTTCTGAAGCGTTTAAAGACTCTATTTGTCCGTTGTTTATTTCTAAAGAAACACGACGATGTATAAAAGTGTCTATTACCTTGTATCTCACGTTATGGCTGCATAGCAGACGTTTTTATAAAAACAGGCTAACGGTTGTGTCATATCCAAGCAACTTGCTGTCGCATAGTCGACAAGTCACCATATTGTCAGGAGAAGCTCGCAGACAGCTTGGACTTCCATTAGCTGTTTAGGTTTAATTACTAATGTTAACTAGCATGCTAGTTAGCTGTAATTAGTGGCTATGTTATCTCCTTACATATACCTACATCTCCGTCTCTGCCGATTGGGAATGATTGAGATTTCTCTTGCACATCTACCAGAAGACTTACAACTTCCAGACAGGTTGCTCACGTCAAATCTACGTCGTCAAGCTCAGTTGGAGGTTGCGCAGTAACGCTCAGCCATCACCGGAAAAGAGCTTCTAATATCCTTCACTGGTCTCCGTCCAGAGCAACGGGATCTGTTGCTCTATTTCTTTAACTATCTATGATTGATTCACATGTTCTCTGATGTAGGCAGCTTACAAAAAACTGATTTTGAAAATGTGTACCACACACAAAAGTATTTATTGATTTTTTTTGGCCATATAGGCTTTCATTTGATAGGAGAGCAAGGAGAAAGAAGGGGGGGGATAACACGCAGCAAAGGGCTGGTGAGCTATCCAGGTACCCCGTCACATACAACAGTAGAAAATTAACACAACAGCTTGTTAAATATGATCTGATTTGGACATTTTCTGACATGTTTAGGGGAAGAAAATAACCCATGATCTTCCCGCTCCTACAGCCGTATGTTTGTATATTTGTATTCCACTGATGTTTCTTGCCAGAGGAAGCTTTGCCTGAGGCATGACCTTTCTTCTATTGGCCGGAGCATTTAGTGGATTAAGTCTGACATTTGGTCCACACCCTTGTGAAAACGTGTCATTTACCAGCGTTTCCCTGCGGCCGGCGTCATTATCGTCACCACCAGCCGTAGGACAGATCATTTAGCGTGGCTAGATTTTCCGGTTGAGCAGCATCATAACGATGTTTAACTTTAGCCACAACAAAATACCAGCCAACCGACATACCAGAGAAACTGGCATACAGGTTTCATCTTGTCTGGTATCATAAAGGGTGTGTGTGTGTGTGTGTCAGAGGTGGGTAGAGTAGCCAAAAATTACTTCAGAATAATAGTAAGTAAAAGTAGTCATCCAAATAATTACTTGAGTAAGAGTAAATAAGTGCTTGATGAAAAAACTACTCAAGTAGTGAGTAACTGTTGAGTAACCTCTGATTTATTTCTTAACACAAGCATCAATCAGACCGACAAAAATACAAAATAATCATCTTTAGGCAAATTATAGTTCATCCAATCAATAAAATCAATTAAAATTAATTTATTAATTACAAAATAGCTTAAGTGAGAGACTTGTCACATCAAATGTGGATGGATACTGCATGTTAAACATACTGTATGTAACCTAAAAGACAAACATCCACCTCTCCACAGCAACAACTACAACTACCGCTACGTCTCCTCAGGTTAGATGTTGAGTTGTTGGACGCTCACATGTCTGTTTGTTTTGGTCGACACTAAACGCAGCACAACGTAGCTGCTGGTACCACTTTAACTAAAAGGTAACCATGCTTTCACTGATACCTCACTGAAAATGAGGCGTACGCTGGGGTAAAAACAATGACGCGTAGAATACCAAAGAGGTAAAAAGAAAAGTAAGGAGCTCATTGTAGCCTGATGTAGCGGAGTAAGAGTACAGTTTCTTCTTCATTAATCTACTCAAGTACAAGTAAAAGTATAGTGATTTAAAACTACTCCTAGAAGTACAATTTTTTCAAAAACTTACTCAAGTAAATGTAACGGAGTAAATGTAACTTGTTGTTTGTGTGTGTGTGTGTGTGTGTGTGTGTGTGTGTGTGTGTGTGTGTGTGTGTGTGTGTGTGTGTGTGTGTCTGTGTCTGTGTCCATACAGTCAGTAAACAACAGTTAAAGATGCCAGAGGAAACATATAAAAAAAGATATGGGGACAGGACAACAACAACAATAACAACAACAGACTTGAACAACAGATACATTGTACCGAAGGCATTAGAGAGAACTCTGTAGAGAGGATGTGGTCTGGTTGGCTGATCATTTTTTTTGCTTTCTCAGCCACGTGTTTCTCCCAAAGGGATCCCAAGTCCCTCTGTTGAACTTCAGAAATCTTGGGTCTTTATTTTGCCGTTTAGGCTGTTCTTGTCCTTGACCAACTGCCACTTTGCTCGTTTGAAAGCCATGATGTCTCTCTCTCTCATGGGGGGGGGCAAATTATCTGGGCGGGCAAAGCAGAGAAAGGGGAGGTAACCCTGCTCCTTATGACCTCATAAGGGGAAAGATTCCAGATCGGCCCATCTAAGCTTTCATTTTCTCAGAGCAGACAGAGCAGGATACCCAGGATTACATCTACCTCCATTTCTAGCCACTGGGGGGCCATAGGCAACCTGGGGGAACGCATATTAATGTTGATGGGACCTTTAGTGCCAAGGTACCTGTAGGAGTCAACAATTTTGATATTTTTTATTATAAATAATGCTTACTTTGGGTGTGTCCTCTCTTTTTAACACGTTAAGATCCTGGAAGTTCTCATCACACCGTTCAATAAAAGCAATTGGTCAGAGTATAAGCCTTTAACAAGAGACAGAAGAGCAGTGTCATCAGATAGCATTACAATATAACTGTCCTCCTGAGATGCAACTGGCGGTGCACATTATAAAAAGCAAAGGTAACAAGACACAACCTTGTGTTGAACCTGTACATGAAAGCCTGATACTGGAAATCTGTTCATGCACTCGAATCCGCTGCACTCAAACCTGTTGCACCCCTCTCCTAAACACACCTGTGTTACTTTATGTGGTTTTGGTGTTGGGCATTTTCCTTCCAGGATGAAGCAGTTCCGCCTCCAAGAACGCAAGGTCAGAAAGTTTAACTTTTTTTCCCCATTTTTTGTCTGGAAGAAGGAATTACTTATTGTTCATAAACAAGCTGAAGTATAAATAGAACAAAATCCCAAAGTTCAAAAAAGGAATCATTTGATGTGCAGCCAAAATTGGCTTGGGATTTCTAAATCTACATGTATTTGTTGTCCAGTGGTAGTTGTAGTGAGTACAGTGTGATTTCTTCCCTCCCAGCTTACCTGTCCCAGAGTGATGTGTCCCAGAGTGCAAGGTAAATGATATAGGTTTGTTGTGTAATGTGACAGGCTAAAGCATCAGAATGAAGAACTCATCTGGCTCATTTTCTGTAGTTTCTGTAAGGTTATAAAGTGCTGCAAAAACGTCATTCGATGTGCAGTAATGCCCGGGAATGCAGGCTTACCAAATCCCAGAAAGAATGTAGTTTAAATTAACTTTTGTTTCATAACTTTAGTGATTCACAAATGTTAAACTTCCAACCTTTTCTGGATGAATGACTAATAAAAAACTGTGTTGTTGTTCCAGGCGTTAATGCAACACAGATCTCAAGGCTTGCAATTTAATGAACATAAGTGTGGTCAACTGCACAGATTCCAATTCATTGATTAGTTGTCAACTATTAAATTAATCGCCAACCATTTTGATGTCAAAACAATTATTGTTATGTACCAGTATTTTATAGCTTTCAGTTGTGGATTTTTTTGTAAGGGACCGTTCGGTATTTATGGAATAGACCACCGGAGGAAAACAGGGGAGGGTCATGTCTTTTTATTCTTTGTTGAGGGGAGGGTCATGTCTTTTTTGACTGAAGACCCCAAAACTTTAGACCCTTACATAAAAAATGAACAGTCCCTAAGTGGGTATATGCAAATCCTGGACCTTTCAAAAAAAGAATCCACCATGAAAATACTCTTTGGTTTCAGCCTTAGTGTGACCTCATTTTTGGGAAAACAAATCTGGGCTGTGAAAGGTACCTAACCCTAAACTCCTTAGTTTAAGTACAAAGGCACAGTGTTTAGCCAAACCTATGAAATAACTGTATTTTAAATTCCAGCATAGAACAAACAAAAGTTTCCAAAAAAACATTCCAAATAATTTAGGTGAAATTGTGCTTTTTGTTTGGTTAAGAACCTTCGTGTTCGGACGGTTCAGGGTCAGCAGTATCAGTGACGGGAGTTTCAAGACTGAAGTTCCATGGAGATTTCCAGGAGAAAGATTCCTGTCCTGTACCTAATAGCCCAAATTCCAGCAGGACTGCATCAAATTCAAAAGATACCCAAAGATATGCATGACATGAGGAGTGCTCAGGATGACAGGATTAACAATGCATAATTTCAGGGGCCTGAGGCGTTTAAAGAAAACAGGACAGACATCAATCTCACTGTTTGGACATGGGGAGTCTCACTGTGTATGGAACATACAGGTGAGTCAGTCCTGCCTTTAAACTCTATGAGTCGGCTACGGATGGGGACCAAGAACATTGGAGTCCCCTTTGCTCCTGAGAAGACAGGATCTAAATACAGTGAGGGGGGTGTCTAACCAGGCGCTTACTGCTGCTAACAAACAGGATGTCTCACCAACACATTAGGCACCAGACTCGCTATGGAGCGGACCAAAATATGATACCGTTCAACTCTGAAACCTCACTCAACAGGTGGAAGATAGACACATACTTTAATGACAGCAACGTGCCTCTAGATGCCTCATGCGATGCGTTATCCCCAATGGCATCTCCGTATAGTAGCCACACAGGCTTAAACGAGCATCAGTCACAGCTGATTCACAACAGGTCGAGGGACATAAAGTCCAGAATGGAGGAACTGAGGCAGAAGAGGCTCAGTCTGCAGGAGTACAGTAATCTCAAGCAGAGCCAAGAGTCCTTGAGGTCTCTGTATCCGACTGTGGAAAGACCTAAATTTGTGTCTCTGTTAAGAGGTATGGACATGCGGCAGAGTGCGGCAGAATTAGAGCCAAAGATAGAAAAAGGTTGCAGCCTGGAACCAGCCAACCCCAGAGACGGTGAGTCAAATAAGGGAGGCAACAAAAGAGAGCAACCTTATACTGATGGCCACCGCTCTGCCTCTCACTACGACGTCACAATGGCTCAAGATCGAAAGACAACGCAGACGTACGACTGGCACGAGCCTCTTTCCAGGACAACCTCGGCTGCCGATTTAGATATGAAACTAAATGATCCATCGCTCAAGCTCTCTCATTTGCAGCCAAGCGGTCTCCAACACCCAAGAGTGATGGAGTCTTTGACTGAGATCCCTGAAGAGAAAGAGGGTTCACGTGTCAACAGTTCGGACTCAGCTGCATTTAAAGATGAAAATGAGGAAATTTGCAAGGACAAGAAAGCTGTTCCAAAGGAGAACACTGTGCAATCCAGCGTATCTGTTGAATCACAGCGCCAGGATCAAGCCAGAGGAAGACCTGGTTCTGTAGGTAAGGCAGCCAACAGCTCAGGCTCAGCTGCTCCAAGAGAAGGAATGAAATCAATACCTAATGAGATACAACCTGTCCCAAAAATCTTAAGCACAGGACCTGCCGCTGAGGCTAAGAGTAGTCACATTGAAAAAAAGCCAACACAGCGCGAGGAACCGCCCTTCAGAGGAAGAATTCCTTGAGAATGAAAGTATATTCGATGCTTTCCCCAGACGAAAAGAAAGCATCCAAAAAAGACGAGAAGTCACTCCAAAGAAAGGCCTCACTGAGATCGTCGCAGAATCACTCAGGATCAAACCAGCCACTCAGATCAGCCCATTCCCAGGCACCTGCACCAGAGCAAACAACAAAGAAAGGTCAATCGCCGAGCATCGCCAGGTCGCAGAGCTTTCTCGGTAGTCAAACCGAGACAGAGAAGCATAAATCTCCATTCCAAAGACTGTCTCCTCAGCGTTCAAGCAAAAAGAAGCCGAATCCAGCAGGAGAGCCGGACCGAGGATCAAAGAACACTCTGGACGACGAGGGAGCGACTGCCTATCAAACCAGAAGAGAGAAAGTCTACAGTCGGTTTGAATATCATCTTAGCGCTGACAGTATTCCTCAGGATAAATCAATGACAGGGGCAAGCCTGTTGCCCTCAGAGAAAGACAGAGGCTCTTCCCCAAATAATCATGACTCTGGTTATCCAATGTATGAGACACAAAGCGGCACTGACAACAAACTGGGAAGATTCATGCAGCGAGTAGGAAATCTAATCGGTAAGAACAAGTAGAGTTGTAGGAAAAGAGGAAGGCCACCATGCTCAGGAATGAAAGCAATAATCCATGTTCTGTTTATTGATTTATTTTGGTTCCCATACAGAGACAAAGACAGTCCAGGTGGTCATCTCTGCAGTATGCTATTATTTTTTTTTTTTTCATAGGATTCCCAATGTACCTAAGATCTTGTCAGGGATGCAGCTGGGTCGATATGATAATACCAGGAAGTCAAGGTGTTTACAGATGAAGCTATAGCAGGGTGAATATGACAGTAGCGCTTGCAGACAGAAAAACGTGTTATCAAGTGAGTTGAATTGTGTGAAAAGACATCTGTCTTTATATTGAAAGTGTTTGTTCTTTTTCAAAGTTTACTTAAAGGAAAAGTCTGGTGAGGCTTTTTAGTTTGCCAGGAAAAGACCAAAACCAACAGTGAATGTAGGGGGACTGAACGTCCAGAAAAAGTAAGGAATTACAAGCAGTTGTCCAGAGTCCCGTCCTGTAGGATAAACCTGAGTTTTGATTAGTTATAGCCTGATAAAACATGAGATGATGATTATAGAATAGAATATAATAGAATAGAATGCCTTTATTGTCATTATACACAAGTACACAGTATCTGTGCAATGAGATTGAAGCAATCTCTTTACAGTGTTGACACAAAAATATCTAAAATATAAGATATAATAATATAAAATATCAGAAATATCAAAAATTTAAAGTGAAAAATATAAAGTATAGGTAGTGCAGAGAAAAAAGAGAGGGGGGGGGACCTGGTGCATTACTTATTGTGATTAGTTTGGTGTTGCCCACAGATGGGCACTGTTATGTCTGTAGCCTACATTCATTATGGCTTTTGTGTTTTTTAGCCATGTACAGTAGTCCTGCAAATTGATGAACAAATAGCTGCTATGTATAGCTATGAAGAATGTTGAATTAAAAGAATAAACCATCCACCACTGACATGGAGCCTGGTCTCCCAGGACCTGGTGAACATCCACCGGAAGGAGTGGGGAAGGAAGTACCTGAGATCATTGCTGCCTTACGAGACCCAAACAAAGCATTTTTCCAAGATTAAAGAAAGAAGTCTTGAGTTGGTTTTGGTCTTTTCAAGGATATAAAAAATATATAATATCGCCAACCTCATGTAATGTACTTTTGCATTGTCTAGTTTGTAAAATGTAGTTTTCTCACATGGCTTGATTTTGTCTTTTGATGATTTTGACATGGCTACAAGAGTTCAGTGACACTTACGATGATATCAACAAGTCACAAAGTCAACGTGACTCCCAGTTAATGACTTTACATACAGTACATCGCCGTGAACAGGTTTCATTGGATCTTCTTTCTACTAAAAATATAGCTCCTTTGAAAACCGATCACAGTGAAGTCTGTTGAAGTATTGTCAATGTTCTGCTTTTGAAAATGTGTAGATTTAGTTTTTAAATGCAGATGGCAGCACTATCAAAATTTCTTTCACCTCCATTGATTTGGTGTTGCAGCAGAACATTCAGAGACAAATATCTCAAAGTCTGGGCAAATAACCTGATACCTGAAGTTATCTGCATGGATATGTACCACAAGGGTTAAGTCAGAACCATATGTATTTTGAAGAGAGTGAAGATGTGTCCTTGCATCCCTAATCAAGGTATTCATTATTATAGCTGCTCTGGAGCCTTTGATAAAATCAGCAGATAATATGTTAAAATAAAACATTTCCTGGGGACTTTAAAGGTTTCTTGTCCATGTATTTGAATGTTTGGACATCTACAAATCCAACAACTTAGCAAACTTTATCTGCTGAGGAAGATCATGATCCAAAGCTCCAGAACAGCAACTTATTGGACCTTGAGGTGAGATTGTTCAAAAGTGTTTTTTGTAAACTGGGTGAACCAACACGTTTTCTATCTATTTATGTGGTTTTTCCCAGTCACATGAAAATGTGGATTGCAGGTTTTTACATCTGGAATATAAACTGTAAATAAAAGCATACATGTGAAACAATGCTTACGTATTAAAAACAACTTTTTGGGGGGGGATTTCACTTTGTCTTGTCTTCTTTGTGAAGAAATGTAAAGGTAACCCTTCTCTTAGACTACAGGAAAAAACAACTCAAAGTCAGCAGCCACACTAGTGGGCCCGAAACGTTGTAATGTTCATTAAACAACAAATTAGGATAAGGGTTACAGCATATTATTATTATTATATCTGGCATACTTACTCATTGTTCAGGCTACTTTCTCTTTTATGATATTATTATTATTAATTGTAGTTGTGTTCACACTTATTTAAAGCAACAACTGCATCTGTATTGTTCTTAAAAGTAATTCAAAGAAATATACGTAAAACAACGAAATTGCATAAAAATACTTTGCACATTGAATGCTTATACCTTTATTTTGAAATAACGGAAAATATTTGAATAAAAAAAATCTGTATTATAATAATAAGGTATCAACATAATATATAAAATAACAAAAGCTATTCAAGCTGTTTTCATGCTTTTATTTGTGTGGCAGGAAGAAGTTTCACATGTTACAAAATGGGAGGTCTTTCTAGATAAAATACTCCAGGCACTTGTTCCTCTCATCATCCAGTTCTTGGGTCTCAATCTCAAACTTTTTCATAGCGATGAAGTACTGAACAAACGGCTCTCCGAGGGTGCTGCAGATGACGTGATCCTCCCCCAAGGCTTCCAGAGCGTCGTCGAGCTTCACAGGAACGGCAAACTCCTTCTGCTGACTGGGGGCTTTGTTCAGAGCACTCTCCACGCTCAGGTTTCGTTTGATGCCGTCCAGTCCAGCGGCCACTGTAGCAGCCAGCACAATGTAAGGATTGGCCATGGCTGAGCCCAGTTTGTTGTCAATGTGTGTCTCCCTTCCGCCATGACACTTGATGTTGAAGGAGCTGCTGTTATCGTTGAAGCCACATGTAGCATATAGCATTCGTTTGGGGTCTTTGATCATCTTGGCGATGTGGCTCCGGCAGCCCAGGCCGGGCGACATCAGGCAGCTCAGGGCAGCAGAGTGTGTGAGCAGCCCCGCCAACCATTTCCTGCCAATCTCAGATAGCTCGCCCGCCCTCTCCCCAATATGGAAGAGGCTACGTCGCCCATTAGCATCCCACAAGCTGTGGGAAAGCACCCCAGCATTGTACAGGCCATCGTCAGTAAAGAAGCTGGCAATGTAGCTGTGTTTACGAGCCATCTCTTTGATGCCGGTACGCAAGGTGAAGGCGCTATCTGCCGCCGCAATCCCAAACTCTGGCCTCAGGTTGATTTCCATCTGGCCGGGGCCGCTTGCAGAGGCAATGCTGTCGATGTCTGCGCCCATGCAGTACATGCTGTCCACCAGCTGCTGGAAGAAAGGCAGGTCATGGTTGCCGAGCAGGGTGGTGGCCGGGAACAGGAGTGTCTTTGGTCCGATGCGGTCCGGTGCCCCGAGGACGCAGCATTCATAGGTGAAGGATGAGTGCAGGGAGAATCCAAGGCTTTGAAGCTGTCCGAGGAGCTGCTTAGCGATGAGGCGAGGGGAAGTGCGAAGAGGGCTTCCTGTCACCGTGCAGGGGTCGCAGATGACCCGGGCTGTCTGCTCAGCCCAAGGTAAGACCCTGAAGGTAGAAAGATCAGGGATCAGAAGGACATCACTGCTGAAGTTGGCGGTGTTGGCGTTGTCCACTTCGTTGCTCTTGGGGCTCAGGGTCAGCTCTAAGTAGCTTCTCGGCATCTGTACCCCATATACTGCTTTCTCCTGTGGAGGCAACATTTACATTGAAACAATAGTTCTACATTTTGAGAAAAATACCACTTTCTTTTTTAGAGTTAAATGAGAAGATCAATACTACTTTAATGTATGTGTATTAACCCTCATGTTGTCCTCGGGTCAAATTGTCCCATTTTCCTATATCAATGTTTTTTTTTTTATATTTTAAATAATTTCCCAAAATAACATGATTGATTCCACTCAACGCTCTTTGGCAAGTACAAATCTCTACTTCATTTTGGGGTGTGTTATTCAATTTCATAGCATTTGAAAAAAAAATGTAAATAGTTTTGAAATAGTATTGAGTAAAAGTTGACATATTCCAGTCTGTGATTATCATCAACATCCATTCCAGAAACAACTGTCTAAAGTCCAAAAAACTGCTACAGTAACAAATTACCAACACCTCTAAAGCTCATTTTAGATTAACATACATTAACACATAATATAGCTAGATAGATAGATAGATAGATAGATAGATAGATAGATAGATAGATAGATAGATAGATAGATAGATAGATAGATGGATGTGGTCATTACGTGGAAGAAGCGAACAGGCACCATCTTGGACCTGGACACCCCGTGGAGGTCAGTGGCCTCAAAGCGAACAAAGTTGATGTCTTCTCTGGCGATCTGCTGCTTGATCTGCTCCATGGCTGCAATAAACCTCTGATTCCCAAAGATCTCGATAGTCTCGTGCCCGTTATCTGTGGAAAAGAGTTTAAGATAAAAAAAAACTAAAATAAATCTGCCCAGCCAATATTAGCCGTTTACAGATATATTGGTATCTGTGTCAACCAACGATAAAAAGTTACAAATTGCAGTGCAGTAATGCCAAGCTAGGTTTGAGATCACTTAGAACCAGTAACGAGTACAGAGTTTGTCCACCAGAGAGCCCTGACAAGTTGATTTTTCAGGACAGAGAAAACTGAATTCCATGGAAAACCTGTTAACACAGGCAATAAACCACTGATCCAAGTTGTTCCAATTGAAAACTAAAGGTTATGAGATCAGATATAAAAAGAGATCCTTCTGCTGAAATGCCAAGTTCATTTTACTAAACTGACAAATCAATTGGTAGTTGTTAAAAGTCCACAAAGAAAAGCAAAATTAGGTTAAAGAAGTCAATATCCATCCGTCATTGAGTCCAAGTTGAGTCCAAGTTAAAACAGGTACAAGAATGAGACATAGCCAAGATTTAAAAAGAAGACATGACTCCAGATAGAGGCGGGACTGTTTGTCCTCATAGAGCTGAAACTATCTCCTCTCTAGTCACTCTATTTGCTAGATTTTGACTTTGTTAGAGAAGATGTGTCTTAATTTATATTGGGGATAAAGTTGTCTTTCAAGCCAAACTTCACCAACCTGTATGAAAAGCTCCAGTCTCTCCCCAGGAGCGTCCGCTTGCGTATGTGTGAGCCCTAACTCCAGGCTTCCTATTTGTGTTGGCGTCAGACGTGAATGCGCTGGATGAATCCACACCGGAAGGCTGCTGAATAGATGTGCTATCTCTGGATGTGGGCCCCCTTCTGGAAGCATCAGACTGGGGTTTGAAGGTGCTGAACACCCTGTTGGGGTTTCCATCGTCCTGCCGTCCATCGGGTCTTTCACCACCACCCTTGTTGCTACTTCCATGGAGGTACGTATAAGGACTCCATGGCTTCCCATCATCTCGTCCCCGGATGCTATGCAGATGGCTATCCCTCAGGATGGTCTTCAGCTCCTCCATGCTCTGCCGGGGGACGCCCATCTCCTGGTGGGACACCCTGGTTTGATAGGACGCATCTGTGGTCCAATCATCCCTGAAGGAAGGTTTGTTCATCCCGGGATCATCCACTCGCTCTGGGTGTCTGTGAGAAAGGGGGCCGATGGAGATCACAGTGGCCGTGTCTGGAGGTAAAGGGGTGCTGGTGGGAGAATGGACGATGGATGGACCTCCTCTTCCACTGACCCAGTCCACCGGAGGTACATGTCTCCCAGTCACCCTCACTCCCTTCCTGTTGCCCAGGCTCAGCCTTGTGCCATCTATTTGGTCTTTACTTCTACTCTGGGCCTCCTGGAAAACACAGAATGGATCTGGTAAGAAATGATCAAGGTCATAGGTGAATCATTGATTAGTTGCTTGATCTATAATATGTCAGAAAATGGTTAAAAATGTGGTTCAGTGTTTCCCAAAGTCCAAGATGACGTTCTCAAATGTCTTGTTTTGTCCAAAACTGAAAGATATTCAGTTTACTGTCACAGAGGAGAGAAGAAACTACAACATATTCACATTTGAGAAGCTAGAATCAGAGTTTTAACCTTTCTTTCTAAGAAAAAAATGACTCACACTGATTGATTATCAAAATAGTTGGCAATTAATTGAATAGTTGACACCTAATCGATTAATCTTTGCAATGCTAATCAAGTTTATATGAAGATTTATGGCTCAAAGACAAATAAAAGATCCACAGACAAAGTCAAATGATAGCAATGCATCTGAAGCCAAAGCCGCTGTATCCATTCACACCTTTGTGCTGAAAATACAAATGAAAAGATTAGATGTGGAGTTGTTACCTTGAAATCTTCAGATTCATTCATTTCTTAGTTTGGACTATTTCATTAACTGGAATTTGATTTGCCTGTGAAGGCAGAGCTTCACTCGCATGTACATTTTTATAGACAATTGGTACAATGGTGACGGATTGGAAAATTCTTTTTGCCCCCCGACACCCACGGGAGTCCGGCTGGAAACTGGCAGCGGTCGGCCGCTGGTGGACACTGAGCTGCTGCTGCTGCTTTGAGCTCATTGGCTGCCGGTGAGGACAATTCAGAGTTGCTTTTGTGTCGTTGCAGAGTGAAACTGCAGCGCTAAGCAGCTCTGTTTGTGTTTCCAGAAAGATATGGGAGCAAAAGTTTTTATTCCAGAGAGATAAAAACACACGAGGACCAGACAATGGCTGCTGTTAGTGATGGTCTGTGCATTAAACAGCTGCTGTCTGAGTGAAATCACTCAACAGTGTTTTGTTAAGGGGAGACACTACAGGCGAATAGGGAAAATATTTTAAATAGACATTACCATGAAACTTCAAGCAGGGTCTCACAGCAGTTAGTGAAATGATCCCGATATTTTGAATCTATTGATCCGTATGCACGGACACGTTTATGCTGTTTTTTGTTTTTTTGTGGTAGTGAGAACAAATTTTAATCTAATGTACTGCATTTCAATTTCTCCTTTTTTCGTGGTGCTCAGCATCTAACAACGGGGAAATGACACGGGACACGTGGAAGACGGCTGCGGCCTCTGGGGGACACCCGACAACAACGGGACACCCGACAACAACGGGGCGATTGTTTTTAGGAAATGAAAAACATGGCATAGCAGGGCACTGTGCGGTGTTACAAGGCACAGCAGGACGTAGCAGGACGTAGCAGGGCACAGCAGGGCACAGCAGGATGTAGCAGGGCACAGCAGGGCAAAGCAGGACGTAGCAGGATGTAGCAGGGCACAGCAGGACATAGCAGGACGTAGCAGTATGTAGCAGGGCACAGCAGGATGTAGCAGGGCACAGCAGGGCATAGCAGGACGTAGCAGTATGTAGCAGGGCACAGCAGGATGTAGCAGGGCACAGCAGGACATAGCAGGACGTAGCAGTATGTAGCAGGGCACAGCAGGATGTAGCAGGGCACAGCAGGACATAGCAGGACGTAGCAGTATGTAGCAGGGCACAGCAGGATGTAGCAGGGCACAGCAGGACATAGCAGGACGTAGCAGTATGTAGCAGGGCACAGCAGGATGTAGCAGGGCACAGCAGGGCATAGCAGGACGTAGCAGGATGTAGCAGGGCACAGCAGGACATAGCAGGACGTAGCAGGATGTAGCAGGGCACAGCAGGGCATAGCAGGACGTAGCAGGATGTAGCAGGGCACAGCAGGATGTAGCAGGGCACAGCAGGACGTAGCAGGATGTAGCAGGGCACAGCAGGGCATAGCAGGACGTAGCAGGATGTAGCAGGGCACAGCAGGGCATAGCAGGACGTAGCAGGACGTAGCAGGGCACAGCAGGATGTAGCAGGGCACAGCAGGGCATAGCAGGACGTAGCAGGATGTAGCAGGGCACAGCAGGGCATAGCAGGACGTAGCAGGATGTAGCAGGGCACAGCAGGGCATAGCAGGACGTAGCAGGATGTAGCAAGGCACAGCAGGATGTAGCAGGGCACAGCAGGGCATAGCAGGACGTAGCAGGATGTAGCAGGGCACAGCAGGGCATAGCAGGACGTAGCAGGATGTAGCAGGGCACAGCAGGGCATAGCAGGACGTAGCAGGACGTAGCAGGGCACAGCAGGATGTAGCAGGGCACAGCAGGGTATAGCAGGACGTAGCAGGATGTAGCAGGGCACAGCAGGACATAGGAGGACGTAGTAGGATGTAGCAGGGCACAGCAGGACATAGCAGGACGTAGCAGGATGTAGCAGGGCACAGCAGGGCATAGCAGGATGTAGCAGGGCACAGCAGGACGTGTAGCCGGACCATGGCGACAGCTGCAACCATGATTTTGGGGCCTCCCTGATCCAAGGAAACACGCTGGGGGAAAAAGAACATAAGGACTCCGGGGAACGACTCCCCCGGAGCTAGGAAGAAACATGCTTCCTGAATATAACAACAACAACAAAAATTTATCACATATAATATAAAAAATAAATACATTAGCCCTTGTGTTGACCTCCCATCAACCTTCATATTTTGGTGCTTTTTCTGATGTTTTTGCTGGGTTTTTTCTACGTTCTTTTTTTTAAAAATTTGTAGCCAATAAACTATTTTATGACATTATACGAAAACATTTAATTTCTCATTTTTTTCAGCACTTTTTTTTTTCAGTCTCTTTTTTGTCATTTCTTCCGAGGTTTTGGTGACTTTTTCAAAATGCAATAGAATTCAATAAAACAACCAAAAAGGTAATCATTAATTTTACCTGAAGAACATTGTATGGCATCCATGTAATTTTTAGCTAATTTGGTTGAAAGAAAGACAAGTTCCTGATATTAAAAATAAAATCAAATGGGTCAAATTTGACCCAAGGACAATACAAGGGTTAGATTAATATTAGTGCTCACCAACAGGAAAAAATACGACATAAACGTGTCCGTATACACGAATCAATAGATTAAATAGCGTGACCATTTCACAAACTGCCGTAACAGGGTTGGAAACTTCCTTAGTTGATTATCTTCATAAATACATTACAAGCTTTCTGAAATTCTGTGTTTAAATATGCAAATGATGCATTATCTAATTAAGTTTGCATACATTTCCAGAACAGAAATCTGAACATTGGATAAAGCCAGGTTCAAAATTCTTCTTTTGCTTTGTTGACAAATGTTTTTACAGATGGAATTTTGGATATCTCTTTTTATCGCTCCATAAATCATCAGCAGCCATGAGAAAATCTATTTTCGCCACCTTTTTAGGTATAAAATGTTACATAAATTAGGTTGTAAGTTATAGGCTATATGAACAAACCCTTCTGTAAGAATCACAGGGTACAGATAGGAATACAAGTGGGAAGTTTGATGTATTAAAAAGTAACTACCCTTTTCTATTTCAACTTGGACCCTATTTTTTCTGTGTTTTGTGTGTAAGTGACTAATAGGAAGGGAACAACAATCTTTGAAATTTGTCCAGTAGCCTATTAAGCCTACGCTATAACCAGAAGCCACAGACCGGGTTGCAATGTAACCCAATGGGACAAATGTTCAGCATCAATTTGATCCACTAAAATTATTAAGTGTCTGACAACATTATGGAAAAGATCCCTACTGAGACAAACCTTCTTAAAACCTCTTTGAAACCTTTCTGTTTTACAAGAAACTGCTCTTAGATCGCTAGAGCTAAACCCACCAGACTCCATTTAAAAAAACAATGCTTTTAGCGTGTATAGAGCCAACATATTTTCACATGTAAATTGCTATCTGTGTTTATTTCAACCAACACTAGAGTTGTGATGGTTGGAAAAGTGGAAAGACGACCCAAAGCGGCTTTTCATAGTTTTATTTTGTTTTTAGCTTGTCTCACTGCTGCAGCGATCTTCCTTAATACTGGGCCGATGTCAAAGACTGTTGTTCTAATCAGTCACTCCTCTTAGGTTGCAAATTAACCGTACGTACACACCGCCACCGACTTGAGCTGTTAGCAGTTAGCTCGCTTGTTAGCCCCTGAACCGTAGCGGCGTGCAGGCAGAGCGAGCAGCTGCCAGACTAACCTTTGAATGTACACACGTTCCACCAAAACAAGTTCCTTCCCGAGGCTGTTTAGCAGCGGCACCGTGGCGCCGTTTGGCGCTTAGCACCGCCCAAGACGATTGTGATTGGTTTAAAGAAATGCCAATTAACCAGAGCATGTTTTTCTCCCATCCCAGAATGCTGTGTGGACTAGCCAGACCTTCCTCCGCAGCGCTGTGGAGGAGGAAGGTCTGGCAAAGCGAGACTAAATGCAAAACAACTCAACAGCATCACTAACTGCTGCTTCCGTAGTGATTTCTATAAATGCCATGGCTATCAGAGTGAGGATCTGTGACTCAGCATGAATGACTCAGAAAACAGACACTGATGACTTGGAAATTAGAACATGAAATGTCCTGATAAAGAGAACTTAATTAGGACTAAATCACCTCAGAAATTGGCATCTTCTCAGCATCAACTTTAATGTGCTGGTTAATGATATACAGTATGTAGATGTAGAAGGCTCAGTTCACACAGTGCACAGTTTCACTTTTATTTAAGTTTTTTAAATAAATTGGATGGTTTTTCTTGGAGGTGGATAGAATTGTAGTTGTTGGCTTGGGCAACATGATGACATACTTTTGTGAGGCAATTTAAATGTGATATTGTTTATCTCTCTGTAGCCTCTCAGGGTTTATTTGGCCCCCATGCCATTGCAGGGCTGCTTTATCATACTTTAGGTTTTTTTTAAATATTTTTTTTCATCAATTTGATGATTTGCAAAGTGTTTTATTTCCAACATTTCTGCCAAGTGTCTCAATGGCTATAATAAAATATTCAATGTATCATAATTGAAGATTTGATATGATTTCATCATAAATACTTAACCAGACGACAACAAGGTTATACATGTATTTTATTATTGGGTGAAGTTGGTGAACTGACCCTTTAAACAGTGAAAGCACGACAATCCTCTATCAATTTCAAATTTAGATTGGCCAGAAGTGGATGCAAAAGCCCACTTTAATTTGATTGATAAACAACATGAGCCATTGTTTCAGTTATGTCTTCATAATTTCCTTGAGCCCACGTGTGTTTCCAGGATATTAAAGAGCAGTCGGGCCTCAGCAGCACCACCATCTGCCCTGTGCAGCATGGAGGCAGAGGGATGATGTCTCGGCAGAACCGCTCACATTTTCAGGGTGGGGTTTTAAAGAGCTACGTCAAGTTGGAGACAATGCAGTACAGGAAGAATCGGAAGTTATGTGTGGTTTTCTTCAAAATAAAGGCTTATGGTGTGTCGTGAAAACCCCAAATCCCACGCCAGACTTTAATATGCTGATTTTTTTTTTTTAGCTTTTAATAAGATGCAGCCTCATATTTTAATTGAGCGACTTGCCTCTTTATTTTTTTGTAATCCTGGGGAAGCGTAATGCACTGATTCATGTATTCCTTAAGTTGGTTTTATTGTTGTGTACTTATTTTTATTCAGCTTATACTGAAGCTGGAGCCCCGGTGCCTCTGCAAAATAGCCTCGGGAAGGAACTTTTTGTCTGAACGTGTACGTTCAAAAGTTGTTTTAGTTGTGCGTTAGAAAACTCAGATTGGACAAATAGTCCAGCTAGCTGTCTGGATTTACCCTGCAGAGATCTGAGGAGCAGTTCAAATCAACTGCTCCACAAGTGCATGGTCCAACAATTAGAGCCAGCTCCTCAGGTCAGGACTCAGCAGTCCACCTGCATCTGAAGGCCAAGGCACACATATTTGAGGACAACATAGTCCACATTTTGGCCAGGGAACCAATATCCTTACTTCACTGAATTCCTATTAAATGTTATGTTCATTTTAAAGTACTGGCGCTAACTTTTAGAGCCCTGCATAACTTAACTCCCCAGTATATCACTGACCTCCTGTCCACCTTATGGGCTTATATGAAAGTGGGATATTAGATCATCTGAGCTATATTGACTGCATGTCCCTCGAGCCCACTATAAAACTTGAGGTGGCCGTGCTTTTCAAATTGTGGCCCAACCTACACATAGAGGGTATTTTAATCACTGCTTCCAGTATTTTTAGACTCAGTTTGTTTCATTTTACCCACAGGGCAAGTTGGCCCCAGAACTACAGGGCTCTTAATTGGTTGAGGGTAATTTGAATTTTCAAGAGGGCTGCTGTGTCAACATAATTAATAGGAGCCCAGACAGTGGTGGAAGAAGTATTTGGATTTTTAACTTAACCCTGTGGGGTCGAAATGTACTAGTTACTTTGCACCACTGGTAGTAGGCCTAGTTGTGATGTAGTGGAAAGTATTAGGATAGTTTGCAGACTGTGTTTTATTTTGAAAGGTCTGACAGGAAGTCGGCTTCGTCTTTCCCTCCAGTCTGACGGTGTCGTCGCAGCGGATCAGGAGACTTCGGCTCCGCTCGGAGAAACAGCACCGCACTGTATGGTGGAGAACCGTTTTACATTTTTACCTTTTTCTGGGGACCGGCTGTATGATTAAGCTACAATCTTCAATGAGTAAGCATATCCCAGTAAGTAACGTGTTTTCGTGGCTGCCATTTTGTTCTTATTCCAACGGTTTGTGTTGTAAATCACAACGTTATATCGTCAACGTTACCAACTGGCCTTCACGGTGAAAATCACGGCCTTCTCGGCACAAAACCCGGTTTAATATTTCCCTGACTCAAACCATTAGCATTAAATCTTTTACTTAACTGTAACACGAACTGACTGAACGGGTATTTGTCCCGGTTACTTAAGCGTAGCTAGGTAACGGTTTGCGCGGTGTTCGTCATGGCTAGTAACGGCTGCCCGGGATGCGCAGCTCGGGCTGGTCCTGGCTAACACTCGGAAGTTTTTATTGGATAAAATCGACGCATTTTCACGTGAAATAAGTCCAAAAATATAAATGTCATTTTCTTTGTGGTTTCCCACAAGGAGGACCTGTCTGCAGCGTCAACGAGGCGTCGTATTTGTCCCCTTAAAGCCCATCTCCCGGCTCCCTGACAGCGCCTATAGGCCTCTAACGTTAAATGATGGCGCCCGGCTCACCTCACACAAAGAACACTTTAAAGCCTTTATGCTGTAATGCAACATGTCATCCATTTAAATGACCACTTTAATGCCTCGCACCTCTTTTGTATTTGTGATATCACATCCCTGTTTGCCATTTTATCGCTCCCTTTTGTTCACTATGTAATGATTTTCTACCAAATGCGGTTTTTCAGCCCCCCAAAAAAACCCAACAACCACCGGATTAACAAGGCATACTTGAACAGCTTAGTGTTTTTAGTATTTGGAGCATAAAGCCGGAGAAAAACATGCCCAGGAAGTAGGCATTTTCAATCACATCCTTCTTAAGGGTGTAAAGGGCAAAGCCGTGGGATCTAAATGGCAGTGAGTCAGATTTACGATGATGATGGGGATAATAACAGACTTGGTGTTCATATTTTGTCAATGTTCCCGGATCTGGTGGAGCCACCACATTATTAGGCTTTTAAATCAATTCAGCCATACCAATTTACGTAAAAATACTTAATAGATGGTTACTTTAGCTCAATTTCCAATGATATATACATCCTTTATGGTTCATATTTGACATTTTACCCCTGTGAGCTCACATTTATGATCATGTGATCATTTTCGTTTTTAGGAAATTTAATTATAAAAAAGGTTTAAAAAAAATAAGATAAGAAGAAGATAAGATTTAAAAAAAATTCTTAATCAGAACAGGTGAAAAGTGCTTGAAATTTAACAATTGTGACTTTGTGTGAGAATAGCAGGTGCAGAAATACAGCATGGTTACATAGCAACTACATTTAAATACACTCGGGTCCAGTAGACCCGAACACCTCATATGTAATAGTCATTGGAAATAAGTGAATTTTTTTTAATGTTCTAAACAGAAAAAGAGCCAAGGCCAATGACTTTGAGCTAGAAAAAATGATAAATAGCATCATTTTTCTTTTAGCAAACACTGAAAACGGGTCCCACAGACCCGAACGCCACACAAGGGTTAAAGCCCCGCTGCGTGGAGGGCCTCATGGTGAGCTCAGCTTTCACAGATATGACCTAGATGTCAGAAATGACACATCCTTCCATTTGGTAAGATATTACACAGGGCTGCAGCTTGAATTTATATAACATACTCATTTTTGCCCTTTTATTTTTCATTTTCATCCCAGTCCCTCATATTTCGCTGGAAGCTCTTTTCAAAAACCCCTTCTGTCTACACCTGTTTTATATGTATATATATATATATATATATATATATATATATATATATATATATATATATATATATATATATATATATATATATATATATATACACACACTGTAGGTCACTTCATACTGCATTTTAACAACATATAGCACACTATAGCGTGTTTTCTGGTAGTAAAAAAGAATATGTAAATGTTCTGTATTTATATATCTTTTCTAGTCTTAACGACTACTCAAAGCGCTTTTACATCATACAGGATACATTCACCATTCACACACATTCATACACTGTGGCCGAGGCTGCCGTACTAGGTGCCACCTGCTCATCAGACACACACACACACACACACATCTACACACCTGCTCATCAGATACACACACACACACACACATCTACACACCTGCTCATCAGATACACACTCACACACATTCACACTCGGGGTTCAGTGTCTTGCCCAAGGACACTTCGACATGGGACTGCAGGGCCAGGGATTGAACCACCAACCTTTCGATTGGCAGGCAACCGCTCTACCACTGAGCCACAGCCGCCCAATCACTAGCCTATATGAAATAACCACATGATAAAGCACGTGTTTTGTATATTCCTGTGTGAATTAGATACTTGACAAATAAAAAGAATTAAGTATTTTATTAAGGACTTTGAAATTAACATAAGATGCAAGAATCAGAACGTAAAGTGGCAAATTCAGTTCATCTGCGGGGGGGATAACATCGCGATAGACACTTTATAGAAAAATATAATGCAATGGACATTTTTATATCGTTTTGATGATGCACATTGTCATATCACCAAGCCCTTGCTAACATGCTAATTTTGCACACAGCTTTGTATGACTTCATGTCATAAGTTGTTCTATTGTTCTAGGGATGCACGATGATGTCGGCGCGACATAGGTATCGGCCGATAAAAGCTTAAAATGATCGGCATCAGCAGATATGACTATTTCTGCCGACGAGCCTTGCCGATAGGGTGGCTTGTTCACTATGCGCACATGACGTCTGTGGATGTAGCGTAGCGACTTCCAACATGTCGGCTGTGTGGAGGTAATTTGAGATATGTAAAAAAAAAGGTAACAAACTTGCTATTTGCAGTACTATTTAAAGTACACGTGATGGGAGGAGGCATAAAAACCAAATCGGCAAAAAGCCTCTACTTCAGTCCTTTGACAAAGCTAGAAAATACTTTGGGTGGTCCCTGCTGGGACCAACAAAGTCATTGAATGTGTTGCTCTTGATAACCAGTCGTTTAGCGTGGTGGAGCCGCCGTATGCTATGCCTAGCCAGCGCTATTTTACTGATGTGGTCTTACCTGATCTCCAGAGTGTTGTCGCCAGTCACATTGAAAAGCTCCTTGCGGGCGCTAGTCACATTAGCTTTACCACGGGCGTTTGGACATTGTGAGTCCTGTTAGCATGTTGAGCCTCACTGCCCTGCTGTTGTCGCCCATCCGCCTCAAGCTTGTGCGTGTTGTGGCTTCACAAATGCTTTGCTGCGTACCTCGGTTGTAACGAGTGGTTATTCCAGTCAAAGTTGCTCTTCTATCAGCTTGAATCAGTCAGCTCATTCTCCTCTGACCTCTAGCATCAACAAGGCATTTCCCCCCCCCCACAGGACTGTTGCATGCTGGATGTTTTTCCCTATTCACACCATTCTTTGTAAACCCTAGAAATGGTTGTGGGTGAGAATCCCAGTAACGGAGCAGATTATGAAATACTCAGACCGGCCCGTCTGGCACCAACAACCATGCCACGCTCAAAATTTCTTAAATCACCTTTCTTTCGCATTCTGACATTCAGTTTGGAGTCCAGGAGATGGTCTGGACCAGGACCACACCCCTAAATGCATTGAAGCAACTGCCATGTGATTGGTTGATTAGATAATTGCATTAATGAGAAATTGAACAGGTGTTCCTAATAATCCTTCAGGTGAGTGTATATCAGGGAAAAAATGTGTATATACATCGGTAACAGCCAAAATGAGTTTAAAAATATTACCATATCGAATAACTGATTCACTAATAGGTTGATTGATTGATGACAAATCAGCAACAATATTGAATATATTTTTTAATGTCAAAAATCCCTTTGTTCCAGGTTCTTAAATGTGAATGTTTTCTGGTTTTCTTACTCGTCTATGATGGTAACCTGAGTATCTTCGGGGTCGGTTGTACAAAATAAAGACATTTTTGAAAATGTCACCATGAGTTTCGAGAACATGTGACTGTAACTAACAATCCTTTTCATTATCGATTGATCTGTCGTTATTTCTTGATTGCTCAATTAGTTGTTTTTGTTCTATAAAATGACAGAAAATTGAGAAAAGTTTCAATCAAAGCCCAAGACGACGTCCTCAAATGTCTCGTTTTGTCCACAACTCAAAGATCTTCAGTTTACTGTCACAGAGGAGAGAAGAAACTAGAACAATATTCACATTTAAAAAGCTGGAATCTGAGAATTGTTTTCCATACAGAATTACTCAAACCACTTAATAGACTATCAAAAAAAGTAAAAACCAAATTAAGTTAATAGTAATTTGGGGGGAAAAAAAGTACAAGGCATACCATTAGCTGCTCTTTGTTGTTAACACATCAAGCCTCAACAGAAGCACTTAGTGTTTTTAAATCAGTGTTTTTTAAAACCTCTTCATCCTGCGTGTCTCCCTCTGTGTCCTGCAGCAGTTCTGTGGTGTTCTGGGTCACACATTTATGGAGTTTCTGAAGGGCAGTGGGGACTACTGCCAGGCTCAGCACGCTGCCTATGCAGACGAGTGAACAGCCAAACTCGCCATCAACCCGACGCACTTGAGCCACAGGAGGGACCCCGGAAAGTTGGCAGGACCGGGACGCCTCCCAGAACCAGCGACAACTCGGCCTGGATGGGGTAACTCCACTCGCTGCACTCTGCCCTCGTCGGCTTCCGCCTGGCCCGAATCAGGGTGGAACCAGCCTGGCTTTTTTCTTCCTTTTCTTTTCTTTTATTCCAAAGGAAAGGGTTTTGAGTTGTTTTCTGATTGTCCGCCCTTTTTTCGGCCGCCAACTCCCTAAATTTTCACATTTGCCTGTCGCAGCCTTTTGTTTGTTTTTTTTTTTTTGCCAACCTCGAAGAAGAACGGAGGATTTCCACTTCTAGAATCTCGTTGGACATTTTTGTTTGACATTCCCTCCGAGTTTAACTGTTTACATTAGTGTTTCTCTCCTCAAAAGACTTTTTGGTTTTGTTATATATATATATATTTTGTTTTTACGTTGTCACAATGGCTCGTATGAACAGACCGGCCCCCGTGGAGATCACCTACAAAAACATGAGGTTCCTCATTACCCACAATCCCACCAACGCCACCCTGAACAAGTTCATCGAGGTGAGCCTCCGTGTCATTGGTTGAAAGTTAAAATTTTCTCAGCCAGATCCAAAGGGCATTTACGATCTTAGTTGACAAGTTTGACATTGAACTGCATGTTCACGTTAGGGACACTATCAGTCAAAGATGGGAAATATTTTTGAATAATGAAAGATAATAAAACATAGAAGGTCCTCTGGAAAGAAATATTTCGGCGGAAGATGAGCTGTATTTTAGGCCCCATTTGACACTTTAAAATCGTGTTTAATTGCTTGTGTACTTGTGTTTTTGAGGTAGCTTTCTAACAAGTCCTGCAATGGCTTTTTACAGGAGCTGAAGAAATATGGAGTTACCACCGTGGTGAGAGTTTGTGAGGCCACCTATGATGCCACCCTGGTGGTCAAAGAGGGAATCCAAGTTCTGGTGAGTTCAAGCCCTAAAACCTTCCTGACTGTCGGGGCGTCCGACTAGGCCTGCATGATTAATCGCTATAAAATCGGGATCTCGATTCACCCCTGTTCGCGATTTAAGTTTTATATAACTTTGATTTTTCTTTTTATTATCGTTATTTTTAATTTTACGAGCCGACTGCATCACAAACGCTACTTTCTTCTGTAAGTTTTAAAGATAGACTGTATAATTTAATTTATACTTTTTATTGATCCCAGTGGGGAAATTACAATTTACACTCTGTTAGTAATCACGACACACAGGCCTGAAATACACACACATGCTCAGGACGTATTCATGCACTAATGGAGGTGGTGCGGTGCCTTGCTCAAGAGCACCTGGCAGTGCCCAGGAGGTGAAGTGGCATCTCTCCAGCTACCTTGAACCGGCGGCCCTCTGGTTCCCATCCCAACTCCCTACAGACTGAGCTACTGCCACCCCAAATAGGCGCCGCAGTGCTCCCCCTTGTCTTCATGGAGTCCTCTATGTCTACAGGCTTGTGGTGATGCGTAATGTGCTATAGGAGCCAAAAGGAATCTATATTTGGTTCTGGCAATTTGTTTTGTTTTGTCACGGTTCATGTGTGCAATAAACGCTACACTATATTTTTCCCCGAATCGTGCAGGCCTACATCGAACCAAACTGTATGTGTTGTTTTTTTTGCCCTGTTTTTCTCACATGTCGGTGCACGCCTGTTCAGTTTTATCCTTCTGTTTTCTTACAGTGTTGCATTAATAAAGAGGCTTTTCCAGGATGCCAACATTGGGACTTTATCTTCCGATTTAATGTTTTTGTTTTTTTACACCTACAATGCCAAAAACCTTGCTGTAAAAACAACAAGCAGCCAAGGGAGGGCAGTATGAATGTTTTCAATTTCAAAACATTAGTGATGATCAGTACAGCTGATTTCAGTGCACACATCATTTGCCCTGTTGGACCATATGTTTGGCATCTTCAGACAATAAAAAAAAAAAATCTAAAATATATTCAATTTACAATGATAAAAATCCTAAATCTTTACAAAGCTTCTTTAGTTTTGCCTCATAAATGCCCTAAACGATTAATCAAGTGTTAATCAAGCTTTCTGTTGAATGATTAAGCGATTAATTGAAAAACCAACCAGTGGCTTTTTGCCTTTTTTAAAGAGTCATCAGACTTATTAAATGGCATAAGAACCAGAGGTTTTGTGTAATATTTTACAGAAACTAATTCAATCAATAGCCTAATGTGTAGCTACTTAAAGAAATCCATGAACTGACAAATGACCCACTGACACAGACCGAAACCCCTTCCGACCGCTCCTCCCCTACAGCAACATTTCCCTGCAGCTGGTTCAGCCCTCACACTTCCTTTGTTTTGGTTTCCAAGAAACTGGCCTGGTGACGTCATTCCCCCCTCTTCTCTTCCAGGATTGGCCGTTTGACGATGGAGCTCCTCCCTCCAACCAGATCGTGGATGATTGGCTGAACCTGCTGAAGCTGAAGTTCAGGGAGGAGCCCGGCTGCTGCATCGCTGTCCACTGTGTGGCAGGGCTGGGGAGGTGAGCGCTCGCTGTCACAGGGATTCAAGTATTACGTTCTTATCACATGGGATCATATTTTACACACGCTTTCTCTTGGTCTCTTCCTCTGCTCTGTCCATTCTCTGATACTGAGCCAGTTGGTGCTGAAACCTACAGAAGCCGAGAACGGCCATGCATTTTGTTTATTTTTATGCACTTATCTCATGATAACGACTTATTAATTCGTTATCTCGATATAACAAAGTTTTTCTTGAGATAACAAATTATGTCCTTATCTCGATATAAAAAGATTGTTATATTGAGATTACAAATTATTTAACCCGTTTGTGCCGGATGCTTCGCGCCGACTCCTGCCGGCCGCTGCGTGGCGCAGCACAGCAGTTTGTATTCGTCAGTCTTTTCATGACGCGTGCAGCAGAGAACGCACTGTCATTGGTTCAAATACACATGAGGCGGGTCTTGTTGGCCATTTAAAGCCATGTGACCACCAAAATGTACTGTGGTTTGCTGAAAATCATGTCCCTGCCCTCGCTGTCAACATCCTCCTCTGTCGGAGACATTTTCTCGCTCGTCTCTCAAAAATGATTTTCAGCAAACTACAGTACATGTTGGTGGTCACATGGCTTTAAATGGCCAACAAGACCCGCCTCGTGTGTATTTGAACCAATGACAGTAATGTGTCGTAGATGTAATGTGTCGGCGCGAAGCATCCGGCACAAATTATTTAACAATGTGTGTGTCTTGAATTCAAACTCTTGCGCTGCCACGAACAGTTTTCGTTTTGGTTTAAGGTAACGTAAATGAAAACGTTAACTTAACAATGTGATGCGAAACCTAATTAAATGTTTATTAATTCATTTAATAGTGCTCTGTACGGAAGACGTTCGTGGCAGTTCTGGTGTCCACAACTCAAAGATAGATATATATCTATATAGATATATATCTATATAGATATATATTCAGATAAATGGTTCATAGAAAATGACTCTAAACGATAATCAAAATAGTTTCTGATTGACAACTAATCGAGTAATCTTTGTAGCTCTACTAGAAGCAGAGCTTTTTGCATTGTACAAATTTGAAATAAAGCCTGTTTCATGCAGTTATTAGAAGCCGTTACTTTAACACTAATGTCATTTTGAAGACATGTAAACGTGGATACGTACTATTAGATGAAGATCAGATAAGAAGTTGGACGATTGCTTCATTCAGTGATATTTTGTTGAGTCAGAGTTTCAAAATGATGAAAAATAAAGCATGCCATCTATTGTGGCTTGAAAAACGAACCAAAGAAATATGAAACAAAGCGACCATCTAGTAGATTTTCTTTTATGTTGCCGTACATGAAATCACTCGCGCGTGTTTGCTTAGTTTAGACGACCTGCCAAGCACGCTCTGTTCCCCCCCCCCCCGTCGGCTGACCTCAGGTTCAGAAATAGCTGAATATCCACTCCCTGAACTCCTCTTAAACGTACCGCTCAGTTTTATATTCAGGCTTTTAATCACAAACATGAAGGGGTTAAAAACTTTGCCAGTTTAGGTTTTTGTTCTCAGATTGTCTTTCTGATAATAGAGGAAAAGTGAGACTGAAGGGCAATGTTGGTAAAATGCAGGATATTTATTTAACTGCCATACTCTGGTTCCTTTTTCCTTCCCTGCAGGGCTCCTGTTCTGGTCGCGCTTGCTTTGATTGAATGTGGGATGAAATATGAAGATGCTGTCCAGTTCATTCGACAGTAAGTGAGACACGTGATTTAAAAATGCTGATGCTGGCTTAGGCCTGCACGACTAATCGTTGGAAAATCGACTTTCTTCTGTGAGTTTTAAACAATAATAAATAAAAAATAAAATAGGTTTTAAAGTGTTCTGCAATGCTCTCTCTTCTCTTCATTGAAGGCTTTGTGTTTACAGGCTTGTGGTGATGCGCAATGTGCTATAGGTGCCAAAAACTCAGTTTGGTCCTGCCAGTTTGTTTTGTCAGGGTCCATGTGTGCAATAAACATTACACTAGAAAAAAACTGGCAGAGAATCGTATCAATTCTAAGCTAAAAAATGGTGATTCATATTTTTCTTCTGAATCGTGCAGGCCTATACTGGCTGATGATATATCTGCTAATACTCTTTGTATTTATTCACTATATAATCTTTATTTATCGAGCACGTTTCAAACTCCATGCTACAAAGTGCTTCACAAATCAAACAAAACAAGCCAGTCATAAAAAAAACCACATCAGGTTTTTGAAACGACAAATAAAATGCGATATATAAAAGAACAGTTTTAAAAGAATAAAAGACAGGAAATATTATATTATTTCTAAGATTGATTTTGAGAAACTTCCACCTCCTAGATATGGCAGTTTAGAGGTCGACAGAAAACAAATGGACACAAGTCCTTTGCTGCAATCCCAACGTGAAATATTCCCCAAAACCCTTTTTTTGTTTTTTTTTAACATAAACACACAAACATTTCTTAAATTTGATTTGGTTATTGCAACCAGGACGTGTACTGAGCTGCACATTCAACAGTTGAAAAACAAATGTTGTGTCAGTGCTCACTAGTGGACATACTACGTATTAAAGACCCTGCACTCCCTCAGACACGCAGTATACCTGTATACCTGTGAAAGCTCAGCCTGCCTGATATCATTTGGCCCTACCAGTGTTTTGTACGACCACTAACTTTAAGATCTTCCTGCTTCTCTGTAAGACAGAAACTGAAGGTTTGCGTGGTACATAAAGCAGGGAGGGATGACTCATCCTAACTTTAAATAGCTGAGATATCAGAGAGTGAATGAGAGTGATGCAGTAGGAGGAGGAGGCGTGGACGTAGTGCCTTTTTTTTTTTTTTAAAGTATGTAATGCGTCATAGCTCGAAATAGTTATATGCTGGCTTTTAAGTAATATTTGGATGTTCATAGAAAGATGCATGAATAAGGTTGAAAATGCAGACATTTGGTCATTTTAATGTTACCTGGCTACATATTAGGATTAGAAGACAGTGATATGGGAAACATCTTATGTTGCAATCTAACTAAAAAGGGTCATTATGTGCACACTGTATTTCACCACCAGTTTACCACCACTTTCCCTGTATTCACCACCTGAATTTCTCCTCTGGTAATTTAAAAAAGGATTTTTCTTTTCTTAGTATATTGAGGGGGGGCCCTATTAACGGTTACACCGCCTAACGGCATGCTGGTTACAGCTCGTTGTGTCGCTCACTACAGAACATTCAAGAACAGATTAAGAAAGAGAAACCGGACATGTCACTTAGAGGTCCCAAAAAACTAGCTGTTAGAAAATGATGCATATTCTCTTGCATTGCTTGGGGACGCAACTATGTCCTGGCGTGTGTATCGCAGGGTCGAGTGTGACGTTGTTTACATGAGCGGTTCTTGAGAAAGCTGCAAGCAGCGATACCAGCAGGCCGAGCAGCCTGTTTTCAACGAGCACTGCACTAGTTTATATAATTTGATATTGCAAAGTATATCTTCATATACTACTACACACTCGACCCTGCGATACACACGCCAGGACATAGTTGCGTCCCCAAGCAATGCAAGAGAATATGTATCATTTTTTTTATGCTGGGAAAACAACAGAGGGATTGTAAATGGGTTAAATAACCACATGAAGAGTCTGCTTTTGACCATTTCAGGCAATTAAAATCCTGACAAACCAAAGTACTTCAGCAATAATATAAACATCCAAAGTTGTCCTGCTTAGTGATTTGCAATATTGTCCAAATGTTTGCAAATGTGTCTGTTTTGTGTCATTATGTAAGTAACAGTATCTCAATAGATTATAAAAAACCCAGCATGACATCATTTCTGACGGTAGACGAATGTATATTGTCTCATTATTTACACCAATAATCATGATGTAGAAAATGGCTAAAAAAAGGTGGCCAACTTGACTTTTCTCATCTCCCATTACATTTTAATTCTCTTGTCACAGTGCTACATACAGACTAAATGAGCTTGTGATCTGATCTGTTGACCCGAGCTGAACGAGTGTCCCATTGTTTCTTCCAGGAAGCGTCGAGGAGCGTTCAACAGCAAACAGCTGTTCTACCTGGAGAAATATCGTCCTAAGATGCGCCTGCGCTTCAAAGATTCCAACGGCCATCGCAATAACTGCTGCATCCAGTAGAGCCAAGCCCTGAGCCGCGCCAGCCCCTCGTTCAATCCAACCTCGCTCGCTTATTACCTGGCAGGCTTGTTTTCTAAGTCATTGTGTTGAAGTTTTTTATTTTGGGAAACCATGCTCTGTTTTTCGACTGCCCCCTTTTTTCCTTTCCAGGTTCAATATCAAGTGTCAAAAAAAAAACAGAAAAGAAAAATGAGTTGTGTGAACTGGAATCACCGTGTTTTCTCTTCATGTGCCCGAGAAAAGAAAAAACCGTTAGGAAGGGCAACGCTGAGTCGTGTATCATTGTAAGATGTTGGATTAATAGTTGTTCTGCAAAAAGCCCAAAACATGTTGGATTGGCAAGTGCATTAACATCTGAGAATGTTCTAAAAACAAACAAAAAGCATTATTAATTTCACGTTAGCAAATTATGTACCCCGTTCAATTTTAGTGTCAAGACAGAGGTATGCCTTCCTTCAAATCAGATGGTTCATCCATAAATGCCTTACAATCGAAGTGGAACAAAGGCAATTGTGGCGGGAGTCGACCCCCGCTGGAAAAGGTTTCATTTTTCTACTCGGGAACAACAAAAATCATTGCCTTTGTCTTGTGCAGGAAGTCTTACACTCACATAAGCCCTTTCAGTAACAGTTTTTTAATATAAAATGCTTATTGTTGCAATATTTGTCAATTGAAAGTCTAGGAACTCGTACTTTCTTTATTTTCTCTATTAAACCTTCTGTTTACCAATTAACTGCCATGTCCAAAATGTGATTTTGTCTTTTTTTTATTTTATTTTTTGTTGCTTCAAACTGGACTTCCAACGTCTGCGATATTTTGTATGCCTTTTTATTTGATGTCTATAACTTAAGACTTGGATACTTGATGATTTTATGTATTTGAAAATGTGTACTATTATTAGGTTTGCTATTTATACTATCAATGGATGTGTGATTTAGTACCGTGAGCGACAAAGTTGTACCTGTTGACCAACTTGTGAGAGTACATTAAATGATACACTGAAAAACAACAAAGAAAATAGTTAATGGGTGGTTATGTTCAAGGGTTATGCATTATGTTGGGTCTGAATGGAAGTTCATTCTTCACTGTGGAAATACAGTAAGTAAATCTTAATTCAAAGTCCATTTACCAGCTTTTTCCAGAGCTTTTAACTGTGTTGACTCAGTCGAGTTTGCTCAGCTGTCAAACTACTTTTTAAATGTTATGTATGAATGTATACTTTTACATAATAAGAAGCCAAACACATAAATGGTTTAGTATTGTAGTTGAATAGATATCTGAAGAAAAAGGCTAGTCATCTAAAGGAAAAAGATTTTTCCAGACTGAATAAATTGAATTTTGGGAGATTGATTTCAACAGATGAAGTTTTTCTAGTCTTTTTTTTTTTTTTTTTTTTTTTTTTAGTCAAAATACGAGTAGAAGTCACACAGTTGTTAAACCCTGAAGAGTAACTTCTGTCAAACATCAGCTTTCTGACCTCCTGCTGTAAAACCAGATTGGAACAACAGACATTGATTGAGTCAGGTGTTCGATCCACATTGTGGTTTTAAAATGTGCCTCAAGATCGGATTAACCAGAAGTTAAAAACAGGGAAACCGCTCAAAGGTCAAGATTATTGTAAAAAAAATTAATAACATTGTACAATATACAAAAAATATCTGGTCATGACATTTAAATTAAGTTTTATTAAGGTATGGCTGCCAGTCTGTGGTCACTTTTTTATATTTACATTCATTTTAATTACAGCTTGCAGTATTTTTTATCCCCAAAGCCATCATTATCTTATTCTTTTGCATCCTGATGTATAGTTTGAAATCTGAAGAAAGACCAGAGACCAAACCTCAGTTGGCCACTGTAGAGCAACTGCAATGCAGCCAAATACGCTGAAATACGAGTCAACCTCAGATTCACGGAACAAAGGCGCTAGAGCAATGTGCTTGCTAACATCAAAGGCTGTGGTAATGGACTGGCATAATTTCAGGTGGAGGAGGTGGTGAGTGACATACCTGGAGCAGCAGCAGGCAGGCTTTCCGCCCCCTGAGAGCTTTCAAGCTTGAGCTTCCGTAGCTTTACAACCATATCAGCCTCTACTTCCAGCTTCCTCATTCAAGCTGAAGTTGCATGTACTGTTTACGTTCCCTTTCTTGAGTCTCAAGTTGGAGACGGGCCAGGTGAGCCATTGCACGGGCCTCATTTCTGGAACGAGCCCTGCTTTCTGGGGATGGATCATAACGTTATAGCGTTAATGGGTGGTTTTAACCCTCCACCTACCTCACCGTCCACCCCGGAGACTGCTTCTGGCTTAAGGGTGCGCGCACCCTCCGTCTCTGCTGAGACAGCCACGGGAAGCGTTTTGAATTCTGCCGTCACAGGCCACTCAGTCAACCCTCTTTCCACCAAGTTAGCAATAACTAACGGTTTAAGATCCCTTTTTAACATAGTTTTAGTTACCGGAATCTGGAGGTGACTTGCAAGATTAACTAAATCATCAGCTGAACCAGATTGCCAATAAATTGTTCACTTACCCTCTTCCAATAAATATCCTTTCACCAGGATTCAAAAACATCCCGGACGAGCCCCCATTTATGTTAACATTACCAGTTACCTGCAGCACAGGATGGCACAGCCTGCTTTGCATCTCACATGTAGCACACACAATTAAACACACACATGAGGGTGCCAACGGCAGCTGTAACACCTTGAAAATGACCCCTTAAAAATGTTGTTCTTTAAAGCTATAGTGCGTAGTTTCTGTCGCCCCCATAA
Organism: Etheostoma perlongum; assembly: GCA_026937815.1. Taxonomy (NCBI): domain Eukaryota; kingdom Metazoa; phylum Chordata; class Actinopteri; order Perciformes; family Percidae; genus Etheostoma; species Etheostoma perlongum. Next base: position 31,380,516 of record CM049372.1, read on the forward strand.
GGAATTCTAAATAATGACAACAAAACTGTCGGCGCGGTCTACGTGATACAAGCCTAAAGCCTAAAGCTTTAAAACCTTGCCTGGGTTTAAGGTTTAAATGTATTTAATTATTTATTGCAGACTGAATCAGTTAACTTTCTAAGTAATGACAACAAAACTGTTGTTGCATCCACATGACACAAACCTGTGATCACACTGATCACGATGACTGCATTGGTTAATGTCTTAAAGCTGTGGATTATTTCTATTTATGCTCAGTCCTCGTTTTTTTGGGCCTTGCTCGTGCATACAAAACATGCAAGAGGTTATCAAAATGTGTTTATTTCCTCCTTTGTACAACTCGAAGATGTCACCTTGAACCTTGATATAATAAATAAGAAGTCATATAAAACTACCATAGAGGTGTTCACACATCGCCACCCTCCAATCACAAAACAGCAGTTGTCATGACATGAAATTATCAAACAGATCCTACATTTGGAGGAAAAGGCACAGCGGGGTGGATTAGAGTGGGTACACAACAAAGATACTCACAAAAAAAATGTACGTCATCCAGCTGTATAATTTGCGTATTGACACATTTACATAAACATACATAATAACCTTCAGACTCGTCTTGTTCTTGCTTGGATAGAAATGTGGCTGTTACTGTAGGTTTGCACAAACACAGTGAGTTCTTAATTCCTCTAATTTGATCGTACAGAGATGGCAAAACGTGAGGTAAAATGAAACTTTTTTTAGGAGTTTCAAAAGCTGATGTTTGCTGCCCAGTGTCCACCTTCATGTCAAATTTATAACCACAAAGATGGCTTCAAGAGACCAAAATGGCTTTACAAATCACCAAATTAAAAACAAACAAAACAAACAAACATGGACAGATCTTCCATGGAGTGATGGTTTCTCTTCCAGTCTCTCAGTTTTCTGCTCGGGCCCTCTTCACATGTCACTGGGGCCCTTCATGCTGGAGTCCTTTGCAGAAACCGGCGACGCCACCATGGGCAGGACGCACTGTGACGACTCACAGTAACCAGTCATGCCGGCGGGACCTGGGGGTCCGGGAATGCCGAGGAGACCGGGAACACCACGGGGACCCCCTTTCTCCGTCACGACCGTCTTGGCCGTAAGCCGGTCGACCGGGTTCACCTGAGAGAAGAGTCAAGGGAAAGGAATATAAGTTAATGTGAGAGAAAAACATTTCGGGGGAGATTTAGGGCTATTTTGCTTCTTATAACATGTCTTCTTTCACACTATAGCAGGGGTCTTCAACGCTTTGTAAGCCAAGGACCCCTTAACTGAAAGAAAGATGGAGTAGGGACCCCTTACTACATGTATTGTATAAAAATGAGTTGCATAATAAACTGGGCCTACAATAACGTGTTGGCGGCCTAAAGCCTTTACACATACCTTTTTTAATGCACAGAATACTGAGCTGTTAAATAATTGGTTGCATGTTTTTATAAATTAGGTCTTAATGTCAAACTTAAATGTGGCAGAATGAATCCTTATGAACTGTATCTATGGATGGCTACCTTAGTGACTATACCTGTAGGCCAGTAAGCCTACCATCAATGTTTTCTTTCTCACAAATAGGCTGATTTATATATGTGCTAATAATATGTTGGATTCATATTAAAGCTATAGTGCGTAGTTTCTGTCTCTGTCCCGTTTGTCTGAGTGTCTGTGTAGTGTTTCCTGTTTTATTTTGTACTGTGTTTCTCTCTGACTATTGTGTTGTTGTGTGCTGTTTCTGTTCTGGGCTGTTTTGGATTGTGGTTGTGGTTTATCCAATATCCAGGTTTTTTTGTTCTAGAAAAGTATGCAAATTAGCGCATATGTTGTGCAGGTTACATTTTTCCTACTGATGTGTATGATACACACTGATTTGGCCTTAGTTTAATAATGCTGATAGTTTGATTCACAAACATCAGAGTCATATATTGAGGACATTTGTTCTTAAACTGATTTTGGCAACCCTTAACAATAAGGGTACATTAATAAGCATTACTTCATTCATTAATAATCATTAATTAACTGTTAATTACAGTTAAATAAGGTGTCTAATAAACATTTATAAGCAATGTTCATGTTTGTTCATGTTAACTAATGTATTAATTGATGCATTATTTACCGTTAGTTAATGTCTTAACTAACTGTTACAGTCAATTAAGGTGTATATTATATAATTAATTAATGCAGTAATAAGCCTTGTATAACTGTTAATAGCATTAACTAAGGTATCTGTTTTAAGTTAATGTACTAATAAGCCTAAGCTGGAAATAACAGCTACATTTTTCCACTATATTTGGCCATCCTGCAACGTGCAAGGCTAACAAAGTTCATTAATAACTTTATTTCCAATTTAGGCTTATTAGTACATTAACTAATGTTAAAATAGACACCTTAGGTAACTGTTATTAACATTTATTTAAGACTCATTACTGCATTAACTAATGGTAAAATAGACACTTTAATTAACTGTTATTAACAGTCAGTTAAGTTATTAACAAATGGTAAAGTAGATGCCTTAGTTAACTGTTACTAACAGTTTGTCCAGGCTATTTATTATATTAACTAATTGTAAAATAGACACCTTGGTTAACTGTTATTAACAGTTAGTCAAGGCTTAATATTGCATTAACTAATGGTAAAATAGATGCCTTATTAAACTATAACTAACAGTCGATGAAGGCTTATTACTACATTAACTCATGGTAAAATAGACACCTTTTTTTACTGTAATTAACAGTTAGTTAAGGCATTAACTAATAATAAATAATGCATCAATTAATACATCAGTTAACATGAACAAACATGAGCGTTGTTTAAGAAATGTTTGTTGGACAATTTATTTAACTGTAATTAATGGTTAATGAATGCATATTAATGAATTGAGTAATGGTAATGAATGTACTCTTATTGTAAAGTGTTACCCAGATTTCTTAGTCATACTGAGTCTATCACCTGGTAGACCAGGGGCACCTGGTGCTCCTTTGGGTCCTCTCGTTGTGGGTCCTCTTTCCCCTTTGTCGCCCTGGTCACCTGCAGAGAGGAAACATAATAATCACCAAGAGGATACACATAATTGAAGTTGCCATATTTAGCTGGAGTTCAAGCTCAGACTTCACACCTCATCTGTTCCTTGATGAACATTAAGAGGAACCTGATAGATCCCTGAGGGGGAAGTGGGTCAGAACAGGATATAAAAAAGAACATAAAAAATAAAATTAAAAACATGATGATCTTTAGCTCCTGCCAGGAGGAAATTGGACAGATAGTCTAGCTAGCTGTCTGGATTTACCCTGCAGAGATCTGAGGACCAGGTAACCATAGTCCTCAGATTGGACAGATAGTCTAGCTAGCTGTCTGGATTTACCCTGCAGAGATCTGAGGACCAGGTGACCATAGTCCTCATAAATCGACTGGGGTTTAGATCGCCAACACAAAGAAAGCAGAGGGTAATTGTTTAAGACTTTTGCAAGGCACTGTATCCGTGTCACATTATCATTTGGGGCTGAGGGGCCCCCCTGAAGGTCTGATCCTAGAATCGCTCTTGTAGTCACGTAACCATACGGTTGTAGAACTGCTGATCTAACCCCCAATTTCCACCGGTTGCGGTACGGCTGCAGATCCACTCCGTAACGGGGGCGGAGTCAATAGGTTTCCATTAAAGTCAATGTGTGTATTTCCACAGACTGCGGAACGGCTGCAGAACGGCTGCGTTCTGACTCCGGCACAGCTCCGGTGATCCCGCCGAAGCAGATACGCAGAGATTCTATTTTTTCCGGACGCCGGAGAGCTCTGCAGCATTTCAGCACACGACAGATAGTCTGGGACAGGAAGTCGAGCAAAGAAACAAAATAAAACATCAGGTTCATTTTCAAAATAAAATAGACCGTGCTCACGACGGATCATAATTCCCTGCACAACACCTTGAAAACACAGCACAGAGTTGTTTCCCCTCTACTCCTCTGGATGGAAACAAACTGTTGATGGTTTCTACATAAATTTGCGAGATCTCGTGGGTCGTCCTTTACCCACACAAGCACAACTGGGCTGACCAGCTTTTGTAATTGGCCTGATTTCTCCGCTTATTTCTTGTCAGTGGCTAGAGCTGACAGAGGAGGTAACAGTTCATTTTCGCATTCACCACATAACACAAACACATATGGATCTAACATTTTTTTTTTTTTAAATGCAAGTAAAAACAGTTTTGTGTGGCAGGAGGAAGGTCTGGCTAGTCCACATGGCATTTGGGGATGGGAGGAAAACAGGCTGTTGTTTATCGGCATTCCTTTAAACCAATCACAATCGTCTTGGGTGGTGCTAAGCACCGGGGAAAATATGCGGCCCCTTTGCAAAATAGCCTCTGAAGGAACTGGTTTTGGTGGAACGTGTCATTTAAAAGTTGTTTTAGTCGTGCAACAGAAAAGTCAGATTGGACAGAAAGACTAACTATCAGTCTGGATTTACCCTGCAGAGACCTGAGATAAGGTTAACCATAGTCCTCATAAATCCACCAGAGTTTAAAATGCCAACACAAAGGAAACCCAAGGCATTTTTCATTTTTCAAATCCTGGAAGTGGAAGGTCAAGGATATAGACTAATAAAACGCCGACAGCCCACCGTGACTGAACGAATGTAACTAATAAAACTCTCAAGCACAGCACACACTCTGAAGTTTATGAAGACAGTAGTCTCGCATTGCCAGATCATCCTCCAAAGCGCTGCGGAAGAGGGTCTGGCTAGTCCACACAGAATTCTGGGATGGGAGAAAACCGTACTCTGGTTTATTGGCATTTCTTTAAACCAATCACAATCATCTTGTGCGGCGCTAAACGCCGGACGGAGCCCCGGTGCCGCTGCAAAACAGCCTCGGAAAGGAACTTGTTTTGGTTGAACATGGGTACGTTCAAAGGTTGTTTTAGTCGTGCAACAGGAAACTCAGATTGGACAGATAGTCTAGCTAGCTGTCTGGATTTACCCTGCAGAGATCTGAGGACCAGGTGACCATAGTCCTCATAAATCGACTGGAGTTTAGATCGCCAACACAAAGAAAGCAGAGGGTAATTGTTTAAGACTTTTGCAAGGCACTGTATCCGTGTCACATTATCATTTGGGGCTGAGGGGCCCCCCTGAAGGTCTGATCCTAGAATCGCTCTTGTAGTCACGTAACCATACGGTCGTAGAACTGCTGATCTAACCCCCAATTTCCACCGGTACGGCTGCAGATCCACTCCGGAACGGGGGCGGAGTCAATAGGTTTCCAATAAAGTCAATGTGTGTATTTCCACAGACTACGGAACGGCTGCAGAACGGCTGCGTTCTGACTCCGGCACAGCTCCGGTGATCCCGCCGAAGCAGATACGCGGAGATTCAATTTTTTCGAAACGCCTGAGAGCTCTGCAGCATTTCAGCACACGGCAGATAGTGCGGGACAGGAAGTCGAGCAAAGAAACAAAATAAAACATCCGGTTAATTTTCAAAATAAAATAGACCGTGCTCACGACGGATCATAATTCCCTGCACAACACCTTGAAAACACAGCACAGAGTTGTTTGCCCTCTACTCCTCTGGATGGAAACAAACTGTTGATGGTTTCTACATAAATTTGCGAGATCTCATGGGTCTTCGTGACTTTAGCTGTCAGTCATGGCCTCAGCCGTTGTGCAACAAATCCGGACCTGATGGGTATTGACGGATGGCAGAGCACGGAGCCGACACGCAGTTGGTGGAAATCTAGGGTAAGTCTCACCTTTGGGTCCTTTGCGACCCATAAGCCCAGCTGGACCCTTCAGACCGGGAAGGCCTCGTGATCCGGTGTGTCCGGGGAAACCGTTTTCTCCGGAGGGGCCTGGAGGACCAGGTGGGCCGGGGGGACCCTGTAGCCCAGAGATGCCTGAATCAGGCCTGCTCAGGCTAGCTGCTAGCTGGGCCAGTTGCTCTGTGACAGACACAAGAGGATATGTTTGACATTGTTATTTAGAAGCTGACTCTCCAGTCCAGAGCAACTTTAAAGATTCAGTCCGTGCTGTTTACATGTTTTAAAGGAGCTACTGCTTTACTTAGCCTACTATAAGTGATAAAGCAGGTGACCCTTTAAACAGTATGAGCATCAGTCAAAAAAGATTTAAAAATGGAAAATAAAGGATATAAAGGACACACTGAATGAGTTTGGTAAGAAGGTGACAAACACTTACCTTGCATTACCCTCATGCAGACTTGTTTAATGTGTGTATCTGTTGGTGATTTCCCCTGAAAAAACAAAGATTGTTGATAGCAATCAGCCATTTGTCCATGCAGCAATTTAATGAGCAAACATCACATGCAAGTGTGGCCCAAATAAATTGAATTCCATAAGACGAATGCTTATGGAAAAACCAACCCGTGAAGCACTCTAATGTTGTCGTATAACAGCAGGAAGGACACAAGTGTCCTTCAGTCGAGGGATCAAAACTGGACAATCAGCAGCAAAAAAAAGGTCGCCCAATAGTTCGTAGCTGAAACATCTCACCGCTGGTCCCTGCGTCCCTGGCAGGCCTGGTGCGCCCATATCGCCCTGCATGCCACGTGGTCCCGGTTGGCCCGCCTTGCCCTCTTTCCCCTGCTGTCCTCGGCCGCCCTCCGGTCCTTTATTTCCTGTCTCTCCTGGTGGGCCTGTCTGTAATCAGCAGCAGCATGTAGATACTAATATAAAGGATACATTATTGTTTTTTATGATTTTCTTTTTTTTTTTTTACATACAAAACATACAACTCTCAACATGCACAACCCCTCCACCCCACCCCCCCTTGCCATCACCACCCACCCAGACAAAAATCAAGAAAAGATGACACAGTAACTACAAGAGTAACTACAAGATTCAAGAGCATTCAACAAAATAGCAACACAATAGACAAAAACATGCGCCCATAATACACGTATCTCCCCAGCACAAAGCTTCTTAGTTTATATGACATATTTTCAAACGCCACCACCCTGGCCATCTCACAAGCCCACTCCTGGACTGATGGCAGCCCTTCATTCTTCCATCCTCTTAAAAGAATCAAAGAATCTGGCTGGCTATCATTAAACCAGAACATTGTGTTTGGCGGCCAGACTCCAACGTGATAATAAAGTAGCTTCCCCCGGGCCAGAGCCTGCGGGTGGATGTGGTGGCAGTGATACAGGTGCATGGCAGCAGCAGTGGCAGAGATGGGCAATTTGTGCAGCTTAAATAGACCGACAAATTGAGGGGGTGTGTTTGGTAAATGATACAGGGAGGAATCTTGCTGCGATCACGGATGTTTGTATGGATGTTTAACTGGTCAATGTTGGCTGCCTGAACTGGGTGTTTAAGCACATTGTCCCATTTTGGACCCACCTTCTTATGTGCTTATATATTCCGCTTAGGATTGATCCATCTCCTAGAACAAATCACCTTGATCTTATGAAACTTGGGTCCCTCTGATCTTATCATATCTGATCTTTCAAAATCTGATCTCATCACATATCATAGGGATCGTAAGGAATATTCTTATTTAGGATTATCTGATCATATCATATTAACTCAAGAATCCTTTTCATATCTGATCTTCCTTAAACATCAATCTAATGGGAATCATATCTGTCGATCATATGGTGATTTGTGTCATATCTGATCTTATGGTTCTCCTTGTTCATCCTGATCAGTAATTGTATCATATCTGCAGAGTGATCTATGTTCCTCATTTTTCCATGATCTTTTGAATATGTATGTATCTGATTTATATCTGATCTTAGTGGTGTTATATCTGATCTTATCATATCTGATCTTATCATATCTGATCTTATCATATCTGATCTTATCATATCTGATCTTATCGTATCTGATCTTATCATATCTGATCTTATCTATCTGATCTTATCATATCTGATCTTCATATCTGATATCTGATATCTGATCTTATCATATCTGATCTTATCATATCTGATCTTATCATATCTGATCTTATCATATCTGATCTTATCATATCTGATCGATCATATCTGATCTTATCATATCTGATCTTATCATATCTGATCTTATCATATCTGATCTTATCATATCTGATCTTATCTGTCTTATCTTATCGATCTTATATCATATCTGATCTTATCATATCTGATCTTATCATATCTGATCTTATCATATCTGATCTTATCATATCTGATCTTATCATATCTGATCTTATCTTATATCTGATCTTATCATATCTGATCTTATCGTATCTGATCTTATCATATCTGATCTTATCGTATCTGATCTTATCATATCTGATCTTATATCTGATCTTATCATATCTGATCTTATCATATCTGATCTTATCATATCTGATCTTATCATATCTGATCTTATCTATCTGATCTTATCATATCTGATCTTATCATATCTGATCTTATCATATCTGATCTTATCATATCTGATCTTATCATATCTGATCTTATCATATCTGATCTTATCATATCTGATCTTATCATATCTGATCTTATCATATCTGATCTTATCATATCTGATCGTATCATATCTGATCGTATCGTATGTATTGTATTATATTGTATTGTATTGTATCTTATCGTATCTTTCCTTATTGTATCTGATCATATTGTATTGTATTGTATTGTATTGTATTGTATCTTATCTTATCTTATCTGATCGAATTGCATTGTATCGTATCTTATTGTATCGTATCTGATCGAATCGTATTGTATCTTATCTTTTCTTATCGATCATATGATATGATATATCATATCATATGATATCATATGATATGATATATCATATCATATGATATCATATGATATCATATCATATCATATCATATCATATCATATCATATCATGTCATATACTGTTATCATATGATCGATAAGAAAAGATAAGATACAATACAATATGACATGATATCATATGATATCATGTCATATTGTATTGTATCTTATACATATTGTATTGTATCTGATCATATCTTAACATATCGTATACGTATCGTATTGTGTCGTATTGTATTTTATCTTATCTTATCGTATCTAATCGTATCTGATTGTATTGTATTGTATCGTATTGTATCGTATCTTATCTTATTGATCATATGATATCATATAATATCATGTCATATTGTATTGCATCTTATCTGATCGTATCTTATCGTATCGTATTGTGTCGTATTGTATTTTATCTTATCTAATCGTATCTAATCGTATCTGATCGTATCGTATCATATCTTAGTACCAGCCTCTTTTTCATATCTTAATAATTTTATATTGTATTGATATTATTGTTGTTATAAAATACATGATTGCTCACAACAACACATTTGAGACTTCATTTCTTCAGACTTTTTCAGACTTTCCAGAATAGGTTTTACACTAATAAGCTGATTTCATTCAGTCAACAGCAGGCGTTTCAGTCGTCAATCACTCACCAAGTCTCCGGCATCTCCTGGAGTTCCTTCAGCACCTGCACCTCCCTGAAATAAAAAATGCATGACAGATTTTTGGCACTTAATGTTCAATGCACTGTAATCAGAGTTTTAATAGTTAGATGTAATATTACAATTCATGTTACATACCTGGTCTCCCTTTGGACCAGTGAGACCGACTGCACCCTGAGTAAAAAGTTGAGAATAACAATGTAAAAAAAAAAAAAAATTAATAATAATAAATCAGTAGTTTCTTACTTTTTGGCAAATTTCACATGTTCTAAATATTCAGATTTGAGAGTGCTCACTTGGATTTGATCATTTTTGGGCTCCTCACACTTGTGTCACACTGATGTTTTGTGTCAATATTTGGACTTAAAAATTTAAAAAGTATCGATCTTTTATTATATATGAGTTGGTCAGTTTGTCTGCTCGACAATCCCATTTTGCAGCAATTAAAATTGAAGTGATATGAACAAACAGAGAAATGTTTCTTTTTAGATGAAACAGACAAAGTTTCCTTTTGGGGACGTCATTTGAAATTGGGAAAAATTAGAAGTTGGAAATAAGGTTATAAATTGCGATATATCTCAGAATATTGCAATATGTTTAAAATCGTAATAATATCGTATCGTGGCGTAAGTATCGTGATGATATTGTATCGGGAGGCGTCTGGTGATTCCCACGCCTACTGGTAAGAGCTAACGAGGTTTAACCATGTATCCAAGCTAATTTAAATGGCTCACATTACTGTATTGTGTCAACAGTTAACTTCATTTAATACTTTATGCGGCATTTTCTTTTGCGGGGTCCAAAGTTCCTTCCCGAGACTATTTTGCAGAGCCACCATCCGTCCATCCGGAGCTTAACACCGCCCAAGACGATTGGTTTAAAGAAAGGCAAACAACCCAGAGCATTTTTTCTCCTACCCCCAAATATCTGTGGTGTGGCCATCCTTTACTTCACAGCACTGTGGAGATAGGTCTGGCACAATGCGAGACTAAGCACTTATTCGCTACGGATGTTTTTTTCATTTTGTGTCTCTCACCCTGTCGCCCTTCTCCCCACGATAACCAGCAGGGCCAGGAAGTCCAGGAAATCCCGGGTCTCCTTTGACTCCCTGTTAAAACACACACACACACACAAAATAAATGGTTAAATGCACAGAATGTACACTCAGAATCATAACACAAGACCGACTATGTGAGGCTTAAAAAAAAACTCCCCCATCTTAACCTGACAGCATCCACTGAAAAAAAATTAAACATTTCCAGCTTCACCTCATCTGAACGGTGAGGCTGGAAGGACCCCCCCTCCGCCCCCCCAATCATCCAACCATCCACCCTCCCTCACATGTTTCTGGGTGCGTGTGGTGGTACTGACTGTAGTGTACAGTGGGCGATGGGTTTCAGGCATTCCTGGGGAACAGAGAGCTCTTTCAAGGCTTCTCGGCTTCTTTTCCTGCCCTGAATCCCCCCCTGAGCTGCAGAAAATCCCTGTGGACCTTTGGATTTCTATAACAAGTGGCCATTCATACCTGCTCACCGCAGAATTAGAGACTTAACTGCAGGGACAGAAGTTCATAAAGAGCTGCCACTCTAATAAAAGCCTAGCACAAGGCTTCAGTTCCCAGATACAAGGTTTATGTTGGTGAATGATCCTCGTGTTGAATAATAAGTTCAGGATAGGAGATAGTATTTATGAACATTGATTGCTCACTTTGTATTTCAGAGCCCTGATCTCTTAGTTTGATAGAGACGATTTACGTTAGCAGCACAGAACTAAGAAGAAAGGTTCAGCTGGCACTCATTTATAAAACCTGTTGCAAAAAGTTGCATGAAGCAGAGTGAATATTGCAACATTTCTCTCAAAAGTCGGGATTTATGAAGAATTTCCATGCGTAAAAATGTTCCCAGTTTTTCGCAACCTTTTGACCATGCGTGTGATGGTGTGTAACGCTCCAAAGGCTTTGTATACTGCGTTTTAGTGACCTCCGATGGTAACACGAAATATCCACATGGATAAAGTACTCTGGGTGCAGAGCGCACAGCCTGCATCCAAAACACCTGCGCCTCTTCATTACCCTGATAAAGCCAATATGACTCCAATACACTACAGTTTTTTTGGACTTAATTAACCTATCGGGACAATACATAAATAGCCAGTTCCCGATGGCCTGTGCATTGCAACCAATCAACAGCATGGTGGATTTGGCATTGTTCGAAGATTTAGCAAGAGCACCTTGATCTCACAATCACTGAACTGTGTTTTTTCCCCATTTTTCCGTTTCATGATTGGACTGGAATAGGCTGGAATGTTTATTGAATGATTGATATGGACCTTATTAGGACAAAGATGGGACGGCCTTGGGAGCATGAGGCTTGTGCACGACCGCGTAAGGTAATGCACGTCCGTATTTATAACAACAAGAGTCTGTACAGGTGTGCGGTGCATGGTGTTATGAATCAGAATGTTGTTTTTGCGAACGAAAATTCAGATTTTTTGGAGCACTAAAGCTTTCAGAATAGAAATGAGGCCCCTGGAGTTCAGTGTTTCTCAAATCATCCATGTTCTCTTTTTTGAATATTACTATAATCCTGTTGTTTTCTTCTCAGGTATTTAACACAAAAAGAGGGAATTCTTTTAACTTTGGTAAAAACTCAAAACCCATTATGGACAGATTTGGCCAGGATAGGGAGGGTTACTTTAAAAAATGTATTCTGATAAAATTACTAATTACCTGTTAAAAAAAAAAATCAGTAACCTAATCCTAGTATCACAATATTAAAGTAGCTTTGATTACTTGATTATAGTTACTTTTGGTTTCCCTTTTCTGGTTAAAATAAAAAATAACATTTTCACTCAACGTTGAGGTCATAATAATGAATTGTTAGCTATGTTTTTACTCGAGACCAGGGTGTTGTGTGAGAATCATGAAGTGTTGTAATGTGCATGATAGTGTAGTTCTTTCTAACTTTAACTGACTTTAAAGCTGCCTTTTCGCAACACTATTCCATATATTTCATTAAGTAATAATCATAACTTCTTCTTCACAGTCGTGATCCAGGTTGTATTGCCATGTGACAATTATCATTTACTACATTCATGTTTGTGAAACCAACAGGGAAAGAAAGTTGATGTTTTTTTTCTAACACAATCATGTGTTAAGATCAACCCTTTCTCCCTCCGAACTTGTAAATTACGAACGCTTGGACAGTGGCTGTCAGTGCCTGATGTGGTGAAAAAGCACTCTGCGTGTTTGTGGAACGCACCAGCATGACCAAGCTTAGATAAGATGCTAAAGGGTCCCGACCAAGCGCGTTTATATAAGATGCTAAAGGAGACTTTTAGCGTCAATAACAAACAACAAAGGAACCTGACCAAGCGTCCGCTGTTTACGAGATGGTAAGGTGTAACAGAACGAATTCTTTATATCTAGCAAAGGATCATACTTACTGAATGTAAAATTGTGATTAGCTAATTGTGATTAGATTGTGATTGTATTAGTTTCCAGTCCATACAGCCCTTGTTTTTAAGGGTATCACAGTAAATAATCACATTTGTCTTGGCTTCATGAACATCATGAAGTATCACTAGTCGTTTGTTAATGCCTTTTTATTTTAAGATATAATAAAGAAAAGTAATGCACACCATGGCTGTCATGAGGTGCTGATCACTGGAAGTAGACTTGAAAGTAAGAGAAAATGTTGACCACACACCTTTTCAAAATCAACAATTTTAATTGATTTGTTGATTTACTTACTTACTTTTTCTTCCAACATAACACAAACAATAATTTAACAGAGATGTGTGACTTAATGTTTGGGGTATACCACAGGGTTCTGTACTGGGGCCACTCTCTTTCTGAGAAGTTTTTGAGACTTTTCTTTGCACCAAAACCTATTGTTCTTTATTTATTCTGGAAATTGAATGATGTACTTAAAACACTGATATGTAGCATACAATATTCACCTGGGACTGATGATTTAATAGACTACATATGGCACTATTCATTTACTGAGCATTAACATGTAACTTTTATCTGTTACATACAGCATGTACCCTGATTTTTTTCCAGTAAATGTAACAAAACACAACCATAATTAATTTCTCTGTTAAAAGCCAAACATGTAATTATATATATTTATAAATATATATGAATATATATATATATATATATATTGCATTTATTTACTTTGTTACTGTCTATAATATAATTACTTACTTATTTATATTTAATATTGTGCTATCTAAGTTTCTCTTTTACAGAAAATGTTATTTTGAATCAAAGTGTTCTGTTAATTTAAAATTAACAAAGCTAACTAACATAGTTTTTCATATAGTTAGTGTTTTTATCTAGACTGCGACTTGATTAAAAAAGAAGCAGCTTTATATATTCCCACCTGGTTTTAAAATACATCTGAAACGAAAGCTTCCTTTCACGCAGAGCACCTCCATTTCTAATTATCTTCTCCTTTAAGTTGCCTCTTTAGCTTTGTTTTGCTCACCATCTGCCGTAATTACTGTGTGTATTACTGTGTGTATTACTGTGTGTATTACTATGTGTTACTGCCACATGCGGACTGAAGACACACAGGTAGTCGGGAATTGATCTTTCCTCACTCAAACTAAACTTTGACCTGTGACATACAAACACATCCCAAACTTCCTATTCTGGTCTGACCTCGTCCTATTTCTGTACACATCACAACAAACTGTTGGGATAATCCCAGTGAACACTGTTTGACTGGGAATCACACTCTATGATCTATGTTTCCAGCTGGTGCTGAAGGTTCATCTTTCTCCCACTGTAAAACAAATGTAGTCTAAAAAAAACTTGGTGAGATCTATCTTTAAGGTGTTAGATGACATTTTATCCCTGATATTAGACAGCCTCTCTCTCTCTCAGGTCTTACCCTGGGTCCTGGTGATCCCGGAGGCCCGTCAGGCCCTCTCTCTCCTCTTGAACCCTAAAAGAGAGAAAAAAGAAAAGGTAAAATCTAGATAGAAAGCACAAATAGATGCCTAAATCCATAATAGCACGATGTTCAGCTTTACTACACTGCCCAGACAAATGGCTGATGAACTTTGTGAAGATATGAATGTTTATGTTTTCTTTTTACTAATAAAGACCACAGCAAAAACAATATAAGTTTAGAATAGTTTATACATATAGAGGGTGGAGAGCCAAGATGATGTAAGAGAGTTGGATTAAGGGTCTGAATAAAAGGATGAGGTTTGAGGGACAATAGTGAGAGTTGACAGAATGAAGGGATGAAGGACACTATGTTTCTTTTGTTGTGTAAAATTGTAAAATGCCACAAAATATAATCACAAAGTATTTTGTGATTTTGAGCTGCTAATGCAGTTTATTACTCCGTTCATATTTCATGTGTTAGATGATGCAGAAATGTAAAAAAAACTGCAGTATGCATGACGTAAAACACTGAACTGTGCAGCAGACTGTACATGTTCTGGTTGATGTTCGGGAGGGGTAAAGTTGATCCTCCTGCTTATGTTGGTTTTATTTTCACATTCTGGAAATGGATGATAAATGATGTGATTGAATCTGACTCAGCCTTCACTTTGGCCCTTCAGAAAACTTTTTGCATTGTTTTATAAACCTCCTTCAATTAGACTTTGACCAGGTTTACACTGGCTACAATATGCAACAGTTTAAAGGAGAATTCTCATCAATTTCAACATGTAGCTCTGTTTTTTTTAAATGTGTAGTGCTGTCAGTAGTGAGACCAATGAAAACAATCAGTGCTGCCTACACCGTGTTATCCACCTGCTAGAGTTAGCACCCAACAGGCTCAAACATGGCAAGTTTTAAACAGGTTTTTAGCCTCTAAGCATGCTCAAAATGTCATTACCAGTGCCTAGCCATGTGCAGTGATTCATTCCAAGTGAACACATTGAATTTGACTGCAGTAGATGTGACAGAAAGGTAAAAAAGTTGGGTTACTCCATACCTCTGTTTATTTCCTGTTTTCCACACTAGTCGATTGTCACAACTTTTTACCTTTCTGTCACATCTACAGCGGTCAGAGTCACTGTGTCCACATGGAAGGAAACACTGCGCATGGCTAGGCACTGGTAATGGCATTTTTTAGAGGCTAAAAACATGTTTAAAACTTGCCCTGTTTAAGCCTGTTTAAGCCCATTGGGTGCTAACTCTAGCAGGAGGATAACTCGGTGTAGGCAGCACGGACTGGTTTTATTTGTCTCGCAACAGACAGCAGTACAAATTTAACAAGCAGAGCTACATGTTGAAATCGACCGGAATTCTCCTTTAACATTCAATAATGACAACTAACTGCAACGAGTATCAGGCTGTCTGTGTATTTGTTTAACAATCTTCCTGTGATTTAATTTTTTGGGAAGGCTTGTGCCATGTCCTGTGAGTGTGCCATGTTTGGGATACTGGACACAGAGCAGGAAGTCAGGGTCAGAATCACCCTGGACTTTCAGATCTGCCTTGGAAGCTTTTGGGATGAGCGACAAGTGCTGGGGCAGGAAGTGAAAAAAGGACGGTGGTGGGACTGATATAATATTTCTTGTTTCAGAAAACTGTCTCTCGCAGATTTAAGGGAAGTGTAGGTGCAGCTGACTCACTGGTCCTCCTCTGGGTCCAACCGGTCCCACCTCTCCCTGCTCGCCACGCTCGCCCTGAAACAAATAACACAAATAATTGTCAGTGGCATCCGCTTCTGTCCTGTACTTCAAGAAAAAGCGTTGTTTATTATTTTATGAGTTGAGGACATTTCCCAGTTCTTACAATACCTCAAACAGGTTAACTGGTTGGTGTTTCTCAGGTAGTTTAATGTGTTTTTACAAACTAACTCCGAGGCTCTGCAACTTTATTGTAGCACAAAAGATGTGTTTCAACTTGCTTCAAACTTACTTGTTTCCCTGGAGACCCCATCACTCCTACAACACCTGGATCACCTGGGTTACCCTAGTGACAAAAAGAAAAAAACAGTGCTGTGTATTTTATTTTGAAATCTATATCAGTAATAGTAGTAATAGTAGTAGTGGTAATAGAAATATCTGTTATGTATAGTGTTACTGAATAAAATTGTAATCATACCACTGGACCACTGAATCCTTTATGGCCATAAGCTCCTGGTAAACCCTACATGAAGAAAATTATATCAAACATCAACCAATCTCACGCTGTTAATAATGAATCAGAGAAGCTTTGGAGGTCACACTTACAGGAAGTCCTTGTGGGCCAGCATCACCTGGAGCCCCATTTTTCCCTGCAAGACCCTAAAAAAACACAGAAACAAACTGTCAGGGGGGAGTCGGAGCAAGTTCTTTTTAAAGACTTGTCTTTAGATTTGGACTGAGGACTTTCTATCCAAAAGCATACTTCACAATCAAAACTGGTTTTGCAGCTAAAAATGATTTTCACACACTGTAATGTAAAATAAAAATAGATAGTATAGTTACCCTTGATCCTGGCAGCCCGGGTATTCCCTCACGGCCATCTGGACCAGCGAGGCCCTGTTGACCAGATGCATGACAGGGATTACGTAGATAATTACACAAATATGTCTCTCTTTAAATGAAGGAACCACTTCGAACAAACAGAGGTAGAAGAGTATACGATTGTCAATTAAAATAAGATGTATTGGCTGAATCAACGACATTCATATGGGTGCATTATGAAAGACAGAAAGAGGAATAACGCAGCAGGACAGTAGTTAGGTTGGAAGAGGGATGTATTTATTGATTGATTGATAAGATGAAGTGGTGCTCACAGGCTCTCCTTTTGGCCCTGGCACTCCTCGGATTCCAGATGGACCCGGATCGCCCTTTAAATAGAACAGAAGCAAGTTGAATTGATAACACATATTAAAGAAAACATAAGACGGAGAAACAAAAGGACCAGTGACATTAAAAACGAGTATTTTCACTAAGTCTGTTGATTTAATTCCAGGATTTTAAAGGTCCCATGACAATGTACTCTTTGGATGCTTTATATAGACCTTAGTGGTCCCTAATACTGGTCCCCTATCTGTATCTGAAGGCTCTCTTTTTCCATATAGACCTTAGTAGTCCCTAATACTGTATCTGAAGTCTCTTTTATATGACCTTTTTAGTGGTCCCTAATACTGTATCTGAAGTCTCTTTTATATAGACCTTAGTGGTCCCCTAATACTGTATCCCTAATACTGTAAGTCTCTTTTATATAGACCTTAGTGGTCCCTAATACTGTATCTGAAGTCTCTTTTATATAGACCTTAGTGGTCCCCTAATACTGTATCTGAAGTCTCTTTTATTTAGACCTTAGTGGTCCCCTAATACTGTATCTGAAGTCTTTCATACAGACCTTAGTGGTCTTTTTTTTATATAGACCTTAGTGGTCCCCTAATACTGTATCTGAAGTCTCTTTTATATAGACCTTAGTGGTCCCCTAATACTGTATCTGAAGTCTCTTTTATACAGACCTTAGTGGTCCCTTTTTAATACTGTATCCCTAATACTGAATCTGTCTCTTTTATATAGACCTTAGTGGTCCCTAATACTGTATCTGAAGTCTCTTTTATATAGACCTTAGTGGTCCCCTAATACTGTATCTGAAGTCTCTTTTATATAGACCTTAGTGGTCCCCTAATACTGTATCTGAAGTCTCTTTTATATAGACCTTAGTGGTCCCCTAATACTGTATCTGAAGTCTTTTATATTCCCAAAATTCAGTCTCTTTTATATAGACCTTAGTGGTCCCTAATATTGTATCTGAAGTCTCTTTCCCAGAGCCAGTCCCACCAATGATCTGAGCTTTCCTTAGGACGTGCCATTTCATTTTGAGTCTGTAGCTTTTGAGGAGGAGAGAGGGCCCCTTATGACCTCATAAGGGGCAAGATTCCAGATCGGATCATTTGAGCTTTCATTTTCTCAAAGGCAGAGCAGGATCCCCAGGGCTTAGTTTACACTATCGTCATTTCTAGCCTCCAACATAGGCAGGCTGGGGAAATGTATTAATGTTAAAAAAAAACTCATAAAGTGAAATGTTCATGCCTGTAAGACAGCAAACCTGGTACACAAACCATAATTTTACAGATGCTAAATTGTGTCACTGTTGTTATTTTTGGTCTGGTTTATGTATCTGAAAGATCTTACCTGCACTCCCGCTGGCCCGCGCTCCCCTATGGCACCTCTTTGACCCAAATCACCCTAAAAAAAAGTTGTATTATCAGTATTTATAGTAGCAGTAGTAGTATAACTAGAAGGGGGTCAACAGAGGTGGGACAAAGATGCAGACTTACTGGATGTCCCTGGATTCCCTGAGGACCTCCATCACCAGGTTTCCCACGAGGTCCCTGTTTATGGAGACGGGAAATCAATGTACTGTAGTCAGTCAAATTTGAATCAATTAAAAAAATGTCAACGTGTTTAAATTATAAAAGGTACTTAGGACAGCACTTTTAATACACTCAAAAATAGAAGTACCCTTGTAAAAGGGTACTTGTTGCAAGAGAGGTACCCTTTTGAAAGACAAGAGTGTACCCTTCTCTTATATTTTGTTCCCTCAGATTAGTCCAAAGGTACATTTCTGGCCTTTAAAAAAATACTGTTCTCTGAATATGTAAAAAATGTGTACCTGTTACCTGTTATTTTGTGGAGTGTATATATATACACTACCGTTCAAAAGTTTGGGGTCACTTCTACATGTCCATACCACTCCATTATAGACAGAATACCTGCTTTTTTGGGTGGGGGCTGATCTTTAATGCAATATCTACATTGCCCATTATCAGCAACCATTCATCCAATGTTCCAAAGGCTCATTCTGTGTACTAATCTATCATTTAAAAATAAAAAACTAGAAAAACATTGGAGAACCATTTTACTATTATGTAAGCACATAATGTAATCTGATTACTGCCCTGGTTAAAACAACAATGCAACTGATCTCAGCTGGCATTCTGTCTACAATGGAGTGCAATGGGGATTTCTATGTGACCCCAAACGTTTGACCGGTAGTGTATCTATATATATATAGCTGTGTTTTTATATACTCTGTAAAATCTCTTGTGGGTTTAAACATAATAGTCATTTCTTTAATTTTTATTTTACAACCCGATGAGGCTCGTCTGCAGCGTGTTTGACTGTGTGACCTCTTACCCTGTCGCCTTTGGAGCCAATTATTCCTTGGAGGCCTCTTGGTCCACCTGGGCCCTAAAATTACTCAGCGGACAGAGGAGAAGAGACAGAAATATCCCATGTTATTATGTTTGACTCTCGCTTGAAGCATGTCGAGAGAACTTTTATTGTGACAGCGAGTTGAGAGAGAATGGTGAAATATTTTACTGGTAGTCCTTGAGATCCAACTTCCCCCAGGGGTCCTTGTTCGCCCTCCTCTCCCTGCAAGAAAACCCTAAGTTTTGTCATCCTGTTATATCTAGAAATAGTTTTAAATCTGTTTCTGTTTTAATTCATTATTCCAAAGCTGCAGAGAAAACACAGGCTTAGCTGACAAGAAACTGTCTCATACCTTTAAATTAAAAGATTTTATTCTAGATTCATTTTTTTAAATCTCCCCTGAGAAAGACAATGTCTTTGCACGTTATCTGTTGTGTGAGAGGAAAGGATGTTACCTTGTGTCCTTGTCTTCCAGGCTCACCAGATTCACCTTTAACTCCTTTGTGGCCCTACAGACAGACAGGCAAGGAACATTCACAGTTACATGTATCTATAAAATGCATTTAGCAAAACAGGCCAAGCAAATAAAAAACAAGAGAAAACGATAGCAGCATCAGTAACCTTTTACTCACTTTCATGCCGGGTAGACCAGGATGTCCATTGAGACCAGCAGGGCAGGCATTAGGACACTGAAAAACACAACAGCCTATTTCAGGTCATGGAAGAGCCCTGCCACCAGGGGGCTCCACTGTCCAGTGACCCTAGCTAGCAGTAAGAGCAAATTAACAATTGTTTTTGTTTTGCCTCTTTGAAATAAATCATTGATAATTTTGAAAAAATGTTCTAAAAGGTAGTGATGGTGAGATGAAGCCTTCCTTCAAAATGGTTCTAAAATAGTTCATTTCTCGAGGCTTCATACGCTCACAATACCACCGGTTGTTTAGAGAGAGTAAAACAGGCAGATACATTACCGAGAATATTCGGTTAAAGCAGATCGGTGATGCTGTTTTGCCCTCATTGTTCTCCGTGAAGTTTGTTGGAAGTTATGTACTGTAACGTTTTATATGGAGTGAGCACAATAGCCTTTTTAATGCTACATTGCTTGTATAAGGAAATAACTGGAGTAACAGGCAAACCAGTTTTTAAAATGACATCTTTTCTTTTTTAAATAAGTGCTGTGCGGTGGGTCCAATTCATGAAGATGTGCATGAAGAGTGGCTCATGTGGATTTGAAACTTGAAAGTGTTAAAGATGCAGTAGGTGAGACGTATAAAACATATTTGCTGAATCTGACCCTATGTTCGAGTAGAACTACATGAAGCAGGTCATAAAAAAAATTTAAAAAATCTGGCTCCTCTGGCACCACCTACACACTGTAGTGTGATTTTCCTCCTCCAATCAGGACCGTTGTGTCAATCACTGTTCGTGCACACACACATTCATTTAAATTCTTTGGCTGAATCCTGGATCTTCCCATTCCTACCTATAGCACTTTTAAATTGATCAATGGCATTTGGTGTGTTGGTGATAGAGTCCCCCTCGCAGACCCATTCGCCAGGCTAAAGCAGTCAGCCTAGTGTACATGAATCTACTTTGGGATCAAACTTACCAGGTCCTCGCCTTGATACACGCCTGGAGGACCCTAGAAGAAAAACAGAATTTGTGTTGAGCCTCAAAAAACTTTTCTTCTCCATGCCGACCTTTACATTAATGCATCTAACGGTTCTCATCGAGAGCTGCCCCTGCCACCATGAAAGTAAAATAATACTTATGTTACAAAAGCTGTGATATTTACCCGCGGCCCGGCAACACCGGGAAGACCCACTTGACCTCTCTTGCCTCTCGCTCCCTGTGAGAGATTAAAGAGTCTTTATGAATATGGACAATAATCTTAAATCGTGATGCAGCATCAACAGCTAGCATTATCAACAAGGCCACAAGGAATCGGTGGTCACAGAATTATGCTGAATTTTCTGCAGATTTTCAGCCAATTTTCCGCAGATTTTAAACAAATAATAAAAAAAAAAAAATGTTACACATCTCGACCCCAAGCAGGAAAACTGTGCTCAGGACATCTAGAAACAGATTTATTGCTAAAGTTTGTTTACTTGAATATATATAGAAATAAAGATGACAAACTTTACAGGATTAAAATGATAAGTGGGAGAATCTCATAAAATACAGAAATGTCTGCTTAGTTTATAAGATCATGCACAGTTTAGCTCCTCCTCCTCTGTCTGGCCTTATCAACTTTAACTCAAATGCAGACAGAGTTACCAGAGGTGCAGCAAGGAGGGACCGCATCCCACTCAAAACATCTGCATCCAGCCAGGCCGTCTTTTCATTTACAGCATCACATCAATGGAACTCGGTACCACCTTTAATTAGACAGTCCCCGTCCTATTACTCATTTAAGAGTAATGTTAAGAAATGGATGATTGAAAATCAACACTGTCAACACTGACGCTGATCCCATCCACCAACAATAACTGCATCATCTATTTTAGATTTTATTTGCTTATCTTTGATTGTTGTGACTTAACATTGTAATTTTTAACCTTTTGTCTATTGTATAAATATCTTCATTGTATTATAACTGTTTATTATTTTAGGATGCCTAATAACATCTGGCTAGGGGACTGCCGATGAAAACCAGCCTAGGCTAACTCGGGTACGCTTACACTTGCTTCGAATGTTGATCAGTGTACATTGTCCCCTTTTCAAATAAACAATTAAATGAAAATGAAAAGTGTACTCACAGGTGGTCCAACTTTGCCCAGTTCCCCCGGTAACCCATCTGTACCAGGAAGACCCTGTTAACAAAACGCCCAAAAACTGTTGCAATAAAGCCTGTGACCTGTAGCAAATGTAATATTTTGTACCTATACATATTATACATTTGTTCAGATTCAGACACTTTTTAATCTCAATAAGCCATTTATTTGCAGTTTCCAAGTCCATACAGCCAGATCCAACAAACACTCACCAAACAATAGTAAATAAAAACGCTAAAGATGCCGGAGGAAACATGTTGTAAGAGGTCCAGTTTGCCATCTATAAGAAAGACCACTATATGTTTTGTGACCTTTTCAAAAGTCTTCATAACCAGAGATGTACCCAGGATTTTATTAACCCCTGTGTTGTCCTCCCAGGTCAAAACTGAATTTTTTTGTTGCTTTTTGACATGTTTGAGATACTTTTTTATCACTTTTTGATGCTTTTTTTTTCAAATGTTCTTAATTTTTGTAACACTACCATCAGTATACTGTACACATCACTAACACCAATATATCACCACTATTTTACACTATTTTCTTTTTCGAATTCATGGTAAGGAACCCTCATTTATATAAAATTATATAATTATTTTTGTCTTTTGTCAAAGTTTTTTTGGGGAAATAAAACACCCAAAATTCAATTCAATAAAGTAATGAACTGATCCTTTGTTTAACTTGCAAGAAGTATTATATAGAACCAGCCGTGTAATATTTGGACAATTTGGATGAAAGTAGCCCAAATTTCTGATGTAGAAACTTTTAAAAACGGGGGAAATTTGACCCCAGGACAACAGGAGGGTTAAGCATGTAATACTTGTCCATATGCTGTGACACTTGTAATAAATACAGCCATATTCAGTGGTCGCAGAAGTACTTAGATGACAATACTGCCGTGTAGAAATCAAGTAAAAGTCCTGCATTCAAAATTAATATCACACACACAACCCTGAGGAAATGTACTATGTCTATAGAAGCTTTAACTTTACTCATGGATTTGAATTTACAGACATTTAAGCTCAAATTATAAACAACAAATACATTAATTATATAAATAGACTTCTTTTTATGGGATTAGTGTTGCATGCAGTTACCAGCAGAGTGTATACAGTGTGATATTGTGTTTATACTCACATCCAGCCCATCGGGTCCTTCACCCTGTGAGAGAGAAATCGTTCATTGAGAGCGTCAGACTGAGACTGATCAATCAACAGATCAGATCTAGATATACATGTAGTAATATCTAAACCATAGCTGTAATAACATAGTGTATAAGTAGTGTCAGTGGTTGCATAAAATGAACAAAATAGACTTATATACAGCAGTCAGCAGTATTACAACATTATATACAGATTTATGTAACAAAGACAGCTTTTTACATGTCAGTTTTTTAATGAGCAGTTTATTATCAATACAAATTATATATTATTGTGCATTTGATCCTTAACTATGTATCCTAACATCTAGGTAGCTAATGTTTACACAGCTTTGTGGATGAAGTTCTGTACAGAATCTGTGCTACTGATCAATTTAATCTGGGTATTGTTAAAATATAAATATAAAGCTAA
Organism: Etheostoma perlongum; assembly: GCA_026937815.1. NCBI lineage: Eukaryota > Metazoa > Chordata > Actinopteri > Perciformes > Percidae > Etheostoma > Etheostoma perlongum. The sequence continues at coordinate 31,404,428 of CM049372.1, forward strand.
TGTATAACTTACGGGCTCTCCAGCAGGCCCTCGTGCCCCGGGCTCTCCCTGAAGACAAACAAGAGCAGAAATGTTCAATCTGACATAAAAAATATTGGAGTACAACAGGAAAGAACAATATATACAAGTACTGTCTGTGTAGGCAAAACCCATTTACACTGTCTGAGTAAAGCAAATTTTAAAATATTATTTGTGAGCCATTTTTAGATTGGCCAAAAGATAAAGCCAGCAGCTCAGTCAACAGAGTGTCAGAGTTAGCGCTCACAATTTAACAGAAAGATTAATATAATAAAATGTTGCGATAATAAGCTTACTTTTGGTCCTTTTAGGCCCACTGGACCTAAATCTCCAGGAGGTCCAACAGGTCCCTACAAAGATGACACATCATCATTTACAAAACATCCAACACATTATCATGTAAACAAAAAACTCAAATAACTAACTCACTAAAACATCAAGTTCTGTGTCTTACAAAACATATGCTAATGTCTTCTGTATTAAAGAAGAATTGATACCATATTGGAGGGATCGTTGTCTTCAGATGATCCCTTCAGTTAAATTACATAACTCATTGCGCCTTATTGTTATTGTAACTTTATATATTTGCACTCAGCGGTGTAGTCTACGTGATACGCAGGTATATGCAGTATAGCCACTTAGAAAGCTCCAGGATTTCCATATACACACTTAAAAAGGCCCAATGACACACAACAACATACTTTCCATTATAATTTTGATATATTTTAAATTTAAACCTGTGTTTTCATTATTCACATAGGCTAAATTAAGGTATTTCCACATAAAAAGTGTATCTAATACAAGAAATGAAGTTGTTGTTGCTGAAAAACTTCCCAGATCCTCCACTATGATATGGTCCCCCAAAGGCAGATTATGGTCAATATACGTATATTATCACAATCAGAAATACTTTATTGATCTCCAAAGGGAAATTCTGTGTTACAGTCGCAAGAGTATATAAATAACAGAGTTAAAGAAATTTTTATGACACAGTACAGTACAGTATACACATTACAGTACATTAGACTAAACCAATGTTTGTACTCTTCCTACTTTGTATTGCAACTGCTGCACAGCTATTTCCCTCGGGATACATCTTATTCTGCCTGCAAAGGGTTAAAACCAAACAACCAAACATCTGAGTGGGAATGATGAGGTCACCATTAAACTGAACTGGCATTGTTATAGGACAATTTCTGTTTATCAGAACTTGGGTGTTATTTTCGTAGTTTTGGCCTTTTTTCTTTCTGTTGGTTTTGATTAATGTACTCATCAAATTAATTTCTAGGGACACTGCGATAAACAAGCTACAGCAAAGCCATGGGGCAAGAAATACAAACAATCACACAGGTTGTAATCAAGCCAACAGTTTAGCCAGATTATCTAGTAGTTTAGTTAGTTTAGGGTACAAGCGGCCGAAATGGGTTTCCTCAGGAGGGGGGGCTGGCGTCTCCCTTAGAGATCGGGTGAGAAGCTCAGTCCTCCGAGAGAAGCTCGGAGTAGAGCCGCTGCTCCTTCACGTCTAAAGGAGCCAGTTGAGGTGGTTCGGGCATCTGGTAAAGATGCCTCCTGGGGGGGTCCCTAGGGAGGTGGTCCAGGCACGTCCAGCTGGGAGGAGGCCTCGGGGAAGACCCAGGACTAGGTGGAGGGACGTCCAGTTGGGAGGAGGCCTCTGGGAAGAGACAGGACTAGGTGGAGGGACGTCCAGCTGGGAGGAGGCCGCGGGGAAGACCCAGGACTAGGTGGAGGGACGTCCAGCTGGGAGGAGGCCTCGGGGAAGACCCAGGACTAGGTGGAGGGACGTCCAGTTGGGAGGAGGCCTCGGGGAAGAGACAGGACTAGGTGGAGGGACGTCCAACTGGGAGGAGGCCTCGGGGAAGACCCAGAACTAGGTGGAGGGACGTCCAGCTGGGAGGAGGCCTCGGGGAAGACCCAGAACTAGGTGGAGAGATTATAGGCCCAACCTGGCCTTGGGAACCTCGGGAAGAGACAGGATCCCCCAGTCGGGAAGCCCAGGACTGGTTAATGTGGCCTGGGAAGTTTGGGGTCCCCTGCTGGAGCTGCATCCCCCGAGACCCGATATGGATGGATGGATGGATGGATGGATGGATGGATGGATGGATGGATGGATGGATGGATGGATGGCTTAGTTTAGGGTTCTTCTACCCAACTTGAAGCTGACAGATCCTAACAAAGAATTGGGTTCTGGGTGATGTTCCAGTAAAGCTTCAGGCTTTGGTCGGGTTTATATTCAAACGTCATTTTATAAGAAAAGTCTCTCTTTCTCTCTCTCAGTGAGGCAATCCTCTGTGTCCATGTGTCGCAATTATAGAATGCAAAGTACGAAGAGCGTGAGTGTAATTGTAATAGGAAACAACCCATCAGTAATGAAAGTAATTAAAGGAAATATATAGCTTTTGTCTCAGGTTGGCTTTGGGTTTAGCAACAGCAGTAAGGTTTAGTCGGGTCCGGTCTTAAAGACCTGGGTATGGGCCTGGTTCGGGGCTCAGTTTGTACTTTGCTTGCTAATAAATCTAAAAACCACCACAGACATTTTTTTTGCACACATGTTTGGCAAAGCTGGAGGTTTCATTACAACATGTCTGACGGCTCTTATCCCCAGATCTCTGCATTTAATTTGTTAAGATGAATGTCATACTTACTGATTGAAATGATGGCCAAAAACTATGAAAATAAGTCATAAACAAGAAAACTGAATTATCCTCCTAAACCAAGACATGAATGATTGGAATAATGCTTCTAATAAACTTATGAAACTTTCCTTTGCCTGCGTTCATCTAGGGGACAAATGTTGAAATCTGGGAACACAAGGCTACGGAGATAGATCGTTATCTTTGGGAAAATCCATAATTCACAAATGCTCCACCAACTCTGGGCACTGTCTCCATTTAAGATCATCCACAGACTTTATTACACCAAAACAAAGTTACATCAGATCTGTCGTGATGTATCCCTACTGTGCCAAATGCCAAAGTGAAGAAGCCACTCTTCTCTTCTCCACAGTTATGTCCTAAATTAACTCCATTTTGCACTATTTTATTCCAAATTTGATCAATTATGTTGCATACAGTAATGGAACCTGACCTGTTTCAGGTGTGCTTTGAGTCTCTGATCAGTTTTCCCTGCTTAACAACAAATGCACTCATTGTAAAACGTTCTCACTTAGAGAGAATATGATTCTCCCTAATAACAGCATTTGGCATCTCTTTCTCCAATACATTGATAACTTTGGAGTGACATGATGTGAAGTCTGGGGAGGAGGGTGGGATAAGGCGATAGTTGTGTACATGTCCTTACATGACTGTCCTCCCCCGAAAAACGCCCACATAAGTCATTTGCCACCACTCAAGAAGTCCCCTCCTGAGATCGACAATGCCGTTAGACACTTCTGGTAACAATCTGAGCCGGTCAGTGGCAAAAACAATCACTTTTAGACAAAAATCAAGGGTGCACAATCGCCATATCAGGTTGCATTGCAGCTCAGTTCGCGCTGGCCGGGTCACTGCGTTCTCGCTCAATACTGGACCAATCTCAAAGATTATTTGGTCTATTTGACACAAATGTATGGGGAGATGGGGTCCTGTGCCTAAACATAACCAAACAACCATTTCTCAATGTTAACAACGCATTTAAAAGCGCAACCGCTATGTTCTCTGGATGCAATATGCTCCTGTGGGTCGTGTTATCGGGTAGGAATAAAACAACCCATATCGGCGTATGGTTTGGATTACTTGTTGGTTTGTTTTTGTCTCTAACTCTAAAGCAAGGCCACATTTGTAACACTGTATGTGTTCTGACTGCTTCCTCAGTGAAAAGATTTAAACACAAATAAATGTGACATCAGTAGGAGGCGTGGCCTTCCTTCCATTAGCTCCTCCCCTCATCTGCCTACTCCATAAATAACCCTCAAAAAAACGCTCCACCTGGTCAAAGGAATCAGCGAGCAAAGGGAATCAAACATACCTAAAACTTAACAATCAGCCAATGATAACAAAAAGTGGAAACCCCAAAAAACATACCCCTCTGAGAGTATCAGATAGTAGTAAGAGGCCATGTGGATTTCTCCTTTCACACCCAAAACACAACAATCTTCTCATTTTTGCATTCTGGTCTATGTTATGTTACTGTAAAGTGTACAAACTCTCTCCATCTCTTCCCTCAAAGCACGCTTGTGCAAGGCTGGGTACAAATTCTGGTGCTTATTCTCACTTTCAATCCACATGAAGCTCTGAATCTGCCGGCCTGTTCTCAGCACCGTCACCACAGGCACACAGCAAACACACAGAGTCCATTCTGCACCACCTTTCCCTGCATGCGGTTCTCTCCTGTCAGCCGGCCCTGGGCAGCCGATCCCCCTCTGCACGCCCCTCCATCTCACACAAAAAGACCCCTGTTTCTGTCAGGAAGCCACTCGAGACTCTCCCCTAAATAGCCAGATTGATTTAACCAAGCAACTTTCTCTTTTTTTTTCACTCAGTGGAAGCCAAGACAAACTGCTCCCACAGCAGCAGATCTGAATAGCTCAGATCTTACAGAACGTCAATACATCCTCTTGTTGGAGAGTTTAACCTGCAGGCGAGAAAAAGACTCTCATCCACTGGATTGAAGCAGCTGGTGGACTCAAAATTCAACAGAAGCTTTTGATCAGCAGTTTCTTCAAAAGAGACGTGTGATGTGTCTGGTGGATGAAACATGCTGTTTCACTTACATCTGCGCCTGGAAGGCCTGCAGCTCCAGGAACTCCGTCTTTGCCGTTATCACCATCAGGGCCCTGGAAACAAAAGTTCACTTCACTTAACTCTGTTGATTTGGGTTCAAAGTCAGCATCCGTTACACATTTCCGCCTGTGAAAGGTGAAATTAAAAAGCCCACTCACTGGTCCACCGGGTCACTGTGGAGTCTTCGCCTCTGTCGCCCTGAAGATACATGAAGAACGTGTTCAGATGAGGATATAAATCACGATTTAAAGAGTTTAGAAAGTGGAATTTTTCTTAATCCATTAACGGAAAATTAATTTATTTTCATAAGATTATTTAGTTGTTAACGTTGAGGACACTCGGGTCACGTCCTTTTGTATATTCTTCTGGGAATTTGGGGGGTTTTCTTCTTCTTCTTTAACCTGATTCCAGTATTTTTAGACTCAACATTTTTTGATTTTTTAAAAATGGTTTTGGATATTCCCCACTAAAATTTTATCCATAGATGTGTGAAGAGGGCTTGGAAGCAGCATTTAGATCTTAAAGCTGAGGGGGGAATGCAGAAAACAGAATTAAGAAGAACAAACGTTTTGTTTTTGGTTCATTGAGGGAAGGGGATCTTAGTACATATTCGGGAACCAAGAAAAACAGCCCTTTTTCTGTGTGATCTTGATACTTATTTGAGTTTGTAAACTTGAAGGAGTTGCAGAATTTTTTTAAGCCCCATAGTGATGCAGGAAACAAATTTTATTAAAACATGAAAATGACCTTACTGTAGTTTAAATAACAGCTGCTCTGTTACAGCTTTTTGCTCACCCATGAACCCTTTTGGGGAGTGTAACATCCCTGTACTTGGCCAGGATGAAGTCATGTAACAACCATTTTATTTCCAAAGGACTTCATTGTTAAAACTCCTCATGCCAAACAATGGAAAACCCTGCTTTACTGAGCTGATTAACCCGGACGTAGCAGCTTCGAAAGCCGTCTGAAAACTGAATTTTAGGACTGAAACGGAGACTCACATCAATGCCGTCCACTCCGGGCACGCCTGCTGGTCCGGGCGGCCCCTGGGGGCCTCTGGGACCGACCGGGCCCCTCTGAAAAAACAAACACACAAAAAAATCTGTTGAATTAAGAGAAAAAATGTTTTTTTTTCTTTCACTGAAATTAATTTCTAAATATCATCCCGTGCTGCGGCTGCTGGTGGAGGAGGTGGAGGTGGTGGTGGTGGTGGTGGTGGTGGTGGTGTGAAGGGCAGCTCACACAGAGTCTCATTGTTAGGATGATGTGAGGGGAAAGGTCATGAAATGAAACCTGGTTTCCTATTATCGGCCCATTATACCGCCTAAGTAACGGCATGTGTTCGGATGACGGCTGCTGACTGGACCTTATTGGTGCCTGGTGTGTGCACGGGAACCCAGTTTGGATCAGTTTTAGATAAACTTCTTAAAAGAATTGAAGTCGTTTTTAGAATTATGTTGTTTTTGAATGCATATATTTAAACATTTTGCTGAAAAACAACACCTTTCATTTACCCAATTTCAACATTTACATGCTCCCTTCTGACTTTATAAATAGGTCAAACAATACAAATGGGTAATCAGATACTAAGAAAATGAAATACTAAAACCATAAATTGTTTAGTATACAGTTAAGTATATTTGAGTACTTACAAAAAGTACAAGTGTCTCACTACAGCAACACACACTGAGTTTTCATAGAGATAATGATGTGAAAAGTATAATAAAGTCTACTCATTACTCAGCACAAATAAGCTTAAAGTGCCAATAGGAATATACAATATGACACCATAAGAGATTCAAATTAATATCACATAAAGTTTACCTATGAACTTACTTTTATGAACCACACAGACACCTCTAATTCTATATTTAGTATATTATAAGGATACATAGAAAATATACATAACATAAAAGTACATTAACTTCTCTATAAATGTCTATAGGACCTAGCATGTATAGGAATGGTTACTGGAATATACTAGTGAAAGAAAGAGCACCTATTTCTCACCTGAGCCGAGCAAATCAGTACGATTTGCAGTAAAATCGCCAGCAGAGACAATTCCTGGAGTAAAATCCTTTTTCCCCAGATTAGAGAGGCAATCCACCAGACTGAAACCCCACCGCCTGCTGGAAGGGGAGGACGTTACAAAGTCCTGATTATTCATGAGGAGCTGAGGCTCCGAGGAGGAGGAGGAGGAGGAGGAGGAGAAGGGGGAAGGAGGAGGAGGAGGAGGAGGAGGAAGAGAGGAGGAGGAGGAGGAGGAGGAGGAGGAGGAGGAGGGGGAGGAGGAGGAGGAGGAGGAGGAGGAGGAGGAGGAGGAGGGAGGAGGGGAGGAGGGAGGAGGAGGAGAGGAGGAGGAGTCCTGGAGGAGGAGGGGGAGGAGGAGGAGGAGGAGGAGGAGGGAAGAGGAGGAGGAGGAGGAGGAAGAGGAGGAGGAGGAGGAGGAGGAAGAGGAGGAGGGAGGAGGAGGAGGAGGAGGAGGAGGGTATCTCTGCACCAACAGGGGGGAGCGTACTTTACTTTACTTTGAAATGAAATCAAGTTTGATGTTGATGATTCAGTGGAAATTGCCCATGACAGAACATTGTTTGATATTGTTCTTTAGCTGGCTTCCAGATGTAAACCTTACTTTTTTTTAAGTAAAACATATTTTTTGCTCTTTAAATGTTTAGAAAAGGGAATTAAAAGAGAAAAGGAGGGTTGGGGAGTTAAGTTTTTGTCACATATTCAGTCTATATTTATTTTTTTAGACTTCCAACTGATTTAAGAGGCTTTTTAAAGACTTTATTTAAGAAGTGGAAGGTTTTCTCAACACATAAAAGAACACTTGATCCTTCAGTTTATCACAAACATTCAACATTAACATATCTGGAGATACATGGTGTCAAAGCCTCATGGGAGCTGTAGTTCAGAAAAGATCACAGAGCTGTTTTCTGAACGCCCTGACACACAGAAAACGTTTTTGGCAGAAAAAGGCCAAAAAAGGTTCCTCGAAACACACCGAAGCGAAGCCGACTGCCGACGGCAGCTGATTGGACGAACGCGTCAAGTGGGTCCGGTTTCTCCAGAAATTCAAAGCCATGTCATGGCAGGTTGTTCAGAATACAATCTCATATTTTACTAAAATAATTCACCGAAACGTGTTTCTGAAAACATTTTAAGTGAAAAGTAAGCCAAGCAGTTGCTGAATCTGTCTTCAGGCTCATCCCGCTCATCATTTACGGGTTGGCACTCCACCAATCAGATTGGCCATTTGAGTCCGACTGCCGGCAGTGCCCGCCTTCCGACCGAGCATGTCAGGTCGGCCAAAATGAAGGCCGCCGGCCCCTCCGACGGACGACGGCACGGAACACACCGACCAGACTCGAGTCACCGACCTCGCCAGACTGTCCGACGGCCGATTATCGGGTTGGTCTCACGTTGGAGGGAAAGTCCAAGTCGGTCAAGCCCAAAGCAACATGGCCATTAGATGACACTGTGTTAAAAGTTATTTCTGTGACCATGTCCTGTTATTGTGTAGGACTAAAAGTTACATAGACTGCCCTTCTTATTTTAATTTTACCAGGTTAAAACTTTAGACTTAAATGTTTATTCCATAGTGTCTGAGTGCAGTCTTAAAGAGCTCAAGTCCACGTCTGAACTCAAATATTACGTCTTTGCAAATAATCATGCCTTTGCTAAAATGAGAATGGACAAGGTGGATGTTAAATAAATATACTTTTAGTTCATTTAAGAGACAAGCAAGGATATAAAAGAGAATTTGGCCTAGTTGTTTTGCAGTAGTGGAAAGTACCTAAAAGAAAAAAATAATAAGAGGTAGGCCTATTATAAAACTAAAATAGGGTATAATGTTCAGTAGTATAGCATAATAATGGTAAATATAGGGTTGTGAGATATACAGTGAGGAAAATAAGTATTTGAACAAGCTGCTATTTTGCAAGTTCTCCCACTTAGAAATCATGGAGGGGTCTGACATTGTCATCGTAGGTGCATGTCCACTGTGAGATGTAATCTAAAAAAAACATCCAGAAATCAAAATGTATGATTTTTTTTACTATTTATTTGTATGATACAGCTGCAAATAAGTATTTGAACACCTGAGAAAATCAATGTTAATATTTGGTACAGTAGCCTTTGTTTGCAGTTCCAGAGGTCAAACGTTTCCTGTAGTTTTTCACCAGGTTTGACACACTGCAGAAGGGATTTTGGTCCACTCCTCCACACAGATCTTCTCTAGATCAGTCAGGTTTCTGGGCTGTCGCTGAGAAACACGGAGTTGGAGCTCCCTCCAAAGATTCTCTATTGGGTCTAGGTCTGGAGACTGGCTAGGCCACGCCAGAACCTTGATCTGCTTCTTACAGAGCCCCTCCTTGGTTCTCCTGGCTGTGTGCTTCGGGTCATTGTCATGTTGGAAGACCCAGCCTCGACCCATCTTCAATGCTCTAACTGAGAGAAGGAGGTGGTTCCCCAAAATCTCGCAATACATGGCCCCGGTCCTCCTCTCCTTAATACAGTGCAGTCGCCCTGTCCCATGTGCAGAAAAACACCCCCAAAGCATGATGCTACCACCCCCCCCTTATTTTCCTCACTGAATATATAGTGAGCTATGTAATCAAGATGCCCAATAGTCAAGTGACTAATTGTTATGTTGTGGCGTTGCTGCTTTTACGTACTACAGCCGACCATGGGTGGCGCTAGAGCGCTAGCTCGCTCACGGTTAAAGAGTACAGCGAAGAAGAAAAGGACAGGAAGTTTGTATCAGGCGTCCTTTTCGAAGCTCGTTAACGGCTGTTGTCTTGGTGCCGTCGTGTGTTTCGGAGCCAGTAAACAACAAAACACGAAGTTACCGTGATGGATACCGTATAACAGCACACTGAGCCTCGTGCAGGTGAGAAACCAACCCGTTTAAAGTATTTTACCATTTAACATTGTATTTACTGCCTGTTTGGCTTGCTAGCTCCCGTTCACCTTTTCATTTGACAACGATAAGCCGAACCTCCTTCAGAAATCACTCACTTTAGGGTTGGCTTGCTTATTAACTACGGAATTAGACATATTAAACGAAGATTTTGGGCTATGTACAATTGTAATAGCTTACTGATAAATTCGGCTGGCAGAAAAGACACAACTAGTTTTATTTGTTTTTAATAGCGGCTGATAAAGTGTTCGAGAGTCGCCTGTAAAGTGGGCGAGGGCGGGCGGCTGCAGACGGGGGGGGGCGGGGACAAAAAGCTGCGGTAAAGTCGCACAGTTTCCAGCCGATTCCTGCAGCCTTCAGACTGGACAGGAAGTGACAAAAACACTGTGGTGCGATTCCGATTTACTAAAATATAACCAGACCCACATATCAGCTGGTACCCAGTCTCCAGTTGTTTTAATTATGACAGAGTAGCTCTCAAAGTGCTCTACATGAGATCTGTTGCTGATTTTAATTAACAACAGACAGCTGTTAAATCAGCTGAGAGGCCGGTGTTTCATAAACAGACATAAAATAATAAAATCCACAATTACATCTGTGAAACTTTAACTCCAAAATACATATACAAGTATTTAAATCAAGCAAATACTATTAAAAACAAATGAATGGCTTTTGTAAAATAAGTCCCATGTTCTGTATATCTGTTTTGTTGTAGTAAATATTTGTTTCCCTTCAGGGTTTATGCTACCTCCTTGACTTGAAGCCGAAAAAACATCATGGACAGCCTGGATTTCTCAGAAGAGGAAATTCATGAGCAACTCGTGGCCCTGGGCTACAAGAACATCCCGAAACACAGGCTGCGTGAATTCAAGCAAGGTTAGAATCTGAAACGGAAATGAAACTGAATGTTTATGTCGTACATTGATGTTAGAAAATTGAAATCTTAAATGATTACATCTCAAAAGATTGAGTACATTGGGGGGGGGGGACTTCAGCACTCTTGATTAGGGCTGCACAATATGTGGAAAATATCTAATTGTGAGTAATTTGACCGCTATTGCGATATTATTCACGATAAAGCCCGACCGAGATATCGGCGGGACAATATTATCGGCCGATATTTGGCATTTTCCCGATCTGCATTTGAATTGGCCGATAAAAAAAAAATATATATATATATTTTTTTTTTTGTTAAATATTCATTCATCAGAATCATTTATAATGACAAATAAATGATTCTGATAAATCCATCCATCCATCTTCATCCGCTTATCCGGGATCGGGTCGCGGGGGCAGCAGCTCCAGTAGGGGACCCCAAACTTCCCTTTCCCGAGCCACATCAACCAGCTCCGACTGGGGGATCCCGAGGGGTTCCCAGGCCAGGTTGGAGATATATTCTCTCTACCTAGTCTTGGGTCTTCCCCGAGGCCTCCTCCCAGCTGGACGTCCCTCCACCTAGTCCTGGGTCTTCCCCGAGGCCCCCTCCCAGCTGGACGTCCCTCCACCTAGTCCTGGGTCTTCCCCGAGGCCCCCTCCCAGCTGGACGTCCCTCCACCTAGTCCTGGGTCTTCCCCGAAGCCTCCTCCCAGCTGGACGTCCCTCCACCTAGTCCTGGGTTTCCCGAGGCCCCCTCCCAGCTGGACGTCCCTCCACCTAGTCCTGGGTCTTCCCCGAAAATCCTCCCAGCTGGACGTCCCTCCACCTAGTCCTGGATCTTCCCGAGGCCTCCTCACAGCTGGACGTTCCTCCACCTAGTCCTGGGTCTTCCCGAGGCCTCCTCCCAGCTGGACATCCCTCCACCTAGTCCTGGGTCTTCCCGAGGCCTCCTCCCAGCTGGGGGTCCCCTCCACCTAGTACTGGGTCTTCCCGAGGCCTCCTCCCAGCTAGACGTCCCTCCACCTAGTCCTAGGTCTTCCCCAAGGCCTCCTCCCTGCTAGACGTCCCTCCACCTAGTCCTGGGTCTTCCCGGCCTCCCTCCTCCCAGCTGGACGTCCCTCCACCTAGTCCTGGGTCTTCCCCAAGGCCTCCTCCCAGCTGGACGTCCCTCCACCTAGTCCTGGGTCTTCCCCCGAAGCCTCCTCCCAGCTGGACGTCCCTCCACCTAGTCCTGGGTCTTCCCAAGGCCTCCTCCCAGCAGGACGTCCCTCCACCTAGTCCTGGGTCTTCCCCGAGGCCCCCTCCCAGCTGGACGTCCCTCCACCTAGTCCTGGGTCTTCCCCGAGGCCCCCTCCCAGCTGGACGTCCCTCCACCTAGTCCTGGGTCTTCCCCGAAGCCTCCTCCCAGCTGGACGTCCCTCCACCTAGTCCTGGGTCTTCCCCAAGGCCTCCTCACAGCTGGACGTTCCTCCACCTAGTCCTGGGTCTTCCCCGAGGCCTCCTCCCAGCTGGACATCCCTCCACCTAGTCCTGGGTCTTCCCCGAGGCCTCCTCCCAGCTGGACGTCCCTCCACCTAGTACTGGGTCTTCCCGAGGCCTCCTCCCAGCTAGGCGTCCCTCCACCTAGTCCTAGGTCTTCCCCAAGGCCTCCTCCCTGCTGGACGTCCCTCCACCTAGTCCTGGGTCTTCCCCGGGGCCTCCTCCCAGCTGGACGTCCCTCCACCTAGTCCTGGGTCTTCCCCAAGGCCTCCTCCCAGCTGGGCGTCCCTTCACCTAGTCCTGGGTCTTCCCGAAGCCTCCTCCCAGCTGGGCGTCCCTCCACCTAGTCCTGGGTCTTCCCCAAGGCCTCCTCCCAGCTGGGCGTCCCTCCACCTATTCCTGGGTCTTCCCGAAGCCTCCTCCCAGCTGGACGTCCCTCCACCTAGTCCTGGGTCTTCCCCAAGGCCTCCTCCCAGCAGGACGTCCCTCCACCTAGTCCTGGGTCTTCCCCAAGGCCTCCTCCCAGCAGGACGTCCCTCCACCTAGTCCTGGGTCTTCCCCGAAGCCTCCTCCCAGCTGGACGTCCCTCCACCTAGTCCTGGGTCTTCCCCAAGGCCTCCTCCCAGCAGGACGTCCCTCCACCTAGTCCTGGGTCTTCCCCAAGGCCTCCTCCCAGCAGGACGTCCCTCCACCTAGTCCTGGGTCTTCCCCGAGGCCTCCTCCCAGCTGGACGTCCCTCCACCTAGTCCTGGGTCTTCCCCGAGGCCTCCTCCCAGCTAGACGTCCCTCCACCTAGTCCTAGGTCTTCCCCAAGGCCTCCTCCCTGCTGGACGTCCCTCCACCTAGTCCTGGGTCTTCCCCGGGGCCTCCTCCCAGCTGGACGTCCCTCCACCTAGTCCTGGGTCTTCCCCGAAGCCTCCTCCCAGCTGGACGTCCCTCCACCTAGTCCTGGGTCTTCCCCAAGGCCTCCTCCCAGCTGGACGTGCCTGGACCACCTCCCTAGGGACCCCCCCAGGAGGCATCCTTACCAGATACCCGAACCACCTCAACTGGCTCCTTTTAGACGTGAAGGAGCAGCGGCTCTACTCCGAGCTCCTCTCGGAGGACTGAGCTTCTCACCCGATCTCTAAGGGAGACGCCTGCCCCCCTCCTGAGGAAACCCATTTCGGCCACTTGTACCCTGATTCTGATAAATGAATATTTAAAAAACCAAAACAGACGGTCAACCATGTCATGAGTGTTGGCGTTACATAGTCTGTCCACCAGAGCGTCTCTGTTGGCAACACTCTGATATTTTTTGTTTGTTTGTTTTTGTGTTTTTGTTCAAAGGACTTTAACTTCCATATCCTAAGTTTCTATTTTCATACATTTTATTTATCAGAACTTTAATATATTTTGATGTTCTGTTGTGACAATAAAACAAATTATTATCATATTATTTTAGTGAGAACTCATAAATAACTACAAATAACTAATGTTAGGGAAATGTACTTGTTTTGTTACGCGTTTCTTTAATATACTGTATATTGGCCGATATATCGGAATATCAGATTTTTAAATAACTGAATATTTGTATAGTATCAGCCTTAAAAATCCTTTATCGGTTGGGCTCTAATTCACAATATTGGAAGGAATGATCATTTTTGTATCATTAGTCTCATTTTGATTGCAAAATATAAAATAAAAATGATTAAAGTGTGATTTTTTTTTTTTTTTTTTTTTTTTTTTTTTAAATCTCTCTCTTTGTGTAATGTCAGATCTTGATGAACTGGTTCGACGTGGAGAATGGAAAAGCCTGGCTTCACCCGCCCAGATAAACTCCGCCAAATCTCAGCAGAGTCCTCCTGCCTACACCAAAGAGAAAGGTCAGGGGGATGGGGGCCCTGGGGGATGGGGGCCCTGGGGGATGGGGGCCCTGGGGGATGGGGGCACTGGATAACTGCCAGCAAACAAGTGGAACAGTTTAAGATTTCCCATTTAAAATCCGTTGTGTTGCTTCTTCACAGTAGGTCGGTGCTACTTAGAAGGCTCTGGCCAAGGGTTTTTCTTACATGCCGGACAAGCGGACCATGACCGACACGTAAGTGTTAGCCACACATTAGTCTCATTTTTTCTTTCATCTGATATCGAGTGATCTTGTCCATTAATTACAACACTCAGCTTTTAGGATCGGTCGCTCAGACACAAGAGAGACATTCTTACAAAGAGTTTTCTGAATATGTTTTCTCTCTATCTCGTGGAGTAGAAACACTTGTATATTCCTGTAATATTCTTGTAGGTATGTCTGTGTAATACTGTATCTGAAGTCTCTTTTATATAGACCTCAGTGGTCCCCTAATACTGTATCTGAAGTCTCTTTTATATAGACCTTAGTGGTCCCCTAATACTGTATCTGAAGTCTCTTTTATATAGACCTTAGTGGTCCCCCTAATACTGTATCTGAAGTCTCTTTTTATATAGACCTTAGTGGTCCCCCCTAATACTGTATCTGAAGTCTCTTTTATATAGACCTTAGTGGTCCCTAATACTGTATCTGAAGTCTCTTTTATATAGGCCTTAGTGGTCCCCTAATACTGTATCTGAAGTCTTTTATATAGACCTTAGTGGTCCCCTAATACTGTATCTGAAGTCTCTTTTATATAGACCTTAGTGGTGCCCTAATACTGTATCTGAAGTCTCTTTTATATAGACCTCAGTGGTCCCCTAATACTGTATCTGAAGTCTCTTTTATATAGACCTTAGTGGTCCCCTAATACTGTATCTGAAGTCTCTTTTATATAGACCTTAGTGGTCCCTAATACTGTATCTGAAGTCTCTTTTATATAGACCTTAGTGGTCCCCCTAATACTGTATCTGAAGTCTCTTTTATATAGACCTTAGTGGTCCCTTACTGTATCTGAAGTCTCTTTATATAGGCCTTAGTGGTCCCCCTAATACTGTATCTGAAGTCTCTTTTATATAGACCTTATTGGTCCCCCTAATACTGTATCTGAAGTCTTTTTATATAGACCTTAGTGGTCCCCTAATACTGTATCTGAAGTCTCTTTTATATAGACCTTAGTGGTGCCCTAATACTGTATCTGAAGTCTCTTTTATATAGACCTTAGTGGTCCCCTAATACTGTATCTGAAGTCTCTTTTATATAGACCTTAGTGGTCCCCTAATACTGTATCTGAAGTCTTTTATATAGACCTTAGTGGTCCCCTAATACTGTATCTGAAGTCTCTTTTATATAGACCTTAGTGGTCCCCTAATACTGTATCTGAAGTCTCTTTTATATAGACCTTAGTGGTCCCCTAATACTGTATCTGAAGTCTCTTTTATATAGACCTTAGTGGTCCCCTAATACTGTATCTGAAGTCTCTTTTATATAGACTTTAAAGATACCCAGGGCTCGGTTTTAACCTATCCCCATTTCTAGCCACTGGGGGACCATGGGCAGGCTGGGGGAACCCATATCAATGTTAAACATTTTCATGCAATGGGACCTTTTAACTCAATGTTTTATTACCTAATACTAGTAATATATCAATATATAATACTAATATATACTATACTTTGTATACTAATAATATAATAAATAGAGAATGTGTATGTGTGATTCCTAAAAATAAGTTTATATCTGAAACATCTTGAATATGTTTGAAACTGGAGTTAGTAGTTAAAGAAACTTCAGAAAAAATTAACTTGCACAGTTTTAATCCGCATCACCTGTAGGGCTGCACAATTAATCGCAATCGTATCGCAATATGGACTGGTACAGATTCTTGCAAAAATTACACTATAACCTTTTTTATTTCTTTTGATGTTAGTCATTTTCAATGAAAATGAGAATAACGATGATCAAAGATGATCATTCCCTCCAATATCGTGAATCATATCGCAATATCAGTGAAAATTATCGCAATTAGATATTTTTTCCTCATATCGTTCAGCCCTTATCAGCTGTTATGAAACCAGGTTATTCTGTGAAGTGTGGTGCTCTGTGGATCAAGGGAAGGCTTGTTTCATAGTCAAACTAAATAAAAAAATAAAGACGAGATTAACATTTGGGATGGACTAGCGATCCAATCCATCCAATACTTACTACAAAGAACAACTACTACAAAGAACTACTACAAACTACTATTTTTTGTGACTGTTATTGCCACTCTTCATTGTAACCCCAACCGGTCGTCAGACACCGCCTACCAAGAGCCTGGGTCTGGGCCTGGGTCTGGGCCTGGGTCTGGGTCTGGGTCTGACCGAGGTTTCTGTCTAAAATGGAGTTTTTCCTCGCCACTGTCGCACTGTTGCTTGCTCTGGATGGAACTACTAGAACTGTTGGGTCCTTGTAAATTCTGGAGTGTGGTCTAGACCTGCTCTATCTGTAAAGGGTCTCCAGATAATGCATGTTATGAATTGATACTAGAAATAAAATTGAATTGAATACTTTCAGTATGTCGGGCACATATGATCGATTAACTCAATGTATGATTTAACTCAGGTGCTCACCGCCTGTCCCAGCAAAGACTACGGACGGCAGCAGGGAAACTGTGACTCGTACGCTCAACACTCGGTGGCTCTGAAGCACCGGCTGCCCCCCGGGGCTCCCGGAAGGCTGCAGGTGGAGCCGGATCCTGACGACACCCTCCGACCCCCGCTCAGCGACAGCTGCGATAGCGCCGCGTCCGTTCCTGAATCCCACAGGGGGCGCTTCATCAAGAGAAAAGTCCTGAGGTCATTTCTAGTGAATAAGACTCATGTCATCCATTTGTGTTTATCAAGTTTTAAATTTTAACATTTCACGTGTGAAAAGTAGAGCAGAATGAAATATCGTCTCACTTTTAACCGGGACGTCAAGCGGACAAAACATCTTACAGATCATAACACATCTTAGGTGTACACGACTGAAGAATGTGAGTGCAATAATTTATATTAATTTGTTCGAATGAAGTGCACATCATATCTGGTATCATATCTAAAGATTTACAGCAAAAATAAACAGACCACAGGCTCGACATGGAGGGAGAGAGAGAGAGAGAGAATTTCAGTATTGATAATCCATCAAATGTTTATATAAATTTATATCATTTATATAGTGTCAATAATGACACCTTTTCATTGAAAGCAGAGCCCAAACTAGTGTCTTCAAAGTTCTTTGTCTGGTCATCAGTCAAAGTTGAAAGTGTTTTTTTCTTTCATTCATAGTGATAAAATAGTGCAGTATTGAAAATCTTTTTTTGTATTTCTATTTGACATTTCTGTGGATCGGTTGTGTGTCGCATAAAGGCACACATTTAAAAAGTAGATTTAAATTGACTTTATAGTTCACTGACAACAGGAAATCTGAATTCATCATGATGTGACTCACTTGTCACATAAGATTATTGCCTATATTAAAGGTAAGAGAAAGGATCCTGAAGAAAAGCCTGTGTAACTGCCCAAAGCGGAGCTTTTTACTTCTTTAAGATCAACTTTGCTGAAAATGTAAGGAAAAATGCCGTTATTTTTCTCTCACTACAGGAAACATAAAGGCCAGTCACTGGTCTGCGATGAATCAGTCTACAGTGAAGACTCAGGTAATCTAGTATATCTAAACTTCTCTAATCTGTCTTTAGCAACATCAACCAATTCTAAAATCATGTAAATAGACTAGTACAGCATAAAATAGTCATTTCAGTAATATATACAGTGGGTACGGAAAGTATTCAGACCCCTTTAAATTTTTCACTCTTTGTTTCATTGCAGCCTTTTTCCAAAAATCAAAAAAGTTCATTTTATTTCTCAGTAATGTACACTCAGCAACCCATCTTGACAGAAAAAAACAAATATTTATATATTTAAATATTTATTAAAAAACAAAAACTGAAATATCACATGGTCATAAGTATTCAGACCCTTTGTTCAGTATTTAGTAGAAGCACCCTTTTGATCTAATACAGCCATGAGTCCTTTTTGGGAAAGATGCAACAAGTTTCTCACATCTGGATTTGGGTATCCTCTGCCATTCCTCCTTGCAGATCCTCTCCAGTTCTGTCAGGTTGGATGAAAACAGTCATTTTCAAAGAGATGCTCAATTGGGTTTAAGTCAGGGCTCTGGCTGGGCCATTCAAGAACAACCACAGAGTTGTTGTGAAGCCACTCCTTCGTTATTTTAGCGGTGTGCTTAGGGTCATTGTCTTGTTGGAAGGTAAACCTTCGGCCCAGTCTGAGGTCCAGAGCACTCTGGAAAAGGTTTTCGTCCAGGATATCCCTGTACTTGGCCGCATTCATCTTTCCCTCGTTGCAACCAGTCGTCCTGTCCCTGCAGCTGAAAAACACCCCCACAGCATGATGCTGCCACCACCATGCTTCACTGTTGAGACTGTATTGGACAGGTGATGAGCAGTGCCTGGTTTTCTCCACACATACCGCTTAGAATTAAGGCCAAAAAAGTTCTATCTTGGTCTCATCAGACCAGAGGATTTTATTTATCACCATCTTGGAGTCCTTCAGGTGTTTTTTAGCAAACTCCATGCGGGCTTTCATGTGTCTTGCACTGAGGAGAGGCTTCCTTCGGGCCACTCTGCCATAAAGCCCCGACTGGTGGATTGCTGCAGTGATGGTTGACTTACTACAACTTTCTCCCATCTCCCGACTGCATCTCTGGAGCTTAGCCACAGTGACCATTGGGTTCTTCTTTGCCTCTCACACCAAGGCTCTTTTCCCCGATAAAGTTTGGCCGGACGGCCAGCTCTAGGAAGGGTTCTGGTCGTCCCAAACGTCTTCCATTTGAGGATTATGGAGGCCACTGTGCTCTTAGGAACCTTAAGTGCAGCAGAAATTTTTTTGTAACCTTGACCAGATCTGTGCCTTGCCACAATTCTGTCTCTGAGCTCTTCAGGCAGTTCCTTTGACCTCATGATTGTCATTTGCTCTGACATGCACTGTGAGCTGTAAGGTCTTATATAGACAGGTGTGTGGCTTTCCTAATCAAGTCCAATCAGTATAATCAAACACAGCTGGACTCCAATGAAGGTGTAGAACCATCTCAAGGATGATCAGAAGAAATAGACAGCACCTGAGTTACATATGAGGGTCACGGCAAAGGGTCTGAATACATATGACCATGTGATATTTCAGTTTTTGTTTTTTAATAAATATGCAAAAATTTCTAAATTTCTGTTTTTTTCTGTCAAGATGGGTTGCTGAGTGTACATTACTGAGAAATAAAATGAACTTTTTTGATTTTTGGAAAAAGGCTGCAATGAAACAAAGAGTGAAAAATTTAAAGGGGTCTGAATACTTTCCGTACCCACTGTACATAGTACATACTATACTATACATAGATAGGGTACCACAAGAAGTAAGAAGTAAGTTTTGCAGCAAGCAAAATAAATACATAAAATGAAACGATAAACACAATTAAAACAGACAAACTGAATACCGAGGTGTCCTGGTGGTTGTGTGAGTACTACATCCCGGTGCCAAGTTCCTGTCACTCTTTTCAAATGGATGAACAAACACAAAGAAGCTGAGATGTAATCCCTTTGGTCACCAGCAGTTTGAGCTGTCTCGGCAGAAGACGGAGCTCCTGGAGCTCGGCGTAATCCTCTTAGCTCCTCGGATAAGCCCTCTGCCTCCTCAGAGCACACACCTCGGCAGGAGTGCAAGTCGCCAACATGTACGGCATTCCGTGGGATGAGAGCGACGACAAGACTTCTCTTTACTCCTCTTTTTGGTCTGATGGAGAGCGTCAGGAAGAAGAGGAGGTGGAGGAGATTGAGCGAGTGATCGGCAAGAAAGAGTCCACACCTGTTGGTAAAACAGAGGACTCTTACCGGGAGGCTACAGAGAAGATAATGGGCGAAGAAAGGTCCAAAGCTTTTAGTGATGCAGAAGACTCTTACCAAGAGTCCAATCCTGCTAGAGATTTAGAGGACTTTTACCAGGAGACTTCAGAGGAGGAAGAGTCCAATCCTGCTGGAGATTTAGAGGACTTTTACCAGGAGACTTCAGAGGATGAAGAGTCCAATCCTGTTGGCGATGCAAAGGACTCTTACCAGGAGGCTTCAGAGAAGGTGGAGATTAAGCGAGTGAATGGCAAGGAAGAGTCTACACCTCTGGGCGATGCAGAAGACTCTTACCAGGAGACTTCAGAGGAAGAAGAGGAGGAGATCGGGCAAGTGATCAGCGAGGAAGAGTCTAATCCTGTTGGGGATGCAGAAGACTCTTACTCGGAGGCTTCAGACGAGGTGATAGAGCGAGTGATCAGCGAGGAAGAGTCCAAACTTGCTGGGAAATCAGAAGACTCTTGCTCTGAGGCTTCAGAGGAGGAGGATTCCAAACCTGCTGGTTATTCAGACGACTCTTACCAGGAGGCTTCAGAGAAGGTGGAGATTAAGCGAGTGATTGGCAAAGAAGAGTCTACACCTCTGGGCGATACAGAAGACTCTTACCAGGACACCTCAGAGGAGGAAGAGGAGGAGATCAAGCGAGTGATCAGCGTGGAAGAGTCCAATCCTGTTGGCAATGCAGAAGACTCTTACTCAGAAGCTTCAGAGGAGGAAGAGGAGTCCAAACCTGTTGGCGATTTAGAGGACTCCTACCTGGAGGCTTCGGAGAAGGAAGAGTCCAAACCTGTTGGTGATTTAGAGGACTCCTACCTGGAGGCTTCGGAGAAGGAAGAGTCCAAACCTGTTGGTGATTTACAGGACTCCTACCCGGAGGCTTCGGAGAAGGAAGAGTCCAAACCTGTTGGTGATTTACAGGACTCCTACACGGAGGCTTCAGAGAAGGAAGAGTCCAAACCTGTTGGCGATGCAGAGGACCCTCATAAGGAGGCTTCAGAGGAGGAAAAGCCTGAACTGAACAACAAGGTCAACCTTAGCAGGGATTCTTTGGAAGATGGAAGCAACTGTGATGATGAAGAAAGCTATAGCAGCAGCTCTGATAGTCCAGCTCCGAGTCTGATGACGTCTGGCTACGGCACGTACAGACCCGAGGAGCATGAGGGAGGAGACTACAGGGACAACCACACCATAACAGAATTTGATCAAGACAGTCGGGGAGATCTGTCTGAGATAAGAGACTACGAAGACGACGACCGTTCGCTGTGCAGCTTTGCCGGGTTCGACGTGGAAACCACAGTGCCAGACTACATTGAGACTTGTCCACTGAGCGCGGACCTGACAGACATGAAACCAGAAGAAGATAAAGACCAGACTGATGGGGAATGTGAAGATGTACGTGCAGCGTCCGACAAGGAAGTCGGAAACGCAACGGCAGAGGAACAACAATACTACAACGATATAGTTAAAGGAAATTTCGATGGGACTCATTTGGAAGGTGGGTGTGATGACAAAGGGGGAAACCGATATGAAAGGCTGAAGGAAGAGGCGCAGGACCCTAAAGAACAGAACGACGCTGAGGACAAAGTGGAGTCGGAGGATCCAGACGAGTCTTCAAGCAACAAGGACATCAAGTTTATCGACTCCAAAGTGGATTTCAGAAGAATGACGTTCGACAAGATGTGTGAGTGGGAAGGAAACCTCAGACAGAAGAAGGGTAAATGGTGTTCTTTCTGTGTTGCTGAACCAATGTCAGGTTGTTTGAAGGCTAAGGTTTGGGGGATTACTTCATCTTAAATAACATCTCAGATTGAAATCTATCTCATCCGTACCCAGCATCCATACGTACTTGGAGCTTGACATGACCTTTGTTTCTGTTTTTGCTAGATTTACCTGTTTGAAGTCATTTAAAACACGTTATGCAGTCAGAAGTATGAGGTTTCATCCTCCATTCCTCCCTAAGTAAAAGTATTCTACTGACATTTGAATAAAGTGCTTTTCACACCTAAAATAATTGCTGCTAATCAAGGCTATGTTCACACTTGGTGTCTTTTTTTTAAGATGACAGGGTCTGTTTTACATTATAATCTCGTCGAGAGCACTTTTTTAAAAACGCCACTGCCGACTTTTTTTCTGCAGCTCGGGGTTTTTTTTTCTGCAGCTCGGGGTGTCTTTTTTTTTTCTGCAGCTCGGGGTGTCTTTTTTTTTCTGAAGCTCAGGGTGTCTTTTTTTTCTGAAGCTCAGGGTGTCTTTTTTTCTGCAGCTCGGGGTGTCTTTTTTCTGAAGCTCAGGGTGTCTTTTTTTCTGAAGCTCGGGGTGTCTTTTTTTTCTGAAGCTCAGGGTGTCTTTTTTTTTCTGAAGCTCAGGGTGTCTTTTTTTTTTGAAGCTCAGGGTGTCTTTTTTTCTGCTCAGGGTGTCTTTTTTTTCTGAAGCTCAGGGTGTCTTTTTTTTTTTCTGCAGCTCAGGGTGTCTTTTTTTCTGCAGCTCGGGGTGTCTTTTTTTCTGAAGCTCAGGGTGTCTTTTTTTTTCTGAAGCTCAGGGTGTCTTTTTTTCTGCAGCTCAGGGTGTCTTTTTTTTCTGCAGCTCAGGGTGTCTTTCTTTTTTTTTTCTGCAGCTCGGGGTGTCTTTTTTTTCTGAAGGGTGTCTTTTTTTTCTGAAGCTCAGGGTGTCTTTTTTTTCTGCAGCTCGGGGTGTCTTTTTGAGGCTGACAAGCGGAGTAGCCTAACTTGCTGTTTCCATAACAACAAGAAAACATAGTCTGAGCACAGCGAGTTATATATGAACTAATCGGGTTGTCCCTGTACAGAGAACTCTGTTTTATCTAACATTAGAACCGTGTCTTTTTTTTCTCTTTGTTCTTTCTCTAGGGTGTTTGTTTTATTTTGCTCCAGGCTGGATACTGGAGCAGTAGCTGTTGTTACATCAACAAAAGGCACTTTTTGGAACCAACCTGCTTTTCTTTTTCTTTTTTACTTCAAAAGCAGCATAGTCAACTTTTTCTTGTCAATGTTTTCTTCCCCCAGTGTGAAGCAGAGAAAGGGAAGTAACCTTGCCCCTTATGACCTCATAAGGAGCAAGATCCCAGATTGGCCCATCTGAGCTTCCATTTTTCTCAAAGGCAGAGCAGGATACCCAGGGCTCGGTTTACACCTATCACCATATCTAGCCACTGGGGGAACTCATATTAATGTTAAAAAACCTCAACGTGAAATTTTCATGCCATGGGACGTCGCGCTGATGTCACCAAGCCCGACCCAAACATCATTTCTTTTATTTTCTTTTTTTTTTAATATGATTTATTTATGGCATTTTTTTAACACCGTTAGGGTACCGGAAAGTATCAGACCCCAAATGGCAGCCTTTTTCAAAAATCAAAAAGTTCATTTTATTTCTCAGTAATGTACACTGTTCTTGACAGCAAAAAACAAAAGAAATTTTTGCATTTTATTAAAAACCAACCACATGGTCTTTTTCAGACCCTTTGCCGTGACCCTTTTTTCTTTTGGTTTCTAAAGCAGCATAGTCAATTTTTTGGACTTGTTAAAAGCCACACACCTGTTTAAGACTTCAGCCCAGTGCATGTCAGAACAAATGACAATCATGAGGTCAAAGGAACTGCCTGAAGAGCTCAGAGACAGAATTGTGGCAAGGCACAGATCTGGTCAAGGATAAAAAAATTTCTGCTGCACTTAAGGTTCCTAAGAGCACAGTGGCTCAAATCCCAAATGGAAGACGTTTGGGGACCCAGAACCCTTCTTGAGCTTCCATTTTTCTCAAAGGAGAAGAGCCCAAAGAAGAACCCAGGTCACTGTGGCTACCCAGAGATGCTCGGTTTACACCTCACTGCACCATATCCACCACTGGGCAGAGTGGCCCGAACTCATAAGACACATGAAAGCCCGCATGGAGTTAAAAAACCTCAAGATGGTGAAAATAAAATTTGGTCATGCCATGAACTTTTTGGCCTTAATTCACGCTGATGTCACCAAAACCAACTGCTCATCACCTGTCCAATACAGTCTCAACAGTTTCATGGTGGTGGCAGCATCATGATTTATGGCATTTTTCAACTGCAGGGACAGTACACCTTGCATCTATAAAATGAAACCAATACAGGGATATCCTGGGCGTCAAGTCTGTGACCTCAATGTATTAAACAAGACAATACCCTAAGATTTTCACAACCCTGTTCCTTGAACCCCCTGACTTAAACCCTCCCCACAAAAGATACATCATCCAACCTAAGAACTGGAAATAAAATAGGGATAAAATGATGTGAGAAACTTGTTGCATTTTCCCCAAAACGACTTGGCTGTATTAGATCAAAAATGCTTATGAACAAAGGGTCATTTATTTCAGTTTTTGTTTTTAAATATTTTCTAAATTTCTGTTTTTTTCTGTCAAGATGGGTTGCTGAGTGTATATTACTGAGAAATAAAATGAACTTTTTTGATTTTTTGCGCAATGAAACAAAGAGTTTTAAAGGGGTCTGAATACCTTCCGTCCAGCATAGTAAAATCTATAAAATGAAACCAATACAGAGAGTCAATCTGTGACACAATGTATTAACAGGTATATGATTTACACCCAGTTCCCAACCCCCACCCTCCCCCACAAAGATACATCATTGAGGTTAAGTGAAATAAAATAGGGTAAAATGCAAACATCATTTCTAAATATCTGTCCAAACCCGGCCTGGCCCGTCGGGCTCGGTTCGGGTAGCCACACTTGTGCGTGCGCAAAGGTTTACTAGTCTGAATCCTCCGTCCAGCTAGAAAACTCCGATCAGCCTGGATATGTTTTGTTTGCTGGAAATTGTGACTCTAAAGGAAGTTGAAAACAAAACAAAGCCATTCTCACTGAATGTTTTTTCTTTGCAGACGCAGCGAGCTGTCTGGAGGAGCGACTAGCTGATCTTCAGTTATCCTCGTCGGCGCCGCACGACTTTGAGACTGAGCACGAAGACGCCACCGGTCGGAGTGACACCCGGACCTCAGAGACTTTCAGCGCCTTTGAATCCTACATAAGAGGCATGGTGGGTAATGTAGTCTCCCAGAGAATGGTGGAAGATACACTTTCCTCTGTTTGTGTCTGATAAAATGTTAAATTTACTGTTTAATTTTGGGCAGACTCGAAGTCAAAGTGATGGGGACCTCAGGCCCAAACCCAAATCCTGTAAGTCAACCAATGTAACAATTCATATTATGGTTGTTACGGTACTGAACTGTTTTATAATATATCCAAATTCTTTTTTTCATTTCAGTCATCCGACCAGTGATGAGTCAGCAAACCATAAAGAAGACAGACCCAGTGGCCAAGTAAGTTAAAAGCATTATATGACTCAAAACTACCCGTACACAGGACTGATATCTGGATAAAATATGGAGTGAGTTTTGCTAAATTAACTTGGAACCACAAGATACAAAAACATGTTTATTCCCCATTAGAGTCATGTTGGTCTGATAGTTGTGTGGTTTTCTCATCTCTTCAGGTATTTCCAGTATAAGCAGCTCTGGGAAATGTTTAAACTTCCAGGAGAAAAGGACAGGAGAGATCTCCGCTGGGAGATACGGGTATGAAAACCTATCCTCATACCTTCTTCTTCTTCTTAAAGGTCCCATGACATGCTGCTTTTTGGATGCTTTTAAATAGGCATTGGCCTTAGTGGTCCCCTAATACTGTATCTGAAGTCTCTTTTATATAGACCTTAGTGGTCCCCTAATACTGTATCTGATGTCTCTTTATATAGACCTTAGTGGTCCCCTAATATCTGTATATGAAGTCTCCCCTTTTATATAGACCTTAGTGGTCCCCTAATACTGTATCTGAAGTCACTTTTATATAGACCTTAGTGGTCCCCCTAATACTGTATCTGAAGTCTCTTTTATATAGACCTTGGTCCCCCTTACTGATCATAAGGGGCATATAGACCTTCCAGTGGTCCCCTAATCCATCTGAAGTCTTTTATTTTCTCCCCCTAAAGGCAGAGCAGGATACCCAGGGCTCGGTTTACACCTATCACCATTTCTAGCCACTGGGGGGGACTCATATTAATGTTAAAAAAACCTCAAAAAGTGACATTTTCATACCATGGGAACTCATATTAATGTTAAAAAACATAAAGTTAATCTTTGCTCTGGCTGTTTTGGCTCAACTTGGTCACAAGCGTTCTCATT
Organism: Etheostoma perlongum; assembly: GCA_026937815.1. NCBI lineage: Eukaryota > Metazoa > Chordata > Actinopteri > Perciformes > Percidae > Etheostoma > Etheostoma perlongum. The sequence continues at coordinate 31,430,448 of CM049372.1, forward strand.
TTTCAGCAAAACAGTAACGAACATGTTTCTGCAAACAGAATGATAGATTAGCGCGGCCTAGTTTTACAGTTCGACCGCAGTTCACAAGCCGTCATCGGTGCAGCGTTGAGGCCTCTTTAAGCTTCTTCGTTGAATCGAGGGCGTACCCCCGCAGACCCCCCCCCAGCCTGACGTGCACCTCTCGCAAAATGTAACTACACGTCACGGCGACGGACGTCCCTCAGCCGTGGCTTGGGAGCGTTGCACTTCCCCCCGACTCATTTCCTGGTTCTCCTTCTCCGTAAACAACATGAAATCGAGCAGAGGGGTAACTTCTCCTGCTATAGATGTCCCACCGGGGTCAGAAAGCACAGGGGAGACACTCTGGTCCTCTCGCTGTGACTCTAGACTCTAGACTCTAGGAGCGAGTAGAGACTCTAGAGTCTAGAGTCTCTACTCGCTCCGAAGCTAATCGCCGTCACTCTCACTTCTGCCTCTACCACACACTCCCCACACACACACACACACCGGCTCGACGACAGGCCACTTACGTAGGCTACAGCGAGGGCTCTGCGTGGAGCCTGCAACCACAAAACGGCCTTTAGAGACTCCATCCTGTGATTGGTTGTAGGAAACCTCTGGGGGGGGGAGACAGAGGAACGTGATTTCTTTACAGTAATGATCTGAATCATGTAATACTTCCAGGATAGAGTGATAGTTTGAGCAAATTTGACTTTTTTTAAAAAATAAAATTCACCTGCACCTCTAAGTACATATTGCTGATAATAGTTACTAGTACTTTAATGAAGTCATTTCACAGAGTGGTACTTTTACTGTCATAAAGAATCGCAGTACTTTTTCCACCTCTGTTAAAAAAAAAAAAAAAAATAAGTTGGTATTCAGTTGTTGCTTCACAATGGGTTTTTTTTTTTTTTTTTTAATGTTTGGCTCTCACACGTTTTCTTTTTGTTTTTAGGAACGACTTGCATACCAGCCTCCACCGGTAAGTATCTTTCCAAATATTTTCCGTAAGACTGCGCTAGGCAACGTGTTATTTGTATCTAAAAATATTTGTCTGTTTAAATCACAAGTTAGATGTTTGTGTGAGGAGGGGGTACTACGAAGCAACATCTGGGGTTACCGAGGTAACTTCAGGTTCAACCCTACTCAGTTGAAAGGTCAGTAGTAGTCGTTTTTAGAAGGTCCGGCGGAGCAGAGAGAGACTCATAAAGTTTCGACATTCCCTGATGAGTATCTTTATAAATGATATCAATTTTCAAACTTATTCTAGCCACTGTAGGCCAAAGCAATGACAGTTTATGGAAAGCACGAGTGTAATTATGGTCAGATCTTGTGTCTGACTGATGAGGAAGTGATATTATAAGCGTTGTGATTCACACATTTACAGCGTCGGCTATTTTTGCCGGCTTTCCTTCCTGTGTTGGGACTGTGTTTGTGTTCTTTATATTCATGTAGGATCATAGTTTGCTATTCTAATGTAAAATATGCGGCTCTGATAGATGTTTGCGATGCTGTGCGTTATGTGAACGAGCGCGTCGCTGGATTGATAGTTATGCCGGGTAACTGAGATCACTCCAGGGCATGCTGGTCTTGCTTCGTGGTACAGGCCTCTGGTCTTGCCTAGCTGTGATTCTGGCTTACCTTCAACAGTTATTTGCTCTTGCACTCAGCATGGTGGCTTGGCGTTAAACCTTAATGATCATGTGATTTCTCACCACTGACGAGGTGGCTTTAAAACCAGAACAAAACAAACAAGTACAAATGTATTAAGCAGACGACCATGTTCAATTGTAAAAACGCCAGTTTGTGTGCTTGTCATGGCCACATTAAGATGCCACAGTTGACAATAAAACTAAAAAAGTTACATGACTTAAAAAAAAAAAAAACAATCTGATAAACTTTGCAGAAGTTGAAGTCACTTTTGAAAGAGGAGCTGATCACACAAGTACTGGAATTACTATTTATCTATAATAATCTCTTTGTAACAACTGCACAAATAGAAAACATTTGATCATTTATTTATACATTTAGTCCTTTGTAATTACTGGTAATGAAAGATATGTAAACAAGATCAGCTGTGCAGTGTGTTTCCAGACAACTTTACACGACAGTTCTGAGGCAGCAAAGAGAACTATTAGCATGAAGTAGATTAAGTCTTGATTTGCTCTGTGTTGCAGCCCAAACCTCGGAGGGTTTATGTGCCAAACTCCTACGTCGTGCCAACGGAGAAGAAGCGCTCGGCGCTCCGCTGGGAGATCAGGACCGACCTGGCTAACGGGCTCCCGCCACACAAACTCAGTCATCAATTTTAGGCCTTTTTCGTGCCTTTTTTAGATCATTTTAATACAACTTTGCATAGTTTTTTTTTTTTTTTTTAAACATTGACATTATTTATTTACGATTTTCTTTTTTTGTGAAACACAAACTTATAAAGCAACCACTGCGGTCAGTGAATTCTATTCCAGGTGGTTTGGTGTCTACGGGAGGTCTGAGTAGGGCAGTTTGAACGGGTACAGGGGGGTGTAGCGCTGGTCGTGCCAAAGCAGCTTGTCTTCCAGAAACCTGATCGTCTCCAGAGTGAGGACGACGGCTTCATGTTTCAGCATGCTGTGGACATTCAGACCTGGCAGAACACACAAAAACCATCCGTTTACGTCATTTGTTACACGATAGTGGTGCTTTACATGCTTTTTGTCCTTAAAGGCTGATGTCGCTGCCAACCTGTAGAAGTTTTGAACAGTGGCGTCATGCTTGGAGTTCCACTATTTAATCCACATGCCTGCTACTAATAGCTCCTTTAGCAAAATTATTATTCCGACAAATTATTACATAACTCAACAATGAATTCATTTTCTAAAATATAGTTTTAATGGCTGTGTTTTATTTACACAAATGAAATGGGAAGTCTCAGACGTTCAGCCCACAGAGACGAGTGCAACAGAGATTTACAACTTAAGATTATTTTTTGGGCTTTTCTAAATAACTAAACTATAAAAAATAACTAAATAACTAAAACACAAGACCTCCCAAGAATTTCCAAACATTGCTAAACATTTTAAGAGAATTTACAGAAGCCCCTAATCAGTCAAACATACATTCTTGCACTGTGCTGCGTGACTCTCACGTTGCAGTAAAGAAAACATGCTGAGTGCTAACTTACCGATGGCTGGAATAATGTTGACCGTCTTCAAACTCGCCGTTGCCTGGAGGATGTTTTCAGGAAACTGGTCACCTCTGAAAGCAACGAGATCAACGTGAGCACAGAGCGGACTGTGTGAAGGTGGCGTTGTACGGCCGCCTCGCCGATCGTACTCACATGTCGACGATTAACAGCGACTCTCCCCAGCGTTTGTGTCTGATGAGGTCCAGCAGGTACTGGGGGTCGGGGGACGGGATGTTCAGGGAGTCCACAACGTGAAGGTATTGCTGGAAAAAATACAGAAGATTTAGTTACACGTGGGCTCGGCTTTTCAAAGTAAAAGAAAAAGATTTGAGCTGAAACTATTGGTAAAAATAATCAGCAGTTATTGACAATTGTTTGTCTTTTATTTCTTTTTCTTTTTATCAAATTAGCAAAACGTTCCCTGGTTCCAGCTTCTTGAATGCGTTTGTCATATTTAACCATAGCTGAGAAAACAAGTAATACGATTTTCAACAATCTGCAGATTCAATCTGTAAAATGTAATGGTTAGTTGAAGCTATCTGGGCCAATATATTCATATTCTATTGATGTCGTGATATGACGCTAGATATCGTCTTAGATTTTGGATATCGTAATATGGCTTAAGTGTTGTCTTTTCCTGGTTTTAAAGGCTGCGTTACAGTAAAGTGATGACATTTTCTGAAATCAGACTAACTGTTCTATTATTTACCTTTACCCACTCCACATTACTGATGATTATTTATCTAAAATCTCATTGTGTGAATATTTTCTGAAAGCACCAGTATCGTTGCGGTATTTGGTCAAAAATATCGTGATATTTGATTTTCTCCATATCGCCCAGCTCTAGTTGGAGCCCTAAAATGTTGATATAAAAGTAAGTTTTTTGTTTTGTTTTTTAAACAAGCCAATGGAAATTGATTTAACATTTTACAGTATTTCTTAAAAAGTGATCCTATAGTATGTTAAATAATAATTTCTAAATCACTCGTGAGGAGAAAGCACTACTTTTTTCTGGACATGGTTTTTAGTGTCCTGTCCCACAGTAAATACATAATGATGCTAATACATATTAACCCTTATGTTGTCCTCGGGTCAACTTGACCCGTTTCCCAAGTGTTTTATATGAGAAATGCTCCAAAATAACATTGATACTATACGACATTCTTCAGGTAAATCAATGATTTCTGTCATTGAATTTTTTTGGGTGTTTTATTTAATATTATAGAAGTTGAATTATTTTTCAAAACAGTATCTGGACTAAACTTTGACATCTACCCATCTGGGATCCACTTAACCTCCTCTGATGTTAACTATTAGTCAAAATAATTCACAATTTCTGCTTTTTTAACTAAAAACTTGTATCATTTGATATAAATTAGGTTTGTTGACCATGAATTCCAAGAATGAGTGTAAAACCTATTATTAAACCAGCTCAGGTTTTTAAAAAAAAAAGTGCCAAAAGCTGGAAAAAGTGACAAATAAATCCGAAAGAAATGACAAAAATATCGGAAAAATTCAAATTTTGACCTGGAAGGGCGAGTTCATGATTAACGGGAAGACAACACAAGGGTTAACACAAGGACAGATTAAATGGACCCAAAGGTTCCCGGTACCTGGGCCATCTTGGAGCTCAGAGCCACTTTGAGTCCTTGCACTCGAACCTTCATGGGCAGCATGTAGAAGTAACTGGTCGGCCCTCTGGGCCCGTTGGCCACTCCGCCTGAGAGAAACACATCGGCCGTCAGACTAACGTCCGACCTGAGAACCGTCTACGTATTCGTTGGGAAGCTCTTCGGGACAGCGCTGTATTTTAAACGTTAAAAGGAACACATGACGATTAGGAGTAAAGCACACAGTCCAAAACAACCAATCACCTCCTTTCCACAGCGGCGATCGGATGCTTCCATGACGAGCTCTTCCACTGCCTTTCTGTTTCCATGGTTTCCTGCCGCCACCTCTGACCTCTGACCTGATCTTTGTGCTGGCGTGACTCTGACGGAGCAAAACAACCGTTACTGAAGAGAGTATTAGAGTCTCTCTTAATGCAAACATTAACAGGTCCATAAGAGCAGCAGACCACACCGCACACATTAATCGGAAGATTTTACAAAGAAGAAAATTTGAACTATAAATGATAACACAGGACAAAACATGTGTTTTGAAGCCAATGTCTGATATTTATAGGCTCTGTCTGCATGATACACTTTCACACTAAACTTAGCTGCTGCACATGTGTGTTTTTATTATTGTTTTTAGGCTTTTAATCTGTCGATAATACCGCAGTTGAATTAAGAGACGTGCCTGTTCCATGATTAGACAGTTCAAATGAAAGCTGATATTTAATGTGGTACCAACAGTATAAATATGTACATTTTATCAAATTTACAAAAAGTGATGCAAGGCTGTTGCTAAGGCTTTGATGCTAATGATAAATGATCATAATATATGTATCAATCCCTATTAAAGAATTAATAATTCTATGTTTTATATATTGAGGAGAAGCTGAAGCCTAAATGTGTCCAGAATTCATCAATTAGATTTCCTCACTGTAAAATTATGAGATGTATGATAGTGCCTGATTTTATGTTTAGTGAATGCTGTTATTATTGAATGTTTGATTAATTATAAAGCAATTTATCACCTTATATGGATTATATGAAATACTTAGGGTTACATTTTGTATGTATGAAAAATGCTATCCAGTGGCAGGATTAGAAATCGATGAAAACTGGTCACATACCAACACACACACCAAGACGTAAAACAGGCAAAAATGCACAGATCAATAAATAAATAATGCTTAGTTAAAAGCCAGAATAAAATGGCAGTCTCAGCATTATCTGCTGCCGTCAGAAATCATCATCTCACAAAATATGGGCCAAAAAATAACTGACAACCTACCGCACAAACATTTCTAAATGAGTGAATCAGTAACTTACAATTCTTTTATAGTTTCTCTGCCATGTTTCAACCTCGTGGAGGATATCGAGCCTGAGAGGAGAGACAAGAATGGATTTAAAGAGTTAATAAGTTAATAAGAGCAGGACTAACAACTCCTTCCTGGGGGAAGGTGAAGGCGTTAGAAACGTGCACTCATCTTCACCTCGGATGCACCGCGAAGACGTCCGGGTGGAGCTGAGCCAAGCCCAGCGGCTCGCTGTCCAGCCTCTCCAGGGTCTCCACCCACGTCTGGACGGGGCTCAGGTGAGCTGGAACGAGCGCATCGCACTTCCTCAGGAGAGGCAGGGAGCAGTCTGCAGGAGGGGGTGGACGCCCTGCAGGAGGAAACAACACCAGTCAGGGATGGACGTGTCTTTAATGTGACGAATACAGACAAATCAATATTATGAAAATGAGATACCTGACTAGAGAGATGGTTCTAGTTAGCTGTGGTTTGTAGCAGCTACAGTGGACCTGTTAACACTAGGGGCCCTAACGTAATGATCTAAGCGCCTGGCGCAGGTGCGTTTAGGGCGTGTCCAAATCCACTTTTGGTAGTTTAGACGGTGGAAAAAAGGGTCCTGGCGCCGGGCGCGTGGATCAAAAGGGTTGTACTTATGGCGTTTTTCCATTGATGGTAACAACTCGGCTCGACACGGTTTGACTCGCCTTTACTCGGTTCGGCCCATTTTCGGTCGGTTTTCCATTGCAGATTGAGTAACGCCTCAGCGTGGCTGGTTACCATAGCTACGCGTGATGACGTAATTTTCAACGCGATTCACAACACGTCGGCTACTCGCCAATGTTTTGAAAAATCACCGCTAAAAAAAACAGGAGTTTGGGAATTCCGACGGTGTTCAGACGTCGACATGACTGTTCGCCGACACCAAAGGTAGGTGATAAACGATAGGTAAGTTAAGTTTCCTGGTAACGTTAGCCAACATTTGCATGTGTTAGGGACCCCGGTCAGTATTTACTATACGCTATATAAAGTACATGAACTTTAGCAACCATGATTACACACCAGAACATGTCTGCTGTGTACCGTTTGTGTTTCAGAGCATTCACGCTTTGCAAAATCGCCGCCGCAGACCGTCTGGTGGGCGTTCGATGTCCGACGGGTGAAATCTCTGGTTCTGACCTGCTGGGCTTCGTATAATCTTTATGAGAGTCATGGCTTATGACAACAACTGGGATGTATCTGGGCCAGCAGAGCCGGGGGGGACACTGTCACAGGGTGCAGGGGAAGAAGACCGGGATGGACGGGAGGGTTTGATGCGCTACTTGAATAGCTAAATAAAAACTTTTCTTTGATATATTGTCTTGTTTTTTTAAAGTAACAGTGTGCAATATTGGAAACAACATAAATCCCCTAATAGATAGCCCTTAATATTGAACAGTTAAAGTGAGAATAGTGCAGAGAGTAGATAATCTGTCGGCTAGATTTTTTTTTTTTTAAATGTCCTGTTTGTTCCGGACACACACTCCGCACTCTTGTCTGCTAACAACGCAGCGATCCGACCAATCAGCAGTCTGCAGGTTTCCACGTCACCTTTTAGTATCGCATCAGCTCGCTTAGAACCTCGACTGAGGTAGTACTAAAAAAAGTACCTGGTAGCAGGTCCCAGGGACTTTTTTTCGTAATGGAAAACCAAAAAATGCGAGTAGAGTCGAGGCGAGTAGAGTAGATACCACGCAGTGGAAAAGCACCATTACTGTCTTCATTAATTCATAGGTGTGTTTTGGACGTAACATGCAATCAACCAATCAGAGGTCATCTCCCGTTCCCTTTAAAAGCCAGGCGCGTTTGTACCTTGGAGCATTGCTGTTATGATGGCGGATTTGCACCGTAATGTTTTTATTTGTAATCTTCTGCATGTGTGTGTGCTGCTATACGTTCCTGTGCAGAGGTGGGTAGAGTAGCCAAAAATTGTACTCAAGTAAAAGTACTGTTACTTCAGATTAACATGACTCAAGTAAAAGTAAAAGTAGTCATCCAAATAACTACTTGAGTAAGAGTAAAAAAGTACTTGATGAAAAAATTACTCAAGTAGTGAGTAACTGTTGAGTAACGTCTGATTTATTTCTTAACACAAGCATCAATCAGACAGACAAAAATACAAAATAATCATCTTTAGGCAAATTATAGTTCATCCAATCAATAGAATAAATTAAAATTAATTTATTAATTACAAAATAGCTTAAGTGAGAGACTTGTCACATCAAATGTGGATGGATACTGCATGTTAAACATCCTGTATGTAACCTAAAAGACAAACATCCACCTCTCCACAGCAACAACTACAACTACCGCTACGTCTCCTCAGGTTAGATGTTGAGTTGTTGAACGCTCACATGTCCGTTTGTTTTGGTCGACACTAAATGCAGCACAACGTAGCTGCTGTTTCGCACTTTTCCTAAAAGGTAACCACGCTTTCACTATGAGGCCGGGGGTTCCTCCTGGTCTGCGTTGCCTTGCCGACGGTTGATTCTGACATCTTTGATTTGCTACGACCGTAAAGCTAATAGGCTCGTTTGAGATGAGCCAGGTCTGAGCAGAATCAATCACCGGCGATCGGCGCCCGTTGCATGCCGGTTAGATTTGTGTCAGACTTGATCCCGACTCGCTCTGACGTCATGCACACGTGGGCAACGATAATCTCACGAGAGCAAGGCGGCCGCAGTTCTGAGACCAGGGGGCGCTGGTCTGAGACCAGGTGGCGCAGGTCTGAGACCAGGGGGCGCAGGTCTGAGACCAGGGGGCGCAGGTTTGAGACCAGGGGGCGCTGGTCTGAGACCAGGTGGCGCAGGTCTGAGACCAGGGGGCGCAGGTTTGAGACCAAGGGCCGCAGTTCTGAGACCCAGGCGGCCCAGTCGCTTTTCACCGATTGCCAGAGCCAGGCGGACCCAGGCGGACCCAGAGCATGCTGGGAAACGCCGGCCTCTCAGGTGATCTAACAGCTGATTGGTTTACAACATGATGACGTTTTATATAAACCTTTTATTATTTTTGAATCGGAGGGATTTTAATTGCTATTTGTCTGATTTAAAGACTTATTCTGTACAGAACACATGTTGTGAGGCTGATAGTGATGTTTAGAAGTCAGAGAGACTAAATCTGATCAGATCACGGATCATCTCCAGTCTGTTGTTAATTAAAATCAGCAACAGATCACATATGACACTTTAACAGCTACTCTGTCATAATTAAAACAACTGGAGACTGGGTACCAGCTGATATGTGGGTCTGATTATATTTTATTAAATTGGAATCGCACCACAGTGTTTTTGTCACTTCCTGTCCAGCCTGAAGGCTGCTGGAATCGCCTGGAGACTGTCCGACTTTACCGCAGCTTTGTGTCCCCGCCTGCTGCCGCCTGCTCTCGTCTACTTTACAGGCGAGGCGCAGTTCAGACAGATGATCAGTGATCTGATCAGATTTAGTCTCTCTGACTTCTAAACATAACTATCAGCCTCCCAACATGTGTTCTGTACAGAATAAGTCTTTAAATCAGACAAATAGCAATTAAAATCCCTCCGATTCAAAAACAATAAAAAGTTTATAGAAAACGTCATCATGTTGTAAACCAATCAGCTGTTAAATCAGCTGAGAAGCCGGCGTTTCCCAGCATGCTCTGGGTCCGCCTGGCTCTTGCAGTCGGTGAAAAGCAACTGCGCCGCCTGGTCTCAGACCTGCGGCCGCCTGGTCTCAGACCTGCGGCCGCCTGGGTCTCAGACCTGCGGCCGCCTGGGTCTCAGACCTGCGCCGCCTGGGTCTCAGACCTGCGGCCGCCTGGGTCTCAGACCTGCGGCCGCCTGGGTCTCAGACCTGCGCCGCCTGGGTCTCAGACCTGCGGCCGCCTGGGTCTCAGACCTGCGGCCGCCTGGTCTCAGACCTGCGGCCGCCTGGGTCTCAGACCTGCGGCCGCCTGGGTCTCAGACCTGCGGCCGCCTTGCTCTCGTGAGATTGTCGTTGCCCACGTGTGCATGACGTCAGAGCGAGTCGGGATCAAGTCGGACACAAATCTAACCGGCATGCAACGGGCCAATCGCTGGTGATCGATTCTGCGCAGACCTGGCTCACCTCCAACGAGGTGCATGAGCAGTGATTGACAGTTAGACCCCCCCGGGCCCTGATTGGTGCACTACAGGCTGTAGGTAATGGATACTGGTATAAAATATAGCAAAACAATTTCAAACACCAAATCAGATTGACTATAACATCAGCTGGTAAGGTTAGACTGATTCCACAGTTACAGATGTTTGGACTTACTCAGTCTGGCAGGATCCACCAGGTTGGTCGGCAGCAGTAAGTTGGGAGGCAGAGCGCCCTCCCCGGGGAAGGAAGAGGCGAACTGAGGAGGAGGAAACTCTGAGTTAGTGAAGCAGCAAGCTAAAGGCTGATATTAATGTTCAACCTGCGAATATTTCACATTTCTACTGGTTAAATTACAATATTAAGTCTGATAAGACTGGACGTCTGTCAGCACTGCACTTCTAACTAAGTAGTAAAGATTAGGGTGCAAGATATGAGGAAAATCTGCGAAATGCGATCAATTTATTGAATATCGCGATAACAATATTTACTCGCGATACGATATTAAAATGTACTCAGTTCTGCATTTCTGCTGTTTTCAGTATTCTTATTTATATACAATACGACAAATTGCTTGTTTAAGTTAAAATAAAAGGAAATCGTTTCTAACTTTCTTTTATGGATACATTGGACATTATATTGAATATTTAAAAAGGCACCACTAAAAAAAAAACGGTGATATTTACGTCTTAAAGTGCAGCTGCTACGAACAGGAGTTAATTAGTTAATTAACGTTACATGGCAACGGTTTCCATGTTCACGCGGTTAAACGTTAAACTCACCCTTTTAGCGACTCCTCTGCCGCAAACCACCAGCGTACAGCGAAACATGTCGCTTCCGTTGTCCTCCGCAGTCACACGCCACGCACTTAATCTTCTCTTAAATCGTTTAAAATACACATTATGAGCAGAATTGACACATGAAAGGTCGTGGTGGCTTTTCCCGTGTCGGTGTGTTGGCGCGTGGTGATGACGTAAAGCGTGACCAGTTGTGTCACACCATTGACGTTACTGCCTATTGGCGCTGACGAGATTTGGGGCCGCCATCTTGGACCGGTCACCCGCTCCACTCAGTGTAATGTGTTTGGCAGGTGCAATGAGCTGTCAGCGCGTTTAATTAATCAATCTCACTGAATACCCAACTGATTTTCATGTTGTTTTTTTTGCTACAAAGGTTATACATGTAGCTATGATACAGGGCACATGGTTAGGCGTATTTTAATATTTAATAGAAGAACTCATGTTAATGTTACAAACCCTCATAAAGTGAAATTTCCATGCCATGGGATCTGTAAATGTATATCTAAAAGCTCTTGTACATTCTTTCCTTTCAATAAAACAGCAGAATATGAATCAAGAAAGAAATACTGTACATATTATTTGTGTTCATTTTTTTCCGTACAACATAACAAAATTATATATGGGTGCATCCAAACACATTTTAATAGCTTCATGGTCACCTTTAAAATTTGTCAGTTTTTATAGTTAAGTATATAAAGCCATCTTAAATAATGTCATGAAAATTTTTTATATTATTGCAATATAACTCTGTTAAAGCAAAAATGGTTAAAAAATAATATAAATTATTTGCTTATACACCCCAAATGAATATAAAATAAAGTGGGTGTTTCAAAAGAATAGACATACAGTATAATATGAACACACGCGAAACTTGGGGTATTTAAACATTTAGTTGATAATATAAAACAAACAAAAAACTTTCATGCTTTGACCTTGTAATAGTCCCCAAAAAAAATCCACAAATTTCCTCCTTGAGTTTCAACATCAGAGAAATTTAGGGGATTTGGGAGATTGTATGTGCCATAACCTAACTTAAATGTACATAGAAAGAATACCTACTTTTCAAACAAGTATTGTATAGTACATAGGACAAATTACAAAATGTAAGTTATATAAAAAGGTGCATGAATGCTGCATTACAAAGCAACAAGGCTTTATATATAAAAAACCTAAATATGGATTTGCACATTTAAAAAATGCATAATTTATACAATAAACAGACAACAGCTTAAGTCACAAGTCAAAGATAAACCCAATATGAAAAACACACTAAAAGAAACATTTTGTATCACTTATGGACACATTAGTGGTTTGAAACCTACATGAGGTTTGAGAAAAAGAAAGTTGAACCCCCTTTTAGGTCATTTTCTCTTGGAACTTCAAGATCCAAATCTCCTGAATGAAAATCAGGCCCCCCAAGTGTGTTATATTTGCGGTTTGGCATTCTTTGCTGTTGTGCTTGGTTGGGAAAAACAGTGACATAGTATCCATCTGAACTGTCAGGGACTCGTGTTTTGGGATTTTGCAAACGTGCTTTAGATTCTTGCTGCATTGTTCTGTGGTGCCTTGAATACACATCCACATCACCAGGAAGTATTGTCCTGGTGTGTCTGGGGTCCCTCATGTCAATATTAACACCTGATGGGGAGATCACCTGTCCATAATTAGGTGGTGGCTGGAAGCCCAATTTTGTACCTCTGGATTTAGGCACATGGTCCTTTTCTGTGAAATCATCAATGTTGAGATCTGAATGGTTGTAATGAATGTTGTGGCCAAAACCAGCATCCACCTGAGGGTAGCTGGACCTTACTTTGGTCCTAGATGACTGTCCATCAGTGTGATGAAGTCCAACATCTCCATCTACGTCCATGAAAGGCATTCTCATGTTTACCCCTGGGATATCTGATCTGTGATTTGCATAAGAAGGTACTCTGAAATTAAGTGAAGGATCATCAATGTTAAAATCTGGAGATTTAAGATGCAGCTGTGGACCCTGCATTGCCACTTTTGGCATTTTTGGAACCCTAACATTTGGACCTGTAAAATCACCCTCCAACTGTGGTTGTTTCATATTCAGTTTTGCATTGGGAGGAGAAAAATCCAGATTTGTTGATCTCAGAGATGTATCAAAGTCAATATCATTCCCTGCCCTGTTTAGATCCGGGCCTCCCAACTGAGGCAGCTTGAAAGAAGGAACATTGAATTTTCTTTCTGGCAAATCAAAATCAGTCTGAGGACCATGGATGTTTCCTGAGGGAACATTTATGCCAACCTCTGGGCCTCTTATTCCTCCTTTGACATTAGGGGCAGTAAAGTTCATGTCAGGTCGTCCTATGTTACCATTTATTCCTAGATCTGGACTTTTTGAATTGAGGTCTAGCTTGGGACCTTTGAAACTGGCATCAGGCAAATCTAAGTCTGGCATACTCACATTAGGGCCTTTCAGTTTAGGTCCAGAAAGATTGTTGATGTCTGGTATTTTTGTCTTAGGTCCAGAGACACTGAGGTCTGGTGTATTTAAACTTGGCATGTTAAGGCCCATTTTGGGAGCATCAATTCCACCTTTCAATTTTGGAGCTTTGACATTAAAATCTGGAGTTTTTAGATCTGAATTGAAGTCAAAGTTTGGGCCATCTAAATTGCGACTGGAAAACCCCACATCGGGTATTTTCAAATGTGGCTTTTTAATCTTTCCCGATGGGCTGCCAAAATCAACACCTTTCGGCCCTTTGAGGTTGATGTTGGGTGCATTCATGTCAATGTCTGGGGCATCAAAGTTCCCATCAATCTCAGGTCCTTTGAGATTTGGTACATTAAATTTAGGCGTTTTCATTTTGGGCATTTTGATTTTTCCTTTGGGTGAACCAATGTTGAGATCTGGAGTGTTAACATCTAACTTGGGAGCTTTAAGGTTCATGTTTGGTAAGTCCAAGTCAGGGGCATCAAATCCACCCTTTATTTTTGGAGCTTTCAGATTTAGATCTGGTGAATCAATGTCCATGTTTGGTCCCTTTGGTAATGTACCTGAAAGGTTTAATTTAGGCATTTTCAATTTTCCTGAGGGAGCATTAACATCCCAGTCTGGAGCATGAAGCTCTGGCATTTTCATTTTACCTGATGGCAAGTTGAGCTTTGGGGTATTAAGGTCTAGTTTGGGGCTTTTGAGATCAACATTGGGCATGTTTATGTCTGGTGCATTTAAACCACCACTAAGATTTGGACCAGATATATCTAGATCAGGTGTTTTGAGGTCCAGGTTAGGGCCATTTAACTTTGGACCAGAAAACCCAAAATCAGGCATGTTAAAATTTGGCTTTTTGAGTTTTCCTGATGGACCAGAAACATCAAAATCTGGCATTCCCACATCAGCTTTAGGACCTTTGAGGTTGACATTGGGTACATTTACATCAACATCAGGGACATCCAAATTTCCGTCCATCTGAGGTCCTTTAAGTCTTGGGACGGTAAATTTAGGCATTTTCATTTTGGGCATTTTCATTTTTCCTTTGGGTGAACCAATGTTGAGATCTGGAGTGTTAACATCTAACTTGGGAGTTTTAAGGTTCATGTTTGGTAAGTCCAAGTCAGGGGCATCAAATCCACCCTTTATCTTTGGAGCTTTTAGACTTAGATCTGGTGAATCAATGTCCATGTTTGGTCCCTTTGGTAATGTACCTGAAAGGTTTAATTTTGGCATTTTCAATTTGCTTGAGGGAGCATTAACATCCCAGTCTGGAGCATGAAGCTCTGGCATTTTCATTTTACCTGATGGCATGTCTAAGTTGAGCTTTGGGGTATTAAGGTCTAGTTTGGGGCTTTTAAGATCAAGCTTGGGCATGTTTATGTCTGGTGCATTTAAACCACCACTAAGATTTGGACCAGATATATCTAGATCAGGTGTTTTGAGGTCCAGGTTAGGGCCATTTAACTTTGGACCAGAAAGCCCAAAACCAGGCATGTTAAAATTTGGCTTTTTGAGTTTTCCTGATGGACCAGAAACATCAAAATCTGGCATTCCCACATCAGCTTTAGGACCTTTGAGGTTGACATTGGGTACATTTACATCAACATCAGGGACATCCAAATTTCCGTCAATCTGAGGTCCTTTAAGTCTTGGGACGGTAAATTTAGGCATTTTCATTTTGGGCATTTTGAATTTTCCTTTGGGTGAACCAATGTTGAGATCTGGAGTGTTAACATCTAACTTGGGAGCTTTAAGGTTCATGTTAGGTAAGTCCAAGTCAGGGGCATCAAATCCACCCTTTATCTTTGGAGCTTTCAGACTTAGATCTGGTGAATCAATGTCCATGTTTGGTCCCTTTGGTAATGAACCTGAAAGGTTTAATTTTGGCATTTTCAATTTGCCTGAGGGAGCATTAACATCCCAGTCTGGAGCATGAAGCTCTGGCTTTTTCAGTTTACCTGATGGCAAGTTAAGCTTTGGGGTATTAAGGTCTAGTTTGGGGCTTTTGAGATCAACATTGGGCATGTTTATGTCTGGTGCATTTAAACCACCACTAAGATTTGGACCAGATATATCTAGATCAGGTGTTTTGAGGTCCAGGTTAGGGCTATTTAACTTTGGACCAGAAAGCCCAAAACCAGGCAGGTTTAAGTTTGGCTTTTTGAATTTACCTGAAGGACCAGAAACATTAAAATCTGGCATTCCCACATCAGCTTTAGGACCTTTGAGGTTGAGATTGGGTACATTTACATCAACATCAGGGACATCCAAATTTCCGTCAATCTGAGGTCCTTTAAGTCTTGGGACGGTAAATTTAGGCATTTTCATGTTGGGCATTTTAAATTTTCCTTTGGGTGAACCAATGTTGAGATCTGGAGTGTTAACATCTAACTTGGGAGCTTTAAGGTTCATGTTTGGTAAGTCCAAGTCAGGGGCATCAAATCCACCCTTTATCTTTGGAGCTTTCAGATTTAGATCTGGTGAATCAATGTCCATGTTTGGTCCCTTTGGTAATGTACCTGAAAGATTTAATTTTGGCATTTTCAATTTGCCTGAGGGAGCATTAACATCCCAGTCTGGAGCATGAAACTCTGGCATTTTCATTTTACCTGATGGCATGTCTAAGTTGAGCTTTGGGGTATTAAGGTCTAGTTTGGGGCTTTTAAGATCAAGCTTGGGCATGTTTATGTCTGGTGCATTTAAACCACCACTAAGATTTGGACCAGATATATCTAGATCAGGTGTTTTGAGGTCCAGGTTAGGGCCATTTAACTTTGGACCAGAAAGCCCAAAACCAGGCAGGTTTAAGTTTGGCTTTTTGAATTTACCTGAAGGACCAGAAACATCAAAATCTGGCATTCCCACATCAGCTTTAGGACCTTTGAGGTTGACATTGGGTACATTTACATCAACATCTGGGCCATCAAAGCTTCCATCAATCTCAGGTCCTTTCCGGTTTGGTAGACTAAATTTAGGCATTTTCATTTTCGGCATTTTAAATTTTCCTTTGGGTGAACCAATGTTGAGATCTGGAGTGTTAACATCTAACTTGGGAGCTTTAAGGTTCATGTTAGGTAAGTCCAAGTCAGGGGCATCAAATCCACCCTTTATCTTTGGAGCTTTCAGACTTAGATCTGGTGAATCAATGTCCATGTTTGGTCCCTTTGGTAATGTTCCTGAAAGGTTTAATTTTGGCATTTTCAATTTGCCTGAGGGAGCATTAACATCCCAGTCTGGAGCATGAAGCTCTGGCATTTTCATTTTACCTGATGGCATGTCTAAGTTGAGCTTTGGGGTATTAAGGTCTAGTTTGGGGCTTTTGAGATCAACCTTGGGCATGTTTATGTCTGGTGCATTTAAACCACCACTAAGATTTGGACCAGATATATCTAGATCAGGTGTTTTGAGGTCCAGGTTAGGGCCATTTAACTTTGGACCAGAAAGCCCAAAACCAGGCAGGTTTAAGTTTGGCTTTTTGAATTTACCTGAAGGACCAGAAACATCAAAATCTGGCATTCCCACATCAGCTTTAGGACCTTTGAGGTTGACATTGGGTACATTTACATCAACATCTGGGCCATCAAAGCGTCCATCAATCTTAGGTCCTTTCCGGTTTGGTAGATTAAATTTAGGCATTTTCATTTTGGGCATTTTAAATTTTCCTTTGGATGAACCAATGTTGAGATCTGGAGTGTTAACATCTAACTTGGGAGCTTTAAGGTTCATGTTTGGTAAGTCCAAGTCAGGGCCATCAAATCCACCCTTTATCTTTGGAGCTTTTAGACTTAGATCTGGTGAATCAACGTCCATGTTTGGTCCCTTTGGTAATGAACCTGAAAGGTTTAATTTTGGCATTTTCAATTTGCTTGAGGGAGCATTAACATCCCAGTCTGGAGCATGAAGCTCTGGCATTTTCATTTTACCTGATGGCATGTCTAAGTTGAGCTTTGGGGTATTAAGGTCTAGTTTGGGGCTTTTAAGATCAAGCTTGGGCATGTTTATGTCTGGTGCATTTAAACCACCACTAAAATTGGGACCAGATAAATCTAGATCAGGTGTTTTGAGGTCCAGGTTAGGGCCATTTAACTTTGGACCAGAAAACCCAAAATCAGGCATGTTCAAATTTGGCTTTTTGAGTTTTCCTGATGGACCAGAAACATCCAAATCTGGCATTCCCACATCAGCTTTAGGACCTTTGAGGTTGACATTGGGTACATTTACATCAACATCTGGGCCATCAAAGCTTCCATCAATCTCAAGTCCTTTCCGGTTTGGTAGATTAAATTTAGGCATTTTCATTTTGGGCATTTTCATTTTTCCTTTGGGTGAACCAATGTTGAGATCTGGAGTGTTAACATCTAACTTGGGAGCTTTAAGGTTCATGTTAGGTAAGTCCAAGTCAGGGGCATCAAATCCACCCTTTATCTTTGGAGCTTTCAGACTTAGATCTGGTGAATCAATGTCCATGTTTGGTCCCTTTGGTAATGTTCCTGAAAGGTTTAATTTTGGCATTTTCAATTTGCCTGAGGGAGCATTAACATCCCAGTCTGGAGCATGAAGCTCTGGCATTTTCATTTTACCTGATGGCATGTCTAAGTTGAGCTTTGGGGTATTAAGGTCTAGTTTGGGGCTTTTGAGATCAAGCTTGGGCATGTTTATGTCTGGTGCATTTAAACCACCACTAAGATTTGGACCAGATATATCTAGATCAGGTGTTTTGAGGTCCAGGTTAGGGCCATTTAACTTTGGACCAGAAAGCCCAAAACCAGGCAGGTTTATGTTTGGCTTTTTGAATTTACCTGAAGGACCAGAAACATCTAAATCTGGCATTCCCACATCAGCTTTAGGACCTTTAACATTAACATTTGGCACGGTTACATCAACATCTGGGCCATCAAAGCTTCCATCAATCTCAGGTCCTTTCCGGTTTGGTAGATTAAATTTAGGCATTTTCATTTTCGGCATTTTAAATTTTGCTTTGGGTGAATCAATGTTGAGGTCTGGAGTGTTAACATCTAACTTAGGAGCTTTAAGGTTCATGTTTGGTAAGTCCAAGTCAGGGGCATCAAATCCACCCTTTATCTTTGGAGCTTTCAGACTTAGATCTGGTGAATCGATGTCTTTGAGATCACCACCAGGCAAATGAATGCCCCTCCCTTTAAACTTGGGAGCGGATACATCCATGCCTGGATTTGTTAAATCACATTCAAGGTCTTTAACTTTAGGCCCAGATAGCCCAAAACCTGGCATTTTGAGCTTTCCAGATGGACTTGGAAAGTCAAAGTCAGTTGAGGGGACACTCATGTCAATATTTGGATCTGCAATTCTAGCTTTGAGTTCTGGCGCTGCCAATCGCACATCTGGTCCGTCTAAATCTCCATGAAAACTGGGAACTTGGATACCTGGTAAATTGAATTTGGGCATTTTAAACGAAGGCGCTTCGTATGCTCCAGATGGAGTGCCAATGGCTAAATTTGGTCCTTTTAGGTCAACTCTGGGTAGATTTGCATTAGGTTCATGAATTCCACCTTTTATCTTTGGTGTTTCATGACTTAGGTCAGGTGTTTTACCATCAACTTCACCTTTGCCTGAGAACCCAAATTTAGGCATAGTCAATTTACCAGATGGGGCATCCAGATTTAAATCTGAAGATTTAAGATCAATCTTTGGTTTCTTAAATGGCACTTTGACTTTCCCTGAAGGCATCTCAATGCCTGGCCTATGTATATCAAGTTGTGATACATCAACACCTGGCATTTCTAGGTCCAAATCAGGAGATCCTCCAGACAACCTGAGCTTGGGTGACTCTACATATCCGGTAGGATTGTCCACATTTAGATTTGGGTTTTTCAGTCTCTTAGAATACTTGAGACCGAGTTTACCTGAGGGAACATCTGGGGTTCCTACATCCGGGAGCTGGACCTCACCTTCTGGACCACTAAAAGAAGGTCCAGAGAGGCCCAGGTCTGGTAGTTTGACTTTTGGCATTTTTAATTCTTTGTTTGTTCCTTCAATGCCCAATTTGGCAACACCAGTGTCAAAGGATGGAGCAGTTATCCTCATGTCAGAGGTAGTAACACCTGAACCTTTTAAGTCCATACCCATTTCTGGAGCTCTAAAAGTTCCATTGCTTTCCAGCCCAATTTGAGTTCTTTCAAGATCTGGCATTGTCAAGTCAAGTGACGGACTATCAGTGTTTGGCAGTTGTATACCAACGTCTGGAGCATTAAATTGTGGACTTCTAGCATTCACTTTCAGTCTTGGTACCTGAGCTCCACTTAGAGTAGTCCTATTCAACCCAAGACCCATAGGTGGAAGGTTCAGATTGCTGTCATATGATAATTCTCCGGCATCGTCGTCAGTGGCCAGAGTCTTCTTTTTCATAAGTCCAAAGTCAACCCCACAGCGAGGCAACCCCATGTTGTGCTTCAGGTTGACCTTTGATGAGCCTGGTACAGTTGACTTGGGAGTAACCTCCTTGTTCACAGAGCCCTCCATGGCACCGTTCAAGTCATCTTTCATAAATTTCTTGATTTTTGCATTGTAGAGTTTGTTGTAGGAATCGTTCAGCATCTAGAATAATAAACCACAAATTAGTTTTTGAATGTAACTATAATATTTCCATTAAGGTAACTATTCTCTTGTGGGGGTGAATTTTAGCATTGTTTCCATGATTCAAGTTAATATATAGCTCTGGGGAACCAATATCACCTTTAGTTTAATGGTAAAAATAGCTCTTAGTTAAACATTTTAGAACTAATGCCTTTAAATTACACAAAAAAGCAAGAACTTTTGTTTTGGTGCAACCTGTATTAAAACCTTGATCAGAACATTACAAATGTAAACAAATGTGAGGTGTGATGTGGACCACTGCTGCATGAATGTACAAGAACATGATTAATTAACTAATTCCGTAATTCCTTGATGATGTATTTACTCCACCTACCGTCTCAGGAGTCTTGGTACACTGGTCCAAATTTCCAAGACTCTTGCTCATGTTGTTCCTGGTTAGGACCTTGCCATCAAACGGCTCCATCATCTTTAGTACCTTCAACACCTCGGTTTTTGAAAGTTGATCAAAGTTGATCGTTGCCCCCAAAAGTTCATCCCCTGAAAAAGAAGACTCAAGTGTTTGCATAAAACAGAAGCTTGTTCCAGAACATTAGGCTGAATAATCCATTTAACGGTCATGGACACAAATCATAATGTATGAAAGAGTAGACTAAGACTCAAAACCCTAAACCTGGCTCTCTCAATATCAGGGAAATGGAGATTGGGTTTTGTCTCAAATAATCTGGACTCAACAAAATCTGTACATCTAATTATCTCCTGCTCACTTAGTCTAAAGGATTAAGGGTTAACACAACCTTTGATATGAGTCAAATGTACATTGAGGTCCTTGGATTTTGAAGGCATGTTCTTGTAGGGAACAACTGTTTCAACTCTTAAAGGCAAGACGGAAAACATTTAAAAGCAATACAGAGGAAAAGTGCTTTAGCAGCTTGTCAAAGGGTCATACCTTCTCTCAGTCCCTGATTGGCTGAGGAATTGTTGTCGATGCTGGAAACGACCAGTCCTCCCTCCTCTGATTGCTCCAGGATCAGGGACTCGGAGAGACTCCTTCCCCTGCGGTGTGACAGCTACAAACAAAGACATTTCATAAAGCGTTTAAAACAGAAGCACGCCTCAACCGCATAAGCTTTGAGAAGCAACATACATCAGATATTTAACTATTAAAGCATGTTTTAAACACACAACTAAAACAATATATGGATGTTTCCTACCATGATCCTTGTGTCTTTGTCACGGTGGCAATGCAAAATCCCCTTTGATTAAACCTATAGAATAAATAAAATGTTCAATACATAGATTTACAGCAGTTCTTTACATGTGTGGCCCACTGTACAGTGCAGCTACTGTATGTTTCTAACATGTTAAAGCTTATAAAACAGCAAAAGCAGCAGAAACATCAATGGAACTGATGAACCAGGAGAATCAGACAGCTCTGATCGTACAATAGTTTCACCTTCTTCAATTAGAAAATTTAACCAAATCAAGTGAAAGCCACAAACCGGCCACCGGCCTACTGTTTAGAGCTAGTTTTCCAATTTTACAGCTAAAAAGCAGTAACTCAAACATGTTTCCAGGTGCTCTAGTGCAAGTGACCCGTTTTGTAATGCAGGGGTCAGCACCTTCCAGGCATTAGTGAGGACTGACCTAGAAAATTAATTTGGCACCTGAACGTCTCCCAGAACAGCATTGTTATGCTGCCGGTTTAGTGCCATACGGTGCCAATAATTTTATAATTTATACTCTTTATTGATCCCCTATGGGGAAATTACAATTTACACACACCACTGTTGTTATTACACACTACACACAGGCCTGAAATACACACACATGCAGCTGAGGGGGGTTCGGGGCCTTGCACAACAGCACCTTGGTAGTGCCTAGGAGGTGAACTGGCATCTCTACAGCTACCAGTACTTTGGTCCGAACAGGGACTTGAACCAGCAACCATCCGGTTCCCAACCCCACTCCCTACGTAATGGTATAAGTGTCTTTTATAGAAAAGCAGTATTCTGGTTTCTTTTGCTTTTATTTCTCTGTATATGTTTATCTTTGTCTTTTTTAATGTAAGTATAAATGTCATGTCTGTGTCTTCTGAATGGACCTTGAGTCTGGCAATAAAGTTGATGATTTCTGAAAACATTTGAGGCGAGCAATAGGCAATGCATTAACAAAATCTAGTTTCAGATTTGATCAGCGCTGCCTGATTTCACAGTTTAAGACACAGTGTAAGAGACTCCTCGGCTCTGATTGGTGGTTTTCCTTATGCCATTAGGAGCACTAGTAAGAGGAACATGCTTGTTTTTTTCAGAGATTATCTGATTCATGCAGGACTGTCAGGATAAAGTGACCGTTTGAGCAAATACAACAAAAAGTTCTTTTTTATAAAAGTTACCAACCACTTAGGTAAAGGAAGACTACATTAGAAGTGTGTGTACTTGTAGTCAACAGCACATAAATGCCCCACTTTGGCAAAATGTCCACAGTTTAACTGCATTTCTAAGCAGACCTTTAAAAGGAGGGAACAAGAAAAACAAGACCATAAACAAGTCTTTGGGAGGAGCAAATCCTTAAGACTTGCATGGGAAACACTGTTTTATTTTTATTACAGTTGCAAGAACAAATGAAAAAGCGCAAGGGTATGCTTTTAAGAAGCAATGTTTCTACAGCAGAAAGAGACTATTGAAAAATTCAAAATAATTCATATCTATACCCATTTTTTCAATTCAATTTACATTTACAGCCACTAAAATATGTTTTAATCCTGATTTTGTTGACTTTCTACATGTTATCTCAGCATATAAACAGTTATTTCAGACCAAGATGAATACTCAATACTCAAATTCTCATATGAGCACATCCCCTGCTTTAGTGCGTAACTTTTGGATATTAATGAACGTCCGTTTACATTCAAGACGTCGCCAATTGAGGTGCTACAAAGCTAGTTAAGACTATCAGCTCCACACAGCTCTCTCTGTATTTCTCAGTATGACTATGTTCAGAAGATTGGTTTCGTCCGGCGACTTTCGCTCGCAGAAACTCGAGTGAAGAAAACAAGGCTTGTATCATGTGGACGCGCCGACAGTTTTGCTGTTATTATTTAAAATTCCTCATGGAGGCTGCAGACACTACGCACTATGGCTTATAGGTGCATCGCTCAGGTATTTGAGGATTGGCCTTGAGGAACACCAAGAACAGGTTTATCGAGAGTTCCTTGAACAAGTGTTCTGTTTTTGGGGTGTTTCCTTGTTGTAAGCACACAAAGTCATAAATGACCACACCCACTGTGTTGTAGTATCGAAATAAGAGCGCTGGCAGACCTCCAGTAAATACAGACACACTATGTTCTTTCCAGATCGTGTGAAATGATGTACAGAGATAAGCTGGATGGATACAACTACACACAAACACCTAACTGCAGTTTTAATATAACACATCAAATTATGTGTAAACGAAACGGTTTTAGATTATTTTGTTGGCATTTCAGGCCTTTATTTGAAAGGAGAGCTTAGACATGAAGGGGGAGAGAGAGAGGGGGAATGACATGCAGCAAAGGGCCCGCAGGAAGGAATTGAACCTGCAGCTGTTGCGGCGAGGACTGAGCCTCTGTACATTGGGACCACACTCTGCCAGGTGAGCTATCCCGGCACCCAAACTACTGAATTCTTCCCCTACGTCACGCAGAATCAGTGTGCCAGCATAGCAACACATATTCAATGTGTTTAAGCAAGAATGACTTCATAAATACCACAATAACTATTGCAGGATTTTCTCAATATCAATGTGACTAAAGAATTCATTGCAGAAAGTAAAAATTATATTCAATTTGAAGGAAAAAAAACAAATTTTAAGAAAAATATCTTTGTGTTTCAGGCATTTAAGATGTCAAATGGGAAGGATTTTGATAAAATCTTTCTCAACATTCACTCAGACATAACTGTGAACCAGAAAACCCAAAAAACGTGATATTATACAATTATTGAAAAATACACAATCAATCAAAACCCTGAATATGAGGTGGTAAAATGGTCCTATATTTAAAAAATAAGGTGTAGTTTTAACCCTCATGTTGTCCTCCATGTTGTCCTATATCAATGTTCTTTTTAATTCCCCAAAATAACATGATTGATTCCACACAACGCTCTTTGCCAAGTACAAATCTCTACTTTCATTAATTTTGGGGCGTCTTATTCAATTTTATAGCATTGTAAAACAAATGGAAGTGTTTTTGAAATAGTATTGAGTAAAAGTTGACATATTCCAGTCTGTGATTATCATCAACATCCATTCCTTTAATTTTAGTCTCAATAATTCCTAATTTCTGCTTTTCTAACTCAAACATTAGGTATACTTTCCTATAAATGAGGTTTATTGACCATAAATTCCAAAAAAAACTGTAAAACGTAATAATTAAAGTTAATAAGTTAGTGTTATGTAGTTTTGAAAACTTCAAAAAATTGACAAACATTGAAAAAAAGCATCAAAACTGTTGGAAAAAGGGGATAAAAACGTAAGAAAAAATTAAAAACATTGATAAAAAGCGTCAACAAAATTATTGATTTTCAATTTTGACGGGAAGACAACACAAGGGTTAATGTTTAGAAAACTTTATCAGTCCGTAGTTTTGCATCAAGTGTCAGCATGTCTTTAAGAAATATACCTCCACATTTAATGTGTGAAACCAAATACTAACATCAATCACATTATTGGCATTTAACTAGAATTACACGCGGCTCTAAATAGATTCAGAGCAAAGGCGTCAGCTGATTTACTACTTACAAAGTTAAATATTACACATTTTACAGGTAAGACAAAGTGCACCTGCTTGCAGTTATAAAAGTTTTTAAAAAAGTTCAGAAAGTAGAGGCTGAATGCACAATAGAGCTTGCACTCAATCAAAAAAGGTGTTTTAAATTTTTTTTTGATGACAATAAATGGAGGGTGGACACTTTAAGGTGCAGACCAACTGACAGAACTGACTTTTTATATGAAGAATTATTTGTTCTGGGGTTTTTTTTTTGGATACATTTAAGGATAAGACTGTGATTAAAGGTGAGTTGAAGAACAGCAAGTTAAAAATGAACTGTGTGCAAGAAAGAGAAGAAGAATCATTGTGCCTGCCGGGTGAACATGATGCACTGAGAGTTGATAAAAATACAACTGTAACAACAAAAAAGACCTGGATGACATCACCTGAAACTGAAACACTGTCACCCAAAACCTGCCACCTTAAGGACCAAGCACCACACAGGAAAATGAATGAGTGAAAACTGACCTCAGGGACCATCAGGCAGGTGTTTCGGCCTCCGTGTTGTTGAAGTTGTGTCAAAACTGTGGACAAACGTGAGTCATGGGTCCGACTGTTGGCCCTGCAGGTTGATTCTGAGCCGAGGAGCTGCAGGCAGGTGAACGACTACTTCACCTGAGGCAGACAAACAGGTTCCACCTTAAAATGTCCTGCCTCTATTCGCTGTTACCATACATACACAAAGACACACACACACACACACACACACACACACACACACATTCACACACGCCCTTGTGCAAACACACCCTGATGACCACACGCCTGCGGCTCACTATGCACATGCTCACAGACGCACACGACAGCAGACAAACGTACTTGAAGAACTTGAATGTCTGAGCCGTTTTTTCTTATCCAACACATCTGATCCCAGAGTATCAACAAACAAACAAACACACACACACACACACACACACACACATACAGCAAAAGTGCACAAGTATTAGCTTCAAACTGTCCTTAAAGTGTGACAATAATTAAAAGTATGCATTATGCAAAATTATCCATTTTAGAATCATATACAGTTTATATACTGCTTAAAAAAGTGAATAATGCTCAAACTCCTTAGAATAGCTTTTAATTCCATAATATCAATGCATTGGGAACACTGCTCATCCAATACTATTTCAAAAAAACATGACCAAAACTGATCAAGTTTGTGTCTTAGCTTTACAGAAAGTGAAGAAAAAGGAATATTAGGCTGTTCAAAAGAAACAGCAGCATTTGTATTTTTATTTACAAACTCAAACATTTACTGTATGAACTGAAAAATGTCTCAAGGCTTTGCTTTGCTTTGAATCACTGCACTAATATTTAGTTGCATAACCATTATATTCTGAGAACTGCTTCACATCTGCTGCATGGAGTCACCTGTGAACAGGTATTCCAGCCGATTGAACTACATCCCACAGTTCCTCTGCCTTACTGGGTTTGGCCTCAGAAACAACATTTTTAATGTCACCCCACAAGTGGTCTCTGGGACTGAGGTCCGGGGATTGGGCCGGCCCCTCCATAACATCAATCTGGTTCATCTGGAACCAAGACTCTGCTCCTTACTGGTGTGTTTTGGGTCATTGTCTTGTTGAAAGAGGCATTTCCTCTTCAGCATAACCTCACATGACCTCTTCAAGTATTTTGATGTATTGAAACTGATCCATGATCCCTGGTATGTGATAAATAGGCCCAACACCACAGTATGAGAAACATCCCATAACATGATGTTTGCACCACCATGCTTTGCTGTCTTCACAGGGTACTGTGGCTTGAATTCAGTGCATGGGGGTCGGAGGACAAACTGTCTGCAGCCCCCAGACCCAAAAGGAACAATTTAGATCTCATCAGTCCACAAATGTTGCTCCATTTCTCCTTTGGCCAGTCAGTGTGTCCTTTGGCAAATTCCAACCTATTCTGTACATGTCTTTTTTTTCAGCAATGGGACTTTGCACAGCACAGGTAACTTCAAGTCTTCTTTGATTTTCATTGGTCGAGCCTTGGCCATTTTGCCTTTTCTTCCATCCATTCGAATGGTAGCTGACCGTTTTTCCCCACGTCGTTCAGGCTTCGGACGCCTTTTCAAGGCATTTGAAATCATTCGGGCTGAGCAGACTATAACTTTCTGCACTTTTTCATGTGTTTTTACCTCTCCAATCAACCTTTTAATCAAAGTCCGCTGTTCCTCAGAGCCATGCCTGGAACAACCCATTTTGTTAGAGTATTTCAGTGTGAAATGCACTTTAACCAGCATGCACAACATTTGCTTGCTTCCTTCCTTAAACATGAGCCATAACTGACACCTGTGTCTTCACAGAATCAATCAGCTCACTAATTGAACACAACACTGCTATTATTATGAACATGGCCCTTTCAATTACAGATTCAATTACACAGAATGAGCAGCATACTTGTCATGACTGTTGGTTTTCTATGACTCTACAACACTTACTAGTAAATTATTTCTCATGTACAAATATCACTTTTTGAAATTTTAATTTGAAACCACGGCAGAGCAGAAAAACACAAACCAAACACTCCCCTCTGACAACTTGATAAGCGTGTTTTGAAGAGAAAATGCTGACCTGTGCCAAGGGAGCGGCAGGCGTTCCCTGTGTGAGTCACTCTGATTACAGTCGCTCGTTGATCACAAAGACTTCACAAAGGAGTTCAGCGGCATTCACACAGTTATTAATGTTATTGTACCTGGAAAGGTACAGCTGCAGCTCCCGATGACTGTGACGTAAGAACAACCCGGTTCCCAGGCGAACCTGCTGAAATAAAAACAGGTGTGACAACAACAGTTATTATAAAAAAAACTGCTTTATTACGAATTATAAAGCAGCCACGTTGACACAACAAACAACACAAGAAATTCTTCACAAATGATTTGTATGTCAATATGTTAAATTATATATATTATCATATATTACATATATTGACCATACAGAAGGTTTAGGTCTAGTGTAATCTGTGGCTCTGAACTGTTCAGTATAACAACAACAATGCATGTAGTAATACCAGAGGAACATGGTTTGTTCTTTAGGTCAGTATTTTAATCTAAATTTGATTAAAGGTTAGAGCAGCAATGATTAGTTGATGAATCCATTAGTTGCTTCATCTTCATCATTTGCTGATTTTCTTGATTTTACATACAGTAAAATGAGTATTATGGGGATTTGGCCATTTAAGGACATTGAATTTACATCATATTTATATTTATTTTAAAGTGCTCAAGTTATGCTTTTTGGCATTTTCCCTTTCCTTTATTGTGTTATATAGCTATTGTGTGTATGTTAATGGTTTACAAAGTAAAAAAGCCCAAAGTCCAAGAACAGAAAACACTGTTCACAAACTGCTCCAAACAACTCTACTGTAGTCCAGTCTTTACTTCTGTGACGAACGTGCGTCACTTTGTAAAACATGTTATAATGCTCGCCTAGCTGCTAGCGTAGCACGCCCTCATACTCTGCTCCTGACTGGCTAGTAGTCCTTACCTAGGTACTGTCAGGGTCCTCATACTCTGCTTCTGACTGGCTAGTAGTCCTTACCTAGGTACTGTCAGGGTCCTCATACTCTGCTTCTGACTGGCTAGTAGTCCTTACCTAGGTACTGTCAGGGCCCTCATACTCTGCTTCTGACTGGCTAGTAGTCCTTACCTAGGTACTGTCAGGGCCCTCATACTCTGCTTCTGACTGGCTAGTAGTCCTTACCTAGGTACTGTCAGGACCCTCATACTCTGCTTCTGACTGGCTAGTAGTCCTTACCTAGGTACTGTCAGGACCCTCATACTCTGCTTCTGACTGGCTAGTAGTCCTTACCTAGGTACTGTCAGGACCCTCATACTCTGCTTCTGACTGGCTAGTAGTCCTTTACCTAGGTACTGTCAGGACCCTCATACTCTGCTTCTGACTGGCTAGTAGTCCTTACCTAGGTACTGTCAGGACCCTCATACTCTGCTTCTGACTGGCTAGTAGTCCTTACCTAGGTACTGTCAGGGCCCTCATACTCTGCTTCTGACTGGCTAGTAGTCCTTACCTAGGTACTGTCAGGACCCTCATACTCTGCTTCTGACTGGCTAGTAGTCCTTACCTAGGTACTGTCAGGGCCTCATACTCTGCTTCTGACTGGCTAGTAGTCCTTACGTGAGTACTGTGCATGTGCGACTCCCAACAAAGATGGAACAGAAGTGCGATGTCTCACTCTGTAGCTAAAATAGAGAGCTCAACACACAGGGTGAAAAGAGGAGCTGCAGCAATGTGCAGTACAACAAAAAGTTGAAAGTTAAACCATGTAAATCTATTCTGATATAACCTCTATATACAATTATGAACCTGAAAATAAGCATAATAGGAGCACTTTAATACATTATTTTGACAGGCCTTTGTCATGTTTCCTAAAGTTCTACAGTTAAACATCGATGATGAAAACTATCATAGACTGCAAAGTGACTAGATTCAAATTCATTCATTTAAATTCAGACTGTTATGGCTGACTGATATTGCTTCATCTCTGTACAAATTACAAAAACAGCCTACTAAACCGTTCCGCAGAGACATCGCATATCATTTACACCGGTATTTTTCCTACATTAATCCCCATTTCCATACAACAAAAACTGAGGGTCTTCAATACATCCTTAGTCAACTAAAATCATTTCCACAGTCTGGGATCTTGTGGAGGGTTCTCTAACAGTCTATATCAGTCTTAAAAACTCAAGTTTAATGGCAGCCAACAGAGAATTTTCATTTTTATACGTCTTCCTTTTCACAATTTAAGTTATTTCCCAAAAACTAATGTCCCCCATCAGCCACCGTAGCTGGTTTATAGCAGCCTATAACGGGTTGATTTCTTTCCCCAGTGCATGCTAAGTGAAAAGAAGAAAAATATAAGAAAATAGGACCTTGGAACTGCTTCACGCAAACCACTGAATCGACAAATATTGACAGTAGTACAGTAAATATTGTCAGATGACGACGGACCGGTTGAGTTTGGAGAGTCCTACTGTACGTAAGACCTGCTTGTAGTAATACATTTAAACAAATAAGAGCACAATATGCAGTGGATATGTATTCCTTTGAAAAAAAAAGTCCCCCAAAAATTTGATCAAGGAGTCATTTAACCCTTGTGTTGTCTTCCCGTCAAAATTGAAAATCAACCCTTTTGTTGATGCTTTTTATCGATGTTTTTAACTTTTTCTTACGTTTTTTGTCTCTTCTTTGTCCCACTTTTGACGCTTTTTCAATGTTTGTCACTTTTTTTGACGTTTTCAAAACCAGGTAACACTAAGTTATTAACTTTAGTTTTACAGTCATTTTTGGAATTTATGGTCAAACCTCCTTTATAGGAAATTATACCTAATGTTTGAGTTATAAAAACAGAAATTAGGAATGTGATGGATAATCACAGACTGGAATATGTCAACTTTTCCTCAATACTATTTCAAAAACACTTCAATTGTTTTTTTCAAATGCTATAAAATTGAATAAGACGCCCCAAAATTAATGAAAGTAGAGATTTGTACTTGCCAAAGAGCGTTGTGTGGAATCAATCATGTTATTTTGGGGAATTAAAAAGAACATTGATATAGGACAACGGGTCAATTTGACCCGAGGACAACATGAGGGTTAAGGGAAGTGTAGTCTTTAGTCTACAGAGAAAAAATAAAATCAGGCTTGGAGAACACGGCTTGGGTCCTTCTGTGTTGAGTTTGCATACTCAACCTGTGCAAGCTCGGGTTTTCTCGGGTTTTCGGGTATCCACACATTGTCCATTAATGCAGATTAGGTCAATTGTTTACCTTAAATTGCCCTTGGTGTGAATTTGAGCATGAATGGTCGCTTGTCTCTGTGATGACCTGGCAACCGTCCCCCCATTTAAACTGGCCCACCCCCACCCCCACCCCCACCCTCGACTGAATAGGAAAAGCAGTTACAGATAATGTATAGATGTTAATGGGACAATTTCAAATAATGCTGTTTAAGCATTGAAAGGATCAATTAAATAGAAACTTAATGTCAGCACAACATAAGAACATATCTGCAAATCCCTATCGTCACTTCCCAGGACCTTGGAGCAAGGCATTCCCCAATCCTCTGCTCCAATAGAGTTTTTCACTCGGTGAACACACTCAAGTGTGTGCTGTTAAAGTTGTAAAAGTGTATGAAACAGGAGGGTTCAGAAAAATAATTTCTTTTTTTCTTCCAGTGTCTTTTAGTCCTCTCATTCTCCTCTCGGACCAACTAGCCTTTGGAAGATGGAGCGGTCAGTTTGACAGAGAGCAGCAGGGGTGTCAAACTCCACCACCTTCCCAGCATGCATCACCAGCACCCTGTCACAGTCCATGATGGTGTTGATCCTGGAGACAAAACACAGACCAAAAAAATATTGGGATATTTTCCCACATTTCCATGTAAAGAATGAGTTAAAAGTTTAACCCTCATGTTGTTCTCGGGTCAAATTGACCCGTTGTCCTATATCAATGTTCTTTATAACTACCCAAAATAACATGATTGATTCCACACAACGCTCTTTGGCAAGTACAAATGTTTCATGAATTTTGGGGCGTCTTATTCAATTTTATAGCATTTAGAGGAAAAAGTGTTTTTGAAATAGTATTGAGTAAAAGTTGACATATTCCAGTCTGTGATTATCATCAACATCCATTCCTTTAATTTTAGTTTAAATAATTCCTAATTTCTGCTTTTCTAACTAAAACATTAGGTTTAATTTCCTATAAATGAGGTTTATTGACCATAAATTCCAAAAATAACTTTAAAACTAAAGTTAATAAATTAGTGTTACGTAGTGTTAAACATCAAAAAAAAATGACAAACGTTGAAAAAAGTGCTGAAAAAAGGGACAAAAATGTAAGAAAAAGTTAAAAACATTGATCAAAAAGCATCAATTTTGATGGGAAGACAACACAAGGTTTAAATTTAAGGGTTTTGAAAAATAGACAGGATTTTAAATCAGACCTGTGTGCAATCGTGAGGACGGTCATGTCCTGAAACTTCTCTCTGATGGTCTGTTGCAGCAGGTTGTCCGTCTTCTGATCCACGCTGGCTGTGGCTTCATCAATGCAAAGGACCTACATGAGAGGAAAGCAGCGTCTTAAGTTCCAATGCTGAGCTTTCATTAGAAACAGAGGGTAACATCAGTGTAGGAACTACTGCAAACGATGGTAAGAGGTAGGCGGACAAAACACTTTATTGTCATTATATTAAAATGAATACAATGTCATTTTTAAATGCCCCTCCCAGCAGTTTTTAAAAGAAACTATAATGCAGAAGATGAAGATAGAAGGGACAATTGAACCGAATTGCATCATGTGCAGTTTTTATTGCGTCCACCAATGTTGCTAAAGGTGATGGGCCCTGAATCTATCTTGCACCCGGCGCAGCGTGGTGCAAAGTCTGACGCAAAGCCCAATGCAAGTCCATCCATGATCCATCCATGATCCATCCATGATCCATCCATGATCCATCCATGATCCATCCATCCGCTTATTTGGTATCGGGTCGCGGGGGCAGCAGCTCCAGTAGGGGACCCCAAACTTCCCTTTCCCAAGCCACATTAATGCCCGATGCAGGTGTCTTTGCTATTTAAGACTGTCTAGCACCCGTGTCGTTTAAATAACAAATGCATCTGCGCCCAGGGGCGTGCTGGTCTTACAGGGTGGTGTGTTCAAGTGCATTCTGGGCGTATTGCTATCTTGAGGCAGCGGGAAGTGATCGTGCAATTGACCAACAAAAACCTGGTCTATAGTCAGTAATGCAGCATCATTTTTTAACAGCTAATTAGTAAAATGTGCCTTGGCTCCTGCACAGCGCATACACTATGCTTGTTACACACACACACACACACACACACACACACACACACACACACACAGCAGCAGAAGCAGACAAAAATAAAAATATGGCGGTGCAAATCTGCCATCCTAAAAGCAATGCGCCAAGGTACGAACACGCCTGGCTTTTAAAGGGAATGGGAGATGACCTCTGATTGGTTGATTGCTTGTAACGTCCAAAACACACCTATGAATTAATGAAGACACTAAGTACAGCAAGGACCTTTTTTCCGCCGTCAAACTAGCAAAAGTGGATTTGGACTAGAGCCCGACCAATAAAGGATTTTTACGGCCGATACCGATACAAATATTTGGTTATATAAAAAGCTAATATTCCAATATATCGGCCGATATATACAGTATATATATATTCAGTGAGGAAAATAAGTATTTGAACACCCTGCTATTTTGCAAGTTCTCCCACTTAGAAATCATGGAGGGGTCTGAAATTGTCATCGTAGGTGCATGTCCACTGTGAGAGACATAATCTAAAAATAAAATAATCCAGAAATCACAATGTATGATTTTTTAACTATTTATTTGTATGATACAGCTGCAAATAAGTATTTGAACACCTGAGAAAATCAATGTTAATATTTGGTACAGTAGCCTTTGTTTGCAGTTCCAGAGGTCAAACGTTTCCTGTAGTTCTTCACCAGGTTTGACACACTGCAGAAGGGATTTTGGCCCACTCCTCCACACAGATCTTCTCTAGATCAGTCAGGTTTCTGGGCTGTCACTGAGAAACACAGAGTTTGAGCTCCCTCCAAAGATTCACTAATGGGTTTAGGTCTGGAGACTGGCTAGGCCATGCCAGAACCTTGATCTGCTTCTTCCAGAGCCACTCCTTGGTTCTCCTGGCTGTGTGCTTCGGGTCATTGTCATGTTGGAAGACCCAGCCTCAACCCATCTTCAATGCTCTAACTGAGGGAAGGAGGTGGTTCCCCAAAATCTCGCAATACATGGCCCCGGTCATCCTCTCCTTAATACAGTGCAGTCGCCCTGTCCCATGTGCAGAAAAACACCCCCAAAGCATGATGCTACCACCCCCATGCTTCACAGTAGGGATGGTGTTCTTGGGATGGTACTCATCATTCTTCTTCCTCCAAACACGGTTAGTGGAATTATGACCAAAAAGTTCTATTTTGGTCTCATCTGACCACATGACTTTCTCCCATGACTCCTCTGGATCATCCAAATGGTCATTGGCAAACTTAAGACGGGCCTTGACATGTGCTGGTTTAAGCAGGGGAACCTTCCGTGCCATGCATGATTTCAAACCATGACGTCTTAGTGTGTTACCAACAGTAACCTTGGAAACGGTGGTCCCAGCTCTTTTCAGGTCATTAACCAGCTCCTCCCATGTAGTTCTGGGCTGATTTCTCACCTTTCTTAGGATCATTGAGACCCCACGAGGTGAGATCTTGCATGGAGCCCCAGTCCGAGGGACATTTACAGTCATGTTTAGCTTCTTCCATTTTCTAATGATTGCTCCAACAGTGGACCTTTTTTCACTGAGCTGCTTGGACATTGCCCTGTAGCCCTTTCCAGCCTTGTGGAGGTGGACAATTTTGTACAGCTCTTTGGTCTTGGCCATGTTAGTAGTTAAAATGTAAATACTAACATGTCATGGCAAGTGACAGAGCGTTGAATGATACACAGCATTTTGTGTATTTTGCTTCTTTTTTTTCTTAGAATAACATGAGGGAAACTGTTAATCACAGTAACAAGAAAAATCAGCATGAAATTCGCATGCTAGCTGCTCAAGGCATGATGGAAAACAGCTTTTCTTGGTGGTATTTTTAACAGATACTGTACATTGTGAAATCTTCCAAAAATGTCCACTTTTACTTAGGTACAAAGTGTTTTCTCTAGGTTTGACTTAGACTTGGGTGCTCATATTTTGCGAGGGGTTTAGGGGTCCTCCCTCAAAATAATGGTTATATTATCAATAAAAACTCATTTTGGACAATTATTAGTACCACATCTGTGTCTAAAATGCTGAAAAACTAAAGCATATCATAAATAAATAACACTCAAGAAGTTTAAAGTAAAACCATGCTCAACACTGGGGAACGCATTGCACACAAAGTCCATTCATTTGGCTTAGGTGGTGCCAAAAAGGCTTGTGCCTAAGTCTTATAATGGTTGGAAAACCCAGGGTATATAAAACCCATCATCACATGTTAAAAGAAAAGCAAACAAAAGATAACATAATACATCAGTTAGAGCGTTGTTCAAACAGACGAGCTGCGTCCTCCTGGGTACGACGTGTTGTGAGTTTCGGTGTACTGATACAGGTGAGGTCTCACCTTGGCCTGGGTCAGCAGAGCTCTGGCCAGACACAGCAGCTGTCTCTGTCCCACTGAGAAGGATCTTCCTCTCTCCCCAACCTCAGCATCCAGACCACCTGAGGCGCACACGCGCACACACACACACACACACACACACACACACACACACACACACACACACACACACACACACACACACACACACACACACACACACACACACACACACACACACACACACACACACACACACACACACACACACACACACACACACACACACGGTATTAGCTAGGTCACCAGAATCTGACACCATCATCTCATCCATCTCTCAAGTATGCTGATACATCATTGTGAAGCTTTTTGTGATGTGGGACGAGGAACATTTAACACAAAATCAGCTGCAGAGGCAGCACACTTGAAGCTGCACCAGGTTGTGTTTTTTTTATGTTCAGATATTAATAGTGCAGTATATGCAGAAATAAATAGTAAAGTAGACATTTTTCCTGCATCAATATTAACACTCATCACATTTCTAAAGTTCCTCCTGTTCTCCGTCCTCCTCTTTTCATTCGAAGCTAATTAAGAAAATGTAATAGAGGAGAAAAATGAAAAGAAGACAAAGACAATAAGTAGATTTTGTCCTATGTCGTGTCTTTATGTAACTTAATCAAGTGTCTGTTATGGACGGAAATACCAAAAATAACTGTAAAACTAAAGTTAATAAGTTAATAAGTGTTACGTAGTGTTGAAAACGTCAAAAAAGTCGCAAACATTGAAAAAAAGGACAAAAATGATGAAAGAGGGATTTTTTTTTTTAAATCGATAAAAAGCCTTACCAAAAGTGTTGATTTTGACAGAAAGACAAAACAAGGGTTTAAATCACATATTGCCTCCAAGATGATCGGTCTCCCCACACCCGGCCTATCAGACATGAATAACACAGCCGTCACACGCCTAGCACGTACGTACGATAGCAGCTGACACACACCATCCAGCTGCAGATCCAGAGCACCAAACTGGACTAAAGCCTATTTCAAAGAAGGTTTTGTCCCCACCGCCATCACAGTGCCAAACAAACTGTGATGCTTTTACATATGATCTGTCTATGTGGGTGTTTTTGTATATGTGTTGGGGGGGCACCAGAGGATTCCCGATACAATATCATCACGATACTTATGCCACGATACGATATTATTGCAATTTTGAACATATTGCAATATTCTGCAATACATTGCAATTTATTACCTTTTTCCGACATCAAATGTTTCCCAATTTTCTTCTTTTTTTTTATATACATTTAAAGTACAACAGTGACAAACAATTACAGACAACACACTGAGGCAGGGAACGCCAAATTGTTTCCCAATTTCAAATGGTGTCCCCAAGGGAAACTTTGTCAACATCGGTTTCATCTTAAAAAAAAAAACCTTTCATCTCTCTTTAATTTTACTGCTGCAAAAATGGGATTGTCAAGCAGACAAACTGAGCAACACATGTATAATAATAGATCGATACTTGCCTATCGATACAGTATTGCCACGTAATATATCGCGATACTATGCTGTATTGATTATTTCCCCAACCCCTAATATGTGTTACATGTTTTATGTGTCTTTAGAAGTGTTGTTGAGCTATGGAACATGAAAAGAAGATGTGTGGAAATGATTATCCCAACGGGACAATAAAGACTATCTTACCAGACATGAATGATGGAGGGTGGAGTGTACTGAGAGTCAGGTGGATACATCAAAACAGACACACCTTATCTCAAAAGGCATCGCACAGTTCATCCTCAAGTCACTGTCATCCCATCCCTCGTCTCACTTCACTAATTCCTCTTCCTCATTACATGTTTTCACCCCCTAAATCTCAAGTCTCTCACCCATCCTGTTGACCACAGAGCTCAGGTGGCACTGGTCCACGACGTCCAGCAGCTGCTGGTCTGAGTGTCGCCCACACGGGTCCAGATTCTCCCTGATGGTCCCGCTGAACAGGAAGGGGTCCTGAGGAATAATGGCCAACCTGGACCTGCAGAGGGGGCGCCACCACAACACACACAAAAGTGTCAACTTGGACCTGTCCACTGAATTCTTTTATCACACTGTACAGCATCATCAAAGTGGAAATTAAACGTTAGATAATGTATAAAAAACAAGGATTAATTGTAAAGTGTAGTCAGACAGAAATATGAGGCTCGTTTCTTAGTTTTAATACAGTACATGTGAAACTGAAAACAAGCAGTATCCCCTCTTCCCGTTTATCTCAGTTTGTATATTCTTAGTTCCTGTCTTATATATTCTTAGTGTCTTATTCCCTCTCATCTGAGATGTGAGCGGAGGTGGCGAGGAAGAGACACCCGGAGAGAGGAGCGAGAGAGAACACAGACATCTATGTGTTTCGGAGACGTCATTTTAATGCAAGGTGTGGCACAGTTTGTATATTCTAGCTGTGTATCAAGCCTCCTTTAAACGCTGTTGGTCTCGAAAAGACTTCTGCAAAGGAAACACCTGTGCATCCTCGCTCCTAGCTCCTCTGGGAAGCCTCCTCCCTCCTCGAGACTCATTTAAGAGTTAAGGCATACTTTAAGTCGGAGCCGGAGGCCGATTTTCGGTTCACACGCAGACGGATGGAGGAGAGAGGAGATATATATAAAATATATAAATGAGAAGAGCCCAAAGTATGGGTTGAGTTGGAGTGGAAAAACAACACAAAGAAGCTAAGTTTAGACGTCAAGTCACTAAAACTAAAACACTAAAAAGGAAAATGGAATAAATCTTTGGATGGACCACAGAAAAGCCAACCCCCTCATGAAAAACAAACAAAACAATATTACAATCTGAACTAGGGCTGCACAATATATCTCTTTTGAATTGTTATCGCGTTATCAACTTAAGCAATAAACACATCGCGAAAGGAAGACAATCAGAGATTATTTTAATTGGTTGAAAGAGAGTATCAGTACAAGACTACACTTTAACGGTCACTTTCTTAATGGGGTTTTTTATGTTTATTTTAATGTTATTTTCATTCAATAAAATAATGTTAGAATATCTTTTTTAAATTCAACACGCAATTTTCCGAATTTTTAAGAAATACTTAAAGCAACAGAAATAAGTACACTTTAATATGTGTTTATGTATCGCAAGTGATGTCATTATCGCATTATTCAACAAAGCTATCGCATATTTTCCTCATATCGTGCAGTTCTAATCAGAATATGTATCATTGGAGCAGTGTTAACAATCCAAACCCACGACCACTTCAGGCTCACCTGAGCTGAGACAGGCCCACGGAGCTGATGTCCAGCCCGTCCAGGAGAATCTGACCCTGGTTCAGCTCCACCATACGGAACAGAACCAGGAACAGGCTGGATTTTCCGGAGCCCGTGCGTCCCACAATGCCCACCTTCTCCCCAGGTCGCACTACCAAGCTCACCCCGTCTAGGGCGTTAGGAAGACCGTCCCTGTAGACCAAAACCACGCCGCGGAACTCCAACATGCCCTGCTCGGGCCACGCCGGGGGCAGCTGATGTTGAATCAGAGAGGGCAAAGTGAAAGAAGTGAAAGAAGCACGTTAATACATATACAGTAAATACATATTTTGGGAAAATTCACCCTCAAACATTGTGAAAAGATACTGGCAAATTAAATTAGCTCTTTTGCATTTTATGACATGAAGGGGAGTCTAAACAGATCCAAGTCTTCTTTTGCCGTCAACTTCCAAAATGAATGATGGTATGTATGTAAGGTCTAAGGTCTAAGGTCCACCCCCCCACAACCCATGTACGAGGCCTTGGTCCATGTTATGTGTTTCTTTCTGAAATTGTGTTCATTTTTGTTCTGTTTTCTTGTGTTATGTTTCCAAAAGTGCCATGTGACTTCTGCCGCAACCTGATGTCCTCACAGAGACAATAAACAAACTACTACTTTTATTTTTTTTAACATGAATCTCCAACTTCAGACAAGTTACAGCAAAGCTTTAATATAACAGTATATATCAGCTCCAATGCTTCCAACAGAACTTAAATAACATTTCTAACCGCAAAAGCCCCTCTAGAGCACTCAGACTGCGACCCACCAGTAAGTGGCTTGTGAGAATGTGGGTAAAAAAAAGAAACTTTACTTTGAAATGTTGTGAATTTGCCCGAGCACGCTAAAACAAATAAGGGTATTGTTGATCTGCAACAGAAGAACAGCCTGCAGATTCTTGGACGCTACACACAGCAAGGGAACATCAAAGCTGCGCGTCAGCCAGGCCACTCCTGGGTTAGTCTATATCCACGACCTTCCACTTCCAGGATCGCTCCGTTGCTGCTGGATATTTCGCCGGACAGCTAGCTAGACTATCTGTCCAATCTGAGGACTATGGTTACCTGGTCCTCAGGTCTCTGCAGGGTAAATCCAGACAGCTAGCTAGACTATCTGTCCAATCTGAGGACTATGGTTACCTGGTCCTCAGGTCTCTGCAGGGGCTAAACTATCTGTCCAATCTGAGACAGGTTACCTGGTCCTCAGCTAGACTATCTGTCCAATCTGAGGACTATGGTTACCTGGTCCTCAGGTCTCTGCAGGGTAAATCCAGACAGCTAGCTAGACTATCTGTCCAATCTGAGGACTATGGTTACCTGGTCCTCAGGTCTCTGCAGGGTAAATCCAGACAGCTAGCTAGACTATCTGTCCAATCGGAGTTTTCTGTTGCACGACTAAAACAACTTGTGAACGTACACATGTTCCACCAAAACAACTTCCTCCGTCCGGCGCTTAGCACCGCCCACGATGATTGTGATTGGTTTAAAGAAATGCCAATAAACCAGAGCAAGTTTCTCTCCCATCCCAGAATGCTGTGTGGACTAGCCAGACTTTCCTCTGCAGCACTGTGGAGGAAGGTCTAGCAAAGTGAGACTACTCCTGGGTCAATCATCTCAGTAGCTAACCGTACTAGACTGAGCTCCTTTAACACCCCTCTTTATTTACTGATTATCAGTGTGAGATGTGGCAGTGCAGCAGTCGGTCTGACCTGTGTGTTCTGGTGCTGTGGCTCGGTGGGAAGGCCGGTGGAGTACTCCTCAGTCCTCTCCACGCTCACCAGCTGCATCTCAGTCTGGGTGAAGCTGAATATGAGGCCACACAGCAGGTTTGTGATGGACAGGGCGTAGGACAGGGACAGACCCACCAGACCTGCAGCCAGCAACACACATTATGTAAAACTGACCCATCTCCTATTACTGGTGCACAGCCACCAAACTCAGCTGCGGACTCACCTGGATCGACAGAATTATACTGGTGCTGGACAACAGCGATCACCCCAAGGCCGGTTACCACAGCAACACCAATCATTTGCAGGCGGATGCTCAGCCACTGCATTGTGGCGTTGCTAAGGAACAGGCAGCGTTGGTTCTGCTCCAGACGCCTGGCGATCTCCTCCTCAAACCTGGAACAACAAAACAAGTCTTTAAGTCGGTGACTGTGCTAAAAGTGACAATTTTAAGACACCATAAGTGTGTTTGCATGCACACTTACATTTCACAATTATTACAAATTTGATACAGGTCACGTAAACAACATTTTTCGTTTATATATTCCCGAAAAATAATTATTAAAGACTTGAATATCAACAGGTTTTTGGAAATGCGCAAACATCGCTACACCAACCTTTTCAAGAAGGTGGTTGAAAGAATGAAAGGAGGATGTGTTTGAACTCTCCAACAAGTCCGCCACCAGTGGAGCATTTTCAAAAAATCCTATTTTGCACAGCTGCATGTACAGGAATATTACTTTCATTAGCCATATACAGTATATAGCTTAGTCGGAATATAATGCAAAAGCCGGAATATAATGTGCATGTAAATGTAGTCAGTGAAACGGTGGTTAGGGCATCTAACTGAATAGCTTCTGCAGCGTGATGCATCTCTCAGTGAAAGAGAAGATGTGGGCAGGGTGTAATTTCAGGATGGATTTGATCGAAACTTTCATGACTTGGTATCTTTAAAGTACAGAGTCTTTAGAGTAGGGCTGGGCAATATATCGAGATTATATTAGTATCGTGGTATGAGACTAGATATCGTCTTAGATTTTGGAGATCGTAATATGGCATAAGTGGTGTCTTTTCCTGGTTTTAAAGGCTGCTTTACAGTAAAGTGACTGTTGTAACTGTTCTATTATTTACCTTTACCCACTTAATCATTATATCCACATTACTGATTATTATTTATCAAAAATGTCATAGTGTAAATATTTTGTGAAAGCACCATGTGTCAACACCACAATATCGTTATTTATCGTTATCGGTATTTGGTCAAAAATATCGTGATATTTGATTTTCTCCATATCTCTCAGGCCTACTTTAGAGCCACACAGATAACTAGTGTGATAGTTGGACCGGGTAGCACAGGAGAGATTAAAAAATAAAATCCACCCACTTAGACCGAAACCACAGCAACGTTTATTTGAAATGTAAATGCATCTTTAGTCTCAAATGTCGATATCGGTGTGTGTCCGAACAATCTGATTACAGTATCTGAGGCTCTAACAAGGTCCGTCCTCCCGTCTCTCACCTGGCAGAGCTGCCGCTGGCCCGGATGGTTCCCAGCCCAGTCAGCGTCTCAGAGAAGTGCGAGTAGACGGGCGACAGAGTGATGCTGCACAGGCGCTTCAGCTCCCGGGAGGTGTGTCGGTAGAAGTGCTGCGTGCGGTGGTAGACCAGGGCCAGGGGCAGAAGAAGCACGAGGACCCAAGGGAGGCCGTAGCTTATCACCACCAGCATTCCCAGCAGACCAAAGACGTTGGCCAGCAGGATGTTCAGGATGAACGGCAGGCTGTCGTCCACAGTGTACAGGTCAGAAGAAAAACGGTTGAGAACGCGACCCATCGGGGTGGTGTCGAAGAAGCACACTGTGGCCTGACGGGAGGATGCAAAAAGGAAGGTACGATTATTTAACATTTAAATGAACATTTAAAGATTAAAAACCAATATCTTATGTCTATGTTTAATGTTTAGCCATAGTTAGGGATGTACAATTAGTCGTACTTTTTTTAACCTTTAAATGAACAAAGGTAGTTAAAGATAAAAAAATATATATATATTTTAG
This sequence comes from Etheostoma perlongum, assembly GCA_026937815.1. NCBI lineage: Eukaryota > Metazoa > Chordata > Actinopteri > Perciformes > Percidae > Etheostoma > Etheostoma perlongum. The sequence goes on from CM049372.1 coordinate 31,472,515, forward strand.
ATTTATGTTTTATGTTTAGTCATATTTAGGGATTAGAAAGTGGATACCCGACACAAGCCCGACGGGCCGGGTTCGGACAGATATGCCTTCCTACAGTTGCTTAACAAAAGCAGGCTTTCCACACAAACAAACGTACATGTGTCATTGGTCGGATAAATATCGGACGCGGGCCGGACTCGGACAGAAAAATGCGGCTTGATCAGCTCTCTATTGGGGATGTACAATCAATCGTAATGTAATATGGAATGCGGCAATAATACTGTTTAAAGAATCATTCCCTCCAATATCATGAATCACATCGCAAACGCAATATCAGTCAAATCAATCGCCATTAGATATTCTCCTCATACGGTGCAGCCCTAGTCACCGTTAATCTGGCTCAAAGCTCAAAACGACGCACCTTTAGGACCCGGTCCAGAAGTCTGTTGTGGATGGCTGTGGCGGCACAGATGGCTCCGTAGGCAAACAGGAAGGCTCGGAGGGCGGTGAAGACGGTGTTGGCCGTGGCAATGGAGCTGTACACCGTCAGGTAAAACTTGACATCTGAACTCATGTTGCTTGAAGTGAACAATTGCAGTGAGGACAGAGGAGACCTGGGTGGGTAGATGTGAAGGTTTAAGGGGGGGCGTTTGAGACCGAAACTATTTGGTGTTTTGAATTTTACTGTTTTTTTTTTTTTTTGCATCTCTGTTTAAAGAGGTATTATTGAAGGAAAAAAGAAAAACATCAATGAAACAGCTTATTATACAAGTGATATTGTGAAGATTTTCCGTTGTCGACTTCACCGTCTTCTGCTCAAATCTTAATTTGTTAAATTAAAAAATCTCACTGATTGGAGAACTCACATTAACCCTCCAGGTGAGAAGAGAAGGAGGTGAGGTGAGCTGAAGGCAGCGCAGGAAGAAACATTTGTTGTAGAGGAACTATTGTTTTTCAGCTCTGTGATCCAGTGAGTCAGCCACCAGTCGGAAACGTTCTTAGAGGCTGAAAAGCACATACACAAAAAACACACACCAGCAGTTTGTTGTTAAACATCTGGATTTAAAACAGGACAAAACATTAATGTTTCTTTAATAACTATTACTATATTTTTTTACGATTATTTTTTGGTCTTTATTTTTATAGGACAGATGAAGACATGAAAGGAAAGAAAGGGGGAAAGGACATGCAGCAAAGGGCCGCAGGTCGGAGTCGAACCCACGGACGCAGCATCGAGGAGTAAAACTCTATATATGGGCCCCTTGCCCTACCAGGTGAGCAACCCGGGCGCCTATATTTCTGCTTTTTCAAAATAAGATATACAGTGAAGTCTCAAAGCCACTCAAAGCTGCAACAATGCCAACGACAGTCCAAGGTGATTAATGTAAGTTAAATTTACATTAAGCTTGCATGGCTGTGGCTCAGTGGTAGTCGTCTACCAATCGGAAGGTTGGTGGTTCAATCCTAGGCCCTGCAGTCCCATGTCCAAGTGTCCTTGGGCTGCGCCTTCAGAGTTTAAATGTGTGTGTGTGTGTGTGATGAGCAGGTAGACCCTTGCACGGCAGCCTCGGCCACAGTGTATGAATGTGTGTGAGCGGTGAATGGTTCCTATACTTTGTAAAAGCGCTTTGAGTAGTCGTTAAGACTAGAAAAGCGCTATATGAAAACTGTCCATTTACATTAACATTACTTCCCTAAAAGTGTTTTGTCTGTGCATTACATTTTTTGTGTTTGATTGGTTAGTCAAATCATCGTGCACAGATCCCGCTGAAAGGCCGAGCCAAACCTTGCATGAGGAGCAGAGACATCAGGATGGAGGCGGCCAGCACTCCGCCCACAGCAGCCCAGTAGGTTTGGTAAACTTTCCATGCCAGCCCGCCCATCTGCTTCTGCTCCGCCCCCGACAGGTTGGGGTCATCATCCACACACAGATCAGGAGATAAAGCCGGCTCCTCCTCCTCCTCCTCCTGCTGCTCCACACCATCTGGTTAAAACCAAGAAGGGGCGTGAAAATAATCAGATTTACCACAATAAATGACAACACTGCTCTGGAGAATTGTGGAGACTGAACAAAGTTATATTGTATGAAAACTGAACAAGTATTATTGTTTAAAAGTTATCATGTGAATATTTTGAAAGCTTGAAAAATGAAGACCACTGAGACCGAGGAGAGCCGGACCCTCCTGTGTCTGACCACAGGGTGAGATAAGATCAATCTGCAGCTGTGACTGTGCGAAAAAGCTATTGTTTCTTTATTAAAACTTCAGTGTACTGGGTTGACCTTAAAACTTGTTTTGCACACCCAGTTTCTCTTTAACCAATAGTATAGAAGATAATATGATGTACTAACCCACTTTTATGTAAAACAATGATGTTTTAGCCCATTTATATGTAAAATAACTATATACCACACCCATTATGTAAATCAACTTTCTGTATACACCCACTTAATAAAACGGCCGAGCAGGGAATACATTTTTTTGGAAGACTGCTGAATGTATTTCAGCTTTATTCCCCTTTGCCAAAGAAAGCCAAGTCTTGTGTCCGTGAGTAATTTTTTTCCACTCAAGTCCTCGAACCTAACAAGAATTTACCCAGGTTTTTCTGAGCCAGCTGTTAGAGCGTGTGTAAAGTTAATTAAAAAAAGTTAGTTAGTTATCAGTTGGCATTAAGTGGTAACCCAATTCAGTCACAGTACAAGAAAACATAGAAAAGAATACTCTTTTAAATGTGTGTATTACCCTCTGGGCACCATTAATGTCTGCACAAGGTTTTGTGCCAATCCATCCATCAGTTGTTGAGATAGTTACTTTTTCAGCCCAGCAGCAGCCCGAGGTGAACAAACCTTTCTCTTTCATGTTGTGGTCATTCTTCCGTTTTTTCGGCAGGGCCTCGACCAGAGGAAGGATTTCAGCTGGCGTGCCTGTTCAACAGCAAAGGAACAGGACAGGTGCAATAAATAAAGGGCTACAAAATAATATAGTGTCTTGTTAGCAGAAGTCTCCTTTGACTCAACAAATAAAAATGTCTTTAAAGGTTGTAGACATCCAGTCAGCATTTATCGGTTTAACAACAAAGCATTACAGCCACATAATTACATGTTCTTATTTATCTGTTATTTAAAAAACTAAAATAAACTCAACTGAAAGACAAAACCAAGATCATGAACGCATCTATTGAAACAACCTCATGTTGCATTTCCTGCCCGTCAGATCCAGGTTTTAGTTTCTACCTGTTTTGACGATGGTTCCATTGTCCATGAGGACGACCATGTCGGCCTTGTCGACGAACTCTATGCGGTGTGTGCAAAGGATTCTGGTCTTCCCCCTGAGGAGCTCCATGATGCATCTCTTCATGAGGTGTTCGGCCACGTCGGTATCAACCGCTGCCAGCGGATCATCGAGGAGGTAGATGTCTTTGTCCTGCAAAAAAATAAGAAGGAGAGAGTCACATCACACGACACAGCTGGTGATTGTACTCCGTTATTCAGGTTTCAATGGCACTATAAGGCATAAGAATATCAGGTTATTTATATTATTTATTGTTGTTGTGGTCGTGTGTGTGTGTGTTTTTCGGGATCTGTCTTGTGTTTGTGGGACGGGGTAGGCGGGTAAATGGGGATGGGGGTGAGAGAGGGGGGAGGATGGTAGGGTGGGTTGGGGGAAGGGAGGTGGGTTGGTATCGGTGGGTCGGTATAATCAATAATAAGTATTGAGGGAAGCATAGTATGTAAAACTAGAGATGAAACTCTGACGAAACTCTGATTTTGATGAAATTCTGAAATAGTTTTTTTCTTTTTTCTTTGTTGTTGTTGTGTTTCACCTTCATTTGATGTACTTCCTGGTACCCAATTATGATGATCCACGGACATTTAAAAATAAATAAATGAATTCAAAAAGAAAAAAGAATATATCAGGCCCAATGAGTCAGTGATCTCCTCTAAATCCTTTCTTGAAACCAACTTTTATAAAGAGCGTTTCCTGATTATTATTATTTTTTTTTCAAGATTATTTTTCGTGTATTTATAGGACATCTAAAGGCATGAATGGGGAGAGACGGGGGGACGACATGCAGCGCTGCGTCGAGGAGTACAGCTCTACAAGGTGAGCTACCCAGGCGCCTACTATGGAAAAATAATAATAATCACCATAGTTATTATTATATGTTTTACATAACAGTAATGGTTTCATTCAGTGACAAGACTTTGCGTCCTACATGTAGACAGTACAGCCAACGTAGGGATTAACAGACCTTAACTTAACTTCTTCTAAAAAAAAAGATGGATCTAATAAAATCTAAAACATCTGTATCAGTGCATGTGTATCTGTTTTTAACATTTAAAAAAAAAAAATCAATCCATGCAACAGAAATCAAATCATATTGATATCAAATTTAGAGCAGCAAAGATTAATTGATTAGTTGTCAACTATTAAATGAATCGCTAACTATTTTGATAATCGATTATTAATCAATCTAATTGGTTTGAGTCATTATATGTCGGGTGTAAACCTTGTTTTTTAGGAAATGAAAAGGGGCTAATCTGAGCCGTTTACCTCAGACAAAATTAGAGCTGGAAAGATTAATCAATTAAATCAATTAGTTGTCAACTTTTTGCAAAAAAAGGTTATTCTGTTTTTATTTACATTTAACACAACTTCATTGGAATTGGGGTTTGTAAATTAAAATTTTGAATTCTTTGTTTCCAGCTTTTTAAATGCGAATATTTTTAGTTTATTCTCTCCTATGTGACAGTAAACTGAATATCTTTGAGTTGGGGACAAAACAAGAAATTTGAGGACCTCATCTTGGGTTTTGACACCAATCCACATTTTTCACCATTTTCTGACATTTTAGAGACCAAATAATTAATCCAGAAAATAAATGACAATGAAAACAATCTTTAGTTGCCCCTAATCACATAATGAAGTGCTTTTATCCTTGTTGTCTGCATACGAACACATGTTTGCATGTCTCTCTGAGCTGAAAGCAGATGGCCGGTGTGTGTGCACAGGACTGACCATGTAGACAGCTCTGGCGAGGACTAGTCGAGCCTTCTGTCCTCCGCTCAGGGTCACTCCGTTCTCTCCCACTTCTGTCTTGTCACCATTTGGCAAAACCTGAAGACACATTTCAGATCAAGGTAATTATAAATGTTAAATAATGACATACATTATATACAAAGAACACTACTCTCTCACTGTGTACAGTTGAAAAGCTGAAATGGATCAGGCTAATCTATTTGCTTTGGCCCGACATGAGCTTATGAGGAAGGTTCAATGAGTGTCCAAAATGATACACATTCCTCCTCTGGGCTCAATGCATGTTTATATTATGGATTCAAGTGCTTAATAAAGGGACAATTCAATCAGGTGGTCAAATCCGGGGTTTTTAAGAACGCCCAGACTTCATAGATGTCTGTCCAGAGGTTGCTAAAGTTGTGTTGAATCGACCAATGGACTGTCGCCGCCATCTTCAGGGACGACCACTCATGGGCAAAATGTGTCTCATTGTGAGTAGTGTCGCATTGCCAGACCTTTCTCAACAGCGCTGTAGGGTAAGGTCTGGCTACACCACAGATACATCCTGGGATCGGAGAAAGAAAACACTCTGGGTTGTTTGCATTTCTCTAAACCAATCACAATTCTCTTGGGCGGCGCTAAGCTCCGGACGCAGCGACGACAAAGGTCTCGGGAAGGAACTTGTTTTGGTGGCCACATGAAATATTAAATGAAGTTAACTGTTGACACTACACAGTAATGTGAGCTTTTTAAATTAGCTGGATACATGGTTAAATCTCATTAGCTCTTAGCAGTGTGTCTCTGTGTGTACTTCGTCCACAGCGATCCCACCAATCGGTCCCGAAAACGTCCCAGTTAGAGAGGAAATGCCGTAAACATATTCTTTGTCAAATCTTTACAATCATTCCCGAAAGAACCAAGCAGTCCTGCTATGTTGCACGTACCATATTTTCTTTAAAACTTGCCATTTTCAACGCGGAGCTTGTTAGCTCAAAGGTTAATGTTGTTTCCCGTAGCGAAGGGACTTCAACACAGAGAGAGTGGAAGGTGGGGGACAAAGTCTGACCTGGCTTTATCCTGGAAATGTTCTCCCGTTAAACCAGACTACATTGTGAAAAATCAATAAGACCCAAAGAAAAACATCAAAAAGACACAAAAACGATAAAAATGTCTGGTGTTTGACATCTGAAAAAAACGACAAAAACATCTGAAAAAATGACAAAAACGAAAAAAACGACTAAAAAGCGACAAACAAGTCTGAAAAAGCAACTAAAATATTTGAAAAAAGCGACAAAAACGATAAAAATGTCTGAAAAAGCGACAAAAACATCTGAAAAAACGACAAAAACATCTGAAAAAACGACAAAAACGATAAAAATGTCCGAAAAAGCGACAAAAATGTTTGAAAAAGCGACAAAAACATCTGAAAATACGACAAAAACATCTGAAAAAATGACAAAAATATTTGAAAAAAAGCGACAAAAACATCTGAAAAAACAACAAAAATTTGAAAAAAGCGACAAAAATAAAAATGTCGAAAAAGCGACAAAAATGTCTGAAAAAGCGACAAAAACATCTGAAAAAACAACAAAAACATCGGAAAAAGCGACAAAAACATCGGAAAAAGCGACAAAAACGATTAAAAACATCGAAAAAAATGACAAAAACGCGAAAAAACAAAAAACGATCTGAAAAAGTGCAAACAAAAACAAAAATATTTGAAAAAAGCGACAAAAACGATAAAAATGTCTGAAAAAAGCGACAAAAACGATAAAAATGTCTGAAAAAAGCGACAAAAACGATAAAAATGTCTGAAAAAGCGACAAAAGAGTCCATACCCGAGCAAGAAAAGACATAAAGGGTAAAGTAATTAAAGTAATCGTACGTTGAGGTCGTCTGAGAGGGCGCAGGCCTTTACCACAGCCTGGTAGAAGACAGGATCGTAGTCTTTGCCAAACAGGATGTTGTCCCGTATCGATGCGTGCTGGATCCACGGCTCCTGAGACGCCAGACCCAAGCCGGCCTCTCGGCCTGCGACGTACACCACTCCGCTCAGCCTGCACAGACAGTAGGAGGACTGGTGAAGATCAGATGTTCTTATGTTATTCAATCTCATCTGAGCCGAGAGTTGTGACTCTCTTTTCTATCTATTAAAGTAGCTCCTATGAAGGACAGAAAAGTATAAATTATCGTCTTAAATGTAAATATTTTCTAGTTTCTTCTCTGCTCTTTGACAGCAAACTGAATATCTTTGAGTTGACAAAACACCTCCTGGGCTTTGGGAAACACCGATCGACATTTTTCATCATTTTCGGACATTTTATAGACCAAACAACTAATCCTTTAATCGAGAACATAATCGACAGATTAATCGAAAATAAAAATATTCTATAGTTGCCTGCCAAATCACATTCTGAAGTGCTCTTATCCTTGTTATGTGCAGACAAACACGTTTGCATGTCTACTCCGCTGAACCTACACAGACAGTAGGAAGACTGGAGAATCTCAGATGTTCTTCAATCTCACCTGACCACAACAGCAAAGAGTGGTGTGACTTTTGTAACTCAAAACACTGTTCGAAGACCTAAAAGTTGTTGTCTATTAAAGTAGCTTGTCTTTTAAAGTAGCTTGTCTATTAAAGTAGCTTCTATGAAGGATAGAAAAGTCCAGTTCCCACTAGAGTTGGGATGAAAAGTATCTTCTAATGTCGTGAAAGTGCAGAAAAGATACGTACAAGAACATATGTAAATAAATATCATGCTTGTAAATTAATTTGTGAAGTTGTAGGACACTCACTAACACCTCCTGTTGCAATACCTTTTCTATCTCTGGTAGAAAATATGATCTCGTAAGCAAACCTTATGAATCATCATTCAATGTAACCATGTCCACCGCAATATTTCAAGTAATGTTACAGAAGAAATTGAGTAACGAAAGTTCGATGATATGAGGATATGATGGCACTTTATGAGGTTTTTTAACATTAATCTTCCCTAAGCCTGCCTATGATCCCCCAGTGGCTAGAAAATGGTAATAGGTGTAAACCGAGCCCTGGGTATCCTGCTCTGCCTTTCAGAAAAGGATAGCTCAGATGGGCCGATCTGGAATCTTGCCCCTTATGAGGTCATAAGGGGCAAGATTACCTCCACGTTTCTGTGCTTTTCCCGCCCAGTGAATTTGGCCCGCCCATGAGAGAGAGACATCATGGCTTTCAAACGAGCAAAGTGGCAGTTGGTCAAGGCCACACCCCCAGTCTCCACCATTAGATGCAGTATTAGGGGACCACTAAGGTCTATATAAAAGAGACTTCAGATATACAAGGTCTATATAAAAGGGGACCACTAAGGTCTATATAAAAGAGACTTCAGATACAGTATTAGGGGACCACTAAGGTCTATATAAAAGAGACTTCAGATACAGTATTAAGGGACCACTAAGGTCTATATAAAAGAGACTTCAGATACAGTATTAGGGACCACTAAGGTCTATATAAAAGAGACTTCAGATACAGTATTAGGGACCACTAAGGTCTATATAAAAGAGACCTCAGATACAGTATTAGGGACCACTAAGGTCTATATAAAAGAGACTTCAGATACAGTATTAGGGGACCACTAAGGTCTATATAAAAGAGACTTCAGATACAGTATTAGGGACCACTAAGGTCTATATAAAAGACACTTCAGATACAGTATTAGGGGACCACTAAGGTCTATATAAAAGACACTTCAGATACAGTATTAGGGACCACTAAGGTCTATATAAAAGACACTTCAGATACAGTATTAAGGGACCACTAAGGTCTATATAAAAGAGACTTCAGATACAGTATTAAGGGACCACTAAGGTCTATATAAAAGAGACTTCAGATACAGTATTAGGGGACCACTAAGGTCTATATAAAAGAGACTTCAGATACAGTATTAGGGGACCACTAAGGTCTAAATAAAAGCATCCAAAGAGCACCATGTCATGGGACCTTTAAGTAAAAGTACGCTAAAAAAAGTCCTGCATTCAAAACCTGACTTATGTAGAGGTACGTATAAGCAAAATGTACATTTCAACTTTTCATGGTGTCGATGACGATGAAATTTTCCAGCTGATCCAAGAGGCTTTTTAAAGACTTTATTTAGCTTAAGAAGTAGGAGAATTGTCTCAACACGTAAAGGAACACTTCATCCTTCAGTTTATCATGGACATTCAACACATCTGGAAATACATGTACAAAAACATAAATGTAGTAAAGTGAAATGTACCTGTTGAGTTCTCCAGTGAGAGCAGCCAGTAAGGAACTCTTCCCACAGCCGACCTTCCCCACCACAACAACCAGAGAGCCCTAAACCAGACCGACGTCAACACGTACGTTACTGCTCTTAGCCTGCCACGCACTGGCATGGCATGATTCAACATTAAAAACAATTATCAGATGGAAAGAAATAGATCTTTAATTCAAACCTGCATTACCTTTTATCCAGGTGAACCAATCATTTTATTTGACCTTAGTTATGTTAAAGACACACTTTCATTCGACAGTTGTTAAAAAAAAAACTTCTCATACAAACAACTGCAGCTCAATTAAGTTTCCTTAAAAAGTATTTTGGGAAAGAAAAGAAGTTTTATAAATACTGTTGAGGGATTGTTTTGTTCCAGTGCCATCTGAGCACATATGGATTCTCTTTTAACCACATTTATGTTTCTAGTACTTTCTTTTTTAAGAGGAAATTTGATTTGAATTAGACTTTTAAACACTGGTTTAGCTGGGGCGCTGAACCACAAACAGGCGACACAAAGGCAGTAAAGTAAATCACATATTCTCTAAGAGTTAACAGACGGTTTGTACCTTGGTGATGTGGAGAGTGAGACCGTGCAGCAGCAGACTCCCTTCAGCGGCTCCAGTTTCAGTTTCTCCCTTTTTCCTCTGGTTGGGACCGTCGGACCCCTGCCAGGAAAACGTCCCCTGGCTCAACAGGATCGACGTCTGGCTGTCCTCAGGAGACACTAGGACAGATATGGAAATATTATTATTTATAATAGGGGTGGGAATCACAGGGTACCTCCCAATACGATACCAATACAGCAATCAGGGAAATCTTTTGAGAGCAGAAGGACAACGATATAATGCATGAATATTTTGTCCCACCCCGTTATTTATAATGATATATAATTATAATAACATTTATTAACCTTTGAAAGGCCAGTAAGTTTATGTGTTTTGTACAATAAACTAATCAGGATTCAGTGATCGACTGTGCATTTTCTATAAATAATAAATGATAACATTAAATGCAACAGTTGTGGTTGTAATGATCTGTAAAAGGTGTAAATAAAGAGCTGAAAATGCCGTGGAACTTCACAAATTAATTTTATGTTTCTATACAGCGACTGTTTTCAACAGACTGACCAAATCGGGATCAGATAAATACGACACTATGGCCTTTTTTTGGCCGTTGATTAACCCTACGCACAGACTTCAGAGCGGCAGCCTACCCAGGGCGTAGTGCGCCTGCAGATCCTGGTTGGTCAGCTTGAAGAAGCGTTGGATCCGATCCAGAGACACTTTGGCCTCCAGGATGCCGTTGAGGACCCAGGGGAAAGCGTTGAGTGGGATGATCAACATTCCCACCAGAGCCAGCGTGGTGAACACCTGCAGTGGGGGTGAAGGAGGTGGAGGGGGGTTATTTACCACTGAGTCATCACACATACTGCAACCTGCATTAAAAAAGCACCACTGAAGCTGGATACACTCTGTATATCAACGCTATGGATGCGAACGCTGCATCGAATGTTTTCACAAAAACCCAGACTCTTTTAGGCTGCCCGTCACTCCCCGATGTAAGTCGAGTGCAGATTTGAGTCGCGCATGCTCAGAATTTAACATTTGACTGAAATTCGTGAAATCAATGAAATAATTTCTCATTACAAACAATAACAGAAGATTTGAATAATTTCAAAAACCTTTTAGCCATTCATGATTGTTTGATTGCTAATGTTAGCTCAAAACACCATTCAGCTGACAGCCTTTGTTGTGTTTGATGCTAACTTGAAGCTAAGCTAGCAGTGAAGCAACTTCATTAAGTAGGTTAATTTTTACTGTGTTGACATTACATAAGTCTCTCGTTAGCATCTTGTATGCTACTCGTCACAAGGGACTTGCGGGTCTTTTTGACTGGACCGGCGAATAAATAGAGCCTGTTATAAAGCCTAACTTAAAATTGTAACATTAGACAATTTTTTGCCTCTTTTTATGTGACAGGAGTGAAAATCCTTAACATTTGTTGTGTTCTGGTTAGCGACAGACCAATTTTATCAGCCATCGGGCCAAGGCCCACAGGCAGCTCTGTGTTGCCGGAGATGCTGCAGTTCATGTGAAGACCATGCACTGCCCACCCCCCCCTGAGGAAGCAAAAGCAGAATCGGCTCCAAATATCGGCTCAAGAAAATCGGCAGCCCGAATCGGTCATTGGCTAAGGCTGATGAAAAAGAATCGGCATCGGCACTAAAAAAAAAATCCATATTGGTCGATCCCTAGTTCTGGTTTCAGAATGATGAAGACAGTTGGAGAACAGTTCCTCCTGCTTATCTTCAATGGATACACTTAGTTGAAGGAGTTGTTAACCCTTTGTGTGCAGCAAGACTTAAAACTACAGCTGTTGAAATGATTCATACTCCCCTCCCAGCTCACTGTTTGCTTCAACACAGTTTAATTTCAAAGCATCTGAAAAAAAAGGAGCTTCCCCACCTTGGCTGCAGTGAGCTGGTTTCCTAGCAGCACGTACGTGACGAAGGTGAGGATGGAGATGACCACGGGCAGAGCGGCCCAGGTGTAAACACACATGGCGTCCAGGTACTTGAGGGCTTTGAGGTGGGACAGCTCTTGTTTACGACAGTCGGAGACCTTCTGCGTAAAATGAGCCTCCCAGTTGTAGAACTTGATGATGCGAATGCCAAAGAGGATCTCCGTCATTAACTGGGACAGAAAGATCCCACAAAGAAAGAAGAAAAGAAATCCCAGACGTAAGAGAACAATCCCAAACATTCTTCTTGGGTAAATAGAGCTGAACTCAACAGTAGACAGGCAACGGGGAACAAAAGGGAGGAATAAAATACAACAGCTATCAAACCACTAATTGGGATGATTTTATATAGATATAGATCTATAGATATAGACATTACTTTAAGCTGGAATTAAGAAAAGCAATCAAAACAGTCAAAAAAAACAAGAACATGTATCCTAAATGAATCCATTTCTTTTTTATATTCATTATATCGTTACTGTAGAAACTTTGTATTTCCATATTTTGTTCATAAATCAATGGTATTGGTCAGCTTTAACTTCTGTCTGTGGATTTAACAAATATTTAAGGGATTAGGCGATTTGCTTTAAGGCTGCAACTAAAGATTATTTTCATTTTCGATTAATCTGTTGATTATTTTCTCCATTAATGGAGTAGTTGTTTTGTCTATAAAATGTCAAACAATTGTGAAAAATGTCAGTCCAAGATGACGTCCTCAAAAGTCTTGTTTTGTTCACAACTCAAAGATATTCAGTTATATAGAGGAGTAAAGAAACTACATAATGTTCAAATTTAACAAGCTGGAAACAGAGAATTTTAAATTTTAATTTAATCCTTGACAGCTAATCAATTAATTGAATAATCGTGCCAGCTGTAATTTCGTCTGAGGTAAATCTCAATGAAATATTTTCAAATTAGGCCTTTGTCATTTCCTAAAAAACAACAGTTTTGGACATGCAAGGTGCATACCTGACAGCGACAATATGTGTCATATATCCAAATATGTCGATATAGATTTTTCTGTAATGAGTCAAAATATGATGGTGGTAACATGATGAATCATTATTATAATTAGTATCACTGCTAGGACCATGTATTATTACTTTCCGTCCCGCAGGTCTAACCTGTTCTCACCTTAACGCGGCTGTCCTTGTGCCTGAGCATGCCTTGGTTGTTGCTAAGGATACGGGTGGCGAGGAACTTGTTGAAAGGCACCAGCAGCAGAGCCACGCCCATCCCTCCGAGGAAGGCCACGCCTACCTGCAGGTACAGCAGATAGAGGGTGATGACAAACCGGAAGGGCAAGCTCCACAGCTCGTGGAAGCTGGTGCAGAAGTTGACCACGCGGTCGGTGTCCGTGCTCATCAGGTTCACCACCTGTCCCATCGTGGTGCCGGCCAGGCTGCTGCCGCTGACCTGCAGGGCTTTGCCGTAAATGGCCGACACGAGGGCGGCGCGCGCTGACAGCGCCACCTTGGAGACCTCGAAGACGAATATGTTCTGGAAGAAGGAAGAGAGAAGGGTGGTGGCAAAGAGCCCCAGAGCGCACCAGGCACCCCAGCTCACAGGAGCTTCCCTGTCCTCCATGAAGTTTAACAGACTGCTAAGGAGCAGGGGCCCCGCGAAGCTCAGCATGTTGACCGCCACCTTCAGCACACCGAGCATGTAGTATCGCAACCCAAATGCCTTGTGCAGCACCTTGAGCAGTCCTACATCCCCCTCCAGCTCCAGCGGTTCCTCCTGGTAACTCCAGCTGCCGCTCAGGAGGTTTCTGCCGACCGGCCTGGGCCACGGATCCTGTCCATTACTGACCGCTGCCCCGTGTCGGCAGGCGTCCCAGCACTGGTGGAAGTACCGACAAACCACGCTAGTCCGTAGTTTCTGAGGGAGGTGATAAACATCAGCTGGCCTGTCCAGCTCGCCTCGCTGCCCCCGTCTGAGGAGAGGGTTCAGCCACAGGTAGAAGAGCCGAGAGACGCAACCGCTCCCGTCCTCGGCCACCATCTCACCTGTTTCCGGCTGGGTGTTCTCTGGGACGAGTGGGGATCCATCCACAGCATTGACATACAGAGTGTAGCCAGCATCAGTGATGCAGGGAAATGCAAATGCCAGAATGTAAACCAGAAGGGGGAGAGTGCGGGCTGAGGCGAGCACAAAACGAGCCAGTTCAAGGGGTTCTGTAAGGTTCAAATATTCCTGATTGTCGCAGTAAATTGTCAAGGTGATGACCAGGTTTGGGATGGACAGAAGAAGCAGCAGCAGCAGCAAAGGGGGTCCTCTGGTTCTCCTGAAAGCTGTCCTCTGGAGCACCGTGATGGCACCAAAGTGGACCAGCGAGGCCATGATGGCACTGCTGTCAGCTAGGACGTCCAAGTACAAGTCCGTCCGCTGGAGGAGGCTCGCCAGGACGACATCTGCGGTGAAGAGCAGCGCCGTCAGCAGAGCCGACATCCACCGGAGTGTCCAACCACAGGGAGGAGACGACCGGAGGAGGTCGCACCTACAAAGCAGAAATATTATTACTGAAAATACTTCAGATGCATGATTTTTTTTTTTAAATTGTTTTTTGTGGCCAATACTGATAAAATAACAGATACCATTATTGTTAAAATACATAACATTTCAGATTGATAAATTTAATTTCCCACTCTCTAACCCAAAGTTTAGAAGAACTTCCCCATCCCTAGATTAAAGTAGAGCTTTAATTGTAGTAATCTAACAATAGTTGTTGTTTTTACTTTGACTCTGCGGACATTTCACTGATGTTAACAAACTACATGGTGTTACCCTTTACTAAATGATCTACAGTGGGTACCGAAAGTATTCAGACCCCTTTAAATTTTTCACTCTTTGTTTCATTGCAGCCTTTTTCCAAAAATCAAAAAAGTTCATTTTATTTCTCAGTAATGTACACTCAGCAACCCATCTTGACAGAAAAAAACAGAAATTTAGAAATTTTTGCATATTTATTAAAAAACAAAAACTGAAATATCACATGGTCATAAGTATTCAGACCCTTTGTTCAGTATTTAGTAGAAGCACCCTTTTGATCTAATACAGCCATGAGTCGTTTTGGGAAAGATGCAACAAGTTTCTCACATCTGGATTTGGGTATCCTCTGCCATTCCTCCTTGCAGATCCTCTCCAGTTCTGTCAGGTTGGATGGTAAACGTTGGTGGACAGTCATTTTCAGGTCTCTCCAGAGATGCTCAATTGGGTTTAAGTCAGGGCTCTGGCTGGGCCATTCAAGAACAGCCACAGAGTTGTTGTGAAGCCACTCCTTCGTTATTTTAGCGGTGTGCTTAGGGTCATTGTCTTGTTGGAAGGTAAACCTTCGGCCCAGTCTGAGGTCCAGAGCACTCTGGAAAAGGTTTTCGTCCAGGATATCCCTGTACTTGGCCGCATTCATCTTTCCCTCGATTGCAACCAGTCGTCCTGTCCCTGCAGCTGAAAAACACCCCCACAGCATGATGCTGCCACCACCATGCTTCACTGTTGAGACTGTATTGGACAGGTGATGAGCAGTGCCTGGTTTTCTCCACACATACCGCTTAGAATTAAGGCCAAAAAGTTCTATCTTGGTCTCATCAGACCAGAGGAAAATTTATCACCATCTTGGAGTCCTTCAGGTGTTTTTTAGCAAACTCCATGCGGGCTTTCAGTGTCTTGCACTGAGGAGAGGCTTCCTTCGGGCCACTCTGCCATAAAGCCCCGACTGGTGGATTGCTGCAGTGATGGTTGACTTACTACAACTTTCTCCCATCTCCCGACTGCATCTCTGGAGCTTAGCCACAGTGACCATTGGGTTCTTCTTTGCCTCTCTCACCAAGGCTCTTCTCCCCCGATAGCTCAGTTTGGCCGGACGGCCAGCTCTAGGAAGGGTTCTGGTCGTCCCAAACGTCTTCCATTTGAGGATTATGGAGGCCACTGTGCTCTTAGGAACCTTAAGTGCAGCAGAAATTTTTGTAACCTTGACCAGATCTGTGCCTTGCCACAATTCTGTCTCTGAGCTCTTCAGGCAGTTCCTTTGACCTCATGATTGTCATTTGCTCTGACATGCACTGTGAGCTGTAAGGTCTTATATAGACAGGTGTGTGGCTTTCCTAATCAAGTCCAATCAGTATAATCAAACACAGCTGGACTCCAATGAAGGTGTAGAACCATCTCAAGGATGATCAGAAGAAATAGACAGCACCTGAGTTACATATGAGGGTCACGGCAAAGGGTCTGAATACATATGACCATGTGATATTTCAGTTTTTGTTTTTTAATAAATATGCAAAAATTTCTAAATTTCTGTTTTTTTCTGTCAAGATGGGTTGCTGAGTGTACATTACTGAGAAATAAAATGAACTTTTTTGATTTTTGGAAAAAGGCTGCAATGAAACAAAGAGTGAAAAATTTAAAGGGGTCTGAATACTTTCCGTACCCACTGTATCTATCTATCTATCTATCTATCTATCTATCTATCTAATTCACTACACTAAAAAGAACAATTTGCCCAATAGTCTGGACAGACCCAAGTGTAAATGATCCATCCATCCAGCCCTCTTCAACCACTTATCCAGGGTCGGGTCACGGGGGCTGAAGCTCCAACAGGGGGCCCCAAACATCCCTTTCCTGAGCCACATTAGCCAAATCTGACAGGGGGGATCCCAAGGCTTACCCAGACCGGGGTGGAGATATAATCCCTCCACCTAGTCCTGGATCTTCCCCGAGGCCTCCTCCCAGCTGGACGGGCCTGGGACACCTTCATAGGGAGGCGTCCAAGGGGCATCTTTACTAGATGCTCGAACATGTGTGAATGACATCAGAGTAAAGTCTCTGTTTTAGGTTTTGCTGATAGGTATGACTTACCTTGACATGCTGATGTAGCAGGCACTGAAAATAGCCATCCCTGCATGAGGCAAGACGCCGAGGACGAGTTGGTTGAAACAAGAGCTGACGTGTCCATTCTGCCACACGGGGAAAGGATTCTGCTTGTCTGTATCACAGAGGCCTGCGACCAACTCTGCTGGTCCAAAGACCCTCATCCCTCCTCTTACTTGACAGCCGTCATTCTAGAAAATACCTAAGGAGCAAAAAACATTGTGAGTTTCTAACTATAAAAGGATAGAGAGAGATAAGATAAGAGATAGATAAGATAAACTTTATTGATCCCACAATAGGGAAATCCACTTGTCACAGCAGCTCATTGCAGCACCACAAATAACAAAAATACACATAAAATACAAATAGGATAGAAAAATACACAAAGAATAAAATAGGAAATAGAAAAAAGAAGAGAGTAATAACGGTAATATGTACACTATAAACACTTCTTGTGTTTACAGGTGGGGAGAATATATATATACAGTATATACACAGATAAATATACAGATGACCTGCAATGGGGCTTATTCCTGCACTGAGGGTGCAGCAGCCTGCTGCTGATGGAGCTGCTGAGTGGGGCTGGGCGGTAATATACACCATGGGGTCTTAAAGATAGCAACGGTATCAGTTTCAATACCGTCATTAAGAAAAATGCAATGCACTTATATATAGGAGACAAGGATTCAATATTAAATATAATTTATTTAAAAAAATGCTCATGTGTGTTTGTCATCACATAACAGTGTGGAAGAGAGAGAGAGAGAGAGAGAGAGAGAGAGAGAGAGAGAGAGAGAGAGAGAGTCTGAGCCTTACAATAGAATGTTTAATTAGTCACGGTAATAACGTATACCGCGGGTAATTGGGAGGAGGTTTGACAGTGTCTCTACTACTGAGGACACTCACAGTCTCATGCAGGGGATAAGATAACAGAGATGTTAGTTATTCTTCTAGCCAGCAATATAAAAACAGCACTATTGTGGGACTATGCCTTGAGTTTGTATGTATGTATGTATGTATGTATGAATGCTCATTTCTGAAAACACCTAAATAAAGTTAGGAAAAAATAATAATGGCTATCAACTAATCTAATCTAACTAACTAATTTGAGATAAAATCAGTATAACTCAGAAACCAAATGTAGGACATGTTGGAACCATTGGGTCCCCCCTAAATTTGAAGTTTGAATGAGGTTTTCTTCTCAGACTAGTCCAGCTGGCCGAAACGGAACTCCGTCAACATTCAACACTTTTTTCAAGAAGAAGACAAAGTTACAAACCAAAACAACAAATTAAACATACTTCACTCACATGTGTTGATAGTTTCTCATCTTAAACGTGTTTCGGGTTAACCACCCATGTTACAGGAACAAAGGGAACCTGTTAAAACGATCAAGATAAACGGGTTTCCTGACTTAAACCTAGCTAGCTAGCTAGCTAGCTAATGTAAACAAATGAGGCCAGCTAACTAGCTTAGCTGACAAAATAGCATCCTGTTTAAACGGCAATGTCATGCTAACACAAATACTGTGTAAATAACACACTAACGACAATAAACAGTGCGTAATACAACTCAATAACACCACTAATGCAATGTAATTAACATACGGAACCTTTAAATATTACCGGCTTTCGTCTAGCTAGCAGGAAATACTTGTGTCGATTCCTGATGACGCACACCACAGGCTTTTCAAAATAAAAGTCGTGTGCCGGCAGAAAAATGTTTGTAAGCAAAATCTAATGATGTGTCATTTTACATTTGATTGACACGAGGTTCAGTTGCTTTGCGATACCAGTCACCCTTATGGGATTACTGGTATAACTGTCTCATTTAATTGGTGTCTGTCTTATGTGTATCTGTATCTGTATTTGTTGTTGTTGTTGTTTTTATGGACCGTGAGTCTAATAATAAAGGCTATCTATAATAAAGGCTATCTATCTAAGCAGCAAGAGCAGTGGTTGAAGAAGTATTCAGTACAAATAGAAACATAAAACGGTCTTAAAATACACCATTAAGTGAAAGTCCTGCATTAAAAATGTGTAAGTGTTAGCAGTGTTAGCAACAAAATGTAAACTTATGTGTACTTAAAATATCAAAAGTAAAAGTACTCATTATGCAGAATGGCTCCTTTCAAAGTTTTAAAAAATATTATATAATTTTGTTTCTATCAGTAACAAATACAAAGAAGAGCATGTTACTGTTGTAGTTCATCTCAGTGGAGAGAAGGTGAGATACTTTGTGTACTACTGAGTAGATTAGTAATACAGGATAGTTTTTATGTAAATCAATGCAGTAAAGTAAAGCATACAATATTTTCCTCTGATATGTATATAACATTCCACCACTGATAAAGAAATATGCAGAATAACAAGACAACCCTTGTGATTAATATTCAACATCTGCATTTATGTTGGACCAGTATAACATTGTTGCCACATAGTTACATTAAAAATATTTAAAATGTTAATGTTACTGTACCATCTGTAGATCATAATGTAATATATATATATATATACCTTACATCATAATGACATTGAATGCCCGTCTCCATCTTCATAAAGGATGGTGGACTGCATGGACAATGATGAAATAACTTTATTGTTCTATCCCTGAAAAAGTCTGATATGTTGTATTTTTACAAAAAAGACTAATTACTAAATAAAGCAATTACTGCATTAAAAAGATTTTATATTTATATATTCTAAAACCATAGTAGGAAAAGATAAACAAAGCCTGAAAAATGGTTTAAGATCTTTATTGGGGGGGGTGACTGTAGATAAGGAGCAAACATTATGTTTTAGCACCTTTATAATATATTATAAAATGGGTTGCTGGTTCTCCGGGTTCTCCATATAAACACAATTGGCTGCTGAACATTATATGACATATAGGCCTGAAGAAGGAGAAGCATTTAATTCACCAAAACCAAGCAAAAGAAACATCTAAATTTGGAAAATCTCATCATTACAATGAAGGTCAACTTTACAAATTTTGGAACCTGGGATTTTAAATCAGTGCACATTACATGAGCATGTAACATAAGTTAAAAACACAAAAGGAATTTTACAAATGTTACCTGGAATTAGAAAGAAAAAGCATCTTTAAATACTGGGTGCAGCTGTCTAAGGCATCTTTAATTCAATAGAAAAAAGATTTAGAAGTCGTATACAAAGCAGGAATGAAGCTATACAGTGTCACATTATATTTTATTCCTTGCACACTGTACAACGTCCATTTCCTTCAGGGCTGGCAACGCCAACAACAACACTAGGCAGCTTAACTTTTGGGTTTTATTATCCTACATTTATTGTGTCTTCCAGACACACACTGTATTTACATATTCAGACATGAAATACAAACATAAATATGAACCGGCTCTGTCTTTCCATCCCCATGGCATCGCATGTCTTCAGACATATTCTTGAAAAAAATACACCAAATATTGGCCACCTATGTGTAAGATTTACGTTCCTCTTCCACCCCCGTGAATCACTTTGAGAATTCAAAATGCTTCACAAAATAAATCTTTTAGCTTTTTGGTCAAAGTTGTAATATTTAGCAAGGCAGCACCATCCATCTAACATGTTAAGTCACAGTATTGAAAACACACCAAGGTGAAAACTCAACACAGAGGTGAAGCACCATGCTAATTTGACCAAAAAGCTTATTTAACAATAAGTTGGTGTATTTCTTTTAATAAAAGTAACTCGCGTACAAGTTTAGACTTTAAATCTTCATTATATATATAAAAAAAAAAAAAAAAAAACACATGAGCAACAATGTTTTCTGTAAAGCAAAAGACATTTAAGCAACTTGTGTGAATACTGTACAGTAGGCCTTATGCTGGTCATCTGCATATAAAAAAATCTTAAGTGTTAATTCAGAATTAAAGCTATCACATAGCTGGAAAAAAATCATGTACAAAATTAACTGCTGGAAGGCCTGAGAAAGATTTTTTTTTTCATCTAGGGACGTGATTGTCAAGTCAGGCCAAATAACTGGAAATCTGTTCATATTTATACAGCAATGCATAGGCTACAAATCATGAAATCCAAATGATACTGTGAGTAAAGCAGATTCGCAGTTACCCTCCGTATTTAGTTATTTATTAGTACACACAGTGTAAGTAGGGCTGGGTATTATACTTTTTTTATACCTTACTTTGAGAAGTACAAACATGTTTTTCTAAAATATACGCCATAATGAAAAGGCAAACCTTTCAGGTAGCAAAAAGGAGACGTTAAGTTGTTAAAATCCAATGTCTAAACAAATGCAGCCATTCAAGAACTAAACAGAATACGGTCTAAAAGTTCTGATTTAAATCAGGAACTGTGTGATAAAAGAACAAGTTCATAGACTATGAATGTGGCCAAATATTCAATACCAACTCTTAAGTTTTTGTTAGCTTCAAAACACAGTGCTAACAACACATTCCAGTACTGAAAGTATCAAAGTTTGATACCCAGCCCTCGGCGAAAGCGTACCTGTTGTAGTATCCAAGATGGTTAACCAACCTGGTTTTGATCTCATAGGGAAAAGAGGGGTGTGAGCGGGTTTATCCTACTATTTCATTGTAAATCCTTAGCACCTGGAGACTCAAAAGACCTTTTGACCTTATTTTTCAAACTTAAAAAAAATTCTTGGATTAGTTTGAGAGTTATCAACTTTCCCCTGTCGTCACAGAAAACAAAGTTCTCCAGAAAATGTAATGTTTTTGCAGTACTTCTCTAAAAAGGTAGAGAATTGTAGGTAGTATACATGTATTCATATTTGAAGTTATCACTCTCTCTGGACTTGGTCAGGTTATTGGACAACAGGTTATTAATGCAGTCCTCCACAAAGTTTGCATTATTAATCATGGCATATTGATAAAAGGAGACTTAACTATCAATCCTCAAAAGAAAACTTAACAGCATTTCCTCCGCATCATAACATGAACAACTCTGAAAAATGTCAATCCTCCAATCGTCTAAGATGTTACAAACAACTTCCTCCTTGCAGCTGATAGAGGGGACATCCTGCTTCACCTTGACCCATCCACAGTCTTTGAATGATTGATTTACAACACTACTTGATCACAAAAGTTTGGTGGGGTCATATCAGGTGTTCCACAAGGATCAACCCTGGTTCCTCTATTATTCTCTAATTGCATGCTTGCACTTTGTGGCATTATACGTAATCATGATGGGAGACTTGAGGCACCATTAAAAGCCTCAGGATGTTGAAATTTCCTCGATTATGCTCCATCAACCAACACACAAGACAATATTTGAAACTTTGCTAAGCTTTGCCAGGTTTGAGAGTGAAATTCAATCAAATTTCGATGTTGTCTTCCTTCACTCAATTTAAATAAACTGTATTTAAAAAAAAATACATCTTTTGTAACAATTGCTGACCTTGAAATCTGTCCATACCTTCACGTTTTCGCATTTAGACCACCATCTGTATATTTTCCAGCAGGAGTCAGGGTCTTCACTAAGATATCACTAAGATTTGAATTACAACTGTTCAGGCACAGTGACTTCAGGCCCCTGAACTGTATGTTAAGCCCCTTCCAAGCCTGAGGTGCTGCTGCTTTGTTCTGTGGTTTTGGCAGCAAAGTGACTGCATCTAAAGCTTTGCCACCAGAGATGCCAGGCCTTGGATCGCTCAGCCTTGATATCAGTACCCTCAAAGCAAATGTGATCAAATGCTCGTTAAACATCCTCTTTGTATTTCTGCTGTTAAACTGCAAAGGCAGAATGAGTAGGATTACTCATTGCAGTTTGTAAACTCAACAGCCAAAGTTTATCGACCAGCTCAAGCAGGGGACTCGAGCTTTGTCCGCTTTCCGTTTCCTCAAGCTAAATCTGCGTTTTTTGGGCACTGTGTCTGACATTTTTGTAGCTTTCTCTTGGATGCGTGCTTCCGATCTGGCACCTTGTTACGTTTTTTTGGGGGGTTGATGCCCAGAAACGTCCTGAACACTGCAAAATAAGAAAATACAGGCAGAGGGCAGGTACAGAAACCAAAACACACTTCTAGTTGGTCATACTGGAAGTGATGATTGAATGGGATTATTATTACTATGTTTTTTGTTTTTTTTATTAGAACCTGGTTGTGCCTGTCTCATTTCTTTTTTTGTCTATGTAAATCAATTTCTAACAATTGTATGGAAAATGTTATAAATAGTTTATTATCATTATGAATATGATGTATAATAGTATGCATATACACACTTTAAAAAATAGCCAATGTAAACTTCTAAAAAGTTTTTTTTCCTATGTAACTAAGCCCAACTTTTGGGGCGAGACTCCTGCTTTAAACAATACCTTAAAATAAAATTACCATTCCACTGAGGTGAAACAAATTTTAGTTCATTTACAAAACAATGGTAATGCATTTCGTTCTGTATCTGGTGCTTGAAAGCCAATTTCCAGGAGCTCACAATGTTCCCCGACAAAGATAAAAAAACAAGCAGGATTTGGGGGAAGAAAAACAAACTAAAAGAGAGGGAAACTGTGACTGGAGTCTTGTGGTCTTTGTGTTGGCGTATGAATAATTCTGTGTACGTTCTTCCTCCGAGGAAGTTCATAAATAAGCAAGCAGAGCTAAGCATCTGCGTCTGAAGCCTTGCACTCTCATCATCTTGCGTGGTCAGTCGGAGCTGGACCTGGTCTCCGCTCAACCCAGACCAGAGACAACACTAAAACAAATATAAACTATGAATTGATACATTTCCAGGATCAGTATGAAGACCACCAGGAAGGATTTCTTTGTACACCACACTACAGTGTCCTAGAGGAGTGAGATGGGATATGGGGACTTTTTTGGAGTATTTCCCATAACGGGATGAGTCACAGAAACTCCCTTGGTATCGTCTCCTTTGTTTGACCCTCCTTCCTCTTACACAGTCTTAAGTTTGAGTCAGTATACAGGCAGCTCACAGGTTCTTGGTGTTTATGTGAGTCTTGTAATGCTTCGTCAGGTGGTCACTCCTCATGAAGCGTTTCTGACACTGGCTGCACTCGAAGCGCTTGTCTCCTGTGGGGAAAACAAAAAATAAAGCGATGTGGTAAATGTGTTTAATGTCAAATATACAGTATATATTCAATATGAGGAAAACTCTTACAAAACAACACAACTTAATTACTGAGCTTTTACATAGCGGTGGGCGATATCCAGAATGCTGTTGCAAGTGTACCGACAAGAACTAGCAAAAGAAATCATATGTCTCCCGCATTAGCTTCCCTGTAAAATCCACAAATGAATTTAAAAGCTTAAAACAGCGCTCTAATACCCTATTGCCCCACTAGAACACTGCAATCCCAGAACACAGAGGTACTTCTGGTTCCTAGAGTCTCCAAAAGTGCAATAGGTGCAAGAGCCTTTTACAGTGTAAAAAAATACTTGCAGGTACTCTCTGGTAAACAAAGTTTGTACTATTGATGTTTTTAAATGACCAAGGAAATATCTTTAACTTCTCTACCAGACAAAGGGAACGGTAGCCTGACGTGGTCACGCTCAGATTCTAGTCAGAACATGAGGCTGATCCTGATCCATGGGGCTGTGATTATGGGGCGTGTTTCAACCGAACCACTCAGTTAGATAGACCTACAACCAATCAGAGCAACGGAGTGTGTGACGTAGGTCGAACTTTTTTCAAATCCCGTAGGAAGGACGGCAAAAACATCTTTCCAATTGACAAATGCCTTGATGGTGGTTCTTTTTTCCTCTTTGAAAATGAATGCGCTGTCGAAATCTTCTATAACAGACGTGATGGAGGAAACTACACATCTCAGTTCTCCAGCGGCAGCCGTCTTTGGTGACGCGCTTTTTGGTGACGTGGCGTGACGTTGAATACGTTACTGTTGATCACCTGTCCATCCTCGTATAAAGCCCGCCCTGACAATTTGATCGGTCCGAACAGCGCTCGTTCGAGCATAGTTGCTGCACAACGAATCAAGTCCAAATCAAGTCCACAACGAACGTCAAATGTTGTGGGTGGGGCTAAGTTCGGCTAGCATCCAGGCTAAGCAAAAGGAGCAGAGCGTGATGATTTTGGATGGAGCGTAGAGTAGTTTTTCCAAAAGTTAGAGCATCACCTTATCTCCCGCTCCATCCCGCTCTGGTACGGCTCACGCCATGAGTTTGGAGCCCGCCTGAGCTCGTCTTTGTGTTACTGCAGCACGGACAGTTCACAGAAATGAAGAGTGCCCGTCCTCGATCCAAGCCAAACAGTGCCTGGCATAGTTTTTGCTGGTGGAGCTCCGTGCACTTGCGGCATGAAGAGAGGATGGGCGCCATTCATCTGATAAGTACAACGCAGCGTTTGTTCTTTTCTTTTTTTTAGGGGAGCGGTGAGCATTTTGAGTGGCGTGGGGTGAAATGAGTTGAGTTGAGCGTGGAGGGATATTGAGCAGAGCAGCCTGGAGCGGTGGAGCAGAGGGAACAAACCGCTCTGTGAGCAACGAGCTCCACTCCGCTCACATGACCTGTTCACTACAACAGTTACCGACATATATGCCAAGACACTGATATCTTCCGTAAAGCAGCATAACCCAAAAGTACAAACATATCAGAGGTTTAAGTTTTTGTTTTAAATACGTGAGGGGTTTCTGTCCTATCCTTATTTATATCAATATTAAAAGAAATATGAATGGAATTATGATTTCTGTTTATGTTGCCAAGCCTTACTTCAAACGTTTCTATATAAACAAAACACACGCAATAATAATGATAATAATAATAATAATGAAAATAATAATAAAGGGCAATGAAAACCAACATCAACATTCTCTGATTCCCCTACTTTTGGTCTTTGAGTTTGGATTTCATCATTTCAATTCATCATTTTCTCTGGCAGACAGACCTGTGTGCGTCCTGGCGTGCCGCTGCAGCTCGTCGCTGCGCGTGAAACGTTTCCCGCAGAAAACCCAGTTGCAGACGAAGGGCCTTTCGCCAGTGTGCAGCCGGACGTGAGCTCTGAGCAGCGACGTTTTCCTGAAGGTCTTCTCGCAGCCGGGGACGTGGCAGATGTGCTTTCTCTTCCCCACCTCCCCGGGCCTGCAGAGTGTACACACACAAACACACACACAGACAGTGAGATATACAGGTTTCAAGGGTAGAGTCGAGTCTTAAAAAGTAGCATTTTGATTTAGCATCAAAACTGACTTAATGCAAGTTTCAAAAATGTCTCATATCATGCAAAAACTTGTAATTTTAAGTAGCGGAAATCTTACACTATTAACTGAAAAGAGAAAGGCTTCTCTTCTTACACACAAATCTCAAACTGTCTAAGAGCAGTTAACTAATTAAAAATGTCAGTAATGAATTGAAAATATGTCCATGATATTGATTTAGTTTGGAGTTGGTAATAATCCCTTACAGCCTTATAGTTCTAAGTTAGTTCTTGTCTATTTGTTGAATGTTTCAACAAGCAAAGCCAGGAAAAACCTGGGCAAGTAAAAATGTGATATTGGCACATATTTGTCTCTCTCTTGACACACTTACCTCTTGTCTGCGTCTTTACAGTTGGGGCAGGTGCAGGCCATGCGTCGCTTCTTTTCTCCTGGCTGGCCAGGCAGCTCCAGGGTGAGGGTCTGGTCCACCTGGATGGCCGGCTGGCCTGGCGTTGTTGCCAGCTGGAGGCCTCCGCCCTGCATCGCCTGCACCGTAAGGTGCTGCTGGCCTGACAAACACAGAAACAGACGCACTGTTAGAGACACAGCAGGGCTCCAGCCAGGGCTGCCAAGCTCCTCTAAAAAATCTGATTAGACTACAAGCCAACTGCCATGAGTAAAAGTGGACTGAAATTCTAATTAATGATGAATGGTAACATTAACATGATGCAAACACATGAAAGCAAAGAGATCTGGCTTTTCACAACCATGAAAAGACTCAGGCGCAGCATCCAAGCTGTTTTGGGTACCACCTAAACCAAATGAATGTAATATCAAAACTAACTAAATGACTTTGCTCAGTTTTAAGGCTTGTAGTTGGTCCCCAGTGAACTTCTTCAGCAGGAGTTCCTTGGCTTAAAAAACATTGAAGGCCCCTGCTCTAGGCCAATATAAAAACTTAAAGAATTTGACAATTTTTGCTAATTTTGGGTCTCTTTTGTTAAACAACCAACCAACGGACTACTTGGAAACACAAACAAACCAACATCAGCTCACCCCCGGCGTTGGTGATGGTGACAGGAACTCCCTGAACTTGGACCCCGTTGATGCTGATGGTCTGCACCGTCTGGGTCCCTGACGAGAGCTGCGACGGGTTGAGCGTGATCATCCCCCCCGCCGGAGCAATTTTTGCCAGAGTCCGTTCCTTCCGTCCACCCCCCAGCGACTTCTTGGCGCCCGCCGGCGGCGAGGTGGTGGTGGTGACGACCGAAGTGGTGGGGGTCGTTGTCGTGGAGACTGAGTCCTGTAGCTGAACAGACTGCCAATCACCCGATGCGGTTTTGAAGAGGAACTGAAGGGGAGAAAAAGCCAAACAGATGTCTTTAAACGTAATTTGGGTACGTTCGTTTTACATCACTGTATGTCATCTTAGAGATATAATGCAAAATGCAGATTTTTGCTCTACTTTCAAAAAGGATTAGGCCACCCAAAAAAATAACTATTCTACTAATTTGAAGTGAATTTGTAAATATTGAGGGTGTCACGGTTTCAATTTTTATTCAAAATTGACCAAAAATGATGGCAATACCAAATGGCATAGCAACCCGTGCTTTAAAAAAATAAAGGTAAAAATCGAAACCCCTAGTAAACATATGGATGGAGTGGCTTTGCAACTTAAAAATGTAAATTCAAATTAAAAAAAATTTAAAAAAATTGAAAACGGGAAGGCTTAAAAGGGGAACTTTGTTATTTTTCTCAATGGATACCTGTGTTGGTGTTGGATCTGTTTGAGTAACCTGGAGGTTTGAGGGGATTGACTGTCTCTGTGGGATGGTCGGTAATGTCGCGGAGGCAGCCTGCACCACCTTCAAGGCCTGTTGGGGGATCTGAACCACCTGAGACTCCGGTTTGGACTGGACCAGCTGGACCTGCTGCACCATTGGTGGCTGCCCCGGACTCTGCACGATCAGCAGGTTGTTGCCTGCCTACAAATACAGAGACAGAAGGCTATCCTTTGAGGTTCTGGTGTGAGGTTTTGAGGCATTTGGAGTTGAAAACGAGAGCATATAAAGTTGATATGATGAGCTTTATTTACACACAAAGCAACATCCACCTGAAGAACGCAGGTTCTATATACACTCTCCCTTTAGCTCTGTTTGGCTTCAGGCCCAACTCCTGAGGAGAATATCTAGTCTTTAATCTGTTAACATAACATAATATATATATATATTCAAGAAACTTACAGTTTACTACTGGATGACACAGAATTGATCAGTCAACTTGAGGATGTAACTTTAGCCGGCAAATAAAGACTTTGAAAACTTTGATTCTGTCTTACAGTTTACAGAAAATTAACCAACAAAAAAGTGATTTTGTGAGGATTAACTGCTACCATCTGTTTATATTACCGTGAAAGCACTACCTTTGTGTTAAGAATTGTTTGTGAACATAACAGACCAGAAAAAAACTTGATGGTTGATCCGGCGCCTTTCACTAAATCACACAGACTTGTTTAGTCATACGCAGTCGATTAGCTACATCAACATAGTAAGTGAATCTTTAGTTCAGAGTAAACCTTGTGTTTGCACAGCAAATATAAGACAACTACTGTGTCTTGACCAGGAACAGTCAGAAGTCAAATCAGCTCCAGAAACATGTTGGGTCCTACCTTGCACCCAGCGCAAGTGTCTTTGCTAGTTTAAGACCGACGCAGTTGTCAATTTCCCATCCAGCGCCCACGTCGTTTAAATGGTAAATGCACCTGCGCCGGTCTTTGCGCCCATGGGCGTGCTGGTCTTACAGGGTGGTGTGTTCAGGTGCATTCTGGGCGTATTGCTATCGTGAGGCAGCAGGAAGTGATCGCGCGGGGTTGACCAACAAAAACCTGGTCTAAAGTCAATAGCGCATCTTTCATTGTTATTTCAACAGCAAATTAGTAAGGGAATGGGAGATGACACTGATTGGTTGATTGCATGTTACGCCCAAACACACCTAATAAAGACACTAAGTAAAGCCCTTTTGAACCATGCGCCCGGCGCACAGACCCTTTTTTCCACCGTCAAACTAGCAAAAGTGGATTTGGACACACCTGTACCATGCGCTTCACACCGTGCGCTTAGATCGTTAAAATTAGGCCCCTTGGGGCGACCTCTAGCTCACCCAGTAAGAGCCTGCGCCCCATGCAGGCTGAGTACTTTGCAGCAGCCTGGAGTCTGATCTGCGGCCCTTTGCTGCATGTCATCCCCCATCTCTCTCCCACCTTTCTTGTCTATCCACTGTCACTATCTAATAAAAGGGAAAAGCCTCCAAAAGAAATAAAAAATAAAGGCCCCTTAAGACTCAGCACTTGATTTGTGTAGTGCTGTACGGGCCTGTGGAATATGAGAAAAAGGCTGCATTCTGTTGCTTTTAGTGCTCCTCTGCAGTGCTGCAACTAGTGATTATTTTCTTGATTAGTCTTGCAAATCTGCTCCTCTGAGAGATGTACCTGAATGATGTTGTCGCCAGCTTCAATCAAGATGGTCTCCATCTGCTCTGGGGGTGGAGAGGCAGCCTGTGGAGGAGGAGGAGGCGTAGCAGTCAAAACCACTTTCTTCTTCCTCCCTCGTCGTCCCTTTCCTGGAGTGGGAGGGGCAGCAGCTGTCTCTGTGATGAACTGAGTCCCGCCGACCTCTCCAGTCGCCACATTGAGCGGCAGCGTGAGCCCGCTCGGCAGCTGCACCATGTTTGTAGCAGAGTTGTTTGGCTTGCGCGACTTGGGGCAGGGCTTGATGGCTAAAGTCTTCTGCGGCGTAATAGGAGTAGTGGCGGCCGCCGGAGCCGGCACAGTCATGGGGGTGGTGATGATGGCCTGGTTGGTCCCTGGTATGAGCTGGATCTGCCCTCCCTGTGGCATCACCTGGATAGTCTGGGCACCCTGGATCTGCGGCACCATCTGGTACTGGATGTTGGCGGGTGCCGAGGTGTGTGTGCGGGCCGGGCTCTGCTGGATAGTGAGCACAATGGGATTGCCAGAGGCCGTGGTGCCCAGGCCGGCAGGCAGCTGGATCACATTGCCCTTGGCGGAGAGGAAAGAGAGGTTTTTGGGCGGAGCGGGGGCGATTGGAGCCGGCTTTATAGGGAGGAGCCTGCGAGGCTGCGGCTGCGCTGGAGGAGAGGTGACAGGAGCCTGAGCAGCAGGAGGGCCAATTTTACTACAGGTGGCAGCCAGGAGGGCCAAAGGAGAGGGCTGGGTGTCCTGCAGGGAGACAAACACAACAACTCAGATACAACACACACAGTCTGCATTAAAGCCTGAGAAGAAACAGTTAAGAACTAAGAGAGGGATAAGGAGAGATAAGATGCTAAAATAAACAAGTGAGGATAAACAGGTAAGCCTTCAAATACGCACTAAAAATGTCAAACAGGCAGTGTGGTAGGTGAAAACCTATTTCACATTCATGTACACTGAGAAGGCATGTGCCAAAAATGTAACTACACACCTGGCCCTGGCTTGGTAGCGTCTGTTACTTATGTAGGCTACGGCGTAGAACCTATATTCTATTATAAATCAGCCTGTAGACAAACAATAGTTGGAAAACTAAAATGGTAGTCAGTCGCTCATTAGGATCCTGGCATAAAAATGTGCCTCCAGTGTGTAGCGGCATGGATGCATCGTGGGTTAATGAAAAGGACATCAGCAGAGTGCAAGCAGAGCGCAGACAGTAGCTAGACACGACATCTGGCTGTTTACTCACTTGTGTGGAAGCGCTGGAGGGCTGAAGGTATTCACTGGGACTGACAGCAACTGTGGTGGCCATACTGTCCTGTTGTTCTGGAAAACACACACAGCACAGTCAGATTCAGGCTGCCTGCAGCATCTATTTCAGTAGTTAGGCTGTTCAAGGACATCACAGGACATTCCTACAAAACAGAAGAAGACCTCAGAACGACAGGAACTGTGATGTCTTGACTAAACATCATCAGTTGCAAATTAGGTTGTTAATTAGATTAGGTCGGATAGGTTACAAATACGTTTGCTGATAATCATTTTCCAAAGGTTACCATGTTTTTATATTTCTAAATGCATTTTTTCTAGTCAGTGGCATATGTTCATTACACCGCAAGAGGAAAATCCGTTTACAGACACTTATGTAAATATGTATTCTGCTTGAAATATGTATTCTGTTACGTCATTGATGTAGTCATTCTTTTTTTTAAGCTAATTTATTTTGGTAGCTCGGCGCACATTTTTCATGTTGCCGGTTTAACTGCATTACGATTCGAGCTGTAACCATAAGTCGACCGACGTCCTCAAAATGTCTCGTTTTGTCCAAAACTCAAAGATATTCAGTTCACTGTTTTACTGTCACAGAGGAGAGAAGAAACTCAAACAATCACAATTCGGAAGCTGGATCCAGAGAAATTTTGTACTTTTGGTTCATACAAATGACTCAAACCAATTACCAAAATTGTTGGCGATTAATTTAATAGACAACTAATCGATAAATCTTTGCAGCTCTACCAACAAATGTCAAAACATTGACAACAATCCAGATGCTCTCTAATGGAAAGGAATGCACCATTGGACTGCAATCATTACGAGCAGAAGACTACATTTATTGAGCAAATGATGTTCCTGTTAGGACAGTTGTAATGGGAGTACATTTAGGGCAGGCTGCCCAATAGTTTAGCAGCAGGGTAAATCTTAAGTAGCAGGCAAGGCTGCCGATTGGCCAAAATAGGTTGCGGCCATTTTTGTTAAACAGAACTGCTCTGAGTAAAGCAGTAAACTGAGGATTTACGCTGAGTGACCTTTTCCACTGGTCATTGTTGCCTAAACTGCAATTACAATACAATCTTTTTATTTAAATATATACCATGAAATAAAGACAAGAACAAAAGGCAAATGTAAATGTAGGAAGTGTAGTTCTGCTGTATTGTATTGTAAGTATTTTAATTTATGGTTTCATGATGCAGTACCGGAGCAATCTTACCCTCAACATCTGTCGTCATTCATAAATGTGTAAAACAAACTGAAACACTGATATTGGTAGTATTTGAGTACATCACAGTTGATGCCAAGGCAGATCAGCTGGCACTTGAAATCAAACAGCAGGTGACAACTAACACCACAGAGCACTGCAATAGCAACTAGCAATAACAGTGAGACGAACACAGGCTGCTGGGATATGACTGATTCATAAAAATCTACTCTTAACTGCAAAATATGCAATTTTTATGGACAAATGAGCATCAAAGTATAGCAGTTTGTGCCTCTAAAGCACAGTATTAAAGTTACATTTGAGTCACAGTGCTAAGCATTTGTTATTTTGTTGAAGACCCACAACATTGGGCTCTCCATAATCCTCAAAAACTCGTCAGACACTCAGCACGCAGCTCTGCATCAAAGTGCCAAAAACTTCACTGTCACAGCAAAAGTAATTCCCACGGGGATCCCACAGCCTGCTACGCCACTAGTTTCTCTTGGATAAAACTGTGAAAATACTCCACTACACATAAAAGTCCTGCATATTAAGCCCGTGAACACCCACACAGGTTATTTCAGGTTAAAGGTGGGCGCAATTAGATGGGAGTTTATTAGGTCACAAATCTTTTCGACCAATAAGAACGGGGAAGCCGCCACTCGTCCTGCCCCAACTGGTGCAACGAACAAAAGCTGTGTGTTCGAAACCGTTCGCTATCACGGAAATAGTAAACTATATAGTGGTGATGAGAAAATGTTTTGTTATGCTCCTTGACAACACTCTAAAACACTCTGATTAGGCCACGTATATAACTTGTTTTTATCATTGTTTTATCAGTCTTTCTAAGTAGCTCAGTTGTATAACTTGTTTTTGGTCACATATCGAGCTCATGTTTTGAGAGCGGCTTTCTTGTTTCGAAAACATGCTTTCGAGGCAGGGACTGGCCCTCCTATGCTCGCACAATATCCTTTGTTTCCTAGAGAATAAAAGACGAGGGAAGTCCCGAGTAGAGTCTGCTGCGGGTCGCGTACGGACGCCCGGCTACGTTGATGCTGCTCTGCCCTGGCTCTCCAGTCCTGTGTCTGATGATAGGTTTCATTAGCATCACGTGTTGAATGTAATATAAGCTTGCTGCTTTGCTGTATTCTGTGGCGGAATAAAAGACACATTTGTTCTAGCAGATACAGTGTTTGTGTGTTTTGTGGCCCGATCCTGTATAAAGATTTAATAAAACAAGTGGGTTTGCCGTGTGTAATTCTCCACGGTTACTTTTATTCACTATATAGTCCACCATAAAATACCCACAATGCACTGCTCATTTGAGTGTAAACTACATTTGACTCCCGTTGCCACAGTGCAACGTGGCCGTGTTTTCCCGGAGGAAGAGAAGAAGCAGAAGTCACAGCGAAGACTAAAAAGGAAAAAATGGAGCAGACTTTTGTTTGGAAATGTCCAAATGAAACCATGTAAATTTACAGAGGGCGCACCTGTTTTGTAAAATCTACTATTTTTAGTCACAGTTCCATTATCTTTTACTGCGACCGTTATTGCCACTCTTCATTTCAACCCCAACCGGCCCGTCAGACTACCAAGAGTCTGGGTCTGTCCCAGGTTTCTGCCTAGAAGGGAGTTTTTCCTCGCCGCTGTCACACTGTTGCTAACTCTGGAGGGAACTACTAGAACTGTTGGGTCCTTGTTAATTACAGAGTGTGGTCTAGACCTGCTCTATCTGTAAAGTGTCTTCAGATAACAAGTTATGAATTGATATTATAAATAATATTGAATTGAAAATAACGCATCTGCTGACGCAAGTCATGCAACATTGTGTTTTCAGTGTGTGAATGTATCTCATATAGTGTACTATTTAACAAACACTATATAGGGAATAGTGAGTGAGTGAATGAGGAAATGGTTTTGAACACAGCTAACAAGAGACTCAGGAAGATGTCAATCAATCAGTCTATACAACCCCCTCCCCCCCCACAGTCCTGGGAAAAGGTCCAATCAGCCAGATCAACTCAAAACACCTGTGTGGGTGTTCTGTCATCTGAAAAGTAAGTAGAGCTTTTGGGCAAATGCAGTGGAGTAAAAAGTACAATATTTACCCCTATTCAATGGTGTACAAGTTTAAAGTAAAGACATACACAAAATGCAAAGATTCACGTAACGTAAAAGTACTTTGAATTTACCTTGGTAAGTGTACTTAGTCACATTCCAACATGGACGGGCGATTACAGAGCAGAAAGCTTCAGAACAATGAACACCAAACAAATGTACAACCACCACCAGTTATGAGAGTCCACCTGCCGGTAATGCCCACACACAGTCAGTGTGTGGGCATTACTTTAGTACAATATTGAGGTACTTGTACTGAGTCTTTCCATTGTATGCTACTTTATAGTTCTACTACACTACATTTCAGAGGTAAATATTGTACTTTTTGCCTTGCTTTGTATGTATTTGATAACTTCAGTTACTTTGCAGATTCTGATTATTAATACAAAACAATTATAATCAATCCAGTGATATATGATTACGAAAAGAGACCTTTTCTCCATAAAGAATAATTTACTTGAAGGTCCCACATTGTTCCAAACTTTTTAAACGATGTTTCAAAGAAATTATCTGACTTTTTTTGGGGACTTTTTAAATCAAACCTGCTTTGTTTGATTATAAAGCAGGTCAATGTGCTAAGCTACATAAACACTGTGACAGTATCAACATGCCAAATCCAGAGAAATGCACACAGCCCAATCCAGAAACGGTGCCTTTAAAGGACTCCGTCGGCCGTCTGTACGGTTGTGATGTCATAACAATACTATACAATTTATAGGTGGAAAGTGATGTTACAGTGCCGGTACAGTTGTTCCCTGGCTGCAATGACGGTGCAGAGATGTCAAGAGAGCAGATGTTGGAGAACCTGAAACACTAGCCAATAAGAGTTGACTGGGCTTTTTCGAAAGGCGTTAAAAACTGAGGTGTAATACAGGTATGGTCAGACAGACAGCATGAGGGGGACAAAATGTGTTTTTTTTTATCATTAAAGCATGTAAACATGTTCCAATAGAAACCCCAAAATATAAACATGAACCTAAAAATGAGCATGATATGTCCCCTTTAAGTAATATTTAGAAGGAAGGACTTTTACTTTTTACAGGGTAATGTTATTTTTACCTGAATACTCCTACTACTACTACTGCCAGTTATTTACACAGTATGGCCTCAAAATAGCCCCGCCATCAAACACATCACGTTACTGTTGGGTTAGGTTAGCTGTGGACAAGCAGCTAACGACAGCAAGCTAGCTACCTAGCACCAGTAACCGGGGGCTGAAGTGGTTAGCAGCTAGCTACCTAGCACCAGTAACCGGGGGCTGAAGTGGTTAGCAGCTAGCTACCTAGCACCAGTAACCGGGGGCTGAAGTGGTTAGCAGCTAGCTTAAGCTGCTTTGGTCGGAGTGCTGC
Source organism: Etheostoma perlongum (assembly GCA_026937815.1). Taxonomy (NCBI): domain Eukaryota; kingdom Metazoa; phylum Chordata; class Actinopteri; order Perciformes; family Percidae; genus Etheostoma; species Etheostoma perlongum. The sequence goes on from CM049372.1 coordinate 31,507,706, forward strand.
TTAACTTATAAACGAACCAATATGGGACCGTCACTTACACCATCTCTGTGTTTAATTGTGTAATAAATGGGCGTGGGAAACTCAGAGGAAAAAACAAATAAAGCACCAAAGCTTACACTCGCATATTTTGGCTAGCTGCCGCGTAGCTAGCAAGTCAAACTCTCTTTGATAACGTTACGGAAAAAGAAGTGCTTTGCTTATTTTGGTTCAATCAACTGCCCGAGTCCCCGCTAAAAACACACTACATTGTACTGCTTAACGTTCAGAGCTTTTTCGTCCCACACAGACATAACGTTTTACGAAGTAGAATGTAATATAAACACCAATGTTTTAATTCCTACCCACCGCTCATGACGACATTCGCTCTCCGTGAGCCTTGAAGACCGAGCCCCGCGGAGGAATCCGCCCGCCTGGCCGCTGCACCAATCCGCGGACAATGGGGGAGTTGAACGACGTGCGCGTTCACGAATCACCTTGAGCTGTCCGTGTGATTGAAATTCAACTGAGCCAATCGCGGTGCGACGTCTTTGTACGTTGGTCGATGGATGACGGCTCGACCAATGGGATGTCGAGATTTTAGCTCGGCCGGGGCGTTTCCAAGAGATGAACCTAGAACAAGCGAGGGCCCTATTACAGCGGGGATTCGGTTTCACTGACGGCCATAACGACCAATGTGATTATTTGACGGCAGTTCGGTCAAAACAAGAGTGACACCCGTGTTGATCAATGAGCTTTGAGTCGCTGTTGTGTGACCTGTTAAAACTGTCCCATGTTTATTATGAGCAGCAGTGCCTTCAGAAGTGAATTTCGAAATTTTTGTGAGTCTCACCTTGTCTGTATTGTATTTTGTTTTTGATGTTTATATTTAATCCACTTTTCTAACTTATTTATTTGTATTTATTTTCATATTTTTATGTCCTTGTTTTTTTTTTTTTTTTTTTTTTTTCTCTTAAGCTTATCTATATTTACTGCATGGAAAGGATTTTTTTATTTTGTATTTATTTATTTTTTATTTTTATTTTTTATCTTTTTATATATTCTCCTGATGCCAACTGTTCAATAACTGGTTACTATGTTTGTAAAATTTAAAGATGATAATAATAATAATAAAAAAAAAATGAGCAGCAGTGCGTTATGTGGTATAACACAAACTGTAGTAAGCCAGTAGGTCTATAAACTTATTATTATATTGGTTTTTAAGCGCTGCGATGCTACAATACTAGGCCTATATTTCTTGGCGTGCTAATGACTCGTGGTTAATTACTGTGTAGTTAAAATATTGTTATATAGTTATTTTGAATTTTGAACTGGTGATAATTTTCATTATTGATTCATCTGCTGATTATTTTCTCCATTAATCAACTGATTGATTGATTGTTTGGGTTGTAAAAACAGTAAAAGTAGTGAGACATGGTCACCACAAAAGCCCTAAAAGCTTAAATGACACCTTCACAATGTTTGTTTAGTCCAACCAACAGTCCAGGTTTCAACATTATTAAGCTACTAAAACATTATTAAAAGAAAAAAATCAGCAAATCTTCATATTTGTGAAGCTATAAGCATAAAATGATAGGCTACGTGAAAAATGACCTAAACGAGTCATTTATTTTTGTCAATTGTTTCAGCTGTAGGCTACTTGTATAATCTGTTGGGTTGTTTAATTTACAACAAAAAGTCATATTTTTAAAGCTTTTTGTATGTTTTGTGTGCCAAAAATCTAAATTTGTAATATAACTAAAGCTGTCAGATAGGCCTAAATCTAGTCAATCGTACAATATTGACCTCTGAGATGGTGGAAAGAAAAGACTCACCTCAAATACAAATACCTTAAAATCAAATTTGCAGGCCTACTTATACTTGAGTAAATGTACTTTGTTACATTCCACCCATGCCTGGCTCAAGCATGTATTGTATGCATGCTTTCGTCAATTGAATGCTTTTGTTATTCAACACAACCTCAACAATAGGCTGTAGTTTGACCTCAAAATGCTCTTTGGCCTGGTATTTGGTGACAACATTATCAAAGAACTGACCTTAAAATTTCAACTAAAAACAGTATTTTGTTAAACTCAGACAGCCCACTTGGACTCAGACCAGATTTGAACACTGAAGACTTGGTGGTACTTGTCTTTTTTGGGGGGGGTCGGTGTTGGTAACAACCCGATAAGAAAGGCTGACGTGATCCCAGCGTTCAGCCTGTGGAGGAAACGTTCCCGTCGTGGCAGTCGGTCCCATCTGTCGTCCACATCCGCTGAGCTGGCCTCCAGCACTTCCAAGCCAACACGCAGACCAACGATGAGCTGTCTCGCTTTCTCATTGGCTCGCTCCCCGTGACTCTTTTCACATCCACAATGCACGCAGGCCCTTTTCATGTCGTCTTATTTTCCCAACAAAAAGAGCGCACTTGACCTTATTCACCATACAGTCGTCTTGTTTCTCCTCAGTGCATCCTCTCCCTGCATCACGGCATGGGGTATGTATTTTTTGAAGTGCTTTGGAAACACAAGACCTGCTTTTAGCTAAAGCACTTTCTCCCTCTTCACTTCAAGTGTGCCATACTTAGCAGTTGGATGCAGATAGTGTGGATCTGGTCTATCACCCTCTCCCTATAGACATCTCTGTGGAGTGTAGAGACTTAAAGAGAAAGCGCTGCATAATTTAACTGGGATATCTCACTGTTTTCCGCTTTCCAGGCTTCATGAGTGAGCAAACGCATTAGTTGGAGAGTATTCAGCCTTAAACATTTCAAAGTGAATAGCAGGCGCTGAAACACTTTCTATGCAGAGGAAACTCCAACAGCTCCGTGTCCATGCTGGATAGATGTTAAATAGTGTTGCATTGTTTTGCTTTTGCCTGGAAAGTGAACATTAAACATATTCAAGCAGAAATGATCAGCCAAATTAAATGATCAGCTACAATCTGGGGGGGAAGAAGTGTTCAGATCCTTTACTTAAGTAGAAGTAATAATACCACACTGTAAAAATAACTTGGCTACAAGTGAAAGTCCTGCATTAAAAAAATGACTCTTAAGTTAAAAAAATATAGAAGTATCATTAGGAAAATGTACTTAAAGTATTAAAAGCAAAGGTCAGGGCTGTAGTACTCGAGTCTGGTCTTGGACTCGAGTCCAGACTCAAGAACGTTTTTCTATGGTCTCGGACTTGTCTCGGACTCGTTAGTATTTGGACTCGGACTTGTCTCAGACTCGTTAGTATTTGGACTCGGACTTGTCTCGGTCTCGGCCACTGGTCTTGCCAGATATGGCTTTTGGTCTGGACCGGGTCCAGGTGTCTTTATTATGTTGATAATAATAATATTGGAGGGAAAGTGAAACCCAAATGATTGTCTTGATACTGTCATGCATAAGACCTTTTTTTCTGTCCTGGACCTGGTCTTGTCTTGGACTCAAACTTCTTTGGACTCGGTCTTGACTTGGCCTTGACAAGTCCTGGTCTTGGACTTGTCTTGGACTCGACCAAGGTGGTCTTGACTACAGCAAAAGTGTACTCAATGCAGAAAACTCCTCCCATTTTAGAAAAGTGGAAACGATCCAAACAGTTGTGTCACTCAACTACGTGTTTAATGGTCTGATCCCTTCAGCTGGACTTGTGGACCGTTACATTGTTGGGGAGTTTAAGTATAACAGAAACATCATATTTTATAAACTACATGTGGTTTGTGTGCAAAAATCTTAATTTGTGGGCCCTTTGCTGCGTGTCATCCCCCATCTCTCTCCCACCTTTCCTGACTATTCACTTTTAAATAAAGGGAAAAGCCCAAAAAAAAAAAAAAAAAAAAATCTTAATTTGTAAAGTCACTAAAGCAGTTTGATTAATGCAGTGGAGTAAAAAAGAACAATATTTCTCTCTGAAATAGAGAATAGTGGAGTAGAAGTAGAACGTGGCATGAAAAAAAGTACTAGTAAAGTACTAGTACCTTAAATTTGTACCTATGTACAGTACTTGAGTTCATATACTTCGTTACATTCCACCACTGCCTACAATTCTGATAATTGATTTATCATTTATGTCATTCTTTATGAGTTTTTCTTCTCCTGGGGACCACAGATGTAAATTAGCTGTATAGCTAACTCTGGTGCATGGTCCCTGACAAATAAATACTAAAATAATAATAATAATAATAATACAAAGTAATACACTAAATATCCAGGGAGGTATGTGTGGAGGAGACAGACCTTATGTTGCAGCGCTGTGGAGATAGGTCTGGCAATGCGAGACTACTAATTATAATCTAGTGGATGTTGTTATTATAATGATGAAAACCTGGAGCCTCTTCAGACTGCAATATCAATGTTATTCAAATATTCAAATTCAAAAACGATGCCACACTAATGTTTATTTTTCTTTGTGTTTTACTGAAAACGCTGAGCCAGTAGCCAGCTTCAGGGTACTGAGAAATAGAGCAAAATACACCTGGGCATTTCAACAAATAAAACCGACAGGTAGAGATGAGTCATGGCGGAGATATACACACTCTGAGGCAGGGCATTGTGGGAAAAATGAGGCTCAAACTCCCGGCACAGTAACGGCAAATTCAGCAAATTGTGCGATTTTATTTTATTTGCAAAGTTTTCTTCTGTTTAAATAAAATATATATTTTTTTTTCCTTAGACAACATCAGCATAAGTGGATAAATGATAAATAACTCAGAATACAATAACTTCTATAATCTTATCAATCAAAAGAAGTGACATTGTTCCCTTTTTGCATTCTTCTGACATCAATTCAAATGAGCTATGTGGACTGAATGAACAGAATTTAAATCAGCTTTTTGTTTTGTAAATTGCATCGCTGAAGATATTTTTTTTTTCTTTGACGTATTTTTCCCTTTGTCTTGTTAAAACGTGTCCAAATGTACACAGTAACTATGATTATGATTAAAAAGAAACGCATCATTAACTGTGCGCCTCTTGTGATTTTTCCTGTGAATGCCACCGCCACAGACACCCAGTTCATAACACTTATACTCATAATAATCCAAATGCAGGCTGAGTCACCATCGTGTATCCTCACTAGGCGATAAAGCCATTTATTCAAATGAAAATCTTCCAGATAGTACTGGAAGTTGCAAAAGTTTTATCAAATCCATCCCCATTAAGAAGCACTTTCTTAGCACTGCTGTAATTTTGAGATTTCCAGGGAGATAAAAAAAAAATCATCGGGTCTCCAACATGGCGGCCTGTCTCTCTCAAACCCCTCCACGGCCTGAATGCTCGGTGACGGGCCTCTGCTGCCCTGCCTCTGTGTGTATATCTCCCCCGAGGGCAACTTTTAATCCAAAAAACTCTTTTTTTTCGACAGAATAGAAGAAAAAACAAGGAAACGGCAGCAAACAACAGTTGTACAAATTGACCAGTGCATTGTGTTTTAAAAGTCCAGTTCAGTAGCTTCAGGAAATTTGCAAAATCAAGTCCATAATTCTCCTTTTTGTTTCAAAGCGACATGTCTGCAGGTGATAACATCTCTGCAGTCCGAAGTCCTCTGCACCTGAACGTCTCATTGACAGTTTTTCCGCCATCCAGCTGCAAACACTCGTCCCTCTTTTTGTTAGTCCAAGTCAAGAGAGAGGCGGGTCCATCGTAGTCCAGCTGGAGAGACTCTGATTGGCTGATGCTGGAAGACTAGCAGTCCAGTAGCCTACAGATCAGTCCTCCATACAGAAACCTGGGCAGAGATAACAGGTGCATTCACATGTCATCAGATATATTTGAAAAACCCAATTTAATGTTAATAAATCATTATATTTACATGATTAACATACTTTTTTTTTTGCTTTCTGCCTACCGCAGCTTTGAGTACAGTGTATATATTTTACTGAAGATGGAGTTTGTACAAACTAGTGTCAAACTCACTTGAGCTGAGAAGATCTCTGCTGCTACGTCTGCGAATCGGCCTCTTGCTCGGCTCCCACGGCTCTCCGGATGCTCTTGATTGACAGGTACGTCTCCTCCTCGGGGTCGTAGTAATAAAACTTACTCAGGTAGGATATTAGTGGTCTGGAGAGAGATGAGTATAAACGTGGGGGGGTCAGCGAAGGGTCTGTGTGTTGTATAAGTAGTTAACTTGTAGTGTGAAATGACTGTTGAATGTTGCGTTACCATGGTACTAATTTTGCATAGCAACAACATCATAGCGTTAAAACATGAAGGCCTGGACAAAATCCCTTAAACCTGCATACTTTGTGTCTAAGCCCGAGTCCGACATCCACAACATCATGGCCCCCAACAAAACTCAGCAAAGATTGTTCTTGCTCGGGCTCACGATGGCAGCCATTACGGAAATACAACTCAAACTAGCGCACAACCTCAACGCCATCGTTCTCAGTCACTCCCTCTGTTCTCTGATTGGACCGGTAAAGATTAGCCGGAGAAATCCTGCGAATATACCGCAAACACAGACGGAGGGCGGAGCCAGGCTCCCCAAAATCCCCAAAGCTCTAAAAGCAACGCACCCACTGTGTCACCATCCTTCTGTGAAACAGTCAAACTCAACAAAATGTACACCAAAGAGTTTTGTATTAAAAAATCAACTTCAATCAACTTAAAATGGTTTAAATTCACAAAGTCACACTAATATCAAAAAGGTTAGGACGAACCAAACAAACCTTGGACGACACCTTGGAAATCCTAAGACAAATTGTCTAGAGTTTAAAAATTATAGTGTAGCCTCTATATTTCATTAAGTGGATGAGTGGATGAGTGGATGAGTGGATGAGTGGATGAGTGGATGAGTGGATGAGTGGATGTTGAGTACCTGGGCAGTGGAAGCTCCTGGATGTGGTCGATGCGGACCATTTGTCGGATGCAGAAGCGACAGAGATGTTGTAGTGACTTCACGTTGCTGAAGCGGGATACAGGATACAGCAGCTGAACCGGGGTGGGAGGAAGCCCTGCGAGACACACACACACACACACACACACACACACACACACACACACACACACACACACACACACACACAGTGTGTGTTATTATGCTTAGTCCTTTTTTTAAACATCATCTCCAGTTAGGGTGACAAGACGGGACGGGGGTTGGGGGGGCGGACTTTTCTTTGGTGACTCAGACTTGGACTCTGACTCAAACACTGGGGACTCGACTACAATTTACAATTTTTTTAATAGGAGGAATTAGTGCATTTGTTTGGGACTATTTTCAGCGGCGGATTAATCCACATGTGTGTGTGTGTGTGTGTGTGTGTGTGTGTGTGTGTGTGTGTGTGTGTGTGTGTGTGTGTGTGTTCATGGTGGTGAAGGAACATGTTAACCAGTGCAACAGTGATGAGGTTTTATTTATTTTCGTGCTTTCGTCTTTTCATGGGATTTGGTGATGATAAGAAAAATATAGAATATCATCATTATCATCTTTAGCACTAAATTAACCTCTTGGGATTCTCTCCAAAAGAGATACCCTGATGTCAGGAGGTTATCCTGGAAAGATTCAAACAAATTAAAAAGAGGATACACTTCCTGACGTTGGTATAATGAGCATCAACAGCTCCAAATCCTCCCGAAATCCTCCCAGCTCAGCGCTTACCTTTCAAAAACTAAAGTGAAATGCTCAAATGCTGATGGGAGGAAACATTGGGATTTGGTGGTCAATATAACACCTCCAAACATTAATCTCCGCTCTTTGATTTTTTTGTTTTGCAGCACTTAATATTAGGTATTAGAGCAAAATCAGGGATCTTATCTTTTATGCAATATGGATAAAGAATATATGTATTACACTATTTTAACCCTTGTGTTGTCTTCCCATCAAAATTGAAAATCGACACTTTTGTTGATGCTTTTTATCAATGTTTTTAACTTTTTCTTACATTTTGTCCCTTATTTCAACCCTTTTGACGCTTTTTTTCAATGTTTGTCACTTTTTTTGACGTTTAACACTACGTAACACTAACTTATTAACTTTAGCTTTACAGTTATTTTTGGAATTTATGGTCAATAAACCTCATTTATAGGAAATCATGCCTAATGTTTGAGTTATAAAAGCAGAAATTAGGAATTATTTAGACTAAAATTAAAGGAATGGATGTTGATGTTAATCACAGACTGGAATATGTCAACTTTTACTCAATACTATTTCAAAAACACTTCCATTTGTTTTACAATGCTATAAAATTGAATAAGACGCCCCAAAATGAATGAAAGTAGAGATTTGTACTTGGCAAAGAGCGTTGTGTGGAATCAATCATGTTATTTTGGGGAATTAAAAAGAACATTGATATAGGACAACATGAGGACAACATGGGGACAACATGAGGGTTAACATTTTCAACAACTGTTAAAAGTGTAAAAAAACAACAGTATATAAAATAGTTGAACGATAGAGGCTTTGTATACACATTATGCAAAAATATAGTTTGGTGTATCAAAAGTCCTGAGTATTAAATATTGCACAGTAATGAGATTAAAAGGTTAAATATTAAATGTTGCACTGCAATGAAATTGCACAGATTTCCAGTGTCCTTTTAGGTATTATATAACAGTATTGTACAGTAGGGGCAATACTGTTATATAATACCAATTGCAATCTGGTGACTCAGACTTGGACTCGGACTCAGACACTGGGGACTCGACTACAACCCCCCTTATGTTTTCTCTGCACTTCCTATACTCTTTATTTTTATATTTTATATCCTTATATTTTATATTTTTATATTCCGTGTCGACACTGTAAAGGCGTTGCTTCAATCTCATTGCACAGGTACTGCACTTGTATATAATGACAATAAAGGCTTTCTATTCTATTCTTTTCTATTCTATTCTAACCCTGTATTGTGGCATTAATATGTTCATCAATCACTGAATCTGCAACGTAAATAAGCTGTCAGACAAATGTAGGGGAGTAGAAACGTGCAATATTTCCCTCTGAGATGTAGTGGAGTAGAAAAGCAAAGCACAAGTACTTAATTCAGTAAATGCACTTTGTTACTCTCCGCCACTGATGTTGAACCCAAACACACGCAGGATTAGCTTCAGTCACACTTACGTTGACAACAACACACACACACATACAGACGCATTCTCACAATCATGAATGATGCACATATATAGATACATTCCCCTCTCCCCTCCGTCTCGCAGGCACTTCTCACTGAGTGGTTTCTCACATCCATTTTTGATCATCTCGGGGTTTTATGCATATATATATGACCTATATTTTACCTGGGACTCTGGAGCGGAGGAAGTAGAGGAATTTGCCGTTCTTGGAGTGCATGATGGCTCGCTCGATGAACTCCACCACCGAATGGCAGCGGTCCTCAAACTTCGGGTGACACCACAAGCTAAACGTCCCTGGAGGTATGAAAGACATGTTTTTTTTTTGTTTATATGTCACATTTCATCATCTTTGAATCATAACCACAATCATTATGTAACATTCATATAATTACAGTAAACACTTAAGACCATCCTGTGGGGCTAGCAGTCTCTATTAGGCTCTACATTTCAATTGTGACCCTCTTTTTGCAGAGAAATGTTCTTTTTAAGTGAAATCCCCACGCTGTGTACATGCTCAACAGAAAGGCTAAATTCTGATTGGCTGAGCCGTAAAATCATATCTACCTGGACAGTGCTGAAAGGCTGGTCTTTTAAGTAACGTAACAGATGATTTTAACCCCAACCTAAATTGTAAAATGTTCTAAATGTAACTAAAGTTAAATGAACACCCTGTCCTCTGATTTAGGACAGAAAACATCCTTAATCCTTCAGAATAAAAGCCCTTCATTTGGATAGAAAGACAGCTATCCACCGCACAACCAGCGCATCTGTGGTTGCTCAGTGCCATGTGAATAAGTTAGTGTGTGTTTGTTGACTTCCTGCTGACCGCTCAGCGGTTGTTTATCTGCCCTCGATTCACATCAGGCCGCGATGCATTCATGCAAACAGCGACCGCGTTGATGTGAATGTGTTGTGTCAGTCGGGACTGCCCGTCTGAATAATGAATGTGTTTCCAGGCATAACTCTATAGCCTCACAATGGTGACCCGTTAATAAAGCATGTGTGTGTTTGTGTGTGTCTGCCCCGTTACCCATGTATCTTTCATGAGTCACCTCGTTCGTTTGTCAGACATGTGGCGTGTGTACAAATATACATGTGGTGTTGTGCGAGTTATTCATGCTTGGGCGTTGTAGTGTGACCTTATTGGATCTCTGTAACATCATGTTTGAGTTCCTAATTTATTTGTGCTCTTTTGTTGTCTTGTTTTTGTGTTCTTGTTATTGTCAGTGTGTAAAAAAACTACAATGATGTGCTTAGTTATCTTCAAACAAAAGATAAATGTACGTAACAGTATTTGTATTACCTTGGAAACATTATATATGTTTAGAGGATAATTTTGCATTGTTTTCTCTGCTGTATATCATCATTATGTTTGACCAGACAGATACAATGGCAAGGTCATTTTTGACATTTTCATGTTTTAGTAGTCCCTTTGTAATGTTCCCATACTGCAAACTCCATTCACAGAGGAAGTCTGTGACAGACGGATGATAGTAAATGAGCCTTGAGTCTTTTTGTCAGAATACTACCATCCCGGCTCGAGACTGAACTTTCAAACTGACCGGTATTCACGTGTGTTGTTGTTAAATTAATGATGGATTTTCAGAGATTACATGAGGCAAAGTTCTTAGCTTAAGTGATCACAATGTGGATAAAATGTCATGTAACCGTTTAATGTGCATATACTGTCTATGTGTTGTGTGGTCGGCTTGCATGTGAGCGTACATTTCTTCTGTGAGTCGTCGTCAGTGTGGTGTGTGTCGTCATACATTTGGTTTGTGTCCATATTACCCCTGAAGTGTTGAATGACCAACCATATGGATGGCAAATGCATATCATGCAATATGCTTGCTATGTCCACCCATATGTGAGCATGATGGAAGATATGCATTACACTGGGAAACGTGTGTATGTGTGTGTGTGTGTTTGTGTGTGTGTGTGTGTGTGTGTGTGTGTGTTCGGATTATGCGGCCTATGGGAGTTAAGCTCGGCAGCATTTAAGCGTCCATAATGAATCTCCCTGCTCGAGTGACAGATCGATGGAGTAACCACTCCAACACGGAGATAGTGGATGTTCTTTTACCATCCACACACACACACACACACACACACACACACACACACACACACACACACAGTCTTGTCTCACTATCTTTATGGGGACCAGTCATTGACATAATGCATTCCCTAGCCCCTTACCCTAACCTTAACCATCAAACCTAAATGCCTAACCTTAACCCTTACCCTAACCCTAACCATAACCTAATTCTAACCCTGATCCTAAAACCAGGTCTTAACCCTTACCCTAACCCTAACCATAACCTAATTCTAACCCTGATCCTAAAACCAGGTCTTAACCCTCAAACAGCCCTTTAACGTTATGGGGACCAGCATTTTGTCCCCACAAAGCTGTCAGGACCCCATAAGTATACTGTATTCCCAAATTTTGGTCCCCACAAATGTAGTTAAACATGGTACACACACACACACACACACACACACACACACACACACACACAGGATGATAATATAGATGCAGAATGTTAGTTTTAGGTTTAAGGTTATATTTATGTGTATATACCTAGGTTATTTATTATGTCCTTGATTTTACATTATCATTTTAGTGACTTGCATGTCCTTGTTTCTACCCCAGTCATTGTATTATACACATATTGTACTATTAGTGTACTGTGTTCTAAATTGTATCGTGTATTTATTTTGTGTAATCTCGGCTACATTGAAAATGAGGGCTCGCCCTCAATTGTACCTCAGAGAACTAAAGAAACATTCATGATGATGTATACATATGGTATATTCCTCTATACGCCGTGTGTACTGGGAACTTATGTGAACAAACAAGAGAGTCTCTTTTAACTTTTAATGGGGAACTTCAATCAAGTCTCAAGCCGAGTGCGCCAAGACTCCATTCATTCAGGCAGATTATATAGAGTAGATTAAATTGATAGAGTAAATTGTATGACTATGCAGGCTCTATGCACAAAAGTATGAACACATTCATCTGTGCAGATATCTGCTGTCAAGTGTGTGTGGTTAAAGTAAGTGTACAAACGTGTGTGTGTGTGTGTGTGTGTGTGTGTGTGTGTGTGTGTGTGTGTGTGTGTGTGTGTGTGTGTGTGTGTGTGTGTGTGTGTGTGTGTGTGTCTCACCCCGATAGTGCTCCATGCGTGTGTGGTGTGTGACTCCCTGCGACCTGAAGCTGAGGCTCAGGATGTACCGGGGGTCTGAACTGTCTCGGACCAGGAAGGATCCGTCCGGTTTCCCCTTCAGTTTCATCTCCGCGTCCTCCCAGTTCATCGGACCCCAGTACCAGCCACACTGAGGACAACACCAACAAAACCTTTTCATACGCCTGATTTCTTTCTATTCCTCTCCAGTGTTAAACTTTTCTTTTTCACTTTTTCAATTGTTGAAATTTAGAAAATGGTCTTTTCTCTTTTTCAACGTGAGTTTTACCTTCTCCAGCTCTCTCAGACTGGCGGTGAAGTTGCTGGCTTCAGACCGCCGCAGGGCGCACAACATGGGGGGCGGGACCTGTCTGGAAGGGGTGCAGCGTCAGCCGGAGAGGGCGTCGAATGAGGGAGGGCCCGGAGGAAGGATTCTGGATCAGGGAAAGAATGTCAGAGAAACTAAAAGGTGCTGCGTGAAGCATTTAAAAAAATACTGACGTTGAAATATCTTTGGACATACTGTATATTTGGGGTAGTGTCTAAGCCCTGAGCGTCTCAGTAAGCACAACTAATGCTAAAAGACACGCTGTCAATTTCTGAGGCTTTTTTTCATGTCAAGGACCCCTAAACTGACTGAAATTAGACCCCATTAGACCCCATTTGAAAAGATATCGTCCCGGGGTGCCCCATCTGATTTTCATTCAGATGTTTAATTATAGATAGTGTATGACACCCATGTCTAAAATAGTAAAAAAAAAAAAATAAAATAAAATACTTTCATTGTGGGAAGGGACGCTGGGGGCACCTGGAACCCCCTCAAGGGCCCCTTGGATGTCCCTGCAACCCACTTTGAAGACCACTTGGTTAAACTACCCAGCAGTATATCAAGTAGTTCAAATGAGCTCCACCTTCACAAGCTCTAACATTAAAGTGATGGACACATTAATGCATCAAAAATGTTGTTCCAATAATATAATATACATTATTCTGAAGTGATATATTCTGAGAGAACAGAGAAGTTTAGATCACAACACACACAGAGGGAGTGTGGCTCTCTCCTCAGGACGCCATTACTTCTCTTTACATAGCAAATAGTTGTTATGTATTCATACTTTAGTGAAATATCTCAGTACTCTGTTTCCTTCATAGCAGCGCTCACTTCCTGTTTAGTTCCAGGAAGCGATGGAGTAGATTCAGCGACTTGTCTTATTTTTTACAGACTATGGTCTTACCATTGAGGCTGAGACTGTGCTGGATGGTGGCGTGGGAGGGAGGAGGAGGAGGAGGGAGAGGCAGGGGGAGGGACTGCAGGGAGGCGCCCATAACACTCACTAGGAAAGGCCCAGGCTGAGGCCCGGCTATGTCATCTGGAGGAAAGACAGGAAGGAGGGGAGAGAGGAAGGAGGGGAGGAAATGAGGGCAGGAGAGGAGAGGGAAGGAAGGAAGGAACGAACAAAAGAACGAAGGAAGAAACAAAACGAAGGAACAAAGGACATCAAGAAAAGAAAAAGAGAGAGCGAGGAAGTAAGTAGTAAGCAAGGAAGGAAGTAAAACAGAAAGGAAAGAAGAGAGTAGAGATTGAGGGAGGAAAAAGAGGCGAGAGCAAGGAGGAAGGAAGAAGGGTAGGAGGAAGGAAGAAGGAAGGAAAGGTGATATAAATGACGATAAAAAGGAAGGAAGAAAAAAAGGGCAGGAAGGAGAGGAGTGGAAGGAAAGAGGGAAGGAACGAACGAACAAAGAGAAACAATGGCACGAAGGAACAAAGGAGGGAGCGAGGAAGTAAGCAAGGAAGGAGGTATAGAAAGGAAAGGAGAGAGTAGAGATTGAGGGAGGGAAAAAAGGAGGAGAGCAAGGAGGAAAGAAAGGAAAGGAAGCAAGGGTAGGACAGGTAGAAAAGGTGTTAGAAAATAGCGTAAAATGGAAGGAAGTGTGGAAAGAAAGAGGGACAGAAAGAAGAAGAGAGGTGGGAGGTTGAGGGAAAAGAAAAAAGATAAAAAAGAAAGGAAAGATAGAGTTTTTCAACACCATCAGACAGGACGCCTCAGTCCACCAAATTAAAATACGTCTTTCTGAATATTAACCAATGAGATTTTTAAGGCCGATACAATACAAATATTTGATTATTTAAAAATCTGATATGCCGATATATCGGATGATATATATATATATATATATATATTTTTTTTTAATCCAAAAACGCGTAACAAAACATGAACAGATTTCCCTAACATTAGTTATTTGTTATTTATGAGTTCTCATTAAAATAATATGATAATAATTTGTTTTATTGTCACAGCAGAACATCAAAAAATATTAAAGTTCCAATAAATAAAAGTGAGGAGCAAATGACAATCATGAGGTCAAAGGAACTGTATAAAAATACAAACTTAAGATATGAAACTTAAAGTCCTTTGAACAAAAACACAATTACAAAACAAAATCAGTGTTGGAGAAAACCAGGCACTGCTCATCACAGGGACGGTGGTGGCTGTAGAGCGTCCTCTGGTGGACAGACTATGCAACGCCATCACTAACAGGGACGTTGTAGAGCGTCCTCTGGTGGACAGACTATGCAACGCCATCACTAACAGGGACGTTGCAGAGCGTCCCAAATCTGGTGGACAGACTATGCAAAACGCCATCACTAACAGGGACGTTGTAGAACAAAGTCCTCTGGTGGACAGACTATGCAACAGCCATCACTAACAGGGACGTTGTTTTTTTTTCTGAAGATGGGTTGCTGAGTCCTCTGGTGGACAGACTATGCAAAAAGGCCCATCACTAACAGGGACATTGTAGAGCGTCCTCTGGTGGACAGACTATGCAACCCCATCACTAACAGGGACGTTGTAGAGCGTCCTCTGGTGGACAGACTATGCAAAGCCATCACCAACAGGGGACGTTGTAGAACGTCCTCTGGTGGACAGACTATGCAACGCCATCACTAACAGGGACGTTGTAGAGCGTCCTCTGGTGGACAGACTATGCAACGCCATCACTAACAGGGACGTTGTAGAGCGTCCTCTGGTGGACAGACTATGCAACGCCATCACTAACAGGGACGTTGTAGAGCGTCCTCTGGTGGACAGACTATGCAACGCCATCACTAACAGGGACGTTGTAGAGCGTCCTCTGGTGGACAGACTATGCAACACCATCACTAACAGGGACGTTGTAGAGCGTCCTCTGGTGGACAGACTATGCAACCCCATCACTAACAGGGACATTGTAGAGCGTCCTCTGGTGGACAGACTATGCAACCCCATCACTAACAGGGACGTTGTAGAGCGTCCTCTGGTGGACAGACTATGCAAAGCCATCACCAACAGGGACGTTGTAGAACGTCCTCTGGTGGACAGACTATGCAACACCATCACTAACAGGGACGTTGTAGAGCGTCCTCTGGTGGACAGACTATGCAACACCATCACTAACAGGGACGTAGTAGAGTGTCCTCTGGTGGACAGACTATGCAACACCATCACTAACAGGGACGTTGTAGAGCGTCCTCTGGTGGACAGACTATGCAACACCATCACTAACAGGGACGTTGTAGAGCGTCCTCTGGTGGACAGACTATGCAAAGCCATCACCAACAGGGACGTTGTAGAGTGTCCTCTGGTGGACAGACTATGCAAAGCCATCACTAACAGGGACGTAGTAGAGTGTCCTCTGGTGGACAGACTATGCAACACCATCACTAACAGGGACGTTGTAGAGCGTCCTCTGGTGGACAGACTATGCAACACCATCACTAACAGGGACGTTGTAGAGTGTCCTCTGGTGGACAGACTATGCAAAGCCATCACTAACAGGGACGTTGTAGAGCAACACCATCACTAACAGGGACGTTGTAGAGCCTCTGGTGGACAGACTATGCAAAGCCATCACCAACAGGGACGTTGTAGAGTGTCCTCTGGTGGACAGACTATGCAAAGCCATCACCAACAGGGACGTTGTAGAACGTCCTCTGGTGGACAGACTATGCAACACCATCACTAACAGGGACGTTGTAGAGCGTCCTCTGGTGGACAGACTATGCAACACCATCACTAACAGGGACGTTGTAAAGCGTCCTCTGGTGGACAGACTATGCAAAGCCATCACCAACAGGGACGTTGTAGAGTGTCCTCTGGTGGACAGACTATGCAAAGCCATCACCAACAGGGACGTTGTAGAGCGTCCTCTGGTGGACAGACTATGCAACGTCAACGCTCATAACATGGTTGACCGTCCGTTTTTATTTTTTAAATATTCATTTATCAGAATCATTTATTTGTAAAAAAAAAATAAAAAAATTACAAAATAAAGGCTAATATCGGCCGATATATCAGTCGAGAGATATAAGAGATAGAAACTGCCCAAATTTCCTTTCCTTCGAAGCGCAGAGAGGCTAAAGTAGTCTCAGCAGCTCGGTCTGTCGTGTTGTGTGTCTGTAGGAGGACGAAGATGAGGACAGAGACAGGAAGGAGAGAAAAGTACCTAACAAACTGAGACTTCGGCGTGGAGGAGGGGGAGGCGTGGGAGGGTGTGGCGTGTTGGCCCCTCGCCGTGAAATATCCACATCCACCAGGGAGACTGTCTCACCTGGAGCGAGAGAGAAGCAGCAGAGGAGAAAAGAAAGGGAAAGTGAGATGAGAGAAAGAGAAAGTCCAACAGGCCCTGGTTTGTGTGTCTGGGATTGTGGTTGTTTTTGTCAGTGCTGCAGAGCGCCATTAAAGCTGCACCAGGCAGGAAGTTTATGGGAAATTACACCCGGCTAATCAGCCATAATCACCGCAATAAAGAAAGAACATCCCATCCCGGCTAATTGAGATGCTACAGATTCAATGTTTACCAAAGTGAAATTCTGCAGGTGGGGGATGTTTTACTGGCAGGGACGGAAACTAATTCAAGCGTTAGATCCAAGTCCCTGCCGTCTCCTGAACAGCAGGGAAAGCTGGACTCACTCACTTCAGATCTCGTCCTCTTTAGCTTATTTTTTTTTTTTTTAAGTTGTGAGACATCACAGATCGGTTGTTAAACACAAGCGCGCGTCTGCACGAGACTTCTGGGTTTTTAAGTCTGTTAGATCCCATTAAACCCCTGTTGAGGAGGTACTGGACCAGGGTCCGATCCTCTATCTAAGCCTATGGGTATTACCCTAATCAAGATTTCTTTATTGTCACACCACAGTACTCTGTAGTATGAAATTACGTGCAAAATTCACAGCTTAAAAGAATACAGCACAGAAACGATTAAAAACACACTGTGTGTTTTTAATTGTTTCTGTGCTGTATTCTTGAGTTGAGTTATTAGTTATATGAATTCAAATAAATACACGCTTAAAGGCTTATGAGGGTGTGCAGAGCATGCAGAGTGTATAATGTCTAAAAAAAAACCTGAAAAATATAAACCTTTAAAGATGTTAAACACACTACACCGAATTCATTACCACCTTAACCCTTGCGTTGTCCTCGGGTCAAATTTGACCCGTTTTGAAAGTGTCTTTCAACCAGATTTTCAGAAAAATGATACTTCACAAGTAAAATAAATGATCAGCCCACCGCTTTCTTTAAATTTGGTTGTTTCATTCAATTTTATAGCATTCAAAAAAAAATTCAATTATGAAAGAACATTGAAAGAAGGGACTAAAATGTCCCAAAAAAAAAAAGCTTCAAAAACATGGTGAGGGGAGGAAAAAAAACACAAAAAGCCCAAAAGAAAAAAAATTTCAGGGGGAAAAGCAACAAAGGTTTGGAAAAAGACGACGTAGTCATTGTCTACTACTTGCACATTAAATGCAGTGATTACATATTTATTGCAGAATTGAGCAAGGGCAAGCATACAACTTAATGATCAAAATCAAAATTATTAGATTAAAATTAATTATGTAATACTGAATAACCCTTAAAAATGATAAAATGATTCAACTTTGACTATACGGATACTTGACAAGTCCAAACAACTCATCCCACTCGCTCCTATGTGATATGTTGCCTGCATGGTGCAGCTTTTTAATGTTTCGGGCTTATTGGTGGCTAGCTCTGTGCAGAGCGAGTGCTCATTAAAGATGCCGTAGGTAAGACTTATAAAAATAACTTTATGTCCTATTTGCTGAAACTGACCTGATGTTCGAGTCTAACTACATGAAGCAGGTTAAAAAAGAAATCTGGCTCCTCCAAAAACCCACCGCTCCCTGTTCAGATGCACCAATCAGGGCCAGTGGGGGGTGTCTAACTGCGTGGAAACAACTGCTCATGCACACGCATTCATTCTCCCTTGTAGGGGGAGGGGCTTAGGAGACCGTTTTGGGCTTAAGCAGAAAGGGGTTTTTTTTTTTGGTTAAGTCCTACCCTACAGCACCTTTAAACAGATGATTTAAATATGAATGATCATATTCAAGAAGTAGATTTTGCAAAACTCTTAAATCTACGAGCAATGTGGGACACCAGAGTGTATGTCTGAGCCCTGCGGACGTTATGTGGGACGATTCTCGGGAAGTCAGCTAAATAATTTTTGCCAGCTGAGCTACGGACCTCCTCGCCCTTCTTACCCAAAGGCATTTTGTGTCTCATCTTATATAATATACATAATATATGTCATATAAATAATTTTATATATATATATATATATATATATATATATATATATATATATATATATATATTAAAATAGCCCCCACACATCATCACATACCCTTCACCATACATAGCCAGCTTATGGTATTATTTAAATACCCTGAGCAAAGGCAA
The DNA here is from genome assembly GCA_026937815.1 of Etheostoma perlongum. Taxonomy (NCBI): domain Eukaryota; kingdom Metazoa; phylum Chordata; class Actinopteri; order Perciformes; family Percidae; genus Etheostoma; species Etheostoma perlongum. The sequence goes on from CM049372.1 coordinate 31,526,650, forward strand.
GGAACTTTATCAGGATGCATAGTATCGACCTTTAATAATAAAAAACCTGCATCTATGGGAATTTAACATAGGGGGTGTATGCCCCCTGTATTTTAACATATGCTTATGCCCCCTGTATTTTAAGGGGGTGTATGGGGGTGTATACTTATGCCCCCTGTGGGGGGTGTATACTTATGCCCCCTGTATTTTAACATAGGGGGTTATACTTTGGGTATTTTAACATACTTTATGCCCCCTGTATTTTAAAAAGGGGGTTTAATTTGCAAAGGCATTTTAAACATAGGGGTGTGATGATATGGGGGGGGGTGTCTCATCTTATATAATATACTTATGCCCCCTATATAACATATATCTATTTTAACATTTTAATTCAATACTTATGGCCATAGGGGGTGTAACTTTTTTATTAGTATTTTAACATAGGGGGTGTATCCCTGAATATTTTAAATAATACTGGCCCCCTTTTTTAATAATAAAAACCTGCCTGCATCTATGGGAATTTAACATAGAGGTGTATACTTATGCCCCCCTGTATTTTAAGGAAGAATAGTTATTTATTTACAATAAAGGTTAGATTTTCCTAATTTTTTTAATTAAGGCATTAAGATCAATTTCCAAAAGATGCTTTTTTATTCCTCTTTTTAATCAACTTTAGCATGGGTGTGTAAACTTATGCAAGCCACTGTATTTGAGGACATCACCTTGAGCTTTAATAATGGTAATGGGTATTTTTCTCCCTTTTCTGAGATTTTAAAGATGAAACCATTAACAGATGAATCAATAATGAAAATAATCTTCAGTTGCAGAGAGTTTGGAGTGGGAGTCCGAGGGCTTTTTTTTACCAAGAAAAGAAAGCATTTCTGAAGGGAACCAGAGTTACAACCGAAGCATCCCTTACCAGTGAAAGCAGAGAGGGAGGCAGAGAGGGAGGCGGGGGAGAAGGCACTGTGGGCCCTGGTCAGTCTGGGCTGGCTGTGGCTGCAGGACAGGCATCAAGGCAGGCACAAGAAGAAGAAAAAGAAGAAGATGAGAAGGGAGTCAGAGTGCAGCGAAGGAGAAGTGTTAAAAGCTGCAGAGGTAAAATTAGTTTTTCAGTGGGGGTTTTTGGGTCCTGCAGCTTTTTAACTTTTTCTGTTTGATGCTCTCAGCTCCAGCAGTCAAGACTTCTGAAGCTATGTTTCTTGAATCATAGCCATCCTTCATTGTGCTGCTGTGAATAATGACCAAGCACAGACGGATAGAAGGTGACAAGTCACAAAGGTTTAAAAATTAAAAAAAGAAGTCTCTGCATTTTGAACATTCAGCACTGAAAACATTTTTGGATGTCTGAGAGAATGCCGATAAGCTGAGGAGTTAATTTGAGGTCTTCCACAGCAGAATAGATACAACACTTGGGAAAAAAATCAACTTGGTCTGCACTGATGAGTCCTAACAAAGTGTGTTTCGTCTTTCAAACGCTGCCCATCAGATCTGTTTGAGGTTTTTTTTTCTGCTGATCTTCCTGACCCAAACAAATTTTCACTCCATGGCCTCCCATTTTGGGGAGTTCTAATTACAACCCTAAACAGAACAGAGGAAACATATGAAGGAACACTTAATAGCAGAAATATTGCACATTGCGCTGCTGATTTTGCAGTGTTACACATGGTTCAGAGCTTGGCCTCGATTGCTCCTCTGGTATGATTTTCAATGTGTCATCCATGCAACCTCTCTGTTTGTGCATGTAAAATGCTTAGATATGTAGATAAATTCACTTTTTATAGGCCTATACAAACTTATAATGTATGTAGGAGTTAAATATCCTTGTTTTGTAGCCATATTTGAGAGCAACAAAAAGCCAAAGTCAGATTCCTTGTTTGTATATCAACTCTTAAACTGTCTAATCTTGGACTATTTAGGGCCATGTAGAGCTGCTCGTCTGTATGCAATATCTGTCTGTTTTTTCCCCCCATGATTGGTCCATGCTGTACTCCTCTTTTAAGGTGTTCTAATTTCAAATCTTAAAGGAGAATTACAGTCAATATCAACATGTAGGTCTGTTTGTAAATTTGGAGGTCTGTCAGTAGAGCAAAAAAACAAAACCAATCGGTACTGCTACACCGTGTTATCCTCCTGCTAGCGTTAGCATCCAACAGGCTTAAAAAGGGCAAGTTTTAAACATGTTTTTAGCCTCAAAACATATTCAAAAAGTCATTAAAAGTGCTCCGCCATGTGAAATGATTCCTTCCGAGGGAAGACAGGGAATCTCATGTGACAGAAATGCATGAAAGTTGTGCTAATTCAGCTCTGTTAAGTTTCTGTGTTGATACTGCAAGGAGTGCTTCGGGACCGTCTACAAACTACAACACCAAAAAGAGATAAAACATATTTTCAAAAATAAGCCTATGCTTATTTTTTAAAAGTAAGTGCTGTAATACAACAACCAGGAGACAAGTTATAATTGAGGTAAGTTTGGAGACACTACCTTATTTAATCATTAAATTGATAGCCTAAATATTTTTGTTTGATCTCTTTTCTGTGTTGTAGTTTGTAGACGGTCCCTAAGCTCTCTAACTGCCGTCTCAATACAGGAACTAAACACAACTTTCATGCATTTCTTTCACATCTACAGCAGTCAGATTCCCTGTGTTCCCTCTGAAGGAATCACTGCACATGGGTAGGCACTTTTAATGACATTATGAACATGTTTAGAGGCTAAAAACCAGTTTAAAACTTGCCCTGTTGAAGCCTGTTGGGTGCTAACTCTAGCAAGAGGATAACACGGTGTAGGCAGCACCGATTGGTTTCGTTTTTCTCTCTACTGACAGCGCTCCAGATTTACAAACAGACCCTGCATGTTGAAATTGACTGTAATTCTCCTTTAAGACAACCTGTGATTAGACACTTTTTCACATTGCTCCCCTGAAATGTTTTTTTTTTTTTTTTATGTACATTCATGTAGGCTCTGTTTGATCTTCCTCTTACTGACAGGGAAATAAAGATATTACATTGTGAGACTTATCTTGGACTGTTTATGTCCAGGTAGAGCTGCTCACCTGTCTGCGTCATGCTCAGCTCCCGCGTGGCTCGCCATGTCCACCAGACTCCCGGCAGAAGACACGGAGTAGGTCACCGAGGGCCTCTTGTCCAGCAGGTGATTGGAGCCGCTGCAGCTTTTAGTCCGGAACAGTTTACTCAGGCGGATCTTTAACGAGCCCTTTTTGGACTTCCCTGGAACTTTGAGCGTCTTTTCTCCACCCGTGGCCCAGCTGCCTGTGGGAGTCCGCGGCGCGCTGGCGCACCGCTCCGGCCGCCTTCTGGGTGTCGACGCCTGGCTCAGGTTTGGGCTTGTGGCCCACGGTGAGCTCTGGACCGGTGTAGGTGACGTGGCTGGAACCTGGGTGACAACCTCTGAATCGCCAGAGTTTACCTGCTGCGAGAGCCGGCTGGTTATGTTCCCGTGGAGGCTGCACACCTGCGCGCCAAGGTGCGCTGCCGCTGGCGCCGATTCGGTCGCCGCGTGGGCCATCCCCTCCACCTGCCTCCTCAGCTCCACTTGGAAGCTGCTGATGGAGAACGCCCCGGACATTTTCTGAACTATTTCCCTCTTCCTGTTGAGTAAAAACTCACGGCGTCCGTTCTCATCATCCGGCTCACCCTCCGGACACTCGTCCATGGCCAGGCCTGCAACATCCCCGCTTCCCAGCCCCTCCAGCACCAACAAAGCATCGCTGGTCTCTGTCGGGTCATCCCCGTGCTCCACTCCCCTTCCTGCCGGCCTGTGTGCACCCTGACACGAACACTCCCCTGCTTTGAACAGCATCTTGGGTACCGCGCCAACCCCCAGCTCCCCGAACCGTCGGGCCAGCTCGAACACGGCTCCCTCTCTGTCCCTGGAGGCGCATCCCCATTTAGAGTCAATCACAGTGAGAGGGGCTGGATGTCTCCGACAACAAGGGCCATTCGGGTGGGGTAGTGATGAGTCGGTGCCGGCGGCATAGCTCCGCAGCTCCCTGCATCTCCGCGGTTACAGAAACCGGCGGATGCGCTCCCCATGTCCGGTCCAGCAGGCTCTGCTGCTGCAGCTGCTGCTGTTGCTGAACGTCTCCGGGACTCCGAGTGTTGTTATTGACAGCCGGGTCGGAGCAGACTGCAGACCCCGGGCTCTGGTCCAATCCCAGAGCATCCCTCGGCTGATTCCGACGGTCTAATTCTAAAATCCCTTCTCCGTTCCGCATTATATTGGAGAAGACGAGCAGCTGAGGCCGTAGGCCGGGGCTGGGAGAGAAGTCAAATCCCTGGGCCTCCATGGGGCTCTGCGGCGGAGGAGGCGCGGACAGCGGGGCTCGGCTCTCCGTCACCCCGGAGTCAGGTGCAGCCGTGCCCTCACCGCTCGGCTGGGCTTTGTTCAGACGGCTGCTAGGATGCTCGAGGGCCGCGGTCGGATCTCGGCTGATATCCAAACCCGCTTTGACGCCGCTGTGAGCCAGGACCTCCTTCCCCAGCCCTGCCACCACTCCTCCCGGCGGCAGATTCCCGTTTTCCGCGTCCAAACGGTCATCCTCGGCCGCGGAAACCAGGCGCATCAACACAAAATCGGGCGACATATCTTGCGTGTTGTTCATAATTATTCCTCAGGATCGCGAAACGAGAATTGTGTGGCGATCTGCTCTTCACATAGCTAACCGCGGAGATCTCTTTCCTATAATAAAGAACGGGCCAAGCCGCCGCTGCCTCCCATAAAAAGGCGATGAGCGAAATTGCCAAACAATATATCACGCGTTATTTTCATCCTCCTCTTCTACGACAGCACAGCATCCATCTGTCAAATGTTGGCGAAATGAGAGCCGTTTGCTCCCGGCAGCAGGCGGAGCCCTGGGTCAGACATGCGGTCGGATTTGAGTCGAATAAAAGCCAGTAGAGTCTCCGGTCAGTGACCACAGTCTGCCTCTGTGTTCCCAGCCAGGCCCCACCCGCTCCTCCTCCGCTCAGCCCATAATACCACTTTATGAGCACCGATGATGGGAACTATAAATTAGTCTGTGGCGTTTTAATATCACAGGGCTTTACCTGATTCAGCCCCACATCTGAACGGCTGATTTCTGTTCTCATTCTTTAAAACGGGACAAGGATAAAAAGTAACAAAAAAAAAAATAGTGTTTTCATATTTCAGTATTTCTCTAATATTCATTCAGGATCAACTACTGTGGTGTTTCTGCAGTGCACAGCTGCAGGTTTGCATGTTATTCGTTTTATCATGCATTCCTATAAAATACATATAAGATACACATGGAGTTTGGTTTGTCTTTTATTTATTTTGTGTAAACAAATATATAGGCTATTTTTGTTCTAAACTGCTACAACATCCATTATATGGATTATATATGGATTCAGAGAATATTTGGTGAAATAAATGTTTTCATTAACCCTCCTGTTGTCATCAGGTCAAATTTGACCCCTTTAAAATATATCTATATCTGAAAAATGGGTTTCGTTTTAACCAAATTACCATGAAAATGGATTGGATTCCTTACAACGCTCTTTGCAAATACAACTGATCACTTTCATTCCTGACTAAACTCATCTGTACGTTCCTCTGATTTTAACTATTAGTCAAAATAATTCATAACTTCTGCTTTTTTAACCCAATATTAGGTATAATTCTATATAAATGAGGGTTAATGACCATGAATTCCAAAAAGTAGTGTAAAACTAGTGGTAGTAAAGTGGTGTTATTGAAAAAAAAAAAAAAAATGTCAAAAGTTTGTCCGTTTTTGACCCGGGAAGACAACACAAGGGTTAAAATTGTGCTGTGTTACAGTTGTCAGAAACACTGAATGCATATATAAAAGAGGCACTCCCCAGATGATGTCATAGTGATGTCATCAGGGTCATTTTTTGGGATTGGGCTTGAGGCCCTGTTTCCACGTACATGGTTATTTATGACAAACGGAGACATTTCCCTTGGTTTGTGCAATTTGTTAACACGCAAATGGAGAATTGGCCTCAACCGACAGCCTTTGTTGTGTTTGATGCTAGCTTGTAGCTAAGCTAGCAGTCATTTCAGAAACATTGTAGCTATCTATGATTGATTGATTGCTAACGTTAGCTCAAAACACCATTAAACTGACAGCCTTTGTTGTGTTTGATGCTAACTTGTATAAGCTAGCAGTGAACCAACTTCATTAAGTAGGTCCATGGTGAAATGTCTGTTTATGAAAATAGCCGCCCACGTGCAATCAAGAGATGAGACATTAAGCATATACTTGTTGATTTTTGTTGTTGTTGGTGAAAGCCTGTTAAGAGTTAAAGGTGCACTCTGTCCCACTGAAATTAGAATTATACACGACTGGTTTGCAAACTGGTGTTTTAGGTTAAGGGCAGTATTTCTTACTTTGGTGGAGTAGATTTGGTTTTTGTGCCTAAACATAAAAACATGACTGTTTCACAACATTATTAATAATATTAATGTATACTTTATTAATCCCACAAGGGGAAATTACAATTTACACTCTGTTGTTATTACACACAGGTCTGAATTACACACACATGCTCAGGTCCTTTACATGCACTAATGGAGAGATGTCAGAGTGAGGGTGTTGGGGGATTCGGTGCCTTGCTCAAGAGCACCTAGGCAGTGCCCAGGAGGTGAACTGGCACCTCTCCAGCTACCAGTCCACCACCATACTTTAGTGTGTACGGGGACTTGAACCTGTGACCCTCCGGTTCCCAACACAACTCCTTACGGACTGAGCTGCTGCTGCCACCCCTCAAAGGGTTGCAGGTCGGAGTCAAACCCGCGACTGCTGCGTCAACGAGTAAACCTCAATATTTGGGCGCTCGCTCTAACACAACTACATTCTGTGATCTAAAGACAGAAAATGTCCTATGTGTCGTATGGGTCCGCACAAAACAAACCATATTGTCGCATAGTGCGGAGGACATGTTGACACTGACACACACAAGAAGTGAAAACTGCATTGTGAGAACATCAGTGTAAAACACATGTTGGCTGCGTGTGATCGTAACGCGCTGATCACAATCTGTTATTTTGAACTTGAATTACATTTACCTGATTACACCTTTTTCAGTGCAGGACTTACTTGTAACGGAGTATTTTACTACCTTGACACCCATCATTTTATAGCTTACCTTTAATGAAGTGTTGGGGTTTTCTGGCTTTCTCCCAGATATCTGACTGAGTTAAGAACAAGTTTATTAAGTCCTCCTTAAGAGACTTGTCACCCATTCAACCTCAGTGTTCTTGCGCTTATGCACTGAGAAATGTTTGTCATCGTCTTCTTATGAAATCTTACTCTGGTGACAAAAAATAGCCACAAAATTACCACAAAATGTCTTGTTTGTAGCCCGGTAAAAACAGATTAAAACCGTATCTAAATCGCAGTCACAAAACAGGAAGTAACAAAAAGAAATCGTATAAATATGGACCTCAAAATCAAACGTGTTACATCCGAACCTCTCAAACGTTTCCTATTACAGTTTAATTTTAAGGGGTGGCAGTAGCTCAGTTTGTAGGGAGGTGGGTTGGGAACTGGAGGGTTGCTGGTTCAAGTCCCCGTATGGACCAAAGTATGGAGTATGGAGTGTGGATTGGGGGCTGGAGAAATGCTACTTCAACTCCTGGGCACTGCCAGGTGCTCTTGAGCAACGCACCTTACAGCTCAGGGCACTGGCAGCCCACCCACTCTGACATCTCCCCATTAGTGCATGAATAGGTCCTGAGAGTGTGTGTAGTTCAGGCCTGTGTGTAGTGATTCTAACACAGAGTGTAAAATGCAATTTCCCCACTGGGGATCAACAAACAGTTTAAATTATTAAAATTAAATTATTATTACAATTATTGTGGCTCCTCACCTCACTGATCCCTGAGGCATGTTGTGGTATGATGAGATTAAGGACAAACTTACATGACAGCGTTAGATCATTCACAGGTCACAGGTCAGGGGACGGGAATATTCAACCGCTCATTAATAACCTAGTCTATGTCCTTGACGTTCCACTTCCAGGATTGCTCCGTCGCCGCTGGAAAATCTGCCGGATTTCACTCATTTAGGCCGGACATCCGTTGCCTTGGACTTTCTTAGTGTTGGCAATTAAACTCTGATCGAGTTTTGGTTTCACGCTTCTAGGGAGAGAAGAAGAAGGAAGTTTCTACGCAGGCCACCTAGCCGCCTGGCCTGCATAATACATCATATTTCACACACTTTAGCTTCACCATATGCACGCAAAAGTGGTAAATGCGGAAAAAAAAGTGAGAACGCACAACAGCACTTTTGGGTTTTCTCTTCATATCGTTTCCATCTAAAAGGTTTACTGTCACAGAGAGACAAAATTAAACATATTTGCATTAAAGAAGCTGCAACCAGAGAATTTTGACTTTATTTCATAAAAAAAGGATTCAAACAATTAATCGATTTTCAAAATATATGGGGATTCATTTAATAGTCATTTAGCTGATTAATCTTTGCAGCTCTAGAACTTCTCCTTTAACCCTCCTGGTGTCTTCGGGTCAAATTTGACCCCTTTTCAAAAAGTTTCTATATCAGAAATTTGGGTTTCTTTCAAATACACTGTCCAAAAAAACAATGTGGATGGTTCCCTACAACGCTCTTCACAAGTTCAATAAATAATCAGTTCACTACTTTCATTCAGTTTTTTTTTGTCAAAGAAAAAAATAATTGATAAAAGAACTTGTGTGTGACAAATGTAAAAAAAAAGAAAAGAAAAACGTCCAAAAAAAGACAAATGTCAATAAAAGTGACTAAAATGTGAACAAATGTAAAATTAAAAAATGTGACAAAAATGTGAAAAAAAATGCCGAACAAAGTGACAAAAATATCAAAAAAGTAACAAATGTAAAAAAAAAAAAAAAAAAAGCTTAAAAATTTGGGGGGGAACACACAATTTCAAAAAGGCTCAGAAAAAGTCGACAAACATTGAAAAAGTGACAAAAACATTTGGGGAAAGACACAAAAGTGTCGAAAAAGACGACCAAAACGTTGATACAAGGTTTTTCATGTGAAATTTTGACTCAGAAAAACAAAAATGTGCAGGTCGGCGGGAAGACAACACGAGGGTTAAAATTTCTTACAGGAAACAAAAAAAAGAGGATGTGGGGTTTCTTTGTTAGAGGGCCCCTGGTGGCTGCAGGGCCTCGAGAGTCTGACCCTCAGACAGGACTGAGACGCGAGGAAGGAAACCAAGTGGAGGAACGGAGGATGCAATTTAAGAGGAAGTGACATTTATGTAACTGACCTGGGAACACAACACGGACCTGATGGGGTGCATCAACAAGGAGCAGCAGGCAGATGGCGCTGAAGGCCGTCCAGAAGGTGGATACAGATCATGATGAGAGAGTACGTGAAGAGGCATAATCCTTACTCTGTGTGTGTGTGTGTGTGTGTGTGTGTGTGTGTGTGTGTGTGTGTGTGTGTACCTGAGGTTTATGTGGAGTACTGTAATCAAACTAACAACCTGCCCTGCAGAGCTGGATCTTGATGTGATGCAGCCTGGAGGTCAGAGGTCAGCAGGGTGCAGCTTTAACATGTCACCCCTGTTTTATTGTGTGTGCTGTAGTGCTTTGTAGTTTGTTTTGTCTCGCCATGTGTGCATCCAGTCAAATCCCTTTCTCTTCTCTCTTTCCCCGTCCTTTGTCCCCTTTTAGTTTAGAGTGCATTCGCATGGCATTTAAAATTGGAAAAGCAATATATCGAGCAGGAAAAGAGAGGAGCAGAAAAACTGAAAGAATACAAAATAATCTTGAATTTCGTTCCTCACACTTCTCTTAAGTTGTCTTTTTTCCTCTCGTCTTTTCTCATATAATCACATCCATGTCCCTCGGTGCATGCTTAACCACTTTAAGAACTCCTTTGTCCCCCTTTCCATCAAAGCCGTACGTGGCAGCCTAACACCAACCGTACACATGTACGTCTTATGATGATATAACAGTAGCTGTGTTTCCATTCACATGTTTTTATCCATATTAAGTGATATCAAATGAAAAACAGTAACATTCAATGGAATTTCATGAATATCGACTCAAAGGAAACACGTTCGGTATCATCGGATTTTCTCTTGATCGATATATTTATGCGATGTACGCTGATGGAAACGTTATTTGCAGAATAAATAATGAATTCAGATGAAGTTTTAGGTCATTTTATGGTTGCAACACGCCACAAAACACAGAAGAAGAAGTTTTAGTTCATTTCCTCCAGTATTTCCTCTCTGTCTGCACACGTGCGGGGGGGCAACAAAGACAGATGGAAGTGGACGGACCAGGAGACGAGAGACTTTTTGAATTTAATTTACGAGCAAAGTATAACAAAGCAAAAATCTAAGAAATGCCATAATTTATTATTAGGAACTTGCGAAGGAAATGGGCTACAAAGGTTAGGACAAGCCGCGGGACGTCCTGCGGGAGACATGTCTCAGAAAAGAGTCTCGCAGCGGTGCAGGAGGGAAAATAAAAGACAAGTTGCATGTGCATCGTCATAGCGATGTGTTGATAGCGTTGTTTTCTTATTATAACTCGATATGTCGCTATCAGCTGACACATAAACCCTATTACAACTTGTCCCATAGTGATCATGTGTGAGACGGGATCCATTTTGTCTAGAAACACTTGGTCCGCAAAAGTGTCCTTGAAAGTTGTGCGATTCAGTGTGAAAATGAATGGCAACACCTTAAAATGTCTCAAATCAATCCAATGTACCAATTTGATCGCAAAACAGCGTGTGACGTCATCACGCACAGGTTGTTATTCAGATAATTCAGTTGACAAGTGCATGGCAACTTAGCTTGTGAGGAGGCTGCTTTACTCTCAGTGCACATCATTAGAGCATTCTAATGATGACTGCAGGTGTGTTTTACGATCGACAGTGTGCATTTTGTTTGTTGGTAGCAGTCTATGTATGTCTTGTAAACTGTAAAAATGATGGACGCAGCTTCCAGGCCTAAAAAGTGAAGCCAATGCTGAAGTGCTTTAACTTAACTGTGAGGACGGACGCTTCGTTCCCGACTGGATGCTCACCCTGTCCTTGTCCTTCTACGGCCTCAAGCCTGACCTGACGCCAGAGTTCAGGTTAGGGGCTTGCACACACACTAAAACACACACTAAAACACACACTAAAACACACACTAAAACACACAAATAAATGCAAGCTCTTGCACACGGATGAAGCATTACAAACACAGCCATACTGGAATTTAGACAGGTAACATTGGTGGCTCCAAGTTAGCTCTAAGTAGTTTTTGTGCGAAAACACAGCCAAACTGAGACAGTTTCACAATGTTAACAACGTGTGAAAACAGCAACTGTAACGTCCTCTGGTTTAGATATGAGGATGGAAAACGCTCCTCTAGGTCGTTTTAGAGGGTAGGAATAAACGACCCGTGTCGTTCTATGTTTCGGAGAACTTCTTTATTTGCATGGTAACGTTATATGTTCGGGGTTATATCCTTTTAGCTGTAAGAATATTTTGTGTCTTTAATGGTAAGCGGACGTGGGCTCTTGTGTGTGCGTGACACACAATAAATGGGATGAGTAGGCCTGCGGAGGTAAAGAAGCACAAGACAGAGAAAGAGGAGTGAAGAAAAAAACAACTGAAAGAGCCGTCTGCATCTTTTCATCCATACACGTGTTTGTATGTTTTCCTTTGCCGGCTACACAAGAACAGACAGGAACATGATTACACTGCAACACTAGACGCACACACACACACACACACACACACACACACGCACACACACACACACACACACACACACACACACACGCACACACACACACACACACACACACACACACACACACACACACACACACACCACTCCCCACTCTGGGACTTCACTGCAGTCAATCCTGGGAAGGACATGATAGTGTGCATGTGCGTGTGTGCGTGTGCGTGCGTGTGTGTGTTTGTGGGTGGAGGGGAGGGGAGAGATTGATTCTCCAAAACTGGTTTCCATGGCTACCAAAACAAGGATTCTTGCCTGCATCACTCCTCCCAGCAGGCACATCTTTTTCTTCCCTTTTTTTTTATCTCCTCGTGCTTCTCATGCAGCATCTCTCACTCATCCGTGCACACACACACACACACACATATGGACAGTGCATGCTAATAGACACACATGCACACACACAAGTGGGGGAATTCCCTGACATTGCAAAAAAACATGCTAACAGTAACAAATACAATCTCTTCTTGTTGTTTTGTATATCTTGTAATCTACATTTTGTTGACATGCTGCATCAATGATCTCATCCAGTGTGTGTGTGTGTGTGTGTGTGTGTGTGTGTGTGTGTGTGTGTGTGTGTGTGTGTGTGTGTGTGTGTGTCTGAGGTATAAAAGAACATCCACTCTCTCTGAGGGGTTAATCCATCGATCCATCACTCGAGCAGTGAGATTCTTGATGGACACTCAAATGCAGCCGAGCTTAACCCCCATAGACGGCATTATCATCTGCACGCACGCACGCACACACGCACACACACGCACACACACACACACACACACACACACCAGATGTACCACTCTCATCACTTTCCAGCACTGGTGAGAGTGAGGGAGGCATAAGGTGAATGAAAGGGAGAGAGGAGATAAGGGAATGGAGGGAGGGAGGGAGGGAGGGAGGGGCATCACAAGCCTCCATCAGATGGGCTAGACACTCTTTGTAGCAACAGATAGATATAAGAGAGAAGAGGAGAGAAAAGGAGGACATCCGCTCTTCTCTCTCCATCCCTCCATCTCTTCAACATACTTATCTCCTCCTCCCACCTGAACATGGGGATCCAACAAGTTTGAGGCTTTTCCCTCTTCCTCCTCCTCCTTCCTTTTGCCTCCTCCTCCATGCGCATTCTGCGTCTGCTTTGCTCTGGAGGGTTTGACGCATGAATTTGCGACTAGAGACAGAGACTACAAGCGGGAGACACCAGACAGACTGAGGAGATGTGGGGATTTCTCCCTGCGCCCTCTGCCTCCCACCACCACCACCACCACCACCACCACGGAGGACACGCAGGTTTAATGATCTCTTCCTGCGAGTGTGTGTGCCAGTGTGTCCGTGCGGTGCACAGATGGAGCTGTGCGCTCCGAGTGTGAGTGCCGCAGAGCAAGTGGCCGCGATCCACCCGGACACCTGCTGCTGCAGCGTCTCGCTGACATGTGACATTTGGTTTGTCCTCAAGGGAACTACAAAGGGGTCAAACGCCAAAAAGAGACAGTGTTTTAGAAGTGTGACCCCCCTCCATTACACCTCCTCTTCTTCTTCTCCATCAAAGTGAATTCAGGATGGGTCCTGTTTGGCTTCTTCTTCTTCTTCCATCCCTCCTTGGAGCACAGGTGACTCCAAACTTCACATCAGCAATCCAGGCGGAGGCAGACACCACTGAGTCTTTGACAAACAGCAAAGGAACCTCAGACGTCTCCGCCTCGCCCTCCAATTCCTCCAGACCCTCAGAGACTTCAAAGATGCCCTCAGAAGCTCCCACAGTGGAAGAAGATGACTGGTCGCCAGCAGAGACCTTTCTGTACACCGGGGAACCCTCAACTCTGGAGGTGGCCCGCTGCTCACGGGCATACAGCCTGCCAGGGCAGACCGGATCACTGCCCACCAGCTTCAGTGCCCCCCTTCGTCCAACTCTGGACGCACTCGCCAACACGGCCAACTTCCTCAACATGATCTTCCAGGCTAGCGACCTGCGGGAGAGCACCGTGCAGGAGGATATGGAGTGGTACCACGCAATGGTCCGCGCCCTCCTGGAGACCGACCTGCTCATCCGACGAGCCCTGCTGACTTTTGACGCGGGATCCAACGTCCACGGCGCCGCAGCTGGTGCTCTGCGCCTCCCACAACCCGACGGCCAAGGTGCAGACCATCATCCTCCAGGACTTATCCAAGGCCTGGGAGAGCCTGCACCCGCCCGCCCCAGCCCCCGACGACAGCTGGTTCAGAAGCTTCAAATTCCCAGAGTCCAACCAGCCGACGGCATCCCTGTCCAAGCGGGTGCTCCTCAACGACCTCAGCACCTTGGACACGCCCAAGTGGAGGCAGGGCGATAGCTACGTGACCAATCACAGCGGGGTGCGCTGGGCCAGCGCTCCCTTCCTCGACTGTGAGGACGGACGCTTCGTTCCCGACTGGATGCTCACCCTGTCCTTGTCCTTCTACGGCCTCAAGCCTGACCTGACGCCAGAGTTCAGGTTAGGGGCTTGCATACACACTAAAACACACACTAAAACACAAAAATAAATGCAAGCTCTTGCACATGAAGCATTACAAACACAGCCATACTGGAATTTTAACAAGTAACATTGGTGGCTCCAAGTTAGAAACTTATCACAAGACTAATATCTGAAATCTCTTTTCGGTTTGGTCACATAAACAGGATGTATTGCACTGGGCTTTCAAAAAAGATGTAAATCAGGCGTCTCGACTAACTGCTCATAAGAAAATGTCACAAGGTTCACGTAATAATAAAAATTCATTCTTACCTTTGTTGGCAGCTAGACTTAACCCTCATATTGTCCTCGGGTCAAATTAACCCGTTTCCCTATATCAATGTTCTTTTTAACTACCCAATTGTAATTACCCAAAATAACATGATTGATTCCACACATGATTGAACGCTCTTTGGCAAGTACAAATCTCAACTTTCATTAATTTTGGGGTGTCTTATTCAATTTTATATTTATTTGAAAAAACAAATTGAAGTGCTTTTTAAATAGTATTGAGTAAAAGTTGACATATTCCAGTCTGTGATTATCATCAACATTCATTCCTTTAATTTTAGTCTAAATAATTCCTTAAATCTGCTTTTCTAACTCAAACAATAATTTAATAATCCTATAAATGAGGTTTATTGACCATAAATTCCAATAATAACTGTAAAACTAAAGTTAATACATTAGTGTTACCTAGTGTTGAAAATGTAAAAAAAGCGACAAACATTGAAAAAATGTGTTGAAAAAGGGACAAAAACGTAAGAAAAAGTGTCAACAAAAGTGTTGATTTTCAATTTTGACGAGAAGACAACACAAGGGTTAAAGGTGCACTATGAGGTCCTGCATGACGTCACTTCTGTTGTAAATACCAAACAAAACAGAGCAAGCTCACCCCTCCCCCCCGTGTTTCTGTAGCTGTCTTGCCTAACTGACTTACTGTCACTAACCCCCCCACCCCCTCCCCCAACCATCTTGTTGGTGATTGTGCTGGGTTTGTTGTATTTTGGTGCACAGCCTGTGCCCCTAGTGTTTGGCGGTTACGACCCCCGTGTTGTCTCCCGAGACCGGGTATTTTTCACAGTGTATTCGAGGGGCGGGCAGCTAGCGAATTAAGGAGTGATAGCTACAATTTGAGACAAAAATGAAATTGCGCTGAAACCATGCAGGAATTCATAGAGCACCTTTATTTTTGTAAATGTGAATGCTTCCTGTCTCATCTGCAAGCAGAACGCTGACAGTCTCCAGCAGCATCGCTCTAAAACACTTTTCTCTTCTACTTATATTATTTTTTCTCAGTGCACCACGTTCCCTCCTCTCTTTTTTTCCTTCTTCTTCTGCACTACTTACATTTTATATATTTTTATATATACATGTTACGTGTCCATTTTGTGTAGAATCAGACACCATAGACTGTGTTTTCCTCACTGAAGATAGAGTCAATTACTTTTCCTTTACTGCTTGTAAAACATATTGAAAACCAGGATAATGTTTAAGGAATACTTGGTTGTGAGTCTAGTTCTAGTTCTGTGTTAGCCCCTGAGACCTTCTTTCCAACACTCTGGAGACAAGTTTGATTTGGATTTTTGTTTTGTTTTTAACAAAAGGTTTGTGTGAATAGACAGAGTTGGATAAAATCTGACATTTGAAAGGGAATCCACTTAAAGGCCATGCGGCTTGTTAAAATGGGATTAATGTAGAGTCTGATGAAATTTGGATCCATCCGTTTCTTTACTCTTTAGTTTCTAAGTGTGTGTGTGTGTGTGTGTGTGTGTGTGTGTGTGTGTGTGTGTGTGTGTGTGTGTGTGTGTGTGTGTGTGTGTCAGAGGTGTGATCCGTGTAGATGTCAACATTCAAGACATCGACTTGGACCAGTGTGCAACAGGAGACGGCTGGTTTGCCGATACTCACCAGTGCAACCGCACCACCATGGAGGTAAACATCATATGATAAAAAATGATACAAGGACTAGAGAGAAAAACTGGAATAGAAAAATATAACTTTTGTCTTTAGTCTATTTAGCATTAAACTGCCCAATTACAGAGGAACTGAAAGATTGGGAATACAAGTGACAAATAGCTGGTTTATTTCCTCTGCAAAGGGATTGTGTTTTCAGTTGTTTGTTAGTAAGATATCTCAAAAACTATTTAACAAATATCAATGAAATTTGATGGAACGTTAGGCCACAGTCTGGGAAACAAGTGGTAATTTTTGTTGCAGATATGGATCCAACAGAGCCACTATGTAGCCATTTGTAGACAGCTTTACATTTTTAGTGCTAGCGACCACAACTATAGTAATGTCCATCCGTACTGAAATAGCTCAACATCTGCTATAACATTTGGTACATTTGGTTTGAAGGTAATAAGAAGGTAAATACTAATGATTTTGGTGATTGCCTGACTTCTCCTCCAGCGAGTCAAGTAAAATATCTCATCAAATTGCCATTAAATTGGGTGCAGCCATTGTTCAAATCAAAACTGTAATATTTTTGATGATCAACCGACATTCAATCCAGTGCAATACCTGCAAAACTAAAGACATTCCCATCAGCCTCAGCTATAATATGTGTTTGAGGCTAATTACTGCTAGCATGCTAACACGCTAAACTAAAATGGCGAGCATGACCTGCTAAATATTGAGACTGGCCTCCCCAGAGAACGCTGCAATTACGGCTTGTATTTACATTTATCGTGAGATCATAGATCGTAGTTGCCATAGGGATTATGACGGGTGCAAAGTAAAATGACAACGTATAAGAGGCGTAACCAGGCAGGTTGGGGCGGTCGATGGGTCAAACAAACCTGGTTCATGTCCCGTTTGAAAGTAAACAGACTTTTTTTTTAACTTTACGACAGTGTCACGTGCGTAGCCTAACTGGAAGTGAAGTTACTTCTAATTTTAACACACCACCATGTTTTTCTAAGCTTAAAATAGTTTTGGTGCCTAATCCTAAACATAACTGCGACCGTTTCAAGGCGTTAATGTGTGTAAATATGCCTATATACTGTATATGCTAACAGTATTGTTTATTTACATGGGGGTCTGGTGGATTTGGTGTCGGGATGTTGGAGCTGTTTCATGTTAACCAAAAAGGATCTTACAATTTTAACAAAAAAAAGGTCAATCTCTGTTTCTTAATTAAAAAACTGATATTACCATCAGTCACGTAGACACAAAAACATGGCGAAAGGGTCCAAGTTGGAAAATACCTCATTTATTTTTAAAGTAGTAGTTCCTCCACCGCTGCACCACCTTTCCTCTCTATGTAAAATCTATCTCAAGCTGTTTAAAACTCATGTTTCAGAGTTTTAGTTACATCCCTCTGAATATGGTTTAATATGGTGTTTTTGCCTTTTACTCACACTTTCACTCTTCTATCCACTCCACCTCCGCCCGTCTTGTAGCTTTCCCTTTTCCCTGCCGGCCCGTCTGTGCAGACCCAATCCCCCTACCTCTCATCTCAGCCGTCTATTTTAAGATGGATGCCCTGGGTGGCGGGCCGCAGGTTGATCTGATGGATTACGCCGATAATCCATCCCCGGTGACATACTTCTCGTTTATGCACCACACTCACAGAGGTCTGAAACACAAGACAAGGACAGTCCTAAAAATCCCCAAATCCACATGGCACCCTTTGTTCTGTCCTGTCTCACCTGGCTTAGAGGGTTCCAACATTTGGCTGAGCATTGAGATTACTGGGTCACCAACTTTATTACCGTAGCTACATCCCGCTTGGTTCTGTCTCATTTTTTGGCGTCTTACGGTATCTCTTAAATCTCGTCACATTTATTGTTCCAGCTCGTCTCTCATTTTGTATCGTTGTCTCTTCTTGTTTCATTCAGGCTGTTCTTATGAACCATTCGTACATTTTGATTTAAAAGGTAATGCATGGAATTCTTATGTAAGTATATAGATCCGTGTAGGGGAGGTCAGGTGGATGGATGGGTCCTAAACCACAGGGCTTTCAAGCCAGGGAGCAAAGTTAAGGGGAAAACAAGAGAATTTCACCCAGGAAACGGGTGTTTGTGTCCCGGGAGTACTACTTTTGGCACCAAAACTTAACTTTCGTCACCTGCAGAAAGTAACGCGACCGCATGGTGCTCTGTACCCGGCTAACAGTTTGATGGTAGTTGGATGTTTTTCGAAAGATCCTGATGCTAAATCAAGTGCTCCTTGATCATGCACATTGTTTTATAGGCTGACTTGAGCCTTCCTCTACACCGACGTAAACAAGAGGCAGCCATGAAGCAAAGTAAGAAGTAAAGCATTCAAAAAACATTTAGACACAACAGATGAGTGACTCCACCAATGTACTACGGCTATCTGCTGAATTGAGATGCGACCACGGAGAGAATTAAGTTGACGGCTTTATTTAATCCATATCACATTAATGTTCAGCCAGTGCCATTAAGTCTTTGAGACTCTGATAAGGGGGTTGTGGGTTAGTATATGCGAGGCCAGTGTGTGTCTGTTTCTGTGTGTACACTTGGGAACAGGATTTCTCTAGAAAAGGATAATGCTCTCAGTAGAAGCATTATGCATCCATTTAGATTTTAACTTAGATTAACACACAGAGCATCCAAGTGTTTGTGTTTGTCTGTCTCTATCCCGACCGGCTAAACTGAAGCTAGCTTTAGAGGGAAATAGAGTGAGAGAGTAATGTCTTTGACCCCTTTTATTAACCTATATTCATTCAGGTACCGTGTGCTTCACAGCAGGAAAGCAGCGCTTGCCTAACAGCTGTAGTCAATATTCAAATAAAATCTCTGCACTTGCACTTACACTTAATAAAGTTACAACATGGAATCCAACAGTAAAATGATCAAAATCCTGCATACTTTTTACTTTTATGTTAGTCTTATGTTGTTGGATGCATGTTACTTTAGGTTACTTCAATATGAGGTCCCTTATCTACCGCACATTAAAGTTTCATAGAGTATTTTAAGTTATTGAGTATTTTCTCAAACTGCCTCTCCTCTTGTATGATATTGTCAGTGGTGGAATGTAACTAAGTACATTTACTCAAGTACTGTACTTAAGTACAAACTAGAGGTACTTTTACTGTACTTGAGTCTCTTCTTTTCATGCCACTTTCTACTCTACTTTTTTACTTTACACATTGAGATTTTTGCCTTCAAAACACACGCAGTTTCTAAAATATGATGTTTACATTATAAATTCAATAACTCAAAATATAACAATAATAATAATATTCGGGGTGGCATCAGCTCAGTCCGTAGGGAGTTGGGTTGGGAACCGGAGGGCCGCTGGTTCAAGTCCCTGTATGGACCAAAGTATGGTGGTGGACTGGTAGCTGGAAAGGTGCCATTTCATCTCCTGGGCACTGCCCAGGTGCTCTTGAGCAAGGCACCAAACCTCCAACTGCTCGGGGCGCCTTTACATGACTCTGACATCTCTCCATTAGTGCATGTATAGGTACTGAGCATGTGTGTGTAATTCAGGCCTGTGTGTAATAACAACAGAGTGAAAATTGTAATTTCCCCTTGTGGGACTAATAAAGGATACATTATTATTATTACATTATTATTAACGGCCTCCAAATACAGCTGAAATGTTTAGCAAACAGTTTGGATCATTTCTAAAATTTGAGGAATATTTTTAGTACTGCTTCTTTTAATACTTTAAGTACATTTTCCTGATGATATGTACAGTACATACTACAGATACAAGAAAAGGATCTGAATACTTTTTCCACCACTGGATATCATACACAAACGTATGCAAAACAATTGATATATCTTACAAAATTGAATAGTTTAATAAGTTTAGCCGACAAAAGGTGACTGGTCCACACAGTTGCTAGTAGCCAAGGAGGACACGGAGGATTAAAAAAACATTTTACTATTCTATTCTGAAGATTATTATTTTTCATTATTATTTTTTATTATTATCTTCACTCAAGTTTCTGCGTAATCCAATGCAATTTAATTATAGAGTTTAGGGAAATGCCCTATTTTGCAATTACTTAATTTTCCAGGAACGTCTGAGAGAGTTTTATGGAAAGAACTATTTCATTTGGTAATTATGGTGAAAACTGTGTTCAATGGCTACATTGCCTTCTATATTATTGTAATAAATGAGCAGGAAATTATGAGGAAATCATGGAACTTCAAAGCAAAGTGTTAGCGGCCTCACCTCATGTGCAAAGTGTTACAAAAGTTATGGACAATTTTTCATATGTTATCCTTCGGATGTCCAGCAACGTGAACGATCAGTGCCTATGCTCATTAGTATATGAAGTAAAGAAGTAGAATGCATATTTAAAATCTTAAGAACCACCATTTAAAACCATTAAAAAAACTAATAAAAGAAGCCCTTATTTAAACAGTACTAGCACTACCACTTTATTATTATGTTGCATTTTCCTCAAAGGAAAAGGATGGGCAATCTAAAACACTTGAGACAGAGTAAAGAAGAAGAGTAGCCAGAATAATCGTTGTGTTTCTTGCAGTGTGTACCAACTCCAGGCCGGGGCTTTCGATTGGGTCAGTACTGCTGCCGCTGCAAAGATGGTTACTACAACCCAGACATAGTCCCTCAAGCCTCAGGTGAGTCCATTACTACCCTCCGCTGCCCACGCCAGGTTCACTAACCCAGAGAGGAATCCGGCACACTGCTTACTGTCCATTGTCTTAAGTTGTAATTGAAAGGATTTTATTCTATCAAGAAGTTATATTGTCTGATTTTAAATACTGTCCAGCCTTTACTAAACACATGGAAACTGTTAGCTCAGATTTGAATAGATTTGACAGTGCAGTCATCATGCTACAGTTTCATCTATCATGACCTAGTCTATATATCCTAAATACCGCCGGTTGAGTGTCTTTTTGCCGTTGTCCGTTACCTTCAGCTTTCTTTGTCTTGTAATTTTAACCTCCGGTGGATTTAAGAGAACTATGGTTACCTGGTCTTCAGATCTCTGCAGGGTAAATCCAGACCGCTAACTAGACTATCTGTCCAATCTGAGGACTATGGTTACCTGGTCCTCAGATCTCTGCAGGGTAAATCCAGACAGCTAGCTAGACTATCTGTCCAATCAGAGGACTATGGGTACCTGGTCCTCAGATCTCTGCAGGGTAAATCCAGACAGCTAGCTAGACTATCTGTCCAATCTGAGGACTATGGTTACCTGGTCCTCAGATCTCTGCAGGGTAAATCCAGACAGCTAGCTAGACTATCTGTCCAATCAGAGGACTATGGGTACCTGGTCCTCAGATCTCTGCAGGGTAAATCCAGACAGCTAGCTAGACTATCTGTCCAATCAGAGGACTATGGGTACCTGGTCCTCAGATCTCTGCAGGGTAAATCCAGACAGCTAACTGGACTATCTGTCCAATCTGAGTTTTCTGTTGCGCGACTAAAACAACCTTTGAACGTACACACGTTCCACCAAAACAAGTTCCTTCCCGAGGCTGTTTTGCAGCGGCTCTGTGTAAAGCTTAGCGCCGACCATGACAATTGTGATTAGTTAAAAATATCCAAATACACCACAGCATGTTTTTCTCTGCTGTGTGGACTAGCCAGACCTTGACCCGTACAGAGTGTGTTTATCACACACTGTCTTGTCTTGTTCTGATGTGTTATGCACCACAATGGAAATAAGTCCTGAACGTTATTGTGTTTTTATGCTCGATTGTATTTGATGTCTTTTCATGTGTAAGGTGTTCTTGATACAATCAAATAAATCAAATCAAACTACCTGTTCAGCAGCAACAATTGACCAGACTTAGTTTGAGACTGGTGAAAAAGGTGACGCATTTAGCAGCTAAACATATAATATCATAGTATTTTTGTCAGAAGTTGGTGGAGACTAAAAACAGAGCTAAAAGAGAGAGGATATTCAAATCAAATCAATCAAATGTATGTATGTGCACACATACTTGGCCAGTAAAGCTGTTTGTCAGAATATATTTGGATTATATTCATTAAATCCTTTAGAAGCTTTATTCTGAGTATGTCCATATTTTACTCCCATTTTGAGTGTGCAATCCATGATGGACACTGTATTGGACACACAGTTGTGTCTCTGCTAACAACTGTTGGCCTGGAGGCAAACGTGTGCTTTCTCTGTGCTGTATGGAGTAACTAGGTGTTACTTTTTACTTTCAGTGATGAGCTTCCCCAGGAGATTGTGACATGCAGCGATAAGAATAGAATTGGACATGTTTTCCATCTACAAATGTTCACAACCAAGATCAAACCTTGTAGTTCTTTATCCTATCTGTAATTATTTTACCCATATACAGCGGCGGAAAAATGAATCCATTAGAGACATTAAATGAGACTGTACTGCTGTATGTGCTGTGTGACGTTTTGAAGGTTTCATATGAGGTCTTCACATGGCTTTGTGTAGGTGTCAACGCAGATGGCGGCCCTTTGAACGGGAGTGATGGCGGTGGCAACGGCAATGGCAGTATGTGTTACCCGAACATGCCCATCTGTCTCCCGTGCTGGCTGGGCTGTAAGAGCTGCCAGGACGGGACGCCCTGCTGGGTGCAGGAGGCCTGGCTGCTCAGGGGCGGCGTGCTGGCCGTCCAGGGCGTCTTCATGCTCCTCGTCTTCGTCAGCATGCTGGTGGCCTACAGGCATCGTCGAAACAGGGTGAGTCAGCTCTTTTGGCTCTACCGGGCCACCGTGCAGAGCTGTGCCTGGTGAGCCACGATACATTATGCCGGAACATTGTTGTTGCTAATTATGTGTATTTCAATTAACATTTTTCATCTATTAACCTAAAATCAAACTCAAATCAATCACAAAAAGGGTAATTTTTATCTTTCTTGTGTCAAAAAAATGGCATGCAACAAAGGTACAAAGCCTAGAATCAAAACCAGGACGTTGCAACAATTTGGCTACCAAGGCGCTCCAGCTCTTCATTTAAAAACAGAAATATTGTGCATATTTTTAATATTT
Organism: Etheostoma perlongum; assembly: GCA_026937815.1. Lineage (NCBI taxonomy): Eukaryota > Metazoa > Chordata > Actinopteri > Perciformes > Percidae > Etheostoma > Etheostoma perlongum. Next base: position 31,549,806 of record CM049372.1, read on the forward strand.
TTATTGCAGCCATCTAATTTTCTATTCCATATTTAGGTTTCTTGACTTTGCAGTACTTTTTATTTTCTCTTAAAGTGCCCTTATTATGAAAAGAATCACTTTTTCTGGGATTTGGGGTGTTATTTCGTGTCTCTGGTGCTTCCACATGCATACAAAAGAACTATCCATGCTGTTATGAGGGAGATCCGGTTTCTGAATGTCCTCTGTCTGCACGGCTTTCTACGTCACCAGCCGAGCCGAGGTGGCTAACCGTAGCATGCTAGCTCATTCTCAAAGGCAAAAAAATGCCCCCTTATCTAGAAGAAGTCTCCCAGCTAATCCTGCCTTGGACTGACCAAAGTTGGAGAAAGAGTTATCTACCTGACTCCCAACAAAGAAATTATAGAAGTGAGATGTCTCACTCTGGAGCTAAAACAGAGACCTAAACACACAGGGTGAAAACAGGATCTGCAGCAATGTGCAGTACAACAAAAATATAATGTTTTTTGAAAATGTAACCATGGATACCTATTCTCAACATGAGGGTTAAGGTCCCGAGTTGGTTTATGTTAGACGATGGTATAGTCCTTAAAGCTATAGTGTGAAGTTTCTGTCGCCCCCATGAGGAATGTAATGACGACAAAACTGTCGGCGGGTCCACATGATACAAGCCTTCCGTGATCACGCACCACCCTCATCCTTCCTCCATACAGTTGCCAGTAGCCATGGAGGTCACGGAGGATTAAAACAACATGATGGACTCTTCAGAAAGTCGCCGGACGCCACAATCTTCTGAACACAGTCATACTGAAAAATACAAAGAGAGTTGTGTGGAGCTGGTAGTCTTAATTAGCTTTGTAGCAGCTTCTTTGGAAATGGCTTGAATGTAACGGACGTTCATTAATATAAAAAAGTTACGCACTAAAGCTTTAACTTCTCAACCAGTACTACCAACCGTCTCATAACTGTCTTTTTCTTTTTCTTGTCCCTCAGAGGATCCGGGCGTCTGGCCTCCTGCTGCTGGAGACGATCTTGTTCGGCTCTCTGCTCCTCTACTTCCCGGTGAGTGTCTGACCCAACTGAGTGTCACAGATTAAAGCTTTTTACAGATCACTGCACAGCACAGCCCCGGGGATTATAGCATAATGGACCATTTGTGGGAGGGTAAATGGGGTGGGTGTGTGCGTGCGTGTGCGTGTGTGTGTGTGTGTGTGTGTGTGTGTGTGTGTGTGTGTGTGTGTGTGTGGTCGGCCAGCTTTTATAACGATCAATCAATCTTTAGATTAATTTTACCATTTAAAGAGCCGTTAATGTAAGTTGGCCGTGACTTTTCACAGTTAATGAAATGATAAACGTTTCTGCTCCTGTAGAAGCCAGAAGTTGAAATGAAATCAACATTGTTTTATGATAAACTGGTTTAATTTGCAATGCATGGAGAAAAACTACACTACCCACAATCCTAAATGTAACAGCGATGGTTAGAGCCCAACCAATAAAGGATTTTTAAGGCCGAAACCAATACAAATATTTGGTCATTTAAAAATCCGATATAAAATATATATATCGGCCAATACATATTATTTTTTTAAATGCAGAAACGTGTAACAAAACATTAACAGATTTCCCTAACATTTGTCATTTGTAGTTATTTATGAGTTCTCCCTAAAATAATATGATAATAATTTGTTTTATTGTCACAAAAGAACATCAAAATTAAAGTTCCGATAAATAAAATGTACAAAAATACAAACTTAAGATATGAAACTTAAAGTCCTTTGAACAAAAACACAATTAACAAAAAAAATATTCAATCAGTGTTGCCAACAGGGACGTAGTAGAGCGTCCTCTGGTGGACAGACTATGCAACGCCATCACTAACAGGGACGTTGTAGAGCGTCCTCTGGTGGACAGACTATGCAACGCCATCACTAACAGGGACGTTGTAGAGCGTCCTCTGGTGGACAGACTATGCAACGCCATCACTAACAGGGACGTTGTAGAGGTGGACAGACTCCTCACTGGGGCGTTGTAGAGCGTGGACAGACTATGCAACGCCATCACTAACAGGGGTCCTCTGGTGGACACGTTGGGGCGTTGTAGCGTCCTCTGGTGGACAGACTATGCAACGCCATCACTAACAGGGACGTTGTAGAGCGTCCTCTGGTGGACAGACTATGCAACGCCATCACTAACAGGGATGTTGTAGAGCGTCCTCTGGTGGACAGACTATGCAACGCCATCACTAACAGGGACGTTGTAGAGCGTCCTCTGGTGGACAGACTATGCAACGCCATCACTAACAGGGACGTTGTAGAGCGTCCTCTGGTGGACAGACTATGCAACGCCATCACTAACAGGGGCGTTGTAGAGCGTCCTCTGGTGGACAGACTATGCAACGCCATCACTAACAGGGGCGTTGTAGAGCGTCCTCTGGTGGACAGACTATGCAACGCCATCACTAACAGGGGACGTTGTCACTAACAGGGACGTTGTAGAGCGTCCTCTGGTGGACAGACTATCACTAACAGGGACGTTGCCATCATGCAACACTAACAGGGATGTTGTAGAGCGTCCTCTGGTGGACAGACTATGCAACGCCATCACTAACAGGGACGTTGTAGACAGACTATGCAACGCCATCACTAACAGGGATGTAGGCGTCCTCTGGTGGACAGACTATGCAACGCCATCACTAACAGGGATGTTGTAGAGCGTCCTCTGGTGGACAGACTATGCAACGCCATCACTAACAGGGACGTTGTAGAGCGTCCTCTGGTGGACAGACTATGCAATGCAACTCATAACATGGTTGACCGTCCGTTTTTATTTCTTAGATATTCATTTATCAGAATCATTTATTTGTCATTATAAATGATTCTGATGAATGAATAATTTATCGATAGATCGGGAAATGCCTAATATCGGCCGATAACATCGGCACGCCGATATATCAGTCGGGCTCTAGCGTTGGTTATGTGGAGCTCGCTGTTGCCATGGAAATGTTTACTGCTCCTGCAAACGGCTAGTGAGCTGCTACCACTGAAGTCTATCATCGGTTCTCTACACCAGTGATTCCCAAAGTGGGGGTCGGGACCCACAGGGGGGTCACGAGCCAGAGAGGGGGGGTCGCAAGTTGATTTCCAGAAATAAAATAAAAATTTAAAAACGATTAGAAATAGCATATGTTAGCCATGATTTTAACACAAGATAAAACTAGTGGCTAAATTTAAAATAAAACCAATCAAATAAATAAAAAGGGAACAGCTCTTTTGATTTGAAACGAGGGCAAATCATCTGACCTCCGAGCTGGAGGACGCATCGGTTGAACTGTCCAGCGACCGAACCTTGAAGACAGCGTTTAGTTCTAAGACGCTGGCTGAGTTTTGGATTTCAGTTGAGAGGGAATATCCACAGCTATCCAGGGCAGCTTTGGATGTGCTGATGCCGTTTGGCACTACCTACTTGTGCAACAAGACTTTCTCGGCACCGATGTACCTTAAAAATAAATAGAGATGGCGACTGGATGTGGAGGATGATCTCCGAGGAGCGGTCTCCAACATTAAACCAAGATTGGACTTGCTGTGCTCCAAACATGTTGCTCATCCATCTCATTTCAATTCAAATTAAAGTAATGAGTAAATTACTGCAGAATAATGTTATGGCTGTTGTGTTATTTTGTGTTAATATGCTCGTGTTTGGATACTCCTATAGTGCGTGCACGGTTGCGCGCAATGTTTATATACGTTTATAGTGGGGGGGTCGCAAGTTTGCATCGTTACTTTGGGGGTCGTGGGCTGAAAGTTTTGGGAACCCCTGCTCTACACAGTCTTGTACGTTTTGCCTTTTTTCAGTTTTCAATATGTTTTGTTGAGCCAAATCACGTTTTTATGGTCGCGATTCATCTCGTAGCTTGTTGGCTTCGGACTCGCAACCCGCTCACCTGGATGAAAGTCCTGTGTTGTTGTTTTGTTATTATTCCTTTACGCAGAATTTGGCGCTCTTGTATATTTGTTATCCTACTTTCTGCCACCACTATAAACGTACATATGAGACATCATTGCTGCTTTAACAAACAACCTAAGTGGGCGTTTTTTGGGAGAGGACGGTCTCAAATATTTTTTTCTTATTAAGTGACATCTCCCTATAAATAAATGTCCACTTTCCATTACACACAGCACATATTTAATCCCCTGTGTAATTACTTTTCTAGTTTGTTTAGAATAAATTAAACGAGGTAAGAATTTTTGCATGAGCAACGATGAGATTACAGACTGAAGATTAAAAATCAAACCGTGGGTACAACCTTAGTGACAAGCAAAGAGCACGTTGACATCGCTACCCAGTCGCCTGCTCTTATATGTTGATTGTATTGTCTGCACTTGTTGTCTTGTTGTTTTATCTTGTGCCATGATCAGTGTTTTACTGGAGGACCCCAATGGAAATAAGCTTTCAGACGTCATTGTGTTTTCATCCTTTTAATGTCGGCCTATGTAATCACGGCTGTGCAGTGTTATATATGAGTGTCCTTTTTATTAATCATCCAACAGTGGCCAGGTTGGTTCAGTGGTTGAGCAGGCGCACATGTACTTCGAGGTTTCTACCTTGATGCGGAGGTCCATGGTTTGAATCCGGCCTGTGACAATTTCCTGCATGTCTTCCCCCCTTTCTCACCCAACTGTCCTGTCAAAAATTAAAGGTGGAAAGCCCAAAAATTCCCAGTAGCTGCCATCTTGGCAGTTACAGGAGACAATCCCCATTCATTTTCCCCAAATTAGGATTTTTTAGGATTATGATTAGCATTGGGTTCATTTGATCTTGAGGTGGACTCTTACATACGTTCAGTTTAGTGAGCGCATTCAGAGAGAGGGGGTTGATTGAATTTGATGGTGATTTTGGAGGTTTTGCAGTTGGTGGTGCTTTGTCATTCTGAGATATAACTGTAAAACCATGATGGAAGACAGGACACAAAGTGCAGGATATACGCAACGTCTTTTTTTTTGGCATTTTGGGACGAGTTTTGTTTGGAGAAATTCAAAGGTAAATTGCAGCCCACGCACCTGACTGTAGTTCTGAAAGTCTGATAAAAAGGTCAGAGTTCACTCTCTCATCTCAGCTAGGGGTCACTGTGGTCCGGCAGCCACTTCATCTACAAACAGATCACCTGCTGGAGGGCTTGTTTTGGAGTGGAGAACGATCATAGTGCTGAAAAGTGAAAGGTGGAATGTTTCTGAAAGCTTATTGATTGAAAAGAATCAAAGAGAGCAAAATTAAAATTGGTTTACTATACTGCCAGTTAGTCATTAACGTCTGTTCTTTTCAAACCACTTTCTACTTCTTCTCCACTACATCTCAGAGGGAAATATTGGAGTTTGTACTTCACTACAGAATTTGACAACTTTAGTTATTAGTTACTTTACAAATTAGGATTTCTTACAAAGCCATTTCTCACTATTTTCACTCATTTTACAAATAATCAGCAGATTAATCTATAATGTAAGTTGTTAGTTAATAGTTTAAAATGAGCTCCAAATCAGCGTGCTACAACAGTAAAATAAAATCTGCTTTTACATAAACGCATTAATAAGCAGTGTTGCACATAGTTACTTTGAAAAAGTAACTTAGTTATTTTACAGATTACTTAATTTTAAAATTCCAGATTCCAGCTGGGAGGAGGCCTCGGGGAGGACCCAGGACTAGGTGGAGGGATTATATCTCCACCCTGGCCTGGGAACGCCTCGGGATCTCCCAGTTGGAGTTGGTTGATGTGGCTCGGAAAGGGAAGTTTGGGGTTCCCTGCTGGAGCTGCTGCCCCCGAGACCCGTCACACACTTACAATATTAATCTGAGCCCGTCAGCGGCAAAACGAGCACTTTAGTGAAGGTAAATACAAGCTGGACACATTGCTCTATTATCTTACATTGTAGCTTGTTTCACCGCTGAAGACTGCAGCGGTCTCACTTAATACTGGACCAATGTCAAAGATTGTTGTTCCCATCAGTCACTTAGACACATAACATAGGAAAATAGGGTCCGGGTTCTCCGTCTATAACAGAGCCCCCAATCTGCCTCTGAGTGCTGGCCATTTGTAATGAGTAAAACTGCCTTCGTCTGGATGGTACTGCCCGTCAGCTCTGATGCTATATCTATTCACTCAGAGTGGTTTCATCCTTTACGAGCGGTTCCAAAGCAATGATGTAAAATTGCATTCACAGTTTATGCTTTGGCTGATGCGCTTATCCAGAGTGATGGAGACGGACTGCCACAGCAGAAGGAGCTTTAATTCCTGGATTACAGTCCTCCATTTCACTGCCACATACTGAACACAGACAAAAGGGACAACCTGTTGTTGAATGTAACAAACAAAAAAATAAAACACATTTAGTTTAGACATCGTGCCTTTTAAATTGGGCAGTTTTTGTCTATTAATGCTGATGAGACATGTTGATAATAATTATTAATAATAATAAACAGTATAAATTAATTAAATTATTACTAGTGCTGGGTTAAAATAATAAATTCTCCAGTTAAAATCAATCTTGGTTTGAGTGATCTGATATTGATTAATAAAATCCAGCAAATTTGAATATATGCATTTTCGCAATGGATGTGAAAAATTAGTCTCAAAAAAAAAATGTCAAAAGAAAATGTCACACAAAGGTAACTGTTCAATATATACAGTACACAATACAGTAACGCGAGCTATTTAAATGAGCTGGATACATGGTTAAACCTCATTAGCTCTGACCAGTGCATCGTCGTGTGTATTTCGTCCACAGCGATCCCACCAATCGGTCCCAAAACGTCCCAGTTAGAGAGGAAATGTAGTAAAAATAGTCTTTGAAACTCTTTACAATCATTCACCGAAAGAACCAAGCAGGCCGGCCTCGTCGCGCGGTCCAAATTTTCTTCAAATTTTGCCATTTTCAGGGCAATCATCTAAAGAAAGCCTTTTAACTTTTTAGCCAGAGGAAGCCCTGTAACTTTCTTCCTTTTTGTTACTTTTGTCTGTTGCCATTACTGGCACTTATACAACACTAGCACTGTAATAAATGTAGTAATAGTCATACTTGTAAGCAGGGGCATAGCACAAAATTCTGAGCCCTGTAGAAAGTGATTCTCTATGGGCCCAATCCCACATCCCCAGCTATTCATTCTAGCATATTTTGGGGCCCTATACATAAGGGCCCTGGCTCCCTAGTCCCCTTTACACCCCCAGTCTGACACCTGTAGTAAGCTGCAGTAATAGTAGTAGAACTACTATGGTGGTTCTGTAGTTTGATTTACAGTGAGTGTCTCTGTCTCTCTGCAGGTCTTCATCATGTACTTCAAGCCGAGTGCTTTCAGGTGTATTCTGCTCCGCTGGGTCCGAATGCTTGGCTTCTCCATCGTCTACGGGACTGTCACTCTGAAAATGTACAGGTAGGTTTGGTTTCTTTAATTTTACAGTGACACCCCGTTACATTTCAACAACAACAATAATTCCTCCAACGTTCAGTTAGTTCACAGTTTCCTACATTATGATTTCAACATTGTTTGATTTTTGCCTTGCAGGGTGCTGAAGGTGTTCCTCTCGCGCACGGCCCAGAGGGTGCCATACTTGTCCAGCCTCCATTTGCTGAGGATTCTGGGAGCGATGCTCATGACGGTCAGCTGGTTCCTGTGTGCGTGGACGGTCGGCGTCTTGCAGAACCGCGACAGGAACATCCCAGTGTTCATCACAACCTCCACGTCGGACGGCCGGGGTTTCAACATGTGTTACGTGGACCGCTGGGACTACATGATGGCTGTGGGTGAGTGGCAGCAGAGGTGAAGACAACCCTGGACGCCCGAGAAAAGAGACACTTATGTCATCTGAGTTGACAGATCCTTTCACTCAAACAATGCAGTCATCACATATGTTTTATTTATGTAAAATACTAAAAAGTTAGAATGGATGAAGCTATTGATAACACTCAATTTGCTCAGATTTTGACCTCAGATTAAGATCAAGGCAGTTTGCTGGAAATTGCAAAATGTTGATGCAAAAAAATCCTTGCCAGAATTAAAAAAGGCAGCTCTCCCCTCTCTGTCCTCAGCCCTTCCTTTCCAGTGATGGGAATAACGGCGTTATAAATAATATCAAATATCAAAAGTTCCTAAACATCTATGTTGTTGTTTGTATTGATCCACTAGACATAATATCTACATACATGGCATTTGATTGGAGGCTAGTCTCACTTTGTCCCACAGCAACATTAAAAGAGTTTAGATTTGTGTACAGTCTCTAAGTAACTAACTAATATAGTTACTCTTTTTAAGAAGTAACTAGTAACTGTAACTGATTACTTTTTAAAAGTAACTTGCCCAACACTGCTCCCTTCATACAGTAACCTGTACGAGTACTAGTCACCATTCATTTCAATCATCCTCATCGTGATCCTGATGCTGTTGTATAGTGGCAATTCTATGAGAATTACCCTCCTGTTATTTTTGTAAAGCCCTTTGAGATGACTTACTGAACACTCAAAGCCCAAGCCTATGGCTAGTTAGCAGAAGGCTAAACTAAAGCAACCTCTATCTCTGAAACGCTTTTGCTAATATAGAAATGCATTTATTGTCTTCCTTTTTTGGTGTTGCTTTGCATTGTAGGCAGTTTTTACCAATGTAAGAAATATCTGTAAATTAACAGTTGTATGACTGTAAATTTTAAAAGAAATTGTCCGTTGTACGTGATTCACTGGTATATTTCTGTTAATTTACAATATAACAGACGATGTTATGTTTTTTTTTTTTTTACCATTTACACAGTTATTTAACTGACAAATTCTGTTTTTTTAATCACGGTAGAAAGGCCGGGTAATGAGCTGCCAGTACTTTTTCTGTTATTTTAATGATTTATTTCTTAGAGTGTGGAATATGAACTTTTTCTGCAGGATTTACCACCATTGAATCAGGCTTTCATCATCAGAAGGGACGGGGTGCATCTGCATTTGTACCACAGCCATTAGAAATGCTTTCTCTTTAAAATTACCTTTGATTGGCCAAAGTCTCCCATCACATGCTAAATTTTCTAAAGCATTTTTAGCAATTCATCAGTATTAGATTAAAAAAAGTAGTACATTGGAAAGAACTGCACAATGTATAGCTGAACTTACTTTCTTCTGCCTCAGCTGAGCTTCTGTTCCTGTGCTGGGGCAGCTCCCTGTGGACCGCCGTCAGGCCGGTGCCCTCAGCCTTCCACGAGCCTCGCTACATGGGCATTGCCATCCACAACGAGCTGCTTCTCTCCTCCATGTTTCACCTGTTCAGGTTAACAGCCAGTGTCTCTCTGAACCTCTGAAATGCCGTATAGTTATCACCCACATATGCCTGAGCAATACCCTCGGCAGTGTAATTGTACAAACGCAGTGCACAGATATGACATACTGTACAGTAATTTTGTGTTTTCTGTCTCCGTCAGGTTCACCTTTCCCTCTCTCGATCCTGATTGGATGTTGCTGCTCTCCTTCGCACACACCCATGTGACCATCACTGTGACACTCGCCCTGCTCCTCATTCCCAAGGTACTGTGCAGTTTTGATGTCATAGTAGCAAGGTCAACAGGTCAAAGTAAAAGGTCAGCAATCATGGATTAAAAAAAATGGAGATTAATGAGTTATCTCAACACGTAGCCTACCTCAAAATTGGGTAAATGTTACCGTACAGATACTTTCCACCACAGCGAACTTTTATTACATATAGGCAATGAAGGCATTACATGCAAAGTCGGTGGGCTTTGAAATTTCTTTAACCCTTGTGTGGTATTCGGGTCAAATTGACCCATTTCTAATATTTACAAGAAGAAAAATGGTCAGAGTTACATGTTTTCTACCTGAAATCAACGGTTTTGCCTTATTTCCTGTGATAAACATGTATTCCTGGGTCAATTCAGAACATTATTCTGGATATGACCACTTATGTTGTTTCCATAGTGGATTTTTAACATGAATTATAACCTTATGACAACAAAACAAACCCCACTTCCATTTTTAATTGTGTGCTAGTAGAGACCGATTGCATCCCCTAAACATATATGTTATCTCAGCTGTTGGAAATGGAGATAAAGACAATATGTGTTAATAGATTATGAACTAAAACTTTATTTCAGAATTGTTTTTAAAACCCCAAATAAGTCTCGGGTCAGTTTGACCCGAGGGACACGAGAGGGTCCTGGAAGTGAAGACAACATGAGGGTTAATATCTTACGCTTTGTGAATGTGCATGACATACAATGTTGTTCTCAAATGGGAAGTGTTTACATGTGACTTTTACGTCTGTGTGTTGCACAGTTTCTATATGTGTCCAAGCCGGGAAGAGAGGAGATTGCAGCAGAGGTGTATGAAGATGAAGTGGACCTTCGGCGCTCGGGCTCATACTTCAACAGCAGTTTTCACTCTGCTTGGAGTGAACACAGTGGAGTGGACCCAGATGACTTCCGGGTAAACTCTTTCGCCCCCTCAGAACGATGTTATCACTTTGCTTGGGGACATGATGTACAAAATGTAGAAGATATTCCAAAGGTCACATTTAAATAAGGAAAATAAATGTCCCGTAATTTCAGTTATGATCACATGTAGACTCACTTAAACAGATCTTAAATATATTATAATTTAAATCATAAATAAGCGGTACATTTTACATATGTAGTATAACCTTTCTCCGCCCTTTATCCTTATCCTAAATGGTGTTCTTCTTACATAAAAACTTGTCTGTTTCCTCTCCTCTGACTTGTTACTCTCCGTATCTTTTCCTCTCCTCAACCATTTCCTCTATCCCTTCATCAATTCCCTCCCTTCTTCATATACACCAGGATGAACTGAAGAAGCTATATTCCCAGTTAGAAGTCCACAAGACCAAGAAGATGACCACAAACAACCCTCATCTGACAAAGAAGCGAAGTTCTCGATGTGCATTGGGGAGATCCATTATTAGACGCATTGCTGAGATCCCAGAAAGCATGAGCCGGCAGTGCAGCCGCGACGACAAAGATTGGTCCTCCCAGAGTAGAATCAATGTGAATCAGTCCGAGTCCTTCAGGAGGGTCCCAGATACTGTCAGTAACAGTTACAGAAGTTCAATGAAATCACCATCACGGTCACCATCCATGCGCAAGTCCCAAAGTGATCATCACTATGTCAGGGAAAGAGACCCTTCTTTGCATGACAGAATGTTAAAAGCCAATGCTGTGAAGAGATCTTCCCAGCAATCAGAGACAGAGTCCTTGGATATTCCACTGGGCGTCTGTAAGTCAGCCAGTGCCCAAAATCTGTCAATTGATACAAATCTCCTGCATCCTGATCACACCAAGCTTCATAAGTCCTGGAGTCTAACGTCCACGACCACCCAGTCTATGGAGACCATACCCAAGGTTAAGCAAGCCAGCACAGTGTTGACAAGATCCAGGCACAGCATTTCCATAAGTGACCAGACCCGTAGTGCTCTCAGTCAGTCAGGATCATTCGACAAGGCTGAAGTCTGTCCTTGGGAGGTGGACCAAGAACAATCAGGGGACAAAAACCAGAAGCATGTCACCTATGCAAACTCTGAAGATGTTGAGGACAAAGGGCCACTATCTACAAACAAGCTTGTCTGTCCCTGGGAACATTTACCACCTGTAGAAAAAAATCCTTCAGAGGACAAAGGAATAGGTGGAAGTGAGTCACCAAAACCACAGGCTCCTGTGTCTGCAAGTGCACCAGGGACTCCAAGACCAAAGGTCACAAAAGATCAACGTGTCTTCTCCTTCCGCACCACCACCACCAATAAGTGGCTCTCTGTGAAATCAGTTATGAGATCTGTGGATGTAATAAAATCCAGTAAGGAGGGAGATTTAAATAAAGAGGATTCTGTTTCACAAAAAAGTCAGGAAAGTGCTTCCACAACACCAAGATCGAGATCATCTAGTAGACGTCCAAGCATTGAAAAGAGGTCAATGCAGAAAAGAAGTATGACAACAGCAGACAAACCATGCCTTGTGAAGCAGAATGCCGTCAGACTTTCCTCTGGGGATTCTTCCGACAGAAGCCCAAGAAAGTTTATGATCGTAAAATCTGCCGTCTACTCTTGGGACACAGATGATATGCAAAAAGATGGCACTTGTGAAAATGTATTTTTATCAAGGCAGAATAGCAGACGTAGTAGTGGAAGCTCTTCAACTGCCAGCAGCTGTAGAACTCCTTTAATTCACAGAAGAAGTAGTAATCGAATTACACCAGTCCGCAATATTTCCTATGCTGATGTGTGTCCATGGGATGGAGCTGGTGCTTCCCAGGAAGGAGAGAGACTAAAGAAACAGCAGAACATTAAAGCAGATGTCTGCCCTTGGGAATCTGAGGTATCGGAACCATCTAATGTATGTCTGCGGGATTCTCAAGAGCAAAGGAATGTGAGAAGACAAAGTGTTCATGGTGAGGTGTGTCCTTGGGAATCGCAGGATATTCCCATTATTTCTTATACCAACACGTCCAAAGATTCACAGAACGAACTGTCTTTGAAACGTCCAGCAGATGTATGTCCATGGGAGACTGAAGAAAGCCCCCAACCTTCAATACGGCAAGATAAGGAATTTGCCACTGTATGTCCATGGGTTGTTCAGGACAAAGCTGAAGTTGTATATGAAAACCTAAGTCCTTTGCAGACCAAGCAAGGCCTGTCGGTGCCCCTTAAGCAAGAAGTTATGAAAGCTGCCATCTATCCTGGTGCATCAAAAGAAAGTTTAAGTAATGAGAAGCAACCCAATGCTCAATCACCTGCCCTGCATTTGGGTAAGCAAGTGACCAAGGCAGCAGAAAGTTGTCCATGGGATTTCCCTGATCCACCAAAAAACTTGGGAAACATTTGTCCATGGGAAGAGGAGAACATTGAGCTAACAAATACAGGCTCAACAACACAAATTAAGATAGATATTTGTCCATGGGAGGCTGAACGTCAAGACAAACCACAAGATTTAAAAAAAAGTATCTCGCCTTTGAGAACTGATTCCGTACAGACTGATAGGAAAGACGACACAAGAGTAAACATTTGTCCCTGGGAAACTGACCTCCCTGAGACAAATGCAGCAACCAAGATTGAGGTAAAAGGACTGGAGAAGCTGGCAGATGTTTGTCCATGGGAAAGTGGTGAACCAGAATCTGGAAAGCCTCAGACCCCCAAAACATCAGAGAGTCATGTAAAGAAAGACACATCTCGCACAAGTATTTGTCCATGGGATACAGAGGAAGCAGGGGTAGTCAAAACTGAAGTATCAAAAATATCAGAGGTACAAGGAAATTCCAGAGAAGAAGTGAGTCTGTGTGATACAGAAGCCCCAAAGGCTCTCAAAAAGCAAGACAGGGCTCTGGCAGATGTTTGTCCATGGGAGACAGACGAGCCAAAGGTCCTCAAAAAGCAAGACAGGGCTCTGGCAGATGTTTGTCCATGGGAGACAGACGAGCCAAAGGTCCTCAAAAAGCAAGACAGGGCTCTGGCAGATGTTTGTCCATGGGCAGAAAGGTCCTCAAAAAGTTTGTTTGTCCATGGGAGACAGACGAGCCAAAGGTCCTCAAAAAGCAAGACAGGGCTCTGGCAGATGTTTGTCCATGGGAGACAGACGAGCCAAAGGTCCTCAAAAAGCAAGAAAGGGCTCTGGCAGATGTTTGTCCATGGGAGACAGACGAGCCAAAGGTCCTCAAAAAGCAAGATAGCGCACGGGCAAATGTTTGTCCATGGGAGACAGACGAGCCAAAGGTCCTCAAAAAGCAAGACAGCACAAGGGCAGATGTTTGTCCATGGGAGACAGATGAGCCAAAGGTCCTCAAAAAACAAGATAGCGCACGGGCAGATGTTTGTCCATGGGAAGCTGAAGAACCAGGAGTTGTAAAAAAGCAAGACAGCACTGAAGCAGACATTTGTCCCTGGGAATCCAAGGATCCACAAACCGCAACTGAAATCAAAGTTGATATACCCAACAGGGACCAAGATGAGGTCACAGAGACCCAGGGGTCCTTCAGTGTAGAAGAGACTCCAGCAGATAACGGCAGCGAGCAGATAGATGACTCTAGAGAAAACTTAGCCCTGGGCCGGCGTGATGCTTTGTGTCCCTGGGAGATGGAAAGGAGCAGATCTAGTTCATTTACAGACAATGCCTCAGACATCTTTACATGGGAGCCTGAGAATATTCCAGAGGAAGATGAAGAGGATGATGATGCAGAATGTGCTGCGGAGGCTTTTGTATTCCCACCCGACTTGTGATCTACATTTAGCCAGCATTTGCTTTCACTTTTGACCCCTTCAACTAAACCAAAGGGATGGTGAACTCGATAAAACCATTTTGGTGGTACTCTATTGATGGTCAAGGGAATATTTGATGTTCCACGGGGAGGTCAGAGTGCCGGGTCATCTCATGAACAGCTCCCCTTCAGCTGCCAGAGCTGAAAAAAGCTTGAACAATTACTTCTAATCAAAGACAGAACTTAGAGGTGTTATTTCAAGTTGGACTATCCATTTGGGCCAGATACTTGATGAGCTGGACACAATAAGTTGTGCAAACCTGACTGGAAAAAAAAAGTTTTCTTCTAGGTGAAGCACATAATGCATTATGTCCCTCATTAAACCAGCAATGAACTACATTTCTTGGCTGATGGAAGGGGATCTAAGGTTTTTAGATGAAGTCCCTTTTCTTCCTGCTTCTTACCCCCCCCCCCCCATTTTAAATTTAAATGTTTTTGTGTCTTTGTGTTTTTAGGTGACAATACACATATTTCCCATGTGCGTACAGTATGTTGGACCCATGGCTAGGGAGAATATGTCACAAAACCTAAACATAACCAGTCCACAGTGCTCGCAGTCACAAATGCAGCACAACAGACGGGACACTAAGCTTCACCGTCATCCGTCAGATAAACCAGTCCAATTTTGTTCTTTTGTGGAAGTTATATTTTCAAAGCACAAGTGTTAAATGTAAAGCAGTCAGCCAGGAATAGAAAGGATGTCAAATTAAATTTCTTTTAAGTATTAATGATTGACACTATGCCTTCCTGTTTGCTTAAGTGGCTGAACTGCAATGATCATTACTACTTTTGATTCAGTCAGTATAAAGGGAAAAACAACATTTCACCACTTTAGGAAAACACCATTAAAAGAAATACTTAAATCACCTTAATCTCAAAATGTACACCCTAAACTAAAAAATACAGCCCTTACAATAGACTAAGAACTGCATAATCATGGTATATGAGCATTGATAAAGTCATGCCACTGGACATCATTTTCTCTAAGATGGGACAATGAGTTTAACATTGTGTGGAACATACATGCTTTTAAATGTTTGGTGATAGCAGAAAAAAAAAAAATTGTTTAGGACACTGACCTGCTTCCATCTCTGAAATTAACAAAATGTTTCAATAATGCGAGTTTTGAAGGTGAAGCCTCAGTTTCAATAACAAAAGGCTGCTCCCTATTTGCTGATGAGTTGAATTATTGCTAATATAGGTGTTGTCACGCACAAATGTTTTTTTGTCAGGGTTCTTTATGCAGGTAATGATATCAGTCATTATAGCCATTGCTGAAAAAAAGTCACAGCAGAAATTTTCACAAATATTCTTCTTCTTGGATATAGGATATTCTTCTGGATTACTCCATTGATATGCAGACAGCCGGTAATACTAGAGAAATAAGATTGTTTTAACATTTTTTTAAAAATCACAGATTAGTAAAAGATATCTTATGATCAGTCTCAAACAGAATCTGCAGATCTGTTCTCACTTTTCAACGGTGATCCAGGATGAAAATCTGTGGAACAGTTTTTCTCTGAGATTTGATAAGATTAAGCTCCCTACATATGATAGGCGGCAAAACCACTTTGCCCCCGCTGTTCCATTTATTTCCTACAGGGCAAGCGGTGGCCTGCGCTACCCCTGGCGTTGCTCACCTCTCGGATTTGCCGCTCAAAGTTCAAATTATGTAAACTTTGACCTAGCTGCCGCTGACCTTTTGAAAACGCAACCAATGAGATAACAGCATGGGGGAAATAGCTTCTTTGCCACCCTTGATGTTTACCTGCGCTTTGCTCGGCACCCAACTAGCCGTGTGCAGAGAGCAAATCCCATTTCATGTGTAAGCGGCTTTAGGGTTTTTTTAAGTATAATTCAAATTTATTTTAATTTGTTAAAAAATTACAAAACATTCTGCGGAATTTCATGTGGCCGTGCTCTTGGTGTATTATAAGCTTATAGTCCATTGCCATCAAGAGTTGGCCCTATGTTACAATGCTTTAACATTAGTGGATACTTTTTCAAAGAGTCAATGCTCTAACATTATGTTTCAACAAAGGGTTTTTTTGTTGACATTTTTTCTATATTGATGTAATTAAGTCACGTCCGTGCTAGCAATTTGTGAAATCAGGTGTCAAGTTCTTCAGCACTTCTACTACAGTGTCATTTAGTCCTAAACAGCTGCAGTGATTTTTTTTTTCATTCAGCGATCTCATTGTTTAATGCGGCAAGTTTTTTGTCAATAGTGTGACCTAGTTATGTGAGCATTGTTGCAGGTTTGTGTTTTGTTGAATGAGCGTGCTGTGATTTGTTGTCACGTAAAAAAGAAAAAGACAAAATTGTTGTAATAAACAGCTCATGTTTTATTTCAATTTCGTATGCAATATCTTCTATGGAAGATTATTCTGATAAAGAAAAATCCACTGGAAGCTACTGGTGTGAAGAGACGAAGATGGGACACTTTATTTTTGTATTTCCTGAAGTCAACATGCAGTAATTCATCAAAGTAAATAAACCATTCAATTTCTGGAAACCTCTACATTTTATTTTTTGCATGTACACCTCTTGTTAGACTCAAAACAATGAAAATGTGTGAAACAAATCTGAGAAAAGAGCTGTTATTATTATTATTATTCTTCTGGACTTATTTTGCAGGGAAGGAAGCAGACTTTTGGCTGCAGAACTCAGTAGTTTGTTCATCCTAAAACTCACCTGCTGCTTCCACCGTTTCCACAGCCAACAGCACTTTTCAAACAGATAAAAGCCTCCAAAGGAAGCCCGGTTTCCTGCCAAATAGTGGAAAAACTAACGTAGCCGTCGCCAAAATCTAAACCGCATTTGGCCCCATGACTGCTCATTATGTCCTATTGTGGTTTGATGTAAAGAGCAGTGCCACCTGGTGGCCTATTTATTCCATTGCACTGCCTCTGGCTTGGGAACTTCATAGTGGAGGGCGTCAAACTCTTGTCCTGGCCTCAGCTCTGGACCAGGAATCATGACAGTCTGGAAGAGAAAGTGGAGCAGATTAGCGTCATTTGAAAGCAGAGTTTAAAAAAAAAAAGTCATGTAAATTGAAATCAACACTAAATGCAAAATATATTTTGTTTACGAGGTGAATTAAGCTTCACAACCAAGATTAGAAAACCAGTTTGCAATATTTAAAACAGCAGAAAGGACTCAGGATAACATCTTAACACCACTGTAAAAGATCCATCCTATTGGGATTTAACTTTTTATTCCTACAATCCCTTATTGTTTTTATATAATTGTGTTTTCCTGGATTTTCTTAGAATTGAATACGTAATATAAAAGTTTACTCGGGAGCAGATAATTGTGGAAAATCTGGTCGGGTGAATGTGTCCTCACCCCCAGTGAGGGGTTTTCTCTCGTTTTGCGGGGTGTTTCAGAGATGTGTCTGGAAACTCGTGATGAAAAGACAGTGCGCTTGCTCACACAGCAGGGTGTCCAACGCACCCTCATTTCAATTTACATAAAACCGTTTTGACGGGGCTGAACGTGCCCCAGGTTTTCATTCCTGTTTAATTTCGTGCACTGCAGCTGATTGAAGAGCTTCATTTGTCAGTTGGCTTGGCAGATTGTGGTTGACAGGTGGCAGATCCTAAAATAACCACTAAGAATGAGTCAAACCTCAAGAGGTTTCTTAAGATACGTGTAGCATTGTGCATATAAAAACTGCAGGGAATTTTAAAAAGGAGTGAAAAATAGAGAATATAAAAAGAAAATGGAAAACTCCATGAAAGGAATCACTTCAGACGATTGATAAACACCATTTGTGACTGAAGTCATTCTATTTTGAATTATATACTATTACTTTACTTATATACTATTGTGAATTTAATAATATCATTTCCTTTGTTTTCTTACTATATCCATATAACTATGCGAATGAGGAAGGTGTCTCGAGCAGAGACTGATGGTGAAGTTTCTGTTTTTTTTGTAAGAAACACCTTCCAGGCAACATTAGGGCTCCATCTGTCTGGCATATCTGAACCACAGCAGGGTCTGTGACTCACAGATTCAAGGTGATTATAGTCTACGTTTTGCAATGATGCATATAATTCAAGTTAACTTCTTTTCCAGTCTTACATTGTGAAGACTGACGCAGACACCGAAGCCTACCGAATCTAACCGGGGCTTTGTGCGCCAGTCCCCAATGCTCCTTAACGCGAGTTTGTTGTTAAGGAAACTTGTACAACATCAGAATAAACTAACAGATGACCAGGGTAAGGGTCACTTAAAGTCCTAGCAACAGGGATTTGTATGTGAAGGACGGAGCCACAGCATCACTGTCACAGAGGAGAGAAGAAACTAGAACAATATTCACATTTAACGAGCTGCCATCAGAGAAGTTCTCATGACAAAATGACTCAAACTGATTAATCGATTATCAAATAGTTGCAGATTCATTTTGATCGATTCATCTTTAAAGCTATAACTCCTACATGTTAAAAATATTCATATATGATGGAGATGTGCTCGTTTAATCCTGCATCCACATAGTGAGTAACACAATTAGGTCACTCACTCACTCATCCAGAGTTCGGGGATCAGAAGAACTGATTGACTGACTGAGGAACATTAGCTTTTTATGGTTAACCCTGTTGTCTTGGGGTCAAATTGACTCGTTTCCCTATATCAATGTTCTTTTAACTACCCAATTGTAATTCCCCAAAATAACATGATTGATTCCACACAACGCTTTTTGGCAAGCACAAATCTCTTATTCAATTTTCTAGTATTTGGAGAGAAAGAATTGAAGTGTTTTTGAAATAGTATTGAGTAAAAGTTGACATATTCCAGTCTGTGATTATCCATCAACATACATTCCTTTAATTTTAGTCTCAATAATTCCTAATTTCTGCTTTTCTAACTCAAACATTAGGTATAATTTCCTATAAAGGAGGTTTATTGACCATGAATTCCAAAAATAACTGTAAAACTATAGTTGATAAGTTAGTGTTACGTAGTGTTAAATGTCAAAAAAGTGGCAAACATTGAAAAAAAAAACGCTAAAAGTGTTGGGGAAAAAAAGGGACAAAAAACATAAGAAAAAGTTAAAAACATGGATAAAAAGCATTGATTTTCAATTTTGACGGGAAACCAACACAAGGTTTAAAGAGTTGCCCAAATGACTAAAAAACAACAACACATTTTCTCAGTTACCTCTATTGGTATCTATCTATGCAGATAGATTTGGTTTTATTAATATATGTCAGATCTGTTAGGGCACTATGACCCCCCCAGACCTCTCAGGTCATCTGGGACAGGTCTGCTTTCTGTCCCCAGAGTCAGAACTGAACGGGGGGGAAGCAGCGTTCAGTTTCTATGCTCCACAGATCTGGAACAAACTCCCAGAAACCTGCAGGTCCGCCCCAACTCTCAGCTCTTTTAAATCAAGGCTGAAGACCTTCACCATACATAGAGATAGGCATGGGGAACTTTCCATAAGATCATCTCTCAATGCAAATCAAATCAGCTATTAAGATAAATGAAATCAAACCATGCCTATCTCTATGTATGGTGAAGAGTGTGTGAGGATGTATAGTGTCCTGGATCCATGAAATAACTGGCCTTTAATAATAAAAATGTGCCTGTCTCTATGGGATTTTAACATAGTGGTGTGTATACTTATGCCCCCTGTATTTTAAGGAAGACTATTTATTTATTTACAATACATTGTTTATTCACAAAAGAAAATTGGTGTACTTAAAAGGTTGGGTTTTCCTAATTTTTTTTAATTAAGGACTAAGATCAATTTCCAAAAGTGTGTACGCTTTCTCAAGCCATTGTACATATCTAATTCTGGGGAAATCATATCAAAACTATTAGTTAGCAGCTTGGTGTGCTCTTTGCTTGTTTTTGACAGGAAGTGTGCCTCTGACCTCGGCTCTTTTATTCTATTATAAAGATAAATGTCGGCAGCTGGTGCAGAGCGGAGGGTCACCTTAATAACTGGGTCTTTGGCCGGAGCCCAGGAAGGCACTATTTTTCCGTGCAACCTCCATAGGCCGTAGGGATTGACAAGGTGTCGTTCTATGACCAGGTACTCTAAGACGTCCTTCGGCTGCTCCTCGCTGCCCATCATCAGCCTCCCGAAGCGGTCGTAGATGGCCAGCGTCTGCAGGACGAGCACATGTAAAAGAAGGATCGTACAGTCATCTAAATTCTGCCAGTATTATTGTATTTAAACCTGATACACAAACCACAAAACTACCCTTTAAATTTGCTTTTTCCAGTTCAACCCCTGCCATAAACGGTGTGTAGATACATTACATAAAAGCGTGATTTATGCTTCTGCAAATCAACGCCGTGGCTATGTATGCAAGTACATGGAGATCAAGAAGAGGGATAAGTTTTCCTGCTATAGATGTCCAACCGTGGTCAGAAAGAACAGGGGAGACACTTTGTCTCTCTCACTATGTCACTAGAGTCGGTACTCGCTCCGGAGCTCATCGCCGTCCCTCTCTCACTCGCTTTACCACACACACACACGCACACACGCACACACGCACACACACCTATTCTCTTAAAGAGATCAAAGCACACACCAACGCAGTAGAAGTACGCCAAAAGCTCTGCGTGAAGCCTCCGCAGAACCATAAATCACGCTTAACACTTGTTCAAGTTTTTGGTACATGTGCTCAAAACTGTAACTGAGCCTTGGCAGCACATGAGTAACTGTATGATATATGTATGATATGAAAAAAAATAGGAAAAACTAGCACACACTTTGAGAAAAAGCTGAGCTGAGCTTGAGTGGACAACAGTTCATTAACATACTGGACAGGTTTGATAAGACATGGGACTCGATACTGAATTACCTTAAAACTGTGAACCCATAGACGTTATGGCTAGTTTATAAAACCTCACTGTGCAAATTAGTATGTGATTTGTATATATGTCAAATTCATTTAACTTTATTACCTTAAGATGTTTTTGTTTATAGTATCCATCCTAACTATGACCATGAGATATTGTTGTAATCCAAGATGTGCTATAGTGTTCCCCTCTCTCCTCTTTGCTTATTCTTTTTCTTGAAAATCAATAAACATATTTTCAAAAAGAAAAAATTAAAAATAACATACGAGTCATACCTGTTTGGAGTGCATGCGGACCGTCACCTGGCCGTACAGGTTGCCTTTGGTGACCATGTCGGGGCAGCGGGCGTGGACCACTCTGGGCGGCTCCAGGGACTCTACAAACCTCCATCTGATGGTCTTGTAACGGTTCCCCCTCGTCATCTCCTGGACACAGGGCAGAGGAGTAGAAACTCCAATAAAGGGGGGATACGATGAAACTGAACGAGTGAAAAACTTCAGCAACATCTAGAAGACAAACTCACAGGGTAACACCTTTCTGTCACCAAGGAGTGAAGTTTCTCCTTGTTGAACCTGCAAAACAAAATGGCAGGCGTTACTTTTCCTTTAAACGTTACGGAAAAAGACTTTTAGGGCAAGACACGTTTATTCATATAGAACATTCCAGGAAATTACAATGGACATCTACAAATTGGAGAAGATAACAGCATTCCTAAATCATAAACTGGACCAATTTGCTTTGTGCTGGGAAAAATGGACCAAATATGCATCATCTCACAGACCGGACTTTACTTTCTGAATGATATACTGAACGTCTAGGAAATCTGCTCCCCACATGTACATAGTTTCTTTCTTTCCTTTCTTTTTTTTTTTTTTCTTTTCCTTTCAGTGTTTAAGGGAGAGAGAAGGGGAAAAAAAAAATAGCAAAAGTTAACATTTCTGATGTATAGATGCACAACAGACACATTTATATGGTGTGGGTATAGGCATACATTTATTTGCTATGTGTGCTTTTAGATATGAGGATGCTTGACATAATATCTGATGTGCATCTGATCGAAGTGTGATGTGTATATGTGAAAAAGTAAATAAAAAGAAATAAATAAAAAAAATTTAAAAAAAGAACATTCCAGCAACATGACAATTCAAAGCACTTTACATAAAACAACCAAAAATAAAAACAGAGAAAGGCAAGTATAAAATACAAGAATTAGCATTACAGTGTATGAAATGAATGATTTGATTTAATTAAAGGCAGCGTCAAACAGAAAAGTCTTCAGCCTTGATGTAAAAGAACTGAGAGTAGCAGCGGATCTGCAGTCTTCTGGGATTTGGTTGCAGATATGTGGCGAATGAAAACTGAATGCTGCTTCCTCCGTGTTTAGTTCTGACTCGGGGGACACAAAGCAGACCTGCCCCAGATAGCCTGAGAGGTCTGGATGGTTCATAAAGCAGATAAAGCAGATCAGAAACCGCTCATTGCTTCATAAACCAACAGTACTATTTTGAATTTAAGGAAAATGGTTAGTCATATTAAAATGCTGCATTTCTGTGCATCAAGACAAGAAAAGTGATGTAGATATTTTAGGGTAGTTTTTGGAAAATGTGCCAAAAGCCAAACAACAAACAAAATAGAGCTGTAACGATTAATCGATTAATCGATTGGCTGCCAACTTCTAAATTAACCGCCAACTATTTTGATAATGGATTAGTCGGTTTGAGTCATTTTCTTAAGACAAAAGTCAAAATTCTCTGATTCCAGCTTGTTAACCCTTGTGTTGTCTTCCTGGCAACCATGGAAAAAAAAAAAGTTTTTTCAAAATTATGATCGCTTTTTCACACATTTTTGTCACTTTTTTAATGATTTGTGTGCCGTTTTTTTTAAAAATGTTTTTTTTCCAATTAAAATATTTTTAACGACATTTTCAGCGCTTACTTCAACGGCCCATTTTTTTTGTGACAAAAAAAATGAACTGAAAATGGGTCAATTTGACCCAAGGGCAACATGAGGGTTAAATGAGAATATTGCTGTAGTTTCTTCTCTCCTCTGTGACTGTAAACTGAATATCTTTGAGTTGTGGACAAAACAAGACAATGGAGGACGTCGTCTTGGCCGCCATTTTAGAGACCAAACAACTCATCCGTTAATGGAGAAAATAATCAACAGATTGATCGACGATGAAAATAATCGCTAGTTGCAGCCCTAAAACAAAACCAGCTGATTGATTATCAAAGTGAGTAGATCAAAGCTTTTGAGTGCTTTCCCCATGTGGCAGCAGGACTGAAGGCAGCGTGAGTCTCTGTCTCTCTTCTAGGACGTAGAGGCGTTCCTCTCCGACCAATCAGAATACTTTATTGATCCCCTCGGGGAAATTATTTAGTTGCAGTTGCTCACAATTAAATTCAAGGTAAAAAATATTAGTAAGAAAAGTGTAAAACGTATAAAGTAACATAGCTACAGTAAGAAAATTAATAAAAACTTTAAGTATATAAATCGGCCGATATTAGCATCTCCCGATCTATCGGTATTGGCATTTATAATGGCCGTTTGTTTTTTGTTTTTTTAATATTCATTCATCAGAATAATTTATAATGACAAATAAATTATTCTGACAAATATGAATATTTTTATAAATATTTTTTAATATTTAAAATATAAAAACAGACTGTCAACCATGTTATGGGCTTTGCCGTTGCATAGTCTGTCCACCAGAGGACGCTCTACAACGTCCCTGTTAGTGATGGTGTTGCATAGTCTGTCCACCAGAGGACGCTCTACAACGTCCCTGTTAGTGATGGCGTTGCATAGTCTGTCCACCAGAGGACGCTCTACAACGTCCCTGTTAGTGATGGTGTTGCATAGTCTGTCCACCAGAGGACGCTCTACAACGTCCCTGTTAGTGATGGTGTTGCATAGTCTGTCCACCAGAGGACGCTCTACAACGTCCCTGTTAGTGATGGCGTTGCATAGTCTGTCCACCAGAGGACGTTCTACAACGTCCCTGTTAGTGATGGCGTTGCATAGTCTGTCCACCAGAGGACGCTCTACAACGTCCCTGTTAGTGATGCCGTTGCATAGTCTGTCCACCAGAGGACGCTCTACAACGTCCCTGTTAGTGATGCCGTTGCATAGTCTGTCCACCAGAGGACGCTCTACAACGTCCCTGTTAGTGATGCCGTTGCATAGTCTGTCCACCAGAGGACGCTCTACAACGTCCCTGTTAGTGTTGGCGTTGCATAGTCTGTCCACCAGAGGACGTTCTACAACGTCCCTGTTAGTGATGCCGTTGCATAGTCTGTCCACCAGAGGACGCTCTACAACGTCCCTGTTAGTGATGGCGTTGCATAGTCTGTCCACCAGAGGACGCTCTACAACATCCCTGTTAGTGATGGCGTTGCATAGTCTGTCCACCAGAGGACGCTCTACAATGTCCCTGTTAGTGATGGTGTTGCATAGTCTGTCCACCAGAGGACGCTCTACAACGTCCCTGTTAGTGATGGTGTTGCATAGTCTGTCCACCAGAGGACGCTCTACAACGTCCCTGTTAGTGATGGCGTTGCATAGCCTGTCCACCATAGGACGCTCTACAACGTCCCTGTTAGTGATGGCGTTGCATA
Source organism: Etheostoma perlongum (assembly GCA_026937815.1). Taxonomy (NCBI): domain Eukaryota; kingdom Metazoa; phylum Chordata; class Actinopteri; order Perciformes; family Percidae; genus Etheostoma; species Etheostoma perlongum. The sequence goes on from CM049372.1 coordinate 31,574,509, forward strand.
GTCTGTCCACCAGAGGACGCTCTACAACGTCCCTGTTAGTGTTGGCGTTGCATAGTCTGTCCACCAGAGGACGCTCTACAACGTCCCTGTTAGTGATGGCGTTGCATAGTCTGTCCACCAGAGGACGTTCTACAACGTCCCTGTTAGTGATGGCGTTGCATAGCCTGTCCACCAGAGGACGCTCTACAACGTCCCTGTTAGTGATGGCGTTGCATAGTCTGTCCACCAGAGGACGCTCTACAACGTCCCTGTTAGTGATGCCGTTGCATAGTCTGTCCACCAGAGGACGCTCTACAACGTCCCTGTTATTGTTGCCGTTGCATAGTCTGTCCACCAGAGGACGCTCTACAACGTCCCTGTTAGTGATGCTGTTGCATAGTCTGTCCACCAGAGGACGCTCTACAACGTCCCTGTTAGTGATGGTGTTGCATAGTCTGTCCACCAGAGGACGCTATACAACGTCCCTGTTAGTGATGGTGTTGCATAGTCTGTCCACCAGAGGACGCTCTACAGCGTCCCTGTTAGTGATGGCGTTGCATAGTCTGTCCACCATAGGACGCTCTACAACGTCCCTGTTAGTGATGGTGTTGCATAGTCTGTCCACCAGAGGACGCTCTACAACGTCCCTGTTAGTGATGGTGTTGCATAGTCTGTCCACCAGAGGACGCTCTACTACGTCCCTGTTAGTGATGGCGTTGCATAGTCTGTCCACCAGAGGACGCTCTACAACGTCCCTGTTAGTGATGGTGTTGCATAGTCTGTCCACCAGAGGACGCTCTACAACGTCCCTGTTGGCTACACAGTTTTTTTGTTAATGTGTTTTTGTTCAAAGGACTTTAAGTTTCATATTTTAGATTTGTATTTTTATAAATTTTATTTATCAGACCTTTAATATATTTTTATGTTCCTCTGTTCTGTTGTGACAATAAAACCAATTATTAATATATATTTTAGTGAGGAGTCATAAATAACTACAAATAACTAATGTTAGGGAAATCTGTTAATGTTTTGTTACGCGTTTCTGGATTTAAAAAAAAAAAATATCGGCCGATATCTTGGCATATCGGATTTTTAAATAATCAAATATTTGTATCGTATTGGCCTTAAAAATCCTTTATTGGTCGGGCTCTAATGCAAATTGAGTTGTAGTGCAGTGTCAACCAAGATACAGTCAAACATAAATGAGTACAGTGGGAATATAAGTAGCAGCAGTGAATAAATAACATCTTTACACATGTAGTCAATAAATTCTTGCAACCAAGTTTGGACAATTATACATAATTGTCCGAGAATATTAAGATGTGATGTGGAGGTACGTGCTGATTTGTCACTATGATGCTGAGACGAGCTGTGTCAGCTGGCTGCGTGAAGTGAGAGACACGACTTCATTTTCTTACTGTGTCAGGGCGCTGTGGGCCTCGATGAAGATGTCTTGAGCTCGCTCTGCAAAGCCCTTCGTTGTGAACTGAGAGTCGTGCTCTTTGATTTTACGAATCCTGAAAGAAACATTGAAAAAAAAAACTACATTCAACTGTTTTCTTACATTTACTGTAAAGTGTATACACTTATTTTTATGTTATTCATTAGTTGTTTTTGTCGGGGGGCAATGCAGCGCTCATTATTGCATACATAATTATCACAGTCAGAGCCATGACAATATGTGTAGATGTGTTGCATAAAAGGTTTCTAGCCAATTGGCTAATTTCCAACCCCAGTCCCTGGTTAGGCCTTTCTAAAAAAATAAATAATTAAAGAAAAGCCAGATATAATACTGCCAGGCATCTAGCACACACAATACATTACAACAGGGACAACAGCGTATGTGCATGAATGCTCCTGCATCTTTCAGCCAGTGTTTCCCCTTTCTATTAAATGTTTTCAGTGCGGTTTGTGGTTTTATTTCAGTTGGTAAATCCTTCCAAAAGTGGGTCCCTATCACTGAAAAACGTCCCTGCTGCCCAGATATAATACTGCCAGGCATCTAGCACACACAATACATTACAACAGGGACAACAGCGTATGTGCATGAATGCCTATGCAACTGCCACCCACTGCTCCCCTTGTGGCCACTCTCCTTGTATTTGTCACAAAAGGACAGATGTTTTGGATCTGATTCAAAGAAACAGCTGTAATTAGGGGGTAAGAAAGAGGTGCCCTCTGTCTCAATGACAAAGACACATCAAGCTTCATTCTTTGCAGCAACATCCGGAAATGTTTGAAAAGCATCCGTACAGGAACACCGTGAGGAGTTAGAGAAACAGTCTTACGCTAGTTGTGAGCCGGCGCTTTGTCGCAGCTGTTCCGTTCGTTGTTTCAGGCCTTCTTTAGACAGAGTGGAGAGACGAGCGTCGCCCTCCGGGGGGATGTAGGGGTCGAAGATTCCCGCTGGGAAAGACATCAGACAGGGGTGATCAGTCCGGTCGTACCCTCCACCCGCGAGAGATATTACAAGATAAATAGTTTCTGACTGATTGGTGAGGAGTTGGTCCAACCTGCTCTAAGACCTGAGCTCCCTCTGGAAGAAACTGGTAGTCCACACAGCTGAGGGAATCATGGGTAATTCTGGCCATGTTCTTTTTTTGAAGATTATCTTAAATGCCATCAAGGCTGTTATGATTGCGATGGTGCTTTTTCTGCTCAGTCTTTTATTTTTTTATTTTACTTTTTATGTTACTGGATGACTGCAAAATTGAATTGCCCTTTAGGGATTAATAAAGTTTGAATTGAATGGAATTGAGTTGCTTCACACTTCTGAACTGGCCTTTATCACAAAATACAATAACAGGAGTCCTTGTGTTGAACTTATCTCATCATCTCTAAATGGAAATTAAGTCTGATTGTCGACTACTATAAAACTATTATTTATTAAATTTATAAAAACTCCAATTAAATAACGCTTAAAAGTCATGGTTCGAATAATTTCACCCTAGGGTCCTTTGCACCACAACAAACAATGGGCGAGTTAGTGTGATCAGCTGATTTGCTTAGTGCTGGCGCTAATGGAACCAACTGTGTATCTCGTAAATTACCCCACTAATAATGCCCGAAATTATACCAAACTTCTACAGTAGTACAAATATGTTATGTACTCATAAAACGATGGATTGGAAAGTGTGTAAGTACACCAGGAGTTCATTTAAATAACACCTGCCTGATAGCTTCTGCTCTCTGCTGCTAGCGCTACCAGCAGTAAGACGAGGGCTTAGGGACATCTTCAAATTACATAACACCGAAAAGAAATACAACAAACATATTTATTAATTTAACTTATTTTTTAAAAGTAAGTGCTCTAGTACAACTAGCAGGAGACAAGATATAATTGAGGTAAGTTTGGAGAGACTACCTTATTTAACCATTAAATTAATAAATATGTTTGAGGTAATAACAGAGTGAAAAGATCATTTCTCCTTGCAGGATTACTAAAGTACACATTATTATTATTATTATTATTGAATGCCAGTGATTAATACTCTCCACTATAAACACATTTTGTTAGGTATGGTAAACCTATTGATCGTCATCTTCATCGTTCTATCCCTCCAAAGTCTGATATGTTGAATTTTATAAATATATCAGAATGATAAACAAAAAAAAACCCTAAAGCCTTTGTAGTCTTTAACATTCAACAAATGGAAAACTAGAAGCATCCCACAGCAGCGATAACTTCACGTATGCCTGCTGAAGATAAAGAACACAAAAACATGATTACCAGTGCAGGCGATGTTGATGGGCCTCTCGAAGTACTGCTGTCTGAAGACAATGCCCGCTGCTCGGGCCTTGGCCTCCGTGTTCTCCTCCCTCTTCCCCTTCAGCCCCACTGCTGGGGGGATGAAGTACCGCTTCTTGGTCCGGACCGGCAGGTAAAGTGGGACGGGATGCCGCACGTCCAGAGACGCCTCAGCATTCTGTGAAAAGGGTTTTAAAATAAGATAAAACTTTATTTATATCCCGAGGGAGACTGTTGTGGTGTAGTTGCAGTTCAAAATGCACACAAAACACATAGAAACGCTAAAATTGATCATTAAGATGCAAAAAAACAACAAATGTACACAATGCCAGAAATGTGAACAGTTTATATAAGTGTCATAAATACAAACAGGTTAACAGTAATAGGCTAGACTAGCTAAAAACTCAAGTGACAAATGATCATTCCCTCTAACATTCATTCATTCATTCATATTTATTATACAGGAAAGTTAAAAAGGAACATTACGTTACAATATAAACGGGCCTGACTCTGTTTAAAGACTGGTTTTCAGCAGGTTCCTGTTCTGCAGAAACACAAGACATTGAACCTGGTTACAGCACGTCGGGACAGACATCTGTACAGGACATTGATATGGACTAGATGGACATCTTGATTCATATCCCAATATCAGTCAAATCAGTCAAAAAAAATCACAATTAGATATTTTCTTCATATCGTAAAGCCGTAATTGGTTAAATTGACAGATATTGTGACAAACGCTATAAATAAAAGAAGTGCAAGAAAAAAAAAGCCAAATCCATTCCAATTTATCCCAAATGGTGGTGTTACTTTTCAGATGGCAATGCATCTCCAGATGCGTTGATGTTGAAAGTTTGTGATAAACTACATAAAGAAAGTCTTTAAAAAGGCTCTTGGATCAGCTGGAAAATGCATCGTCACAAAGCTGAATACAGCAACAGTTTTTCTGACACCACGAAAAATTTAAAAACTTTTTAGAGATACGTGGTTCTCACAGGAAAAGCGACGCTACAAATGCTACAACTGCTACATATGATGATCTTATAAATATGACGCATTGCTGTAAATTAAACTACTCAACATCATCATCATCGTTATTGCCAGACTCAAGGTCCATTCAGAAGACATACATGCCATACACCAGACATTAAAGGTCCTGTGGCATGACAATGCCACTTTCTAAGGTTTTTTAACATTAATGAGTTCCCCCAGCCGGCCTATGGTCCCCCAGTGGCTAGAAATGGTGATAGGTGTGCACCGAGCCCTGGGGATCCTGCTCTGCCTTTGAGAAAATGAAAGCTCAGATGAGGCGATCTGGAATCTTACCCCTTATGAGGTCATAAAGGTTAACAGGAATACAAGTTGAGTAGCCAACTTTACGTACTGATTTAACTGTACTGATTTTTTTTTTTCATAATGTGGTATTACTACATCAGTTAAGGGTTTCAATACTGTACAGATACTTCTTTCACCACTTTTCCTGGTTTAAATATTCTTCCATGCATATCGGATGTCCTGTCAGTCTGTTAGCTAAAGTTAGCTAAGCTAAGCTATCAGACGCCTAGCAACGCGTTAATAACACGCAAAACACACGAGCTGCTTCGACAACGTATAGTCTGTTTTTTTATAAAGTAAAAACGTGTTATTAAATGTCTCAGTACCATCAAACTGCTACATGTTGCTCTGTGCACGGCTACCAGCGTCCTCCTTAAGGGCATCGCCATCTTGACAGCATTGAGGAAGAAAATATATTTCCGGGTTACCGCTTTCAAAATAAAAGTTTTGTCCTGCTTTTTTTTCTAGGTTAATAAAACGATATTGTACAGTTATTATATAACCTAAACCAATTACAATTAGATGAATTGATTTATGCACAGTGTGCAATTTTAGGACAATTTAGTCATGTAAGGTTCAGTACAACATCAGATCCACTCATAGAATCATTTAACGTACATATATATATCTATACTTAGGTTCTTTATACCTATACTTATATTGTTTAATATTCCATGTGGAGAACGTGTGACGTGCACCAACAACACCAAAACAAATTCCTTGTGTTTAAAAACGTCCTTGGCAATAAAACCCTTTCTGATTCTGATATACTGTTTTACATTTAATAACTTAAAGGTCTCAATCGCTTTTTTGTTTTTAAAATTAGACAAGATGGGGCTATTCAAAGTCAAAGTCAGCTTTATTGTCAATTTCTTCACATGTCAAGACATACAAAGAGATCGAAATTGCGTTTCCCTCTATCCCACGGTGGAGACAAGACATGTTTTACACACACACACACGTCCACAGACAAACATAACATTCAAGTAAAAAATATAAAAAGTAAAAATAAGAAGGCACATACAATGAAGAAAATAAGAGCAGCAAAATTTGAGTTGAAAATGTGCAATTGTGCATACAGTAGACAGTCAATATGCAAAATTCAGGCCAATAAATGGCTGAGGTAGTTCTGTTTGACCTGAGTATGGAAGTGGCATAGTGGTGCAGGTTATGTAGGAGAGCAGCAGAAGTGTGTTCAGAGGTGCCTTGCTAACATTAAAACATATTATGTTAACATTAAGGTTAAGTTTCATTTTTAGAAAGTGGTCTAAATCTATCCAGAATATCCTTGCATAAATACAGTGGAAACATTAGATGGGAAATACTCTCTTGTTATGGCCCACAGAATATGGATCCATCAATTTACTAACCCTACAAGGGAAATTTCATATCCATAAAGCAAAATTTGCTAAATCGCGACCAGCTTTTACTCACTTCAGAAGTGAATTTCGAAATTTTTGTAAGTCTATCCAAATCATTAATAGTAAGAAAACTACCTATATAGCTGATCTACTGCAAGATTTTAAGGAATTATAATTATGTAGCCTTAGCCCATCTCACCTTGTCTGTATTGTATTTTGCTTTTGATGTTTATATTTAATCCACCTTTCTAACTTATTTATTTATTTAATTGTATTTATTTTTATGTCCTTGTTTTTTTTTCTTCTTAAGCTTATCTATATTTACTGCATGGAAAGGATTTTCTCTTCTTTATTTATCTATTTTTTATTTTTATTTTTGTTTATCTTTTTATATATTCTCCTGATGCCAACTGTTCAATAAATGTTTACCATGTTTGTAAATTTTAAAGATGATAATAATAAAAAAAAAAAGAATATGGATCCATGCATAGACATATAAACATATCTTTATGTCTATGGATCCGTGCGCGCCACTCACACACGTTCAGCACGTACGCTGACACGACGTGATGACGTTGCGTGTCTGTGGGTCGACGCTGCTTAACTTGAGTTGTTTGGGCTTCCTACGGGAGAGAGAGAGGAGTGTAGCTGGCAGTGCTGGGAGGGTTCTAGTTGATGCTGTTGCTCCTGGGCCGCAGGCTTTCGCTGTCATTCGTACACAGACTCACCACCTGCTGTCCACCATCACTGTCGAGTTCCGTACCAGCTAATAAAACTCAGATAACTAGAGTCCCACACAACACCGTCTTCGTCAGCGCAGCCGGACTAAATACAGTAACCATGCCCGAGAGGAGGCCCTTCGTACGGTTACCAACGGACGTTTACCCCGTCAACTACGGCTTGTGTCTGAAGCCCGACCTGATCGACTTCACTTTTGAAGGCAAGCTGGAGGCTGTGGTGGAGGTATGTTAAACCCGAGGGGTTGGCTACACGCATGGGTGGATTTGTCTGTCCGTGGCGGGGATCTTGTTATGTAATCTCACCAACTAGCTAGCCAACGTTAACGTTACCAGTAACGTTAGCTAGGTAACGGTAGCTAGCTAACGTGTTAGCCGCCAGCCCATCAGTAGTAACCTACCTAGCTGACGGTGTTGGCAGCTAATGTTAACTTTATCTGGCAGGTGCTAGCCTTGCTCACTGTTCTTCTTGACGGGTTCACACTGGCTGAAGGGAGACCCACATTTGTTAACGTCTGGATATTTATGTGGCTAGCCAGAAGGTAATTGAAGCTAGTTAGCACAACAGTCCCGTGGACCGCAGCAGACTTGCACTCTCATGTTAGCATAGCCTTCGTACTGTGGACATTAGCCTGCTAACGGGCGCTTAATGGTTTGCAAGAGCGGTTCGTGGTATGCCAGCTGCGTTGCACCCTTGTTACGCCAATGCATTACTATAAGGCACGATCATTTTGATCAGTTATAGATTACTGAAGTTGTTAACTAGCGGCTAGCAAACGCTCCCCAATGTTTGCTAAATCATGGCAACATCACGTTGCCCCCTCCCACCCCGTTACCTCACAGTGGTGGAATAAGCATTCATTTCCTTTTAACTACAAGTTGAAGTCCAAAAGAATTACTTAATAAAAGTATGTATTATGTAAATGTTCTTAAAGTAAAAGTATTTATTGTGCAGTAAAATGTTCTGTCAGTGCTTTTCCTATTCCTGCTGCATTTAAATGAATTTTCCTGATGTGGACATTTAAGGTTGTGCTAATTTTAACTCCTTTATATACTGTTGGGTATTTTTATTGACAGCAATGCATCTTATTTTATAAGATCACCATGTTTGTAGCATCGCTGTCCTGTGAGAACTATGTATCTCTAAAAAGTTTAAAAACTTTTCATGGTGACAGAATAACAGCCCTGTTTTCAGCTTTGTGACATGCATTTCAGCGAGGCTTTTAAAAGACTATTTACCTTAAGAAAGAGGAGAATTTTCTCAACACAAAGGAACACTTCATCGAACATCAACACATCTGGAAATACATGGTTCTCACTGGACAGGAAAGGGATCAAAAAAACTGAAACCGTCACCTGAAAACAAAAAAGTAGACCTAAAAGTACACTATAAGCCTGTAAGATGTAGTTGGTTACATGTAGAAGTATAACGTTAGTTACTTAACGTAAGTAAAGTACAAGTACTTGAAATTTCAACAGTAATAGAACAGTATTTGAGGAAATACACTGTACTGTCCTTACAGTTAAAATTATGTGGTGAGTGACATTTGCACAAAGGTCATGGTACAAGATTAGAACCACTCACCAGCCAAAAGAAAACAAAGGTTATTGAGTATGGCTGGGTTAAATAATTGATTTTTCAATTAAAGTCAGTCTTTGTTTGACTGATCTGATATTGAATCATAAAATCCAGAAATCATTCTTTTAATAAATGCCTTTTTCACCTTGGATGTATAATTAAAAAGTGCTTAAAATGAACTTTAGAGGGTGAATTCTAAATGTAAACATTAACTTGGTGCATTATAAAATATATTTGAGGGTTGCTTCTTGCTTGTACAATTTACAGCAGAATTTCTCTGAATTTTCTTTTTTTATGTCCAAGCAAAATTAGTATTGTAACTGAAATTTCCTTAAATTAATTGAAATAGAATCGGAAATGTAATCCAATTGGGACCTTGAGAATCTGAATCGAATCGATTTGGAAATCTTTGGCGATGTCCAGCCCTCTTATTGGGTGGCTGGTGAACAAAATGCCCAACCCTGGCTCTAGTTTAGGAGAGTTAAACTCTTCTTTAAATAGTCTTTTGGGTAAATTTGAAGAATACACACATACCGTGCTCACATTTGTTCGCTTTCAGTTGACTTTAACGTTAGTCAAACCTGTTGTATTCCCTGTGGCTTGTTGATAAAGTGTGTGTTGATTGTATCAACTATGTAGCTAACACATAAAACAACCAGCTCACTTTGCATTTATTACCTCCGCCGAGGAAGGAAGGAAATGTTTTTGGTTTAAAAAAAAAAAAAAAACTACCGGCCCCATTTGTAATGAAACTTGGTGGAAGGGTGTATCATGTACCAGGGAAGAACCCATTACATTTTGGAGCGACTTGGCCTTGGCAGAGGTCTGAGCTCTCCTCCCTGATTGCCCTTCTAGTTTCAGAGAGAGAATCTGTGCTTACAGGGTGTAAAACGCTCCATTGTGCGAGCACAGACACCTGTCAGCTGTCCTAACACCTAACCCTGGTTGGAAACACTAACTCAACGCACAATTTTAAGTGCTATCAAGACAGACCACATGAATATATGTCTGAATGTGTATGTTAGCAAATATTAGTCTTTCTTTGTTTATGTGACACGTTTTACTAATGTGATATTAACTGATTCACTCTCAAGAACAGATTGAAGAAATAGCGCTACATTAAAAATGACAATAACACTAACTCCAAAGAACATGAGTGCCATTTGAAACAAAAAGCAGACAGCTGGAAAAAGGAATGCAAATAAAATCTTGCCAGACCAGCGGTCCAAACCCCAAAGAGGTACAGTTAGTTTACAAATTATACAAAACAAACATGAGCAGGAAATCCTCACATTTGAAAAGTGGTCATTTGCCCTTAAAGCATGACTAATTTATGACGATTATCTTTCTGTTTGATTAATTATTTCAGCACTAAGCCAATGAAAAGTTGGCACTGGAGGCTTTTGAGAAGGTTGGCTTTTTTTTTTTGTGAAATGCCGCAAACAAATGTAGACGCTGGGTGGTGATGGCGCACATGCCTTTGGTGTTGGGGATGTGGGTTAGATTCCTACTGCGATGCATCAACCAATGTGTCCCTGAGCAAGACACTTAACCCATAGCTAGGTCTGCACGATTGATCGCAATTGTATCGAAATCGCAACGTGGACAGTGCAATATCCAAATCACAAAGGGGCACAATATTTGTTAAAAGGCAAAATATGTGTCTGACCATTCTGAATGAAGTACTGTGGGCCGCAGAGACGTCCCTGCCTACAAATCCCATCCTACAGACTACAGAAAACAACTTTGTTTGGTACAGATCCTCGCAAAAATCCCACTATGTTCATTTTAATTATTTAAGACTGAATATCGGTCAATGAAAATGAGAATAGTGATACAAATATGATCATTCCCTTATTCCTGCAATATCAGTAAAAATAATCACAAGGAGATATTTTCCTCATGTCGTTCCCATAGTTACTCCAGAGGCATGCGGCCTCAGACATATATAGAGATTTTAAATCGTTTTGGATTTAATTTAATGTAATAAAGTATTGTTTACGAGTACCAAAATGATAGCCGGTCCTTGAGTCCTACCAGACTCTGGTCCATCAGCCTGGTCCTACCAGACTCTGGTACATTAGCCTGGTCCTACCAGACTCTGATCCATTAGCCTGGTCCTACCAGACTCTGGTCCATTAGCCTGGTCCTACCAGACTCTGGTCCATCAGCCTGGTCCTACCAGACTCTGGTCCATTAGCCTGGTCCAACCAGACTCTGGTCCATCAGCCTGGTCCTGCCAGACTCTGGTCCATCAGCCTGGTCCTGCCAGACTCTGGTCCATCAGCCTGGTCCTGCCAGACTCTGGTCCACTAACCTGGTCCCACCAGACTGGTCCACTAACCTGGTCCCACCAGACTCTGGTCCACCATCCTGGTCCTACCAGACTCTGGTCCACCATCCTGGTCCTACCAGACTCTGGTCCATTAGCCTGGCCCTGCCAGACTCTGGTCCATCAGCCTGGTCCTACCAGACTCTGGTCCACTAGCCCGGTCCTACCAGACTCTAGTACATTTCATTTGTCCAGAGAGTCTGGCCACTCTCCATTAACAGTGTTAACTTTTTTGAAGCCGGGTAGTCTGTTAAAGTTTAAAACTATTGGATCTGAAATGACACCTAGCCCAAGGAATGATTACGTGAGATGTTCTAAATACAAGCTTTTAAACCAGGACATATTCAAACATGTTTAAGTGTTGGTAAATGCAAATCCTCAATTCAGCAAATCTCAAATGTTGAGTCCTCCCAGAAAGTTTTAAATCCTGTGTTTGCTAAAAATGGAAAATTCACTACCAGTGTTTGGTTTAGTAACAACCTCTTTACCTGTGGTGTGAACAAAAGCCTGGGTAAAATGCTGTAGGCCGGGAAGAAACTCAAGTAATGTGGCACTCTTTGCCTGCCATGTTTCATAATTACTGCCTCTCTGCTGCTATGTCAGCCTCCCAAGTGTCTCAGACAACAGCAGCGGCCTACCAGCAGTGCCACAAACCACTGTACTTTTCACTGTAACACTGGTTTTTGCCGACTCGAGAACTTGGGCAGTTACATCCACTGCCCCACAGTCAGTCTTCTATTCTCTTTGTTATTACCACTTTCTTTCCCTTTTCACACTCCCAACCGGTTCTTTATCTTTGACTGGTTTTGCCCTTCAGCCTTTTGTAGGTTTAGCTCACAGTGAGTAGGTCCAATCCTGTCTCAGATATCTGATGTTCAGTCTGGATAAATCCATCAGAATTGCTTTTGGCTTCTTTACATACTAACTTCCTTTAAAATTCATCTTTCCCTAACAGATTGGGGTTTGAAATGAAGGCACCGCTGAGATTATGAAATGATAACTTATGCTGTTTCATGTCAATGTTTACAGGTTACACAAGCCACTAATCAGATTGTGATGAACTGTGCTGACATCGACATCATCACAGCTTCCTTTGTACCACAGGGAGGAGAAGGTGAGTCAGGCTTTGTCAGCCTTTTCCCCCGTTTTACTCTTTGTGAACTACATTCCCTTTGATTAAAAATGTAGTTTGTTGGTCTTGCATATTACACATATTGCATGCTCGTGGTCTCATGCCTTTTTCTTCCTCTTTCTATTTCTTACAGAAATCAATGCCACAGGGTTCAACTATCAAAATGAGGACGAGAAAGTCACCCTGTCATTTCCTAGCTCTTTACATGAAGGTAAGAAGGAACTCCACTTGGCTCTGCTGACCCTGCTTTTTAAAAGGATATACTTTCTCTCATTAATGCTGTTAATGCTGTCCAAACTAACACTCTAACTCTCTCTGTGCTCGCGCGTCCCCAGGCTCTGGCTCGTTGAAGATAGACTTTGTCGGGGAGCTGAATGACAAAATGAAGGGATTCTATAGGAGTAAATATACATCCACTGCTGGAGAGATCCGCTACGCTGCTGTCACACAGTTTGAGGTACGTTGAAGGCCCCAAGGAAATGGGATATTTTCTTCTGGTGAAGGTTGGGTGTGTTGCTTAACCCACTTCTTGCCTGTGTTGCAACATAGGAGGGCGTGTAGGTCATGTGGCTCTGGTTGGTTTTCCAGAAATTGTCCTAAAGATGAGGCGATATCTTTATGCGTATGTTTTAATGCTGCTGTGTGTTGACATGTGTTTTTGGGACAGTTTTTTTTTGTGATCAAATTTTTTTTATTTTGATATTAAGAACAATTACAAACAATACACTGAGACATAAGAACATGTCCCAGGGCCAAAAAACCTAATACAGAGAGGACAGACAGGAAAGAGGGAAACATAAAAAGAACGTAACAGAGAGTGACGTCCACAGCTTATACTGTATATAATACATGCAGAAACATAAACAAACACACAAAACAAAAGGACCAATCACATGCTTAAACAGAAGTGTAGCGCAAGTCTACAGCCCGGATCTCAAGGATCCACTAATGCAGAGTTAAGTGTCCAAAGAGACGGCGCTCTATTCACAGGAGCCGTAGAGATCTCCATATACACGGCATCCAAAACGGAAAGGGTCCATGTACAAACAGGCACGTCATGAGGTGGTTTCCAACGGGTTGCGATCATTTTCTTAGCAGCTGTAAGTCCAGCAAATACAGCCCGTTTTTGAGGTTTAGAGGATCATTCAGAATCAAAACACTGATAGTAACAGGTATAGTAACATTAATCAAGGCGGAAATGTTGGATGCAGTATTGTTCCAGAACTGGCCAGAGCACTCCCAGATCATGTGGAGATACGTACCTTGAGTTCGGACTGGACTCTAACTTGGTGGCTTTCATCAGAACCTGCACGACCACAGTGTGGGCACACTGGAAGATAAAGTTATTATGACAGAGTGGCACATGCATGTTCACAAATCATGTAAGTTTCGGTGGGTGTAGTTGATGTCATGATCTTAATCCTGCCAACACACAGGTACGCCTTGATGCTTAGTTACAACGTGAGTGAGAGGGACAGAAAACAGTTAGTAGGCTGTGGACAGATTGTGCTAAAACAGCTGAAAGCTGTCAACAGTAAAGTTACCTAACTGAGTGTAGCAGCGGTTTGTTTTACTAGGGCCTGAGCACCGGTGACCAGCGGTCGGAGTAAGTTCCTCAACACAAGTTCAGTGTACTTACTTGCTCACATTGTGTGTTTTGGCACATACATACACAAATGAACACAGGTAAAAGCAAGAACACCTCTCACCTAGGGGTGGGAATCACCAGAGGCCTCACGATACGACATCATCGCCATACTTATGTCACAATATGATATAATTGCACATTTAAACATATTGCAATATTCTTCGATAATTGCAATTTTATTATTTATTCCCAAGCTCAAATGATGTCCCCAAAAAGGAAACTTTGTCAACATCTGTTTCATCTAAAAAGAAACATTTCTCGGTTTGTTTATCTCTCTTTAATTTTATTGCTGCAAAATGGGATTGTCAAGCAGACAACACATATATAATAATAGATCAATACTTGGCTTCTGTGGGTCGATACAGTATTGCCACGTAAAAAATACTGCAATACGATGCGGTATTGAAATTATAATGTAGCACTGCTAGATTATTCTGCAACATAAGCATATGTTCTGCACTATGTACTGTGTGTGTGTATATATGTATGTATGTGTGTGTGTGTGTGTATATATATATATATATATATATATATATATATATATATATATATATATATGTGTGTGTGTATACTGTATATTATTTTTGTATTACTTCGTGTCACCTCCTACTGTGCAATATGTCGTTTCTATTCATCCGCACCTTCCTCGTGTGTGTGTACAGTCTGTTTACATAAGGGTGTTTATAGTGTACATACTACTATTATTACTCTTAATTTATTTCTTATAATACTTTTTGTATATTTTTCCTATGTCTTTTTGTTATTCTATCTTGACTTCTGTGGTAAGGGAGTGTATAAAGGTTTCTTACAAGGCACTTGGTAAGATTTTTTTTTTTTTTTTTTATTTTTAAATGTTACAAGGCTGGTTTGTAGATAGATGAATTAGCTGCAGGCTTTCAATGTAAAGGTCATGCTACAAACGCCATAGATAAATGTGATGCTTTCAGTATATCTGCTTTGAAAAACAGCTGACAGGTTGTTGTTTTTTTTTACCTGGCGCACATAAAAATGCTCGACTGTAGTGCTGCGTGCTCCTGCAACAAAGGGAAGGAGTCACGCAGCAAAATGACTGGACAGATATGAGTGAAAATACCCGAAGCCTTTTGGCTGGCACGACACAATGTGAAAGCTGTTGTGTCCCTAACCAAAACATCTTTTACTATGCATGAAACACAACAGCAGTCTATAAATTAGGTGGTAACTGTCCCCACTCTGGCTCTCTCTATGTATTTTATTTGATTGATAGAATTTTCATCACGTTTCACGTTATTTATTGTCATCTGCACAACACTTACGGAGAAACAGTCGTTGGCAATAAAAAAAAAAAATCTTAGATCTCAGACTCACTCTACTAATTTCTCCTTAATCAGAAACAGAAAAATGAATTTGCCTTGGTGGATGGTGCATACATATAATATAACCGTAACATAACCTATTAAAAGGGAATAAACAAGAAATGGTAACATAAACAAATATGTACAATATAACAGTTTAACAGTAAGAAATGAACACGTCATGGTTTAATGCGAGATGAGCAAAGATGCGGATGAATGAAATATGTATGAAAAGGGAAAAACATGCAAGTAAAGAATGAGGATCTATTTATTTGTGGTAGGAGGGTGGACAGGGATTGCAAAATTGTCTCATAGACAAATCAAATGTGACCCAAAAATTGAGGTATGATCACAGCAGGCGGAGACAGGTTGAAGATGCATTTTGTTCACTCAGTTTGTGTCTTTTCTCTCTCTCTCTCTTTCTCTCTCTCTTCCCCATTTCCTCCAGGCCACGGACGCTCGCAGAGCTTTCCCCTGTTGGGATGAGCCAGCTATAAAAGCCACCTTTGACATCTCTCTGATAGTTCCCAAGGACCGTGTAACCTTGTCAAATATGGTAAGTGTCATATGTTCTACTTGTCCCTCTGAGAATCTCCGGACCTCAGGCTGCCCGAGACACCCTCTCCTGCCAAGTTTCTTTTGTGTTTGTGTGTGTTTCCCTTCCTTTCACTTCCCTCTCCTTTCTTTTTGTAGCTTACATAACAGAGGGCAGACAATCACTGCATGTTTTTTTTACCTCTGGCTAATGTTGTGTTTAAGGCCATGTGAAAACTGTACAAGTGCGATTATTATTATTATATATATATATATTTTTTGTCATTTTAAGATGAATTTTCCTTTTAAAACATTTCTTGCGTTTGTCATACCAACTCAGTGATATATATATATATATATATATATTTTTTTTTTTTTTTAACTGAAGGCATTGCAGCCAAATTGCATCAGAAAACATCATCTGGCTTAGATTATTTCTAACAACACACCTCCAGGCTAAAGCAGTTTATTTGTGTGGTGACGATGTTACTAAATTTGGGTATTTCTGATGACTTACTTACTTAATGAAACATTTGATTATTCCGGCCAGCAGGCCTAAGCCACACAGATGTATGCGAGTCCAGCTCTCGACCTTTTGTGTCCACATACCTGGATTTATTTTCTCTGTTGGTCTACTTTGACCTTTTTACAGTCCAGTGCAAAACAAAACTGCACTGACTCGACTGTATACAGATGCTGTTCAGTTGGTACAGACGGTGGATATCCGCTACTACTAATACTGACCTTACACCACACGACTTTTCAAGCGATTCCACTGTTGCAAAAAAATTTTCCAATATGGGAATGAAATCATAAAGAGTCTTGCTAGAGTTAGGGCGCGCTCCCGTCGTCTCAATCGCTAGTCAGTCAACACTCGGTCCACGCTGCCTTAAAGCTATAGTGCGTAGTTTCTGGCGAGGTAATCTGATGAGGTAATGAAAACAAAACTGTCTGCGCATCCAAATGATCCAAGCCTTCTCTGATCGCCACTACCCCCCACCCCTTCCCCACACAGTTGCTAGTAGCCAAGGAGGACACAGAGGATTAAAAAACATGGACTCTTCAGAAGAGTTATATATCTAAGTTAAATATCTTTACTCGAGTTTCTGCGCGAGATAATCGCCGGACGCCACAATCTTCTGAACATTTATAATTAGAAATACAGAGAGAGTTGTATGGAGCGGATAGTCTTAATTAGTTGTGTAGCAATTTATATGGCCAATGGCTTGAATGCAACGGATGTTCATTAGAATCAAAAGTTACGCACTAAAACTTTAAGTCTTTTTTTCATTTTGACAACCTTTGAAAACGGCTGTGGGGGCTTTAGGCTTTGTCGTTTTGCATTGTACAACATCACTCTTAAATAATGATCTGCTGCAAAATGTCTTATTTTAGCACAATGTTTCCGTATTGATTTTGTTTGTCAGTAATCTCTTTCCGTGTCATTATCCCTCTTCACAGAATGTCATTGATCGAAAGCCATATCCAGAGGATGAAAACCTTGTGGAAGTGAAGTTTGCCACCACGCCCATCATGTCCACATACCTTGTAGCTTTTGTCATCGGGGAATATGACTTTGTGGAGAGCCAATCATCAGACGGCGTAACGGTACGCGTCTACACGCCTGTCGGGAAGGCAGAACAAGGGAAATTTGCACTGGAGGTGAGAATGTTGACAAAACACTTATGAAATACTTTCCAGAGAGCAAACCACCGTTGAGTCACAGCAGGCGATTCACTTCATTCTCTGCTGAGAACTAAGCAAACTACAACATTGGCTAGAAATGTAGACAAATGCCCAGAAAACGGACATATTCACCGGCATTTGGTGGTAGATTCTAGGGCTGGATGCATTTATTCCACTATTGTGATATGTATCTGTTGGGTAGATATTACAGTACAGATCCACCTGGCCGTGCAACGCTTCTGTCGCGCCGCGCTCCACTCTATTCCTATGGATGACGTCAAGCAACTTTAACAAGCCCGCAAAGCATCCTGGGAAAATGCAGCGCGTCACAAAAAACTGGCCAATGACCATCTTTATGCAAACGTATCCATTGAACGTGACACGACTATTCTGTAGAAGTAGGCCTTTGTCGATCTGAAGACCGATTCAGCAACTGCACGACCTATTTCTCGCTTAAAATGTTTTCAGAAACCCGTTTCGGTGAACTATTTTCGTAAAATACTAGCTTGTTTTTTCCGAACTGGTCGCCATTTCTCTTGTTTTGAAATTCGGGAGTAGCCAGACCCACGTGCCGCGTTCGTCCAATCAGCTGCAGGTCAAGGCCGTGGAGCTTGAAGCATGGCTGTATTACGTCGGGACACCACGCTTCAGGGTCGCCAAAGTGGATCAGTACTGTTAGTTTTTCAGTTTTGGGATTCAAATATACATTTTTTTTTTTTTTTTTTCTGTCAATACTGTAATAAAGTTCAGACAGATTCAGCATCGCACTGATGAGACACCACCAACGCTTCAAGTACTCTCTTTGAATATTCGCTTTTTGAATAGTTTCAGTTTCTCTTTTGCTGCAAAGCATAAAAACAATCGTATTCGGGACAGCCCGAGTAGAGTCCATCCTCAGTATTTGAATCTGCATAATCCTCCTTTAGTCTCCTTTAGTCTTGCTGTATTTTAACACAAAAGAGCAGGATTTTTCTTACATACATTTACACTGTCTTTTTTTGCAGGTTGCGACTAAGACCTTACCTTTCTACAAAGAATATTTCAATGTTCCTTATCCATTGCCTAAAATCGATCTCATAGCTATTGCTGATTTTGCTGCTGGTGAGTAGTTGTCCATGTAACATTCAGGAATTTGACACATTTCCACTGAAAATGTTGATAGTGAAACACCTTTCTTCCCCTCATGCAGGTGCCATGGAGAACTGGGGCCTTGTTACCTACAGGTGAGCTGTAGCTGCTGTTTGAAACACATACCACACATAAAAGGTACCGTCAGACATTTACGCACATGCACACACCGGTGGCACAGAGGTTTAGGGCCCTATTGTAGCGATCCAAGCGCACGGCGTGAAGCGCTTAGTGTCTTCATTAATTCATAGGCGTGTTTTAGGCGTAACGTGCAATAAACTGATCAGATTGTCATTGCCCATTCCCTTTAAAAGCCAGGCACATTTGTACCTTAGCACATTGCTATTGTGATGGAGGATTTGCTAAACAGGAAGGAGAGATTTTCAGGAGAAGAAACTGATCTGCTCGTGCTAGCACCAGAAAGCGCCAGTAGCAATAATATGTAATATAAAAAAAAACATATACACAATAATACTGTAAGAGCCAATTAGCGCCGTTTAGTATAAATAGGAACCAATCTTTGGTTCCTTCGGTGCAACCCGGTAGCACCACGGGCGACACACGCACAGCAACACCACATAATAAATGCAGTAATTTGTCTGGACTATTAAGTTATATCTCATGGCAATAAATAGAACCAATGGTGTTTAATTGCAAATATGACTTATATTGATCAAAAAAGGTAAAAAAAAGTGCATCAATTACTCTACCGTGGAAAGACACCTCAGGGGCTTTAAGCTTGGGCTTAGCCTCTACAAATACTATTTCACATTGTAATATATATATTTTTTAATGTTCTGCATGTACAGCATGTGTGCTGCTGCGCATAGTGTGCACGAAGCTAGCTGCATTTTACTTAAAATAACGACAGAATTCTGCGTTACTGACTTTAGACCAGGTTGTTGTTGGTCAATGGCGCGATCACTTCCCGCTGCCTCAAGATAGCAATACGCCAAGAATGCACCTGAACACACCACCCTGTAAGACCAGCACGCCCATGGGCGCAGGTGCATTTGCCAGTTAAACGACGTGGGTGCTACACGGAAAATTGACAACTGTGTCGGTCTTAAAATAGCAAAGAGACTTTTTTTTCGGTATTGCACTGTGACGGTGCTAGGTAGGGCCCCTAGTGTCTTTTCGCTGGACACTACGACATGTTGACTGCCGGCGCCCGGGATCGAAACCAAGACCTTCACATAGACGACCGCTCTGCCTCCTGAGTCCCAGCACACGACTTGATTGCCTATTTAACTACGCCTTTGTTAACTTTAGAAGAAATTTTTAGAAAGTCAATAGACAACAATGGTTTGTGACTGTTGATCGGACACAGCGAGCAATTTGAAAATGTCTCCTTGGGGTTTTGTTTGTTGACATTTCAGACTATAAATGATTAATCATGAAAATAAGTATCTGATTTATCAAAAGGGAGTTGTTTTGCAGTCTCATTCAGAGAACAGCAGTCCCCCCCCCCCCCCCTTTCTTTCAGAAAAAAAGTTCTTGTTGCATTTGTGTCTCTTTTAAAAGCGCTGATGGCTTTTTAATTGCTTTGTGGACGTGCTGCCACCAGTTAGGCTTTCAGACAGCATGAGATTAGCGTACGGCAGCAGGCTCCATTCCTCTGTCGTCTACAGTCGGCTGCATGCAGGTTTTCCTAATAAACAGCCCAGCAGCTGATGTGGACTTTTGATGGTTGATGGAGAGAACCCCGCTGGTGTTCAGAGCAAGTGTCGACCTTCAGCCGTCAGTCCAGTTAACTTTGCCTCTCCGTTGTGTTTCTCAGGGAGACGGCACTGCTAATCGACCCCAAGAACTCCTGCTCGTCCTCCAGGCAGTGGGTGGCGCTGGTGGTCGGACACGAACTCGCCCACCAGTGGTTCGGAAACTTGGTCACCATGGTAAACAGCCGTAATCTTCCATCAGCTATTTGTTACTGAGAATATCAGAATTCTGACAGCCTTGAACGTCTTGTGAGCAGATTTGAAAATAAGGCTAATCATAGCAATAACATAATGACAATAACCATTAAAACAAACGCTGGTGCACTAACTGGAAGAAGTATATCCAAAAAAAGACAAAATAAGGAAGTATTTTAAAAGGAATATTTTAAAATGGAGAAACTAGTCAGCTGTGTGTGTAAGAACGGAAGAACCTAAAACCTTTTTATTTTGTATTAATATTTATACTGAAGGAAGGCTTGATTCAAAAATGCTATACGATGCTATGAAGTGGGCCCCAAATGGAGACTATGTACCACATGAATGTTGCAAAAAAGGGGAATAAATTCCTGCAAAAACGTTGAGGCACACTACTTTTTTATAGTTAGAATCCCTGTAAAGTTTACTGTTTTTTCTGTTCCTCTTATGGCGACAATTTTTATGAATGTTAAGTTTAGAGTTAGTTAGTTGACAACTATATAATTAATCTCCAACTATTGAGATAATCAGTTTGAGTCATTGTTTTATGAAAAAACGGAAAGAAATCCTCTGTTTCCAGCTTCTTCAATCAGGAAATCCAACTATAATAAAAGGAATTGTTAGTTGCAGCCCTACTCAAGTTAACAACATAGTCAGCGCGTGTGTGTGTGTGTGTGTGTGTGTGTACAGGAATGGTGGACCCATCTGTGGCTTAATGAGGGATTTGCATCCTGGATCGAGTATCTGTGTGTGGATCACTGCTTCCCAGAGTACGACATCTGGACCCAGTTCGTCTCAGCCGACTACACCCGCGCTCTGGAGCTGGACGCGCTGGACAGCAGCCATCCCATAGAGGTGAGCCGTGGAGGGGTTTATAAAACTGAAAGCTGCTGGCTCGTTCTGGCTGTCGGGAAGAATGTTCTCACTCCCCCACATCACTTATTTTACAGTTGTTTTAACAAACAGGGAGTTTATTACCAAATGATGTTGGCGAGATAGACTTCCCTCTGTATTTGGATTGTTTTGGAAGTAATGTTTTTTAATGAGTGTGAGGGGTTTGTAATCTGCTGCTATAAAGCTGTGTCTGAGAGGACTACTCTATATGTGTGAGAGGTCGTCAATGCTTTTAGGTTTATATATTTTTCTTTTGTACATGGACAACAAAACGCTGTGCAACAGTTAAACCGGACTGACAACTGAAAGGGCAGAAAGAGACAAAGGTCCCTCTGAACAACTGTTGAATAATTGTTCTGAATAAGAACAAAACAAATCAGCAGTCATTTCATTTTCATTCATTCATTACATATATAAAGCACTTTGTAGACACTCAAAGCGCTTCAGGGGGGTGGACTTCTCTCTAACACCACCAATGTGTAGCACCCACCTGGGTGATGCACAGCAGCCTTACAACGCCACCCGTCAGCTTGGTAAAGACGGAGGGGAACATATTTTTAGTGGTACCCAGAGAAAACCCACACACACGGGGAGAAAACGCAAACTCCACACAGTAAGGTCAGTGACAACCAGGGTTCGAACTTGGTACCTTCTCGCTGCGAGGCCACGGTGCTGGCAGTTTCTTTTGGAAAAGAAAATGGAGGATTGGCATCAAATGTGTGCCGATTTAAACAGGAACGGCTCCCTGTTTCAGTGTCAAGTGCTCTCGGAGATCCCAGGTCGAACCTCCTCAATCTAACCACTGAGTAGACTGCAGAGGGCCCAAAGAAAGACACAACAACGCAACATGTAGAGCTTAGGAGGGTCACTTCTTCTTCACTTCTCTGAACTAGAAAACACATTTAACATCAAAGTTCCAACAGAGCTCTTCCAGCATGCAACACTGTGGGGAAAGCCACTAAATGAAGTGTAGAAAAAGACATTTCAAATGTCAAATTAGAATAATTCAGACCCCAGATTCATTTTTAAATGAATTATTCGAACTCGATCTCTGTTAAAGTAGTTAATATTGAAGGAAAGAAGAACATCAGTATACCTTTTGAGTGGTAACACTGTGAGAGTTGCCATCTGACTCTTTTCCCTGATTTCTGTCTTGTGCTCCAGGTGAACGTGGGCCATCCATCAGAGGTAGATGAAATCTTTGACGCCATCTCCTACAGCAAAGGAGCATCTGTGATCCGCATGCTGCACCACTACACAGGAGACGAGGTTGGTTGTCTAAAACTTGGAATATTGTTTCTGTTTTTATCTTTTTGTCTATTAAGGTCCCCTTCTTCCTCCTTGTTTGTAGGACTTTAGGAAAGGAATGAACGCCTATCTTTTGAAGTTTCAACACAAAAATGCTTCGACAGGTAAGAATGTGCAGGAAATGTTTCTTCCTCAAAATGAAACTGCTGTGCGAATCCGTTTTTCCAGTTTCTTAACCCTCGTGTTGTCTTCCCGTCAAAATTGAAAATCAACACTTTTATTGACGCTTTTTATCGATCTTTGTAACTTTTTGTTACATTTGTGTCCCTTTTTTTTTTTTCAACACTTTTTTCCAATGTTTGTCACTTTTTTTGACGTGTAACACTAACTTATTACACTAACTAACTTAACTTTAGTTTCACAGTTATTTTTGGAATTTATGGTCAATAAACCTCATTTATAGGAAAGTATACCTGATGTTTGAGTTAGAAAAGCAGAAATTAGGAATTATTGAGACTAAAATTAAAGGAATGGATGTTGATGACTTTTACTCAATACTATTTCAAAAACACTTCCATTTGTTTTACAATGCTATAAAATTGAATAAGACGCCCCAAAATGAATGAAAGTAGAGATTTGTACTTGGCAAAGAGCGTTGTGTGGAATCAATCATGTTATTTTGGGGAATTAAAAAGAACATTGATATAGGACAACGGGTTAATTTGACCCGAGGACAACATGAGGGTTAACTCTTCCCTCCTCCCGGCTACCTTCTGCAGAGGACCTATGGGACTGTCTGGAACAGGCCAGTGGAAAGCCAATCGCTGCAGTGATGAGCTCGTGGACCAAGCAGATGGGCTTCCCGATCATAGAAGTGGACCAGGAGCAGGTGAGCTTCACCGGACACAAGCTGTTTAATCTGCCACACGGCTGAGCGCTTAAAATCAATGTCAGACATCTTGTTCACTGACTGAACTGCTCGGTGATTTCAGGATATTATCTATCGACTTTAATTCTTTCACACTTACTAAACCGTTGAATTCACCAGCAGAAGTGACAGAGTGTTTGTCTCGTGGCTGGTTCTAAATGAAAACCCAGCTTCTCGATTCTCACACACTAACCATGATGTTTATTTATAGCAAGGTGACGACCGCATCCTCAAGATATCTCAGAAGAAATTCTGTGCCAGCGGGCCATATGATGGTAAGACGTGTTTTTTGTTTTTTTTGTGTGTGAGATCACATTTTTTGGTATTTTTTATATAGTCAAGAAACACAAACAGTGACAAACAATTTCAAACAATACTGAGATGGAGAACGTTTTCCAGGGCCAAAAAAAAAACAGAGGTAAGACAGGAGGGAGACAAAACAACAGACAGACAGACAGACACACACACACACACACACATATCACATCCAAATAGCAAAGAATCCATGGGCGGATACACAGGTCGTGAGGCTGTTTCCAGCGGGTTGCAATCATTCTCTTTGCAGCTGTGAGTCCAGCAAACACAGCACGTCTCTGAGACAGGTTTCAGAATCAAGACATGGACAGAAACAGGCACAGTAACATTAGGCGGAAATTTAGGATGCAGTGCTGTTCCTGAACTGACCAACAGGGGAGCACTCCCAGAACATGTTAATATGTGTGCATATTTTTATTATTAAAGGCCAGTTATGTCATGGATACATGTATCCTGATCCATGAAATAACTGGCCTTTTAAAAATTAAAAAATGTGCCTGCCTCTATGGGAATTTAACATAGGGGGGTGTATACTTATGGCTGGAAGCTGGAGGTGTGGCCTTTATAAACTGCCACTTTGCTCGTTTAATACCCATGATGTAGATGGGAATATGAGTGGAATACTTACTTTCATTAGCCATGTTAACAGCTTAGTAGGAATATCGTCTTTTTCAGAATTGCGGCAAAAAAACGGAATAAGCTGATGGTCCTAGATATCCATATAGAGCCAAAGCTTATCCCGTTATACCAAAGAACAAAAGCCCACTGCTCCAAAAATACACACTTTGCAGTTGGGGTTCAGTGACTGCCGGCCTTACTACTTTTCAGACCATGTTAACAAGAATAAATAAACACATACCCTTTCTTCCATAAAGTTGATGTTTATGTGTAGGTGAGTACAACTATTTGTTGCAATGTATCTAAAAATAACGGACTAAAAACCATCCTGTAAATGATTTGGGTCGTCCACTTATTCTCGTGAATGCGATATCTCAGGACTCAAGACTTGAGGGAATTTCTTCAAATTGGGCACAAACGTCTACTTGAACATAAATTGCTAACCTAATCATAACATTTCACACAGGTGTCCAATTTGATAAAATGAAGTGATGGCCTTTTATACCCAAAGGGTCAGTTTCACTGTGATATAATGTTCTACAACACCCCTTTTGGCCATTATTCAACGCCATAACTCAGGAACAGAAGGAGAGACATTGGGTCGAACACTGAATTGGTGACACTGATCTTAAAACTGTGATGGTTGTTTAGATCTTCTGTGCTGCCAGGGTGACAATGTGTGTAAAGCATCCATGTGTCGCCAAAAACAAAGAAATACACATTTTTATACCTTTTTATTAAATCCCTTCAAAGTTTTTACTTTATATATTGTATGAGTCTGGAGAGACATGGATTTAAACTGCAACGTGACTGGTTGGCAGTGACATACAACCCCGAGGCGGTGATTCTAGTTAACTTCTTTTTTACTTTTCACTTCCTCTATTTATCTGTACTTCTGTCCTGATTTTTCCCCATCTGAATAAAGGTTTCTTGTTGATGTTGTAGCTACTCATTGTCTGCTTGACTTGTGTGTTGGACAGGTGAGGATTGCCCCAGCTGGATGGTCCCCATTAGTGTTTGTACCAGCGAGGACCCCAAATGCACCAAGCTCAAGGTTCTGCTGGACAGACCCGATACAACCATCACCCTGAGCGGCGTCGCCCCTGACCAATGGGTCAAGGTGAGGTCAAGACACAGTTCTTCCAAACACCAGCAGTCAGTGCTTTAGGTGACCTTTTTTTAGACTAAAAGACTAGGCTTCTGCCGGCAGATGAGCGCGGAGCTTCCATCTCAACTAGCAATCCTATTGAATTAAATGAAATGCTATTTATCTAACGTTTTAAACAGAGTTCACAGACTGAAGTTCCTCTTGGTCAGTTGAGAGCAAGAGCCAGAGAGGAAGTGGTCATCGGGCTCACCCGCACTTCTTCCGTCAACCAGACAAAGTTTCTACGTTCACCTCGCCTAGTCCGATAGATTATCTCATCTTCTATTCTGATAATCGAGAGTGCAAATGAGGCAAGAGCAAGGATGCACTTGTTCGATCTCTCATGGGTGGAACTTGCAAATTAACACAGCTGTTAATTAGGTCTCAGTCTAAATAAAGAAGTAAATAAAGCATTGAAAATGGATTGGGCTTAATACGGCTGATAATGACGTATAATAATGTCTTGAATCATTAATGCTTCAATCCTGTGGATTGGCTACAATTACGATAGCTACTCAATTATGAGCCAGACTTATGAGGCTCCCACCAAGCAAGTCCAAACACAGCCTAGTTTGAACGTAATTTCTAATTTAGTTCATAGTTTATGGCGCTACTAACATTTATAGAGTTGCACCAGCTGAA
Organism: Etheostoma perlongum; assembly: GCA_026937815.1. Taxonomy (NCBI): domain Eukaryota; kingdom Metazoa; phylum Chordata; class Actinopteri; order Perciformes; family Percidae; genus Etheostoma; species Etheostoma perlongum. Next base: position 31,600,747 of record CM049372.1, read on the forward strand.
ATTGTTCCAACGTAGGCTAAGTTACAACACACACTCATTCACCATAATCTCCAAAAGAACTACTTCCTGTCCCTGTTCTGCAGGAATTCCACAAGTGCCCCTCGTCTAGAAGACGTCTCCCAGATAATCCTGCCTTGGACTGACCAAAGTTAGAGAAACAGCTGATGAAATCTAGCTGATGTGATCTTACCGAGCTACTGAGCATGTGCAACTCCCAATAAAGATAGTAAAGAAGTGAGATGTGGATCTCCAGCCATGTGCAGTACAACAACAATATGCTGTTTTTTGAAAATGAAACCATGTAAACCTATTCTGATACGTCCTCAAAACAGTTATGACCCTGAAAATGAGCAGAATATGGGCGCATTAAAAGACTTAAGTTCTTTCTCTCTAATTCCCGTTCAGTTAAGTCAGAATATTCTGCAGTCACAACAAGCCTATTGTTGACTAAGCCCTCAAGCATTAACATTAGGATCATGCTATTTCACTCTCTTTAAGCCAATACTGGGAAAAAGCCTCCGTCTGAGAGGTAAAACATGGTGGAACATTTGTTTTCCCAACAGTCTGACCCAGTTTTGTCCCTGCTGATTACAGATTAACCCCGGCACTGTGGGCTTCTATCGCATCCAGTACAGCTCGTCCATGCTGGAGAGCCTGCTGCCCGGCGTCAGAGACCTCAGCCTGCAGCCTGTGGACCGACTCGGCCTGCAGAACGACCTCTTCTCCCTGGTGACACACACACACACACACACACACACACACACACACACACACACACACACACACAGCCCTACTGCAGTGCAATAAAACAATAACAATAATTTCCTTTCTTTGTGGAAATTCCCCTCCCTTCCCGTGTAAACAAGCCGGTGCAGAACAGAAGCAGTGGTGGCTGAGTCACAGCGTGGATAAGGAAGAAAGTCAAACAAGTGCAAATTCAACTGAAGTTGTTGATTGAAAAAGATTCCTAATGTTAAAGGTTTGGTTTTGGAATATAAGCAAATCTTTTCCAAACACATGGAAATGGTTTATTTGGAAATGTAATAGTCAATTGTCAAAGACAATCAATAGTGCGTATCATTCGTACTCGGGAGGTCAAGGCGGATACACGCCCCCTGAACTCTGATTTCCGAGCTTGGAACTCCGGCAACCCCCAGCTAGAAATCCAACATGGCTCCTCCGTGCATCAACAGCTGTGATAGCAGCTGTAACGTACCGTTATAAGCACTCCTCTGTTATATGTGTCTCATTAAATCCCTCGTATGGCTTACCTGGCTTAAAATGTCCGAAATTTAAATGATAGTAGACTCGTTCATAACTCTAAGAATTGCTTTTTTGGTATTTGATCTTACTTTCGTTCTGTTTGATGATTAGCTTTAATGAATTTAATAAATGGGTAGGTCTTCAGCTTAAATTTGAAAGTAGTCAGCAATGTCTCAAGTTTTTGCTGCTCTGGCATTTAGTTTCACATTTACCCGCTAGAAAAGGCCGGAATCGAGAAACATCCGATCTTATGGGTCTGCAAGGTTGATACCGGGTCAGGAGAGCTGATAAGTATTTTAGGAGCGTTTTTATCAGATGTTGAGCTCCAGAGGATCAGATAGTATCTCATCATAAATCTTTCTTTATTGCATTCCAGACCTTCGGATGGTTTTTACCAGAGCAGCGGAGCTGTTTTGGTCTGTTTCTGTCCCACAGACGGTTTTTGCAGGGTGGATGTAGACTTTTAAAGACAGTTTTTGTTACTAGATGGTTCACAGGAGGAGTTCACACTCATTTAATCAAATAATTCCAAATATTTCTTTTGCTGTTTCTCTATAAAACTGCACTTTGAGACTTTAAATAGGGAATAATAATTACATTTGATGCAGTTTGTGCTACGGCCCACCAGCACATGTGCTTTTATTGGAAGTTGATAACTTTTAATGTTGATACATGTTTTTATGTTATTTTTATGTATATAACTTTCTCTTTTATCTGCTGGTTTGGGTCCCTCAGCTTGAAAAATAAGCTAAACAGCATTGTGAAAATGTGTGGCAAATTTGAACGGATGCATTTTAAAGCTGGGTCAGAGCCATGAAGAAAGCCAAACCTGTCCTCACTGACCCAAGTTACCCCTTGTCTTATGAATACAGGCCGCTGCCATCTGGTCACAGGTACACTGTACCCGGGTGTAAGACCAAGAGATTAAGGAGCTCATTTGTCCCTGCTACCATTGGTCTCATTAATACCTTGATGTAATTTGTCCTGTATGAATATATATGGATGTTATTTTGTGAACTACTGAGGACAGGTAGAGACCATTGTCCTCCCTAAAGCACAATGCTTTTACCCAAACTAAACTGTTTCTGAACTTGTTTTTATTCCTTTAGTCCCGCGCAGGGATGATCAGCACGGTGGAGGTGCTGAAGCTGATGGAGGCGTTTGTCAACGAGCCCAACTACACGGTGTGGAGCGACCTCAGCTGCAACCTGGGAGTGTTGTCCTCGCTGCTGTCCCACACCGACTTCCACGAGGAGATCCAGGAGTTCATCCGGGACCTCTTCACCCCCATCGGCCTGGAGCTCGGCTGGGACTGCAAACCAGGGGAAGGTGAGGAGGTTTTCTTTCTTACACATCTGAGTGACTCCTGACTGACGGGACTTTGTCCTCTTCAACAATGATTCCCAACCAGGGGTACTTGTAGCCAGTAGGAACTTGTGCTAGTGTCAGGGAGTACAGGACAAGATTGTAGCGTAGCTCAACTAATATGATTGATTTGATGAGAAAATAGGATTTAATTAAAATAGTAGATCTGTATATTAAAGCTATAGTGTGTAGATTCTGTCGCCCCCATGAGGAATTCTAAGTAATGACAACAAAACTGTCGGCCTGTCCACGTGATACAAGCCTTCAGTGATCACGCACGCACCCCCACCTCTACTCGAGGGGCAGCTAAGAAGGACGTAAGGATTAAAGAAACAATGGGCTCTTGGTTTGAATGTAACGGACAATCATTAATATCAAGAGTTACGCACTAAAGCTTTAAAATTGAGTCAACCGTAACACTTGACCACAGAAAAGAAAGGCTAAAGGTAAAGCATAAGCAGCTGAAATGGTTAGCTAAAAGTAATGGATTAACAGTCCGCAACACAAGTAGTAGATCTCTGACCAACACAACCTTAATATTGAAAGTTCAATTGGATGAAAAACGTAAAGGTCCCATGACATGGTGCTCTTTGGATGCTTTTATATAGACCTTAGTGGTCCCTAATACTGTATCTGAAGTCTCTTTTATATAGACCTTAGTGGTCCCCTAATACTGTATCTGAAGTCTCTTTTTATATAGACCTTAGTGGTCCCCTAATACTGTATCTGAAGTCTCTTTTATAGACTTTAGTGGTCCCCCCTAATACTGTATCTGTAGACCTTAGTTGTCCCCTAATACTGTATCTGAAGTCTCTTTATATAGACCTTAGTGGTCCCCTAATACTGTATCTGAAGTCTCTTTTATATAGACCTTAGTGGTCCCTAATACTGTATCTGAAGTCTCTTTATATAGACCTTAGTGGTCCCCTGATACTGTATCTGAAGTCTTTTATATAGACCTTAGTGGTCCCCTGATACTGTATCGGCCCATCTGAGCTTCCATTTTCTCAAAGGCAGAGCAGGATCCCCAGGGCTCTGTTTACACCTATCACCATTTCTAGCCACTGGGGGACCATAGGCAGGCTGGGGGAACTCATATTAATGTTAAAAAAACCTCATAAAGTGAAATTTTCATGCCATGGGACCTTTTTAACAATATCCAATTTTCACTTTTTATATAATAAGTAGTGTAATACAGTTGTAACATACATGGGAATCGATGAAGGGTTACGTGAGGTCATCTGACAGTGCTGCTGCTGGGGGACCTCGGACAGGAAAGGTTGGAGACCGCTGCCCTTCAAGATTGCAGTGTTGTGGTGGCGAGAGAGAAAGACAATAACTTCAATAAGCGTCATGGTTTTTATTGTCCTGCAGGCCACCTGGACGCCCTGTTGAGAGGTCTGGTTCTGGGGAAGCTTGGGAAGGCAGGACACAAGCCCACGCTGGAGGAGGCCCGGCGGAGATTCAGGGACCACGTGGAGGGAAAGCAGAACCTGCCTGCAGACCTCCGGAGCCCGGTAAGCAAAATAAACAAAGCACTGACTGGTATATTGGATACCATCGTCAGATGACTCTACAGTGTAACCCTATGGGGCAAATATCCTATCTTGAAATTAATCGCTTATTTTCATCATAAAAAGGTATATAGATGTTGTTATCTAATGTAAAAAGTGTGTTTTGGTCAGATATTGGTGTTGATTGTACTGGTTAGACGCTCAACAAGTCCAAATCGCTCTTCATACAGTGTTGATTTTCTACATGTTGTATGGACTGAAAGGTTTGACATGATATAAGACATCTTGAGTACACATCAATACAGGAAAGGACCCCAACTACCATTAATATATTACAGCGTTAGCGCATTAGTATTTTAGTTTTTTGTTTAATATTACAAAGGGATCCTATTGGAGTATTGATTTGAGTGTGTTTTTGTTTTCCAGGTGTATGTAACAGTGCTGAAGCATGGAGACAGTGCCACATTGGAAACAATGCTGAAGGTAAGACTGCCGCTGATGTTAGACTGGGACAGAAGGAGGCTCAGGGACCTTTGACCTTTAACCCTCATGTTGTCCTCGGGTCAAATTGACCCGTTTTCCTATATCAATGTTCTTTTTAATTCCCCAAAATAACATGATTGATTCCACCCAACGCTCTTTGCCAAGTACAAATCTCTACTTTCATTAATTTTGGGGCGTCTTATTCAATTTTATAGCATTGTAAAACAAATGGAAGTGTTTTTGAAATAGTATTGAGTAAAAGTTGACATATTCCAGTCTGTGATTATCATCAACATCCATTCCTTTAATTTTAGTCTCAATAATTCCTAATTTCTGCTTTTCTAACTCAAACATTAGGTATAATTTCCTATAATGAGGTTTATTGACCATAAATTCCAAAAATAACTGTAAACCTAAAGTTAATAAGTTAGTGTTACGTAGTGTTGACGTAAAAAAAGTGACATTGAAACGTTGAAAAAAAGCATCAAAAATGTTGAAAAAAAATGTACAAAAACGTAAAAAAGTTAAAAACATCGATCAAAAGTGTTAATTTTATATTTTGACGGGAAGACGACACAAATTAAACGTAAATATGAGTGATTGAACTTTACAAAATCCTCCTGAATGACGTGATCATTGTCTCGTTTTTGGCCCTAATGACGTCATTCCCCCTTTTGGGGCTCTCTTCCCTCTTTTTTTTTTTCTTCTAACTATATCTGTTCTTTCTCTTTGTCTTTTAGCTCCACAAACAAGCAGACATGCAGGAGGAGAAGAACCGCATCGAGCGAGTGCTGGGCGCCATCTCTGCCCCCGACCTCATCCAGAAAGTCCTCAGCTTCGCCCTCTCGGTACACATGGACATTATCTTTTGGGCTTTTCTGTCTTTTATGTGATAGGACAGCTAGGTGAGAAAGAGGAGAGAGAGAGGGAGGAAGACATGCAGGAAATTTGAACCCTGGACCTCTGCGTCGAGGCACAAATCTCAGTATACGTGCGCCTGCTCCACCCACTGAACCAACCCGGCCACGCACATGACAGTGTTTACCGCATGTTGCAGAAGTGTTGGGTTTGTTTTTCTCCGGGTGACGGAGGAAATGAAAGAAGTGTCACTTTAAGTGTGCTGTTTTTCTACCAGCATGCTTCTGCTTATCATGTGTCTTATCAATCTGACCCAGTTACTGTTTTTGGACTTTGGGTCCATTTATTGTTCAGTGTGGTTAATGATTACACCGACACTGGGAAAAACAATAAGGCACAGGTCAGGGCTCGCCCTCCTACTCTGCTTCTGACTGGCTAGTAGTCCTTACCTAGGTACTGTCAGGACCCTCATGCTCTGCTCCTGACTGGCTAGTAGTCCTTACCTAGGTACTGTCAGGACCCTCATACTCTGCTTCTGACTGGCTAGTAGTCCTTATCTAGGTACTGTCAGGACCCTCATACTCTGCTTCTGACTGGCTAGTAGTCCTTACCTAGGTACTGTCAGGGCCTCATACTCTGCTTCTGACTGGCTAGTAGTCCTTACCTAGGTACTGTCAGGACCCTCATACTCTGCTTCTGACTGGCTAGTAGTCCTTACCTAGGTACTGTCAGGACCCTCATACTCTGCTTCTGACTGGCTAGTAGTCCTTACCTAGGTACTGTCAGGACCCTCATGTCAGGACCCTCACTCTGCTTCTGACTGGCTAGTAGTCCTTACCTAGGTACCCTGTTCTGACTGACTAGTAGTCGGTACTCCCAACAAAGATGGAACAGAAGTGCGATGTATCACTCTGTAGCTAAAACAGAGAACTCAACACACAGGGTAAAAAGAGGAGCTGCAGCAATGTGTAGTACAACAAAAATTTTGTGTTTTTTGAAAATTGAACCATGTAAACCTATTTTTAGATAACCTCGAAATACAATTATGAACCTGAAAATGAGCAGAATATGAGCACTTTAAGTTATTTGACAGGATTTCCCACCAGTCAGCGAGAGCCTTACTGCTGCCGCCTCCGCTAACCTCTCCCTGGGTCCTTTCCCCGACAGGAAGACGTTCGTCCCCAGGACACGGTGTCAGTAATCGGGGGCGTGGCAGGAAGCAGTAAACAAGGGCGGAAAGCTGCCTGGAAGTTTGTCAGGGACAACTGGGAGGAGCTTTACAACCGTTACCAGGCCGGCTTCCTCATATCACGGCTCATCAAGGTAAAAATAATGAAGTCCTGGAGGTCGTGGGCCAGTGTGGAGGTGGAAGATTGGTTTCTTTACCACGGCGCCTCCAGCACAGATAACTACACCTTTTTATTCCGATTGTAATAAGCGTTAATCATTTCTGTTCTGGTCTGTTCCTTTACACATCAAAGTATCTTTTTTTTTATAGTCTCCCCAAGGAGAACTTTTGTTTTGGACACTGAGAGAAATTGCTGCAAGAGTTACAACAGAGACACACAACAAGCCGAGGATTTAAACATTTAAAAGACAAATGTACATTATGCACGTTGCAAATTGCCATTTTCTATAAAGCCCAAGTATAGAAAATGGCACATGAACTTCAGTGTGCGTTTGTTTTTGTTAGAAAGTAAAATTCTGCATGTTGTTAAGTTTTAGTTTGTAGTTCAGCTGATGTGTCTTGTTCCCGTGTCTTCGCAGCTCACAGTTGATGGATTTGCAATCGACAAAATGGCTGCTGAAGTGAAGGTGAGAGGGCTCCACTTGTATTCTGCCCGTCCATTTGTGGTTTTGGAAGAAGGCTTATTCCTGGAAGTTGTTTCTTTTTAAGAGGGGGGGGGGGAAAAGAAGGTTTAATATTTTTTTATTAGTCTTTCCATGTTTTATTTTCTGGAACAGAAGTGAAGCTGAATGTGGTTCAGAAGAACCACTACTTGAGCTGGTTTGGCCACTAGGGGGCAAAGTGACCTCACAGTAATGCATTACTTTTAGCTGACACTTTTATCATCATCTTGCATTCAGCAAGAATCAAAAACAAGTTCAGTGGCTTGCATAAGTTTACACACCCATGCTAAAGTTGACTAAAAAGAGGAATGCCTTAATTTGAAATTAAATGAGGAAAAATCCAACCTTTAAGGACCTTTTTAAGGGTGAATGAATAATGTATTGTAAATAAATAAATGCTAGTGCTGTCAAATGATTAAAATATTTAATTGCGGTTAATCGCATTAATGTCATAGTTAACTCGCAATTAATTACAATTAATCACATATTTGATCAGCTGGGGGGGGGGGGTCAAAGGTCCCTGAGCCTCCTTCTGTCCCAGTCTAACATCAGCGGCAGTCTTACCTTCAGCATTGTTTCCAATGTAGCACTGTCTCCATGCTTCAGCACTGTTACATACACCTGGAAAACAAAATGTTGAAAAAAATTAATACTTATTTTTGTTTTTTGTTTTAAAGCAACAAAACATTGAGGTACAGACAACGGAAGTGTTTTTTTGTCAAACTTTGTAAAAAAGCGGCTAAAATGTTGAAAAAGTGACAAAACAAGTGTCAACAAAAGGGACAAAGACATGGGGGGAAAGACAACACTAAGGTTAAACTGGCCTCTCTCTGTGTCTCTGTGTGTGTGTGTGTGTGTGTGTCTGTGTGTGTGTGTCTCTGTGTGTGTGTGTCTCTGTGTGTGTGTGTGTCTCTGTGTGTGTGTGTCTGTGTGTGTGTGTGTCTGTGTGTGTGTGTGTCTGTGTGTGTGTGTGTCTCTGTGTGTGTGTGTCTCTGTGTGTGTGTGTCTCTGTGTGTGTCTGTGTCTCTGTGTGTGTGTGTGTGTCTCTGTGTGTGTGTGTGTGTGTGTGTCTCTGTGTGTCTGTGTGTGTGTGTGTGTGTCTCTGTGTGTGTGTGTGTGTGTGTGTGTGTGTGTGTGTGTGTCTCTGTGTGTGTGTGTCTCTGTGTCTCTGTGTGTGTGTGTCTCTGTGTCTCTGTGTGTGTGTGTCTGTGTGTCTCTGTGTGTGTGTGTGTGTGTGTGTGTCTCTCTGTGTGTGTGTGTGTGTGTGTGTGTGTGTGTGTGTGTGTGTGTGTGTGTGTCTGTGTCTCTGTCTCTGTGTGTGTCTCTCTCTCTGTGTGTGTGTGTGTGTGTGTGTGTGTGTGTGTGTGTGTCTGTGTGTGTGTGTGTGTGTGTGTGTGTCTGTGTGTGTGTGTGTGTGTGTGTGTCTCTCTGTGTGTGTGTCTGTGTCTGTGTGTGTGTGTGTGTGTGTGTCTGTGTGTCTGTGTGTGTGTGTGTGTGTCTCTCTGTGTGTGTGTGTGTGTGTGTGTGTGTGTGTGTGTGTGTCTGCAGAGTTTCTTCGAGAGCCACCCGGCGCCGGCGGCCGAGCGCACGGTGCAGCAGTGCTGCGAGAACATCCTCCTCAACGTCGCCTGGCTGAAGCGGGACGCAGACGACATCCAGCAGTATCTACTGCAGCGCAAAGCCCCGCCCGTCTGAGCCCCCCCCACCCCCTCCTGTCCCCCCCCCCCTCCAGCGCGGACCTCCCAGCATCATAGCTGCCCCCCCTCTCACTACAGACCGGAGCGGGAGACCAGAGCGTACTTACAGCAGGCTTCATTTCCTCTTAAGAAACTATATGAAACAAGAAGGCAACTAAGTGTTGGAAACACAGAGACTCTTTCTACGTTAACGAGGCAAATTCATTTTAGACCAGGAATGTAGTTTTACCCCCATTCTGCCCTCGGGCAGACCACACTCCCGCCTGTCCACAAGTAACGTAAAATAAAAATAATAATAATAATAATAATAATAAAATAACACCGGCGCTCAGAAACACCACCGCTAACCCTGCTAACACACTCTGCACCACCTGCCCCGTATGCCCCACCTGCCCCGTATGCACCACCTGCCCCGTATGCCCCACCTGCCCCGTATGCCCCACCTGCCCCGTATGCCCCACCTGCCCCGTATGCCCCACCTGCCCCGTACACCTGCCCCACCTGCCCCGTATGCCCCACCTGCCCCGTACCCCACCTGCCCCGTATGCCCCACCTGCCCGTATGCCCCACCTGCCCCGTATGCCCCACCTGCCCCGTATGCCCCACCTGCCCCACCTGCCCCGTATGCCCCACCTGCCCCATATACACCCCCCCACCCCCATCCATCCATCCATCTTGTAGCTGAGAAAACTGTGAATCCCCCCTTTATTTTTTTTTTTTTTTTTTTTCCCTTCTTCCTGCTGCCACTTTTTTTAAATGCATGAAGTTTTTCTGCATTTGCTGCTTTGTTTTACTTTGGTTTGTTTTCTGTACAAACTAAAGTATTTGGTTTTATTTTGTTTCCATTTCTTTGCCCCCCCCCCCCTCAGTCAGTTATATTCACACCTTCACCTTCTTCCGTCTCCTTCGGGCCGCTGTGATTGGCTGAAAGCAGAAGGCACCTGGGGCAGAATGGGGTTAACAGCAGTATTGTGTGTTGTAGTTTCCAACAGCAGCACTGATTTGCTAATTAACGGTTAGGACGAGGCGAGCAGCGCTAGCATGGTACTACATGGTAAACTGTATAATGCAAGCATTTCTTTTTTTTTTTTTTTTTTTGTTGTTTTTTGGCAAAACGATGTTCCTTTTTAAAAAGAATTACATGGAGAAGTTCAAAGTCCTCCCCCACACACACACACACACCCCTCTGCCACCCCTGCAACCCTCAATGAAATGTGTTTTATAAGACATCAGATGCGCTGATTTATTTAAATGTTGTTGAGATAATCTTATATTCTAAGGAGAGAGAAAATTAAAAAAAAAAAAAGATGACAGCAGTACTCTTCGGGGCCTTTTTCATTCTGATTAACATCAGGAAACTCCTCTTGATAAGTGTTGAGGGTCCGACGAGGCCCGGTTCGGACTCTTGAGGCCCGGTTCGGACTCTTGATAAGTGTTGAGGGTCCGACGAGGCCCGGTTCGGACTCTTGAGGCCCGGTTCTTGATAAGGTTGAGGGTCCGACGAGGCCCGGTTCGGACTCTTGATAAGGGTTGAGGCCCGGGTTCGGACTCTTGATAAGGGTTGAGAGGCCCGGTTCAGACTCTTGATGAGGGTTGAGGGTCCCGGGCCCGGTTCGGACTCTTGATAAGGTTGAGGGTCCGAAAAGGCCCGGTTCGGACTCTTGATAAGGGTTGAGAGTCCGACGAGGCCCGGTTCGGACTCTTGATAAGGGTTGAGGGTCCGAAAAGGCCCGGTTCGGACTCTTGATAAGGGTTGAGGGTCCGAAAAGGCCCGGTTCGGACTCTTGATAAGGGTTGAGGGTCCGACGAGGCCCGGTTCGGACTCTTGATGAGGGTTGAGGGTCCGACGAGGCCCGGTTCGGACTCTTGATAAGGGTTGAGGGTCCGAAAAGGCCCGGTTCGGACTCTTGATAAGGGTTGAGAGACGAGGCCCGGTTCGGACTCTTGATAAGGGTTGAGGGTCCGAAAAGGCCCGGTTCTGACTCTTAATAAGGGTTGAGGGTCCGGGCCCGGTTCGGACTCTTAATAAGGGTTGAGGCCCAGTTCGGGCTCTTGTTGACGTGGCAGATCGACTTGTCTCCGCTGTCCAACTCGGAAGCCTTAAATTGGTCCGACTTGTTTGCGGTAAATATTTAACACTGACGTGAAGATAATAGACGATAATATCTAACGCGACGGATTATGCAGACTTGTTGAACGAGTATATCTATATAGAATTTACAATTTGATGTGGTTTCTGATAAACATACCGACCGATCAATCCATCCCCCCCTCCCCCATCTCCTCTGGAACATCTGTTGTTTTTCTTTTCTTTTTTGTTTTAAACTACATTTGGTGTTCATTAAAGTTAAAAAAGGATTTTAAAAACAAAATGAGTGAGGTGTTGAGTGTGCATGCCTGGAAACAGATGTGTAATTTATATTCTATTATCTCACGTTGACAAGGGAGAAGATGATCATATTGGATTACATATTGATAGAAGCAGCAAAGAAACTGATGAATAATATTAAAAAAAAAAATCCCCTTCTCCCCCCTTGTGGGGTGGTATGTGTCATCCTCCAGCTCGGGTCCTCTACCAGAGGCCTGGGGGTTTGAGGGTTCTGTTCCTAGGACTGCACTCTTCTGGACAGAGACCTCTGATGTTCTACCTGGAATCTGCTGTACCCCCTCTCCCAGTTTGGGGGTCCCAGCCCCCCCCAGTGCTCCGATTACCACTGGCACCACTGTTGCTCTTACTTTCCACATCTTTTCTAGCTCCTCTTTCAGCCCTTGGTATTTCTCGATCTTCTCGTGTTCCTTCTTCTTGATGTTGCGATCGCTTGGGATAGCCACATCTATCACTACTGCCTTCTTCTGCTGTTTGTCCATCAGCACCATGTCTGGTTGGTTAGCCATCACCAGTTTGTCAGTCTGGATCTTGAAGTCCCACAGGATCTTAGCTGGGTGATTCTGGACCACCTTAGGAGGTGTCTTCCATTTTGTCCTTGGGACTTCCAGCCCATACTCGTGGCAGATGTTCCTGTACACTATGACAGCTACCTGGTTATGGCGTTCCATGTACGCACTTCCTGCCTGCATCTTACACCCTGCTGTTATGTGCTGTACTGTCTCAGGGGCATCCTTATATATATATATATATATATATAATCTAACCGCTGAAGAACCCTTAATGAGAATACAATTGGTTACAGATTGGCGAAGAGGATGGGAGAGATGAAATCCTCGCATCTCGTGTCTGTTCAGGCAGCGCTCGGCTTTGAGTTTGCATTCATCGGGATGTTTTTAATGTTTTCGTTTCAACACGTGGGAACGTGTGTCTTTTGTGGATCCGACTTAACGAAGAGGAGATTCTGGAGAGTTCAGTGCAAGGCGAGGCAAACGTAAATATGCAGTCCAATAAAGCAACACTTAATCATACACTTACCTGTCACTACAAGACATCTGTCAGCGTGTAACTGCTCTAATTGTGTAAAAATAATCTCCAAATGTGTCCCTTTTTCTCTCTGCTTGTACACAGTTAAAGGTGGAAGTTGTTTTTATATTCTACTTCGTCAACAGAGTCTGAAAGCTCCCGTAGGACACAGGTTGTCTGTGTAGGAGTTACTTTGCTGTACATCGAGAGAGAGAGACACACACACACACACACACACACACACACACACACACCACACACAGACACACACACACACACACACACACACACACACACACACACACACACACACACACACACACACACACACACACACACACACACACAGTCCTAGACTGGACATGAATTGGGGATGTTGGTTAATCGGCTCTGCAGCAGCTACACAATTACCTAATCTTGTCTTGAGAAGGGCATGTCAGAATATTTATATATTTTTTAAAGTGCTCATATTATGCTTTTTGACTTTTTCCTCTTTTCCTTTATTGTGTTCTCAAACTGCTCCACACAGCTCTACTGTAGTCTAGTCTTCACTTGCGTGCGTCACTTTGTAACACACGTTATGATGCTCGCTTAGCTGCTAGCGTAGCACGCCCTCATACTCTGCTTCTGACTGGCTAGTAGTCCTTACCTAGGTACTGTCAGGGCCCTCAGACTCTGCTTCTGACTGGCTAGTAGTCCTTACCTAGGTACTGTCAGGGCCCTCAGACTCTGCTCCTGACTGGCTAGTAGTCCTTACCTAGGTACTGTCAGGGCCCTCAGACTCTGCTTCTGACTGGCTAGTAGTCCTTACCTAGGTACTGTCAGGGCCCTCATACTCTGCTCCTGACTGGCTAGTAGTCCTTACCTAGGTACTGTCAGGGCCCTCATACTCTGCTCCTGACTGGCTAGTAGTCCTTACCTAGGTACTGTCAGGGCCCTCCTACTCTGCTTCTGACTGGCTAGTAGTCCTTACCTAGGTACTGTCAGGGCCCTCATACTCTGCTTCTGACTGGCTAGTAGTCCTTACCTAGGTACTGTCAGGGCCCTCAGACTCTGCTTCTGACTGGCTAGTAGTCCTTACCTAGGTACTGTCAGGGCCCTCATAGTCTGCTTCTGACTGGCTAGTAGTCCTTACCTAGCTACTGTCAGGACCCTCCTACTCTGCTTCTGACTGGCTAGTAGTCCTTACCTAGGTACTGTCAGGGCCCTCCTACTCTGCTTCTGACTGGCTAGTAGTCCTTACCTAGGTACTGTCAGGGCCCTCATACTCTGCTTCTGACTGGCTAGTAGTCCTTACCTAGGTACTGTCAGGGCCCTCATACTCTGCTTCTGACTGGCTAGTAGTCCTTACCTAGGTACTGTCAGGGCCCTCCTACTCTGCTTCTGACTGGCTAGTAGTCCTTACCTAGGTACTGTCAAGGCCCTCATACTCTGCTTCTGACTGGCTAGTAGTCCTTACCTAGGTACTGTCAGGGCCCTCATACTCTGCTTCTGACTGGCTAGTAGTCCTTACCTAGGTACTGTCAGGACCCTCCTACTCTGCTTCTGACTGGCTAGTAGTCCTTACCTAGGTACTGTCAGGACCCTCCTACTCTGCTTCTGACTGGCTAGTAGTCCTTACCTAGGTACTGTCAGGGCCCTCATACTCTGCTTCTGACTGGCTAGTAGTCCTTACCTAGGTACTGTCAGGGCCCTCCTACTCTGCTTCTGACTGGCTAGTAGTCCTTACCTAGGTACTGAGCATGTGCAACTCTCAACAAAGATGGAACGGAAGTGTGATGTTTCACTCTGTAGCTAAAACAGAGAGCTCAACACACAGGGTGAAAAGAGGAGCTGCAGCAATGTGCAGTACAACAAAAATACAGTGTTTTTTAATATTTTGGGAGCACTTTGCCTTTGTATCTGACAGATAGTAGAAAGCTACCAGTAAATGGGAGAAAAATGGGGATAACGTGCAAGAAATGTTCCCGTCTGGACCTGAGGCAGGGACATCTCCTGCAATGAAGCAAAAGTGTACTTTCATTACTTTTTTTAATGCTGGTTTCAGTTCATGTTATGCTTACAGCAAAAATTTAATTTATACACCCAAAAAAAAAAAAGAAACCAAAAAAAAGCGAGGCAAGCGCTCGCCTTTCCCATTTCTTTTGAGACAATTATGTAGTTGAAATGTAAGTATAGGATGTATAAGCATGTATTTTTTTTTTTAAAACAAATGTTAATTACTAATTAAATGACTAACCTAAAGAAAGCTTGGAGCAGGATTGTGTTCCAGTCTACTCAACCACTGCAGATAATAATAATTTATACTTTTATGTTATATTGATATTACAATTTACACCCTGTTTGTTAGTAATCACTACACACTGGCCTGAAATACACACACAGACCTAATCATGCACAAATGGAGAGATGTCAGAGTGAGTGGGCTGCCAGCTTGACCAGCACCCTGAGCGGTTGTGGTGGTGGGGGGGGTGCAGTGCCTTGCTCAAGGGCACCTGGCAGTGCCCAGGAGGTGAAGTGGCATCTCTCCAGCTACCGATCCACACTCCGTACGGGGAACTTGAACCAACAACCCAACTACCTACGGACTGAGCTACTGCCACTGACTCCACTGAGTTAGGCATTCTGTTTTTGGGTTGTGTATGTTTGGATTTCTGTTGGATTATATCTAGTTAATATTTTTAAACCATACTTACAAGGCTTGGCCTTTTAAGTTTAAAATTTTTTTTAAAAAAAATGTCCCAACCCCTGGGCAGTGATGAAATTACTCAGATATTTACTTAAGTAAATGTAGCATGTAACATCAGAGTCAAGTAAATAGACTTTTTCAAATATTCTGTAAAAATGAAACCATATAATGTATAGCTA
The DNA here is from genome assembly GCA_026937815.1 of Etheostoma perlongum. Taxonomy (NCBI): domain Eukaryota; kingdom Metazoa; phylum Chordata; class Actinopteri; order Perciformes; family Percidae; genus Etheostoma; species Etheostoma perlongum. The sequence continues at coordinate 31,616,058 of CM049372.1, forward strand.
TAGTGGTTATAAAGTGGATATGGGTGCAGTTACCATGTTTCACCGGTGGGGGCGCCAGCGAGCAGCTCTTCGGCGTCTGTGAGTCAAAGTAAGTGGAAGCGAAGAAGAGAACTTTGGACCTGGCCGAAAGATGCTGGTTAGGAAATGACAGCTATGTAAGTAAACGGCAGGAGTGGTGTGTTAAATAGCTAATTAATACATGTTTTAGTAATCAGTTCGTAACTTAATTAATCAAGTTTGGAGTGATTCGGCTGTGTCCGTTCCCTGAATAAGCTAGCTAGCAACATTAGCCGCGTTAGCTAGCTCCCAGGCTAAATAAGTAAGGAGCTAGCTAGCTTTTAGCTTAGCATCGCCGTTTTTCTGCTTAAGCGTTTTTAACGTTAATATTCCAAAAATATTGATATACAGGAGCATGTATTTTGCCGGGTTTTTATTTAATATGTTTAATCCGTTGGGGTGTAACGCGCTAAGGAAGCCCATTTCAGGCTAATGTCATGAAAATCATCATGTTAGTCATCAGAACATGAGATATCTCATTGTTCATGAGATACTAAGTCATCCTTTTTTGAGATACAAAGTCAGTATGAGTTCATCAATGCTTCTTATAAGTTTTGAGACACTTTAATGTTTTAAAAGAGTCTCACAAACAGTGAATTCAAGGATCTATTTCGCATCGCATCGGCGGAAGGTTACAGCTTGCAGCGGCTGGCAAGTATCTCAAAGTAATGCGGTAGTATCTCAGTACATGAGATATCTTGTTTATGAGATACTAAGTAATCCTTTTTGAGATACAAAGTCAGTAAGAGTTCATCGATGCTTCTTATAATGTTTGAGACACTTTATTATTTTAAAAGAGTCTCACAAACCGTGAATTCAAGGATCTATTTCGCATCGCGTTGGCGGAAGGTTACAGCTTGCAGCGGCTGGCAGGTGTTAGCAGGTTAGCGTTAAACTGGAATACAGCGGAAGGTTATTGAGACTAAACCAGGACTGTTTTAATAGTAAATGTCTCACGCGTATCTGGAGTAAAAGACATGAAACTGAATATTCATGTTGGGTTTGTTAAAGTCGTTACGACCTGTCCAAAGTGCGCCTCACGTGCAGACTGAGCTGGTTATTTTTAGCCCCTGCTGAGGGTCAGTGGTTTCTCTTATTGCCCCGGGGCAGCTCACATGGACCCACGTGTTGTCTTCCCTTCTGTAGAAATCAACACTTTTGTTGACGTTTTTGTACCTTTTTTTCAACACTTTTACAATGTTTTTTTTTGACGTTTAACACTAACTTATTAACTTTAGTTTTACAGTTATTTGTTTATCGTCACTAAACCTTTTATAGAAATTATAGCGTTTAACACTTTTGTTGACGTTTTTGTCCGTTTTGTTCAACACTTTTACAATGTTTGTCACTTTTTTGACGTTTAACAATACGTAACACTAACTTATTAACTAGTTTTACAGTTTTATTATTTGGGAATTTATGGTCAGTAAACCTCATTTATAGGGAATTATACCTAATGTTTGAGTTATAAAAATAGAAATTAGGAAATATTTACAGTGCAAATCTGTTTTTTCATTAATTTTGGGGTGTCTTATTCAATTTTATAGCATTTGAAAATGTTTGATTATCCATCAACATACTTTCCTTTAATTTTAAACTAAATAATTCCTAATTTCTGCTTTTATAACTCAATCTTTAGGTATAATTTCCTGTAAATGAGGTTTGTTGACCATAAATTCCAAAAATAACTGTAAAGTTAATAAGTTAGTGTTGCGTAGTGTTGAAAACGTAAAAAGTGACAATCGATGAAAAGCATCAACAAAAGTGTTGTTTTCAATTTAGACGGGAAGACATCACAAGGGTTAATGCAACAGATACACTGCGTTGTTTTAGACTTTTTGGCTCTCAAGATGTAAACATGTCCAAAATATAGCAATCGCTAAAGTAAAACCAACAATTTCACAGTAGCACTGACAAAAAGTGTCTGGAGCAGCTATAGAAAGATGGATGGATACATAGATACTTACTTACTTGTACATATATACATACATACGTACATACATACTTAGTTACATAGATACATAGTTACATACATAGATATATAGATACTTAGTTACGTACACACTTACATGCATACATACTTACATACTTACATACATAGATACTTACATACAGACAGACAGACATACAGACATAAATACTTACTTACATAGATACTGACATACATTACATACATACATACATTAATACATACATACATACATTAATACATACATACTGACTGTCTTTTCTCTGTCCCGCCCTGGTTGTTGTGTGTCCGCTGGTTTTCTCCCGCTGGTGGTGTGCGTTGCCAGGCGGTCTGGTGTCGTCCCGGCGGTGACTGACTGACCGACCGATGCCTTCATGATGCCGCGCTGCAGCGCCCTGGTCCTCGCCCTGCTGCTGGTCCTCGCCCTGCTGCTGTCCCACGCCCGAGGCTTCCTGAGCCTCGCCGAGGACGACGGCGGCGGCGTCCCCGAGAGTGGACGCTGCTGCACGTCGTCCAGGGCCACATCGGGGCCGGGAACTACAGCTACCTGCGCCTCAACCACGACGGCAGGATCATCCTGCACATGCAAAGCCTGAAGGGGGACGCGGACCTCTACGTGTCGGATAAAACCCTGCGGCCGAGCTTCGACACCTACAAGCTGCAGTCGGTCACCTGCGGCCAGGATGTGGTGGTGGTCCCCGGGGACCTGGTGAGGCCCGTGGGCATCGGCATTTACGGCCACCCGTCTCACAAAGAGAGCGAGTTTGAAATGCGGGTGTTTTACGATCAGACGGTTCCCCACGACCCGTTCGAAAGGGGCTCGGACACGTCGGAAGACGGAGATAAGAAAAAGACATCACCCCAGGCGACGGAGGACGAGGACGACTATCAGGAAGAGGAGTCGATCTTTTGGACGATTCTAATTGGACTTTTGAAGATTATACTTGAGATTTTGTTTTGAAAATGGGTTCCTTTGTTGCTGCTTCGCGACGCAGGGAGGAGATTCGTCTCCCTCCTCCTCTTTTTTCTGTAGCCTCAGTCATCCTCGCAGCGTTTAGACAAGGTTCCTTTCTTCCCTTCTGCAAGGTTGAGAACATGGCGCACATCTCCTGTGAGAATCCGGCTGTTTTTTAACGATTCCTTTCCTTGTGATCAAACATGCACGCTTGGTTTTTAACAAAGTGGAAACTAAATTTTTCCCCTTTGAAGCCAGACTAATCGGAAAACGTTTCACAAAGTGTGTGTGTTTGGTGACGAGTGAACGAACGCGAGCCTCTCAGATTCAGCAGATGTTGTTTTGGTGTCCTCGTACAAAGAAGCGTATAAAGGTGGAAAGACAGATCACGAAATTTGGGCCTCTTGTGATTTCTATGTTGTATTACAGTTCAACCAAAAGGGGGATATATCTGTAGATTTAAAGATCTTTAATACAACACACACACACACACACACACACACACACACACACACACACACATATGCTCTACCTAAGTGTTACTGTTCCTCCTGTCCATACTGGTCATGCATTGATGCTTTCTGATGGGGAATAAAATCCTTAAAAGTCTCCGTCAGGGCCTCGGTGTGCTCAAAGGAACTACGTCTGACGGCAGATTAAAAGCCTGTCGTCGTATCTTTCTCCCGAGAACGAGGTACACACTTTACGACGGACTATTTATTTAAAAAATCACACGAGAAGCGACCGAAGTAGCAGCGTGACGTCACCTCCTCGTGATCCGCAGCGCAGGTGTACGCCGTCATGGCTCCTGGCTTCGGGTGCACCTTTAACCCTCGGGTTGTCTTCCCGCCGACCTGGTCATTTTTGTTCAAAAATTTAAAATGAAAACCTTTTTATCGACGTTACGGTCGTCTTTCTCGACCCTTTTGTGGCTTTCCTCCAATGATTTTGTCACTTTTTCGACGTTTTTCTGAGCCTTTTGAAATTTCCGTGGTTTTTTTTCCAAATTTTTTTAAGCTTTTTTTCCCACATTTGTCACTTTTTTTTTACATTTTTATTTTTTCCAACATCCTTTCACATTTTTGTCACTTTATTTGACATTTGTTCACATTTTAGCCACTTTTATTGACTTTTTTTTTTTTTTTTTTAAGAGTCCTTTTACCAACTGTTTTTTTTCTCCAAATGCTACAAAATTGACACAAAACACACAAATTCAATAGAAGTAGTGAACTGATTATCTATTTAACTTGTGAGGAGCATTGTTGGGAAGCATCCACGCTACTTTTTTGGACAATTTGTTTGAAAGAGACCCAAATTTCTGATATAAAAACTTTTGGAAAGGGGTCAAATTTGACCCGAAGACAACAGGAGGGTTAAAGGTCAGCGGCAACAAGGTCAAAGTTGAGGTCATTTGAACTTTGAGCGCTGCGCCACTCAGAGGGCAGCTCTTCCTCCGAGTGGCCTCCACATCTCTCTATTTTGGAAATTAATGGCACTGCCGGCGCAGTATGCGGCGTTACGAATGGAAAAATAGATCTCGAGTTCAAATTTCTCACATCGGGCAAATCCCAGGTAAAGGTCCGGTGTCTGTCTCAGAAAACAAGAGTTTACTTGTGTAGCACCTTTCACAGATAAAAAACCAAAGTGCTTCACAATAAAATCTGATAGAATACAACAAGTTAAAATACAAGAACATTTAAATACAAAATAGAAAACACAACAAACCATAAAAACCTCCCGACTAACTTGAACAGCAGTCTTCAACTGCTTGTTAAAAGAGCACATTAGACACATTTTTGGACAAAAACAGGCTTTGATGTTCGCGTTTTTTCAGTTTTGTAGAAAGTCAAGTTAATTTAGGAGCTCATAAATATGTGAGGAGGTTTTTAGCGGAGAAAACAAATGTTAACAGGCAACAAACAGGGCTGGTAGACTCGTATTAAATACTGTACAGCAAAGTTTAGCAGTTCTGTAACGAAGTGAAATCCCAATTTCCAGGTTCTTTTCCAGATGTTAGAATAAAACAAAATAAAAAAAAAAAAACAAAGACACATTGACATTTATCACAATACAAATAACTAAAAATCCAGACTTGGAACGGAGACTGTCCAGTGTAGATTGCCTTCATTCAAACCTTCTGGAAATTAGTGTTTTGAGTTTTAATTTAAATGTAAATGTTGCGTCTTCAATCATTTTGGGGAGATCTGTGATTTTAATATCTAATGCAGGGACACCACACAGCAGGTATGAACCTCATGCAGTTACCAGGACAGAGATGCTCTCTCTCGGCACAGACCTCAGATAAGCTTTAAAACCCGTTGTTGCCGAGTGGATCGAAGGGATCCCTTCAGGGCCAGTACGAACAGCAGGAACTCTAACCACTCTCTAAATCTTCAACTCAAATGTACGTTTTGACGTATAATATATATTGCTACGTTAAAGGTCCCATGACATGGTGCTCTTTGGAGGCTTTCATATAGACCTTAGTGGTCCCCTAATACTGTATCTGAAGTCTCTTTTACATAGACCTTAGTGGTCCCCTAATACTGTATCTGAAGTCTCTTTTATATAGACCTTAGTGGTCCCCTAATACTGTATCTGAAGTCTTTTTTATATAGACCTTAGTGGTCCCCTAATACTGTATCTGAAATCTCTTTTATATAGACCTTAGTGGTCCCCTAATACTGTATCTGAAGTCTCTTTTATATAGACCTTAGTGGTCCCCTAATACTGTATCTGAAGTCTCTTTTATATAGACCTTAGTGGTCCCCTAATACTGTATCTGAAGTCTCTTTCCCAAAATTCAGCCTTGGTGCAGAATTACAGCCACTAGAGCCAGTCCCATAATGAGCTTTCCTTAGTAAGCTTGCTCCTTATGACCTCATTAGGGGCAAGATTCCAGATCAGGACATCTGAGCTTTCATTTCCTCAAAGGCAGAGCAGGATACCCAGGGCTCGGTTACACCTATCCCCATTTCTAGCCACTGGGGGACCATAGGCAGGCTGGGGGAACTCATATTAATGTTAAAAAACCTCATAAAGTGACATTTTCATGCCATGGGACCTTTAACTCATAAGAAAAGAGATCACTCATGAATTGGACATAAGAAAGAAGAGCACGGAGATCAGCTCTGCTACAGGTGCTAATACTATCGTGTGGACAAAGATTGCTAAAAAATGCTAACAACTTAACCTCGGCATCAAACAGGCGGCCGTAGTGGCGGACTTGACTCTCGGCTTGAGAATGAATGAATGAAACCGCGTGTCTTAACTCTGCATATCAACACCCGACAGGATGTGTGTCGGATTAAAAAAAAAACAGAAGAAAATCACTTAGCAATACAGTCATTGTCAGACATTTTGAGTTTTTTCTACTGTGTGTGTGTGTGTGTGTGTGTGTGTGTGTGTGTGTGTGTGTGTGTGTGTGTTGTGTGTGTGTGTGTGTGTGTGTGTGTGTGTGTGTGTGTGTGTGTGTGTGTGTGTGTTTTGTGTTTTTGTGTGTGTGTGTGTGTGTGTGTGTGTGTGTGTGTGTGTGTTTCCCTTGGTATCGATAAAGTTGTATCTTTATTATTGGACATAGAAAAGGCCTGAAAAGGATGATGGTCATGTGTCCTCCATCGGGAAGTCAGCCAAGGAGAAGAAGCTGCTGAATGTGCCTGTTTAAAGGAGTAGTTCCTGGTTTATTCACCACTTTGTTGTTGTTGTTTTTGTTGCTCCTGATTTTGTTGCTCCTGATTTCCAAACCATCGCCTCCTGCGTTCGGACTTCAGTTACGAGTCAAATCACGACCGCTGAGCAGAGATGTTCAACAGTGCCTTGGAGAGATCAGGCTTCTGCGGGGCGGACCGGACCGCCGAGCAGGTTCCTGGTTTTCAGAGACCATTCAGTCCGGTTCCTGAATAAAGCTGCTGCTGTGCAGAAGTCGTTATGTCTCGTGTATCTTTGTTCTTCTCTTCCTTAACGAGCACTAAAAAGCTAATAAATTCATATTCATTAATAAGTTGAGTCTGCACAGTGACTACGAAATTAAATACAAAGATAAATTAATTAGTTGTTTAACCCTCCTGGTGTCTTCGGCTCACATTTGAACCCCTTTTAAAAAAGTTTTTATATCAGAAATTTGGGTTTCTTTCAAACAAATTGTCCAAAACAGTAACGTGGATGTTTCCCGACATCGCTCCTCACACGTTAAATTAATAATCAGTTCATTACTTTCATTAAATTTGGGTGTTTTTGTTAATTTGAGAGCATTTGGAGAAAACATTGGTAAAAGAACTTTTTTTAAAAAACAAGTTTTAAAAAAAATAGAGAAATTGTGGGGAAAAAATACCCAAAAAGTGACAAATGTTTAAAAAGAATTTAAACAAAAAGCTTTAAAAATTCTGGGGGAAACCCCACAAAAATTTCAATAAATTATCAGTTTACTACTTTTATTGAATTAGTGTTTTTTTTGGCAATTTTATAGTATTTGGAGAAAAAATTGGTAAAAGAACTTTAAAAAAAAAAGTGTAAAAAAAGAGAAAAATGTCAAATAAAGTGACAAAATGTCCAAAAAACTGACAAAAAAAATTGAAAGAAAGCTTTAAAATGTGGGGGGAAAACCCACGAAAATTTGAAAAGGTTCCAAAAAAGTCAACAAACGTTGAAAAAGTAAAAATGTAAAAAAAAAAGTGGCAAATGTGGAGAAAAAAAAAGGTTAAAAAATGTGGAGAAAAACCCACGGAAATTTCAAAAGGCTCAGAAAACGTCAAAAAAGTGACAAAATCATCGGAGTATATATATATATATGTGTATATATATATATGTGTGTATGTGCGCCCGCTCTACCCGCTGAACCAACCCGGCCACACGATAATCAACTATTTTGATTATCGATTAATCAGTTTTGGTCAAACGTCCTCTGATTCCAGCGTGTTAAATGTGAATATCTTCTGGTCTTCTTCTCTCCTCTGGGACAGGACACTGAATATCTTCTGGTCTCTTCTCTCCTCTGGGACAGGACACTGAATATCTTCTGGTCTCTTCTCCCTCTGGGACAGGACACTGAATATCTTCTGGTTTCTTCTCTCCTCTGGGACAGGACACTGAATATCTTCTGGTTTCTTCTCTCCTCTGGGACAGGACACTGAATATCTTCTGGTCTCTTCTCTCCTCTGGGACAGGACACTGAATATCTTCTGGTCTCTTCTCTCCTCTGGGACAGGACACTGAATATCTTCTGGTCTCTTCTCTCCTCTGGGACAGGACACTGAATATCTTCTGGTCTCTTCTCCTCTGGGACAGGACACTGAATATCTTCTGGTCTCTTCTCTCCTCTGGGACAGGACACTGAATATCTTCTGGTCTCTCTCCTCTGGGACAGGACACTGAATATCTTCTGGTCTCTTCTGGTCTCTTCTCTGGGACAGGACACTGAATATCTTCTGGTTTCTTCTCTCCTCTGGGACAGGACACTGAATATCTTCTAGTTTCTTCTCTCCTCTGGGACAGGACACTGGGACAGGACACTGAATATCTTCTGGTCTCTTCTCTCCTCTGGGACAGGACACTGAATATCTTCTGGTCTCTTCTCTCCTCTGGGACAGGACACTGAATATCTTCTGGTTTCTTCTCTCCTCTGGGACAGGACACTGAATATCTTCTGGTCTCTTCTCTCCTCTGGGACAGGACACTGAATATCTTCTGGTCTCTTCTCTCCTCTGGGACAGGACACTGAATATCTTCTGGTCTCTTCTCTCCTCTGGGACAGGACACTGAATATCTTCTGGTCTCTTCTCTCCTCTGGGACAGGACACTGAATATCTTCTGGTCTCTTCTCTCCTCTGGGACAGGACACTGAATATCTTCTGGTCTCTTCTCTCCTCTGGGACAGGACACTGAATATCTTCTGGTCTCTTCTCTCCTCTGGGACAGGACACTGAATATCTTCTGGTCTCTTCTCTCCTCTGGGACAGGACACTGACAGGACACTGAATATCTTCTGGTCTCTTCTCTCCTCTGGGACAGGACACTGAATATCTTCTGGTCTCTTCTCTCCTCTGGGACAGGACACTGAATATCTTCTGGTCTCTTCTCTCCTCTGGGACAGGACACTGAATATCTTCTGGTCTCTTCTCTCCTCTGGGACAGGACACTGAATATCTTCTGGTCTCTTCTCTCCTCTGGGACAGGGACACTGAATATCTTCTGGTCTCTTCTCTCCTCTGGGACAGGACACTGAATATCTTCTGGTCTCTTCTCTCCTCTGGGACAGGACACTGAATATCTTCTGGTCTTCTTCTCTCCTCTGGGACAGGACACTGAATATCTTCTGGTCTCTCTTCTCTCCTCTGGGACAGGACACTGAATATCTTCTGGTCTCTTCTCTCCTCTGGGACAGGACACTGAATATCTTCTGTTTCTTTCTCTCCTCTGGGACAGGACACTGAATATCTTCTAGTTTCTTCTCTCCTCTGGGACAGGACACTGAATATCTTCTGGTTTCTTCTCTCCTCTGGGACAGGACACTGAATATCTTCTAGTTTCTTCTCTCCTCTGGGACAGGACACTGAATATCTTCTGGTCTCTTTTCCTCTGGGACAGGACACTGAATATCTTCTGGTCTCTTCTCTCCTCTGGGACAGGACACTGAATATCTTCTGGTCTCTTCTCTCCTCTGGGACAGGACACTGAATATCTTCTGGTCTCTTCTCCTCTGGGACAGGACACTGAATATCTTCTGGTCTCTTCTCTCCTCTGGGACAGGACACTGAATATCTTCTGGTTTCTTCTCTCCTCTGGGACAGGACACTGAATATCTTCTGGTTTCTTCTCTCCTCTGGGACAGGACACTGAATATCTACTGGTCTCTTCTCTCCTCTGGGACAGGACACTGAATATCTTCTGGTCTCTTCTCTCCTCTGGGACAGGACACTGAATATCTTCTGGTCTTTCTTCTCTCCTCTGGGACAGGACACTGAATATCTTCTGGTTTCTTCTCTCCTCTGGGACAGGACACTGAATATCTTCTGGTCTCTTCTCTCCTCTGGGACAGGACACTGAATATCTTCTGGTCTCTTCTCTCCTCTGGGACAGGACACTGAATATCTTCTGGTCTCTTCTCTCCTCTGGGACAGGACACTGAATATCTTCTGGTTTCTTCTCTCCTCTGGGACAGGACACTGAATATCTTTGAGTTGGCGATAAAACGAGACGTTTGAGGACGTCATTTTGGGCTTTTTGGGGAACACTGATCCACGTTTTAACATTTTCTGACATTTTATAGAACAACAAATCCATTCATGTAGGAAATAATATCTTAATCGACCGGGGATATACATGTTAGTTGCAGCCGAATAGTAAAAAGTACAGTATTTGCATCTGAGGTGTAGTAGAAGTTGAATAAAAGTACATCCACACTGTACCTAAGTACTTGCACTTGAGTAAATGTACTAATGTTACATCACAAACTGATTAATTAACTTATCATTTTGCATATTGGTATGGATTAAGTGGTGGAAGGTAGCCAAGTACTTTTAGGCTAGGTACTTGAACTTTTTATGTTTCTTAATACTTGTACTCCATCTCAGAAGGAACTATTGTACTTTTTAATCCACTACGTTTGTCTGACAGCTTTATTGTCAAATATATAGATTCAATAAAATACTAAATCATGATGTAACATACATAGAAAGTAGGGCTGCACAATGACGAAAATATCTATTTGGGATTATTTTGACTAACATTGCAATTTCAATATGATTCACGATATTGGAGGAAATTATAATGTTTCATTCTCATTAAAAATATATTAAAATTCATATTATTATGGTGTGATTTCTCAAAAAATCACACTGTAAATCAGATTTTTTCTTTAGTCTATAGGATAGGATTTGTAGGCCAGGACGCCTCTGCAGCACCACAATACTTTCAGGATGGATCCATATTGCGATTTCGATATGATTTCGATATGATTGCGATATGATTGCGATTAATCGTGCAGCTTTAATAGAAAATAATAAACAAATAAACTGCAAAAGACGAAGCTTTATTATTTACAGACGTGTTATAGAAACAGTCAGAAGAGTCTGGTCGTTGCTGCATGAAAGCAACTCATCAGCAGCGGTGTTACATGTTTATATTAACTGAAAACCAGGCAGTCTGTGTGTGAACCGGTCCAGTTCTCGTCCTCATGTGAGTCTGGGGGCCAGTTCGATGCTGTTGATCCGGAGCACCGTCTGCGGCTGGATGATGATCCTCTTGCGCTCGTACCGGTGTCTCTTCCAGAACCTCATGTGCACTTTGGGCCAGGACTCGGTCTTCTCTAAGACGGTGGCCTCGACCCGGACCAGCTCCTTCCCCAGCAGAGGCCTGCCCAGCAGGGTGAAGTCCTCCGCGCCGACCAGCAGCACCTTCTCCAGGCGGATCCGCTCCCCGCACTCCGCTTCGATGTGGTTCTCGATCAGGATCAGGTCCTCGCCGGTGACCTTCCACTGGCGGCCGGCGAAGTGCACCACGGCGAACAGGCGGCCGGAGTCCTGCTGGTGGATCCGCTGGTTCACGGTGCTCACCACCGCGGCGTGCCGGCTCCGCTCCTCCTCCTCCGGGACCAGGCTCATCTGCTCAGGCCACGGCGGCTGGGACAGGGAGGTCCGGGGCACCGGGTCCCCGCTCACGGACCTCTGTGTTCGCACCGCAGCGGGGGACAGGACAGGATGTTTGGGTAACAGCCTGCAGCACGTCCTCCACAACCCTGCTCCTCTGCTCAGCGCCATCTTGACAGGAAATGCTTTAGTTTGTACTGCGCATGCGTGACTTCAATTTGTCACCTTTACTGTCTATGCTTTTATTCTGCTTTCAATAACTCCAAGTTGAAATTGACATATATTTTGAGTCTCTTAAATTAGTAACATTTTAGAAATCTATAACTATAGCTGATATATATACTCCAAACTATTTAATTAAGAACATCTCTTGTCAATATTATTAATGAGGTTTGTAAGTCTGTCACATTTTTCTTGATTTATTTATTTATTTATTTATTTTCTATAAGATTATAGAGAAAAATAATAGCAACTTATATAATATGAGACCAAGTAAATAAGTGATAAGTACAATATAAACAGATCTATGAAGAGAGTAACTTTGAAGAAAAAGTTGGAGTCTGGAGTCTGCCATTTACAACTGCACTTTAACGCAACGCACAATAGCATTTTTATTTATTATTTTTATTTTGCTCTCTTCATAGATCTATTTATATTGTACTTATAACTTATTTACTTGGTCTCATATTATATAAGTTGCTATTATTTTTCTCTCTAATCTTATGTTATGAGCTGCGTTGACTGAATGTTTGGAAATTGTTTTTTAAATAATAATAAAAAAAATCTGCTTTCAAAAACATTTGATCAACATCATAATAAAAATAAACACACAACGTTTTTTTTGTTTTTCTGTTTTACAAACTTTATTATCAACGCAGTTTCATTACAATACAACAAGTAATGTGCACATAAATATATACAGTATAGCTTACAATGTCAGTTCATAACAAGAAATAACCTTAAATAAACTTAAATCATCTGGCAAGGTTGACCATAGTGTTCCTCAAGAGATGAGAAGTCTTTAAATAAATACCTTCACCATAACTTACAAGTACTAAAACTAAAACTACCCACTCTGACATGTCTCCATTTATGCATTAGATTAGATTAGATTAGATTAGATTAGATTAGATTAGATTAGATTAGATTAGATTCAACTTTATTGTCATTACACAGGTACAGGTACAAGGCAACGAGATGCAGTTTGGGTCTAACTGGAAGTGCAATAGCAGTAAGTGCAGGACATGGATATGTACTAAAAAAAATGAATACTATTATAAACAAAATTTTACAGATAGGTTTGTCCTATGAATATAATGTATAGATAACTAGACGGTACTTCAATACTATAACTAGTATTGAAGAAGTGTCACATTACAAATACTTGGGTTTTACCATTGACCAATCACATGTCCAAGATTTGGTTAAAAAACTGAAATTGAAGTTAGCTTTTTTCTTTAGAATCAAGTCCTGTTTATCATTTGAAGCAAGAAAACAACTTGTAAATGCAATGTTCTTGTCTGTCTTGGACTATGGTGATATTTTTATACATGCATTCAACCACCCAGTTGAATCATACTTTATGTCTATTTTGTACTTCACTAACTGTAGATAAATACATTATTTTTTATCTTAATCTGTTTTATTGATCCCCAATGGGGAAATTACACTTTACACTCTGTGTCCACACTTTGTTAGTTTCACACACAGGCCTGAACTACACACACACACATGCTCAGGACCTATACATGCACTAATGGAGAGATGTCAGAGTCAGTGGGCTGCCAGCTGAGCGGTTGGGGGGGGGTACGGTGACTTGCTCAAGAGCACCTGGCAGTGCCCAGGAGGTGAAGTGGTATCTCTCCAGCCACCAATCCACACTCTTGGTGGTCCACACACTTTTTGGTCCATACGGGAACTTGAACCAGTGACCCTCCGGTTCCCAACCCAACTCCCTACAGACTAAGCTACTATTAAAACGTTTGGGTTTAAGTTAAATAAAGTTGTTTTGGGATCCAAGCTGAAAACAGGACTGTTGTTCTGACACCATGAAAAGTTTTAAAACGTTTTAGAGATACGTGGTTCTCACATGACAGTGACGCCATACAACCTTATGATATTTTATTTTTATTTTATATTTTATATATTAATATGATGCATTGCTACAGATTACACTACCCAGTTGAATCATACTTTATGTCTATTTTGTACTTCACTAACTGTAGAAAAATACATTATGTTTTGTATTAAAAGGTTTGGGTTTCAATAAAAGCCTTTAAAAAAAAGTTGGAGTCCTGCAATCTGCCATTTACGACAGCACTTTAACGCAGCGCGCAATAGCTCGGCCTCCATTTTGTGTCGGTACGTTTCCGGGTTTCCGAGAAAAGGCACCGATAAAACGGTGTCAACGGCGAGTATGGCACTGCTCGCGAGTACGGAGTGTGGGTAAAGTTTTCCGTAGCTACCTGGAAACTATTAAAAGTGACTCTTAAACGCTTCGTTTTTTTCAAAGAACTCTTGTAACATAACGTACAGGCGGTCGGACTGCGCTGACACTGACAGCTGGGAAGTAAACAGCTCGATGCTAACTAGCTAACCGCGGCTAGCTCCGCTGTGTAACCGCCGCTAGCCGAGCTGCTAACCGCGGCTAGCTCCGCTGTGTAACCGCCGCTAGCCGAGCTGCTAACCGCGGCTAGCTCCGCTGTGTAACCGCCGCTAGCCGAGCTGCTAACCGCGGCTAGCTACGCTGTGTAACCGCCGCTAGCCGAGCTGCTAACCGCGGCTAGCTACGCTGTGTAACCGCCGCTAGCCGAGCTGCTAACCGCGGCTAGCTACGCTGTGTAACCGCCGCTAGCCGAGCCGCTAACGTTAGCCGGCTAACCTGTTTTTTCGGTGGCGTTGAGTTACATCACCAGGACTTGCCAGCACCCTCCCAACCTACTGCACCAACGAAGGATTCGCCACCACGGCACTTTCCATTCATGTTGTTTTGGAGGACGAGATTATTGTCTTTGGATATCTTTATATATAGATTATTATTATCAAACGTCCAGTTCTTCGATCCAGGGTGAGTAGAAAGCTAACTTTACTCCACCTTAATTGAATCTATTGCCAGGTATGTGCTCCTTTTACCTGGGAGCGGCTAAACAACCTGCCCAGGCCTGATTAAAATCCTGTTTTACTGAGCTTCATGCAGTGAGGGAAGAAGTACTCGGATCCTTTTACTTTAAGTACTTATACCACACTGTGAAAGTACAAGTAAAAAATCCTGCATTCAAAACCTTACTTGAGTAAAAGTGTGTAATCAGAAACATTAATGCACGTGAAGTATGAAAAAGTTAAAGTACTCATTAAACATCTACAGCAGGAAAATGCAACATGCACATTAATGCAGCAGGAATATGAATCCAGAAGCTTCAGATGGAAGTGGAAAACACTGACCCGGAAGATTTTACTACACAATGAATATTTAATACCTCTAAAAAGTCAGGTTTTCATGGTTGGTGCCACGTTTGTGGCTCTGTGACGATGCATTTTCCAGCTGATACAAAGGTACTTTTTAAAGATTTTATCTAGCTTAAGACATAGGATACTTTTCTCAACACGTAAAGAAACTGTTTAACACAAACAATCAACAACATCACATCTGGAGATACATAAGGTTTTCACTAGATAGGAAGCTGTCAGTAAATGTAACGTCAGTGCAGTAAAAAGTACAGTTTTATTGACCTCTGAGATGTAGAAAAGTAAAAGCATAAAGCTGCAAAAAAAATGGGAATACTCAAAGTACAGCTGTCTCAAATCTGTACAGGGGTTTAGGGGTACAGGACTTGAGTAAATCTACTTAGTTAAATTCAAGCGTTGGAGCTATGTCACTCAGTTTGCATGTTCTTATCTTGCAGAAAACTCCTGAGGTTGTTCAACAACATGATTCATAGTTTAATATGTTTTTTAAAATAGGTGCACAATCTGTCCTGGAAGTGGATGAGCACACAAAGCAGGATATGTTATTGCTTTTCTTGGACTCTAAGTGCCCTAAAAAGCCTCGAAACACACACACACACACACACACACACACACACACACACACACACACACACACACACACACACACACACACACACACACACACACACACACACACACAGAGCCACAGGCCTTTAGCTCAGTGTAGTTCCTTAAACCACAAAAGGATCCAACTTCCTCATGCAGCGCCTGGTTGTATTTCCCTGTGCAACATCAGGCTGTTGATGTGAGAAAACGGCTTTTATGGAGACCAACCATCAGCGATCCTGACCTATTTATGGAACCCACTTTCCTTTTAATGATTGAATGAAAAGGTTTAGTCAGATTATGTGATAGATAGATAGATAGATAGATTGACTTTATCAATCCCAAACTGGGAATCAAATCTCCATTACAAAATATGACCAGCTGTGCAAGAGAAATCTCAATCATTCCCAATCAGCAGAGACGGAGAGGTAGGTATATGTTAGGAAATAACATAGGCACAGGCTAATTACTGCTAACTAACATGCTAGTTAACATTAACATAGGCACAGGCTAATTACTGCTAACTAACATGCTAGTTAACATTAACATAGGCACAGGCTAATTACTGCTAACTAACATGCTAGGTAACATTAACATAGGCACAGGCTAATTACTGCTAACTAACATGCTAGGTAACATTAACATAGGCACAGGCTAATTACTGCTAACTAACATGCTAGTTAACATTAACATAGACACAAGCTAATTACTGCTAACTAACATGCTAGTTGACATTAACATAGACACAGGCTAATTACTGCTAACTAACATGCTAGTTGACATTAACATAGACACAGGCTAATTACTGCTAACTAACATGCTAGTTAACATTAACATAGACACAGGCTAATTACTGCTAACTAACATGCTAGTTAACATTAACATAGACACAGGCTAATTACTGCTAACTAACATGCTAGTTAACATTAACATAGGCACAGGCTAATTACTGCTAACTAACATGCTAGTTGACATTAACATAGGCACAGGCTAATTACTGCTAACTAACATGCTAGTTGACATTAACATAGACACAAGCTAATTACTGCTAACTAACATGCTAGTTGACATTAACATAGACACAGGCTAATTACTGCTAACTAACATGCTAGTTGACATTAACATAGACACAGGCTAATTACTGCTAACTAACATGCTAGTTAACATTAACATAGACACAGGCTAATTACTGCTAACTAACATGCTAGTTAACATTAACATAGACACAGGCTAATTACTGCTAACTAACATGCTAGTTAACATTAACATAGACACAGGCTAATTACTGCTAACTAACATGCTAGTTAACATTAACATAGACACAGGCTAATTACTGCTAACTAACATGCTAGTTAACATTAACATAGACACAGGCTAATTACTGCTAACTAACATGCTAGTTGACATTAACATAGGCACAGGCTAATTACTGCTAACTAACATGCTAGTTGACATTAACATAGACACAGGCTAATTACTGCTAACTAACATGCTAGTTAACATTAACATAGACACAGGCTAATTACTGCTAACTAACATGCTAGTTAACATTAACATAGACACAGGCTAATTACTGCCAACTAACATGCTAGTTAACATTAACATAGACACAGGCTAATTACTGCCAACTAACATGCTAGTTAACATTAACATAGGCACAGGCTAATTACTGCTAACTAACATGCTAGTTAACATTAACATAGGCACAGGCTAATTACTGCTAACTAACATGCTAAGTAACATTAACATAGGCACAGGCTAATTACTGCTAACTAACATGCTAGTTAACATTAACATAGACACAGGCTAATTACTGCTAACTAACATGCTAGTTAACATTAACATAGGCACAGGCTAATTACTGCTAACTAACATGCTAGTTAACATTAACATAGACACAGGCTAATTACTGCTAACTAACATGCTAGTTAACATTAACATAGGCACAGGCTAATTACTGCTAACTAACATGCTAGGTAACATTAACATAGGCACAGGCTAATTACTGCTAACTAACATGCTAGTTAACATTAACATAGACACAGGCTAATTACTGCTAACTAACATGCTAGTTAACATTAACATAGGCACAGGCTAATTACTGCTAACTAACATGCTAGTTAACATTAACATAGACACAGGCTAATTACTGCTAACTAACATGCTAGTTAACATTAACATAGGCACAGGCTAATTACTGCTAACTAACATGCTAGTTAACATTAACATAGGCACAAGCTCATTATCTATGGAGAAACCTGTAGGGGGGGCTCTATAGAGAAACCTGTAGGGGGGCTCTGTAGAGAAACCTGTAGGGGGGCTCTATAGAGAAACCTGTAGGGGGGCTCTGTAGAGAAACCTGTAGGGGAGCTCTATAGAGAAACCTGTAGGGGGGGCTCTATAGAGAAACCTGTAGGGGGGGCTCTATAGAGAAACCTGTAGGGGAGGCTCTGTAGAGAAACCTGTAGAGGCGCTCTGTAGAGAAACCTGTAGGGGGGCTCTGTAGAGAAACCTGTAGGGGGGCTCTGTAGAGAAACCTGTAGGGGAGCTCTATAGAGAAACCTGTAGGGGGGCTCTGTAGAGAAACCTGTAGGGGGGCTCTGTAGAGAAACCTGTAGGGGAGCTCTATAGAGAAACCTGTAGGGGGGCTCTGTAGAGAAACCTGTAGGGGAGCTCTATAGAGAAACCTGTAGGGGGGCTCTGTAGAGAAACCTGTAGGGGAGCTCTATAGAGAAACCTGTAGGGGGGCTCTGTAGAGAAACCTGTAGGGGAGGTGTTGACAGGCTTCTCTAAAAGTTTAAAAGAAGCCTTTTTGTCAGACGGTCGGCTGTATCCTTCTCTCCGCCACCTAGACCTACATCAGGCTCTCGTTGGCATCGTTGTTGACTCACTGAGGGAACAGCGTTATTTAATGAGTTCACCGTTTCAGTTCCCAGGGCAGAAGACGAGCCGAGGACTAACTTAACACCAAGTGTTGTGTATCCAGGGACTTTGTTTTGTCCTCTTTGATCCCTATTAAGGAGGCTCAATTATTCCTACATCTGTTCAGGGTTTTACCAAAATGCTTATGTCAGCAGCAGACTCGTTTTTAATGTTTTGGCGTCAGCTGTATCTCCGAATAAAATAGTGAAGATATTCCAAAAATAGAAAGTAATGCCAGCTGCAACAGGCTGCTCTTTCTAATCTCCATTAATCTAACAAGTCTGTGAGATGTCGTTATTATGGAAAATTCCCATCAAATGTTGCCGGAGTCCAGACTCATGTTCCAATAGTTGTTTACGTTATTAAATCAAACTGTGTTCAATTTATAGCTAATTTGCTACTATTAAAGCGTTAAAAAGTATGTTTTTGATGTTTTTTAACTTCCTTATGAATCAATCATCAAAATTGTCTTTGACTACATTTCTGCTGCTGGATTAAAGCAGTTATGACTCTACTTTAGAAGCAGAGTCGTAAAAAACCTGAGTACATTTTTACAGTTGTAGTACTAAAAGTAATCTGAAACACGGCGTCTCGGAGCTCACTTCACATCAAACGCTGCATCACGTCCTCTCCTAGCAAACTTCACGGAGAACAACGAGGGCGAGACAACAGCATCACCGCTCTGTTTCAACCAAATGTTCTCTGGTCTTGCGCAGCTAAAATATATATATGTAATTATTTTGTTAATGGGTTAACATCCGACTTAATGCATTTAAACTATGATCATTGTGGCTTCGGTCTTTGTACAGCAGATCCGAAACATTTCTTTTTCCTCTTGAGGTGCGATAATAACCCCACACACACACTCACACACACACACACACACACACACACACACACACACACACACACACACACACACACACACACACACACTCAGTTTCTGTCTCTGTGCCTTTCTGTATAAACCACGTCATTGGCTGGCTGACTGGCGAGCTTGCTCAGTGAGATTCCTTT
Organism: Etheostoma perlongum; assembly: GCA_026937815.1. Classification (NCBI taxonomy): domain Eukaryota; kingdom Metazoa; phylum Chordata; class Actinopteri; order Perciformes; family Percidae; genus Etheostoma; species Etheostoma perlongum. The sequence goes on from CM049372.1 coordinate 31,635,613, forward strand.
GGTTTCCCTCGGTTAAAAAACCTGCCCCAGTACTGAAACAGGCTGCCTGAGGAATGGAGCGGCAGCAGCAGAGGGTGAGGGAGGGAGGGTGAGGGAGGAGAGAGGAGCCAACAATGGGCCCCGACAGCTAACTGGTTTGGGAAGATCTAGTGACCTCAATCATTGTGTTGACTCCTTTTAGAGCAGTTTCAGGTATGGGAATAACCGGTATGTTTATTATAGACAGGCATTTAAGTAACATTTAATTATTGTCTTTACCTCAAGTCTATAAAATCTGTGACTAGAACTACAACATTGTCAAATAATTAGGGCTGCAAATAACGGTTATTTTCATTGTACATTAATCTGTTGATTATTTTCTTGATTAATAGTTTAGTTGTTTGGGCTCTAAAATGTCAGAAAATGAAGAGTTTCTGCACGTGGAAGTTGCCAGACGACACAATCGTCTAAACACAATCATACTGAGAAACACACAAAGTTGTGTGGAGTTGATTGTCTTAATTAGCTTTGTAGCAACTCATTTAGCAGTGGCTTGCATGTAACGGACATTCATTAATGTCAAAAAGTTACGCACTAAAGGCCTGTTCACACCGGAAAGCTTTAAAGTGACTAAACAAAAGGGCGTCAATGAGAGTGTGCACACCGACGCTTCATTTTTAAAAAAAAAAAACGGGTTCGTTTTTTTTTTTTTTGACCGCCAATGTCAAAAACTATCCGATGAAATCCCTTTTCTCACGTGTCTTGTGCTTCTGAAGTTACAGTAAAACACCACTTGGGGGCACTCAAACACAAACGGTCTTCCACTGTGAAGCACACAAATGAAACATGTTGGCCATCCATCCTCTGCATCTTGAAGAGGCAAAAGCACGATGTCCAAAATAAATGTTGGTTTCGAACATAAAGAGCTATATCTGATTTAGAAGAAATGTTCTAAATACTTGCTCTCTTCTTCTCTGCTCTTCTTCTGAGTTGCAAGCATCAGAAGCGCAAAAGTTCCATAGCGCCACCCTATGCGGGGGTGTGTCTGTTTTACATTGAGCCATCTAGTGACAGATAATGAATTTGCATGTTCATTCGATTGTGCTTTGGGTGTGAACACAAAAACGCGTACACAATAAATATTCGTCCCGGTGTGTACGGGCCTTAAAGCTTTAAAGCGACCTCTTCTTTTTCCTGACCCTCAATGTCAAAATGCTCAGTTCCTCACTTCAGTGATGTTTCCCAGGAGCTGCTTGCTTCCCCAATAATTTCCTTCTCGAGAGCCATTGGGAACAAACCTTTGTTTCCACTGTGAAGCAGCAGAATGAAACATGTTGGCATCCATCCTCTGCATCTTGTTTTCTCGTGTTGCATTCAACAGCAGACATGCAGCAAAGGGCCACAGGTTGGAGTCAAACCAGGGCCCGGTGCATCAAGGAGCAAAGCTATATATGGGCGCGCGCTCCACCAACTGAGCTATTTTTGGGACTTTATGATTGTGCTCTACACAATAAAGCGCTTTTACTCTGCCGCCATAATACAGCGGCTTACAGTATGTCCTTTACTGTAAGCTAATGGAGTCGGACACTACATCAAGCTGAGCTCTATCAAACCCCCCAAAAAACATGTGACTTGTTAAACATAAAGGCATTTATTGGGTGAATAAAGCTAGTGAAGACCAGGAGCCTGTTGCACTAAACCAGGATAAGGAATTACAAACTACTATTTTTTGGGACTGTTATTGCCGCTCTTCATTCTAACCCCATTACCTCGTTACTTTCCATTAGAAGCTGCTGCTCATTGGGTGAAACATATGGCGCATGCATCTTTGCATCAGTAAATCTGTGATCGATCCTGGCTATTTAAGAAAGCTGGACATGCTTCACTGTTCATCCTGGTTATCTACACCTGGCTGGACATAGCTCCACCTGTTCATCCTGGCTTTCTCCACCTGGCTGGACATAGCTTCACCTGTTCATCCTGGCTATCTACACCTGGCTGAACATAGCTTCACCTGTTCATCCTGGCTATCTACACCTGGCTGGACATAGCTTCACCTGTTCATCCTGGCTATCTACACCTGGCTGGACATAGCTTCACCTGTTCATCCTGGCTCGGCAAACGTGCAACCGATTAAGCCGCGATGAGCGGGTCACACTAAGTCAAGCTGCGCTTTTTCAGTTATCCTGGATATCTTTAGTCTACGTTCGTGCAACAGGCCCCTGAACCCTTTCTGCTATCTCTCTATCTGCATAACTGTACTTTAGCAAACGTATGATATAAAGTACACCGGTGTGTTTGTCCTGGTGACATTTGTGTCTCCTCTTTCCTGCGTTTGTATCCATGCTCACACCTGTTGAGCACAGATCAGTTGGACAGTGTAGGGCAGCCATCCAAATTTTAACCAAATCGTCAGAAAAACTGCAAAACTAATTCAAATGTATGCATGTTTACAGTAACTAGTGATCATCCAGTCAGGTTTCATTGCACCACTGCAGAAGAAAATGATGCAACAAGAGGGCATAATTAAGAGGTAGATGGAGCCATCAATGCTTATTTTAAGTTCACAGTATCCAAAAACAAAGGTGTATTCCTGTTTTGCTGGCCACAGCAGCGTGCACATTACATAATTCACATAATATGATTTACTATTGAGTCTGTGCAGTTAGATGTTTCAGTTTATTTGAATGATCTTTTTTTAAGCTTGATAAGTTAAAATTTTTTGTTTTGCAGGAGTTGGCGTGTGTCGTCTCGGCTGAGACGGTGAAGTCACCGGCCCTTTACCCCCCTTCCCCCCACCCCCACCCACCCACCCACACTCAGAGCGGTGCCAACAGAGGGACAGGATGCCTATTCCTCCCCCTCCCCCTCCTCCGCCAGGACCCCCACCTCCCCCCACCTTCCATCAGGTCAGTGACCCGACTGGACGCACACAGCCCATCACGCTGCGCAGGTTCAACACCAATCAGCTGCAGAAACAGGCACAATATATTGTTCAGTGTATCAGAATTTACCTCCAAGATGCTGTACTTACTTACTGTAGATATACGTTGCGCTGCAACTAACAATTATTTTCATTGTCAATAAACCTATTGATTATTTTCTCTATTAATAGACGAGTTGTTTGGTTTATAAAAGTCAGAAAATTGTAAAGAATGTGGATCAGAGTTTCCCAAAAGCCCCAAGACGATGTCCTCTAATGTCTTGTTTTGTCCAAAACTCAAACATATTCAGTTTACTGTCACAAAGGAGATAATAAACTAGAAAATATTCACACACACACACTCCAGAAGCTGGAATCAGAAGTTTACATTTTTTTAAATTAAAAAGTAACTCAAACCAATTATTCAATTATCTCCACCCATCACAATATTTTTATTCTATTTTATATATAATCTATTTTATTCCAGTATTCTTTCTTCTGCAATGTTTATGTCTTAGATTCTAGTTTTTGTTATTTGTGCGTTTCACTTTTTATTTATATTTAATGAGCATCGCTGGAGGGAGCCTGAGATTGTAAGGGTTTCATTGCCAATAGTCTATATCCACAACCTTCCACTTCCGGGACTGCTCCTTTTCCACCGGAAATCCCGCCAGATGTCCGTTACCTTCTCCTTTAAACTCCGGCTGATTTCTGAGGACTCTGGTTAACTGCTCCTCACATCTCTGCAGGGTGAATCCAGACGGTTAGCTAGACAATCTCCCCAGTCGACCAAAATAAAGTCACAATCTCAAACTTTGAATAACAAAAATTGAGTCGTTGACGCTGCCAGGCCCCCCCGGTGTCGTCCGGTCGGCTTGCCAAACGGCAAAAACATGCGTGTTGAAGTGCTGCGAGTCGAGTTCCTCTAACTTAGCTACAGCCAGTCAAAGGTTAGCATGGTACCGCAGATGCAGGAGACCCATCGACAGAACTTGAACCCCCCCTCCTCTGTGGATTTCCAGTGAGTTATGTCAACAACATTTGCATTGTCGACAAAAAAAGCCACAGTTTGCAAGCTCTGCTATCTGCGTGTAATGTGTACAACTAACATGGCAGCTGTATTCTCAGTAACGTGACAATCTGCAAGAAACAGATTTGCTTATGAATCACTAAAAAAAGCTTTCTAACTTATCGTTTTGCTAACCGGGCACCGTTAGCCTTTACAACAGAGCCGCTTCAATACACTTGTTAGATCATGTTTCATCACAGAGTTCTCTGTTGATTTGTGTTAGTTGCTGTGCCCATGGTGGAATATAATACAGACAGAGCAGCGTGTCGGAAATGTAATGCACTGTGACGTAGGTCCCCTTCCAGGCTGTGCTGATGTTGGACGTCCTGCTAGTGGACATATGTAACAACAACCACATGTTTATAGTGGCATTGACCATCCATAAGCCTGAGTAGCATACTACATATTAATAACAGGCTGGATTAGAGCATTAAATCAAATTAAAAACAACCTGTGCTTTAAAAAAAATATAAATGTAAAAATCTAGAATCGCTCCGTGACCTTAAAATTGAAGGATTTGGAGAATCTTGACCCCCCCTCCTAATTTTGCAGAGGCACCGTGGCTCTGTCTGGCGCTTAGCACCTCCCAAGACGATTGTGATTGGTTTAAAGAAATGCCAATCAACCAGAGCACGTTGTGAATACTGTGTGGACGAACCAGACCCTCCTCCGCCGCGCTGTGGAGGAAGGTGCGGCACAGCGAGACTACATTGGTGTGCAGATGACAAAGAGCTAAATCCTGCTTTAACGTTGCATACAACTTTAAATTCCCAGTAGTTGTGTCAACGCTTCGTTAATTCAACCTACAGACGAGCAGCTTCCTGTTCTTTCACTCAGTCTTGACGAAGATGACTTAATTGTAATAATGATAGTGAATTAGTTTGGGCTGGATTGGTCTAACACACTGTCTAAAAACACTAACGAGGCAATAAGGGGACAGTAGTTGGATTTATTCAGCCTGAAGGAAAAACATTTCCCCTTTAGAGATCTGTTGTGCCGTTACTTATTCTTGGAGAAACTTAAGAAGCCTTCTGGGCTGAAGCTACTGTTGTCCTCTTTGTGTTCTTACATGAACATCACAGGAGGTTAATTACAGCAACATATAGAGTTTCAGGGTCTGCAGTCAAAATATCTAACCTGGCAGGATGACAAGTTACCAAGCTACCGAGTCACGTCGGCTTTTGTTTACACGTTATGGTTCGCAGTGTGCCGTGTGAACCCAAACAAACCAAGCGTCTGGCTGCGGTTCAGACGAGAGCAACTGGAGGTGTGATTGCATACTTGTGAACTTCCTCCGCAGGCGAACACGACTCCTCCCAAACTGAGTTCATCTGACAATAAAGGCAGAGGAGCGCTGCTGTCAGACATCCACAAAGGTGCCAAACTAAAGAAGGTCACTGCGATCAACGACCGGAGCAGTCCGATTATAGAGAGTAAGACACATTCACACACACACATACACACACACACACACACACACATTCACCCATTCACCCACACACACACACAGTAACAGTGAGCTTATATTATAAAATGTACACAAAGAGAAATATGTGTTTTGTGTTTATGAAATATGGGTAACCTACACAGAACAATTCAGTTTAAAAGTTCATTCTTGACTGTAGTAGCTTCTTCTGTAGCTTTCAACCCCATTTTGGGGTCTTCAAACAACTGCTGCTGAAGACTGTGAGAAGCTCTATTACATGGAGATGTACACTCACCTATAGGATTATTAGGAACACCATACTAATACTGTGTTTGACCCCCGTTCGCCTCCAGAACTGCCTTAATTCTCCGTGGCATTGATTCAACAAGGTGCTGAAAGCATTCTTTAGAGATGTTGGCCCATATTGAGAGGACAGCATCTAACATGTATAGATTTCTTCTAAATGATTTCTTCGTTTTTTTTATTTTTAATAAATTTGTAAAAATCTCACAACCTTTGAAGTTGTCATTATGGGGCATTATGTGTAGAATTTTGAGGGAAAAAAAACTCAATTTAATCCATTTTTGGAATAAGGCTGTAACACGACGACACGTGGAAAACAGGAAGCACTGTGAATACTTTCCGTATGCACTGTATCTCCTAGTATGACCAGATATTTGAACATTAAAATGTGTGTCTAGTCTTTCTTTCATGTTTGTTTATATTGACGTGGATGTCAACTTTTCACCAGAAGCAGGAGGCGGCGGCAGCAGCAGCAGCAGCAGCAGTGGAGGAGGAGGTGGTGGAGGAGGTTTTGGAGGCGGAGCGCCAATGGGAATGGGAGGCCTTTTTCAAGGAGGTGTGCCAAAATTACGCCCAGTTGGAGGTGAAAACATTTTTTTTTTTTGCTATATTTGTAAAGTGATTATTTATTACCTGAAAGTGCCGGCACGTTTTCTGTAGAAGTGTTATCACAGAGAGGGGAGCTGAAGTCGGAGTTCACCTCTGGATGGAGTATATCTATCTGTCATAGATAGATAGATAGATAGATAGATAGATAGATAGATAGATAGATAGATAGATAGATAGATAGATAGATAAAAAAATCAGGGTTCAAATGCAGCTTATTTATTTTTCAAATTGTCCAGTGCTCAAAGTGAATTTTAATTTTAACTTGCCCCTTTAAAATAATTACGAGGAAAAATGTTTGAGAAAAAGCTAATAAATTAAAGCATAAAAAAATTAAAAAACGCAAATATGCGCCACAAACATCAACAAAAAAAACAGCTAAAAAATAGTCAAAATGTTTAAAAAAAAAAAAAAAAAAAAAAAGTAAAGTAGGGGATAGGACTGGAGGGTGATGGAAAAGGTGTTTTTTCTTCTTGCTATCCGTCATAAAAGAATTGATAATCTGTCGGTTTATTCAGCAACAGGTCAACACAAACGGACAAGCCAGAGAAAGGAGAAGAAAACGCTTTCTCTTTATTTCTACTGAGCTTTGACTTTTATTTCTACTCTCAGCATTCTGTTCTTCCGTGACCATTTTGTGGTTATAGAAATAAACGACTTGTGCAGAATATTGTTAAGGGCCATTAGCCAAAGAAGTCCACAAAGTATGAATCAGCCGTTATTTCCAGCTTCATGGACCTTTTTTTTTTTTTTTTTTCCACTTGTCTCTGATGGAGCACACGTGTCTGCGGTCGGAGCTGAAGCAGTGAGGAACGAGGGATATGAATTATGAATGAAACGCTGGAGCTTGGGTATTTTTAGAATATCAAAGAGATACTGTAAGCCGAGAGCCGTGAGGTTCTCACACGCTGTTTGTTTCAAGTCAGCTGCCACTTTAACCCTCATGTTGTCTTCAGGTCAAATTTAACCCCTTTTCAAAGTTTTTTTTATTTTTTTTTTTTTATATCTGAAATAAAGTAAGTCGAAATACGGGTGAAAAATGTTGGAAAAAGCGGCAGAATTGATGAAAAAAAACTAAAATACCATAAAAATACAACAACTTAATAAAAAAAACTTTGTAAAAAGCAACAAAAACATTGAGATAAGGGGAAAAACGTTTTTCATGGTCAAAGGGAAGACAACACACAAGGGTTAATAACTTTGACCCATAATCAGTTATCAATAAGCTGTTTTCTAACTAATGTAGCTGGTTTATGGCAATATAAAGTACTCTGGTTTGTGAGGTACTTACACTTTGTTGAATTAGCCCAAAACATTCTGGTCTTATTTTATTAATTTACTTATTTCTCAATTCATGTCAAAATATCTACTTTTTATATTGTGTAATTGAATATACTTTAATTGTTTCAGCTCTCATCAACCCTCCAGTCGATTTAATTGTTTAGTCGATGGACAGAACATGTATCTGCAACTATTTTGATAATTAATTAGTCCTTTTTATGTAATTCTTTAAGTGAAAATGCCCTAAATTCTCCTGTTCCAGCTACTCACAAGAGATTTGCAGTTTTTCTTTGTCCTATGCGATTGTTAAAGGAAACTCTTTTGGTTTAGGGCCTTTGGTCGGATAAAACAAGCAATTTTAAAGACGTTGCCTTTGTCTTTGTTCCTCTCACCTTTCACTGACATTTTATGGGATTAATTGATGAATCAAGGAAATAATCAACATATTAATAGATAATGAAAACGGTTGTTTATTTCAGAGCTTCTAACCAAAGCATGTTAGTGGGGCAGATAAGGGGGGAAATTGTTCACAAGTGGATACAAGCACCAAATTTGGTGTGGTTATCCCTCTGGGGCCAATAATTTGAAAAACAACGTTAGCCACTTGATTTTAAAAAAATGGCCGCCATTTTCCAAGATGGCCGCCATTTCCAGCATTGGAAAACACACATCTGCCCACATAATTTTACTCATGGGACATATTTCAAGGTTTTTACCTTTTTGAATCCTATGTTTTTGACTATAAGGATGTTACTTGCGCATCTATTTTGTATTTTGAGAGTCTTTTGTGGTGTATAGAGTAAATAATGTGAAAAAACATGCATGAAACGTGACATAATTCCAAGAAAAAATGTATAATTAGAGCATGTCAAAGTAACAGGAGGTTTTTATGTTATTTGCTTTTTTGGAGGCACATAAAATTATTGTATCTGTGTTCATTGTATTTAAGTGGGTGATTATCTGTATGTTGATTAAGGCCAACATTGCTGGTCCTGGCACTTACAGCTGCACAGTGCTGTACAGATAAGACCAAAGTGATAGCATTTACATTTTTCACGGTATTCTGCTTTGCATCCACATTTGGTGAGTTGCTGACGGCTCTCTACAATAGAACTTCTGGCTGGCATACAGTTGCTTGACTCCAGATGCAGCCTGCCTGGTAAGCTGAACGCTTCACATACGGCAGCAGCGCTGCTTGAGTAGGAGGAATGGCTTCATATGGCCTTTGCTTTCTGGCAAACAAGTCCAACCTGGCTTCATCTACTTCTCCTGCTTCGCTGGACCTGTTGTACATCATGACCACAAACCTTTCTAAAATCTTCAGGTCGCTGTCATCCATTCTGGGAGGGCATAGCAAACCCCCAGCCAGATAATGGTAAAGCGTACTGATGTTTCCAGAAGCCTTTATTTATGTTCAGCCGTCAGCCTTAGTTTGAACACTAGTTTATCCTTCCGTACACCTTCATCCGTAAAACACCGTAAGAGCTACAGGACAGGATAAATAACATTAAATTAGCTCTTACAGACAAATGTTACCAAAAAATCACATTGAGCAATCAAAAACCAAACTACCTTGTTCCGGTTCCAGCTAGGTGCTTAATTATTGTCCTTTAGAGCCGTACATAGTTACAGAGAGACATGTTTTTCCCTTCTTACTTCTGTGTGTGCATCTTACAAACTAGTCCCCCCTTTGTATACACAAATTACAGTTCCGCTAGGAGGCGATCAAAAATAAAGGACTCATAAAATATAAAAACAAACAAAGAGAGAACTAATTAAATACTGCACTGAAGTGGTTACCTTATTAATACACCCTTTTTAGAGTCCGTTACAGAAGGTAGTGGCTGAGCTGGCCCAAGATCTCAGAAGCTTAGTCCAATATATTCCATGTTTGCCAAGCAGTCTTCTTCCCTTTGCCACCAGAGACTGGAACAACATCACAGGCAGTGAATGCATGAAAGAAAAGAATACCACTGCTCTTTTCCCTTCCAATACATCGATAGAGGTCATGTACAGGGATCCAGCTAAGGTTCATTCCTTGGCCAAAAGCAAGCCACAACTGTTGCAGACCAGTGTCCCGAAGACCTGGCAGAACCCTGACTGCTATAACAAGAACATCCGTGTCACTGGCTTTGACCATGAGGTTTTTGCTGCCATTTTTGGCTGCGTGTTTAGCGTGGACTAAGATCCTAGTGTCAGCTTCCTCGTGACTACATGGACTTACATTGTCTTGATGGAGTGGTTGCTCACAGCTTGATCCTCTTTGGTCACTATAACCCCATTTGGTGGTGAAGTTTCTGCGATTCTGTCAGCAAGGAAGTGGAACAGATCAGTTTTATTCTCATCATCTCTGAGAAAGTTACGCCAGTTCTTCTTGATTGGCTCATAAAGTTTGTGTTCTTCTTCTTCAAGTCCTTTCCAAAACAATATAAGCACTTTAACTATTGTTATTTATGATGTTGAATATGGTTTCTTTGTAATTCTTGACCATCACAATTATTAGGTTATGGCGGAATCCAAAATGGCCACCACAGCTGTCTAGAGGCCTTCATTTATGTTGTGTGTGGTATTATTGTAATAATTGACGATTACCCTAAAAATGGCCCTTATCTGCTCCATGTTGTTGTCTGACATGTTAAAAGTGTTTTTGTGATGTCCTGAACACCATTCCTCATCTTTGTCCTTCACCCAGATAGTCCAGCGGGCGGCACGGTGGGCAGATCCGCCCTTCGGCCCCCAGGGTCCCGGGCGGCGGCCCCTCGCCCCCCACCGGGCCGCTCCCCCTCGCCCTCCCCCGGCCAACAAGCCCTCTCCACCGGAGCACCGTCCCTCCCACCGGCCCTCGCTGCCCGACATCTCCCGCCCCCCCAGCGGCGGCAGCAACAGCTCGTCCACAGGCGGCGGGATGAAGCACAGCACCTCTGCCCCGCCGCCTCCTCCACCCTTCAACAGGGGAGGCCGTAGCAACGCTCCGCCCGCCCCGACTCAGAAAGCACACGCTCCACCTTCTTCATCCTCATCCTACAGCAGAGAGAAGCCCCTCCCGCCGATGCCCAGCAGAGGCCCAACCCCTCCCAGCTCCGTGAAGCCTCCTCCGTCTTCCAACAGACCGCAAACGGGTGGCTCCTCAGCTCCTCCACCGCCGTACAGGCCGCATGCATTGGGCACCGTCTCCAACGGGGCGTCCGCCATAGACGGGGGCGGGGCTCCGGAGCTGCCACAGAGGCACAACTCCCTGCACAAAAAACACACATCGGGAGGCGGCAGCCAAGGACGCAGCCAAGCTCCTCCACCCCCTCCCTCTCCATCTCCATCCTCGTCCTCCCAGCAGCACAGCAGACCACCACCACCCGCCAGAGAGCCACCTGGACGCAGATCAGGTACAACCACCTGCACTGTAAACACACACAACTCTCAGTATTCACGTCTTTTACAGGTCAGAGGTCACTGCTCATACGGCAGACTTATGTGCTTTAAAAGGCACTCTTCATCTAAAAATACAGTTCTTGTGCACACACAGTATCCAATGATGTACCTCAAATTTCTGGGTCCCTTTTTTGTGTATTTTTATTTTTTTATTTTTAATACCAGAGCAGATCCGAACGGCGCTGATCACATAGTGCACATGTGTCAAAACTGAAGGCCCTGTGGCCAAAATCCGGCCCCTCGCAAATTTTGATCCGGCCCCTCACATCAATTTAGGTTCACAACAGATTTTGGCCCTACTAGTGACAGAAAAGTCAGATTTGCTGACTTTGAGCCTCAGAAATTCCCACAACATTATTCAGGCTGTGAGACAGGTTGTTGTGAGTCAGCTGTGTGGGAGCCTGCTTTTAAATAAATGTAATCTTTGTTTTTCATGATTTGCTAAATTCTGTGATGGCTAAGAAGCTTTTTTGCTGACGTTTCTACGGTTCTGTGTCAACCCAACTGTACGGGAGAAAGCTCTGGGAGACATGCAACGATACCGCCAAAGATCTTTCACTTTTTTGGTTAAATTAAAGCGCTAGTAAGCTGTCTGGCCCTTATTGCGATTGAGTTTGACACCCCTGTCATAGTGTGTCATCATCATCATCATCATCATCATCACAGGAGACAGTGTGTTTATGTAGATCAGTTTCAGTGACCCAGAGCTGCTACCAACGACTATTTTGAAACATAATTTAACTTGAAGATGATATACAATTTAGTTTATTCTCTCTCCTTTAATACCCTGCAGAGGTGGGTAGAGTAGCCAACAATTGTACTCAAGTAAAAGTACTGTTACTTCAGAATAATATGACTCAAGTAAAAGTAGTAATCCAAATAATTACTTGAGTAAGAGTAAATAATACTCGATGAAAAAACTACTCAAATAGTGAGTAACTGTTGAGTAACGCCTGATTTATTTCTTAACACAAGCATCAATCAGACCGACAGCGGGCGTTGCCTTGGCGACGGTTGATTCTGACATCTTTGTTTTGCTACGACTGTAAAGCTAACCTGTCCCGCCACTGAGATTGAGTATGGTGGTAGAGCCTTCAGCGGAAGATTCTCTCTCTCTCTCTCTCTCTCTCTCTCTCTCTCTCTCTCTCTCTCTCTCTCTCTCTCTCTCTCTCTCTCTCTCTCTCTCTCTGTCTGTCTCTCTGTCTCTCTGTCTCTCCGTCTCTCTGTCAAAATAAAACATTATGAGACGTACGCTGGGGTAAAAACAATGACGCAAAGAGGTAAAAAGAAAAGTAAGGAGCTCATTGTAGCCTGATGTAGCGGAGGAAGAGTACAGCTTCTTCTTCACTAATCTACTCAAGTACAAGTATAGAGATTTAAAACTACTCCTAGAAGTACAATTTTTTTCAAAAACTTACTCAAGTAAATGTAACTGAGTAAATGTAACTCGTTACTACCCACCTCTGATACCCTGTAATCTCTCTACTCGGCTCACTAAAAAACAGATGCAGTTAATACGATTCTGTGTTGACCGACTAATCCATCGTTTGACCGATCATTTCAACGCTGAATGTGTTTTATTGTGTATATACGTCGAGGATATGAGTGTGTTCGGTATTTGCACCGCCCCAGCGATGAAGACCTCTCACCCGGAGGAATGTTCGCCCAGAGGCCAAAGCAAGTTTTGACTCGTTGTCCCCGAATCTCTCTTGTGCAACGCAGCCATGCAGTTCACCATTTCCCCCCATGGATCACACCCACGCATCGATTTCTGAGTAGAACCGACTTGTTTGGCTCCTCTTAACATTTAAAATACGGCTGGGTGATTAGAAAGTAGAGGAATGCAGCCTTTAAAACCAGGAAAAGACAACACTTATGCCACAATACAATATCCAAAATCTAAGACGATATCTAGTCTCATATCACGATATCGATATAATATAGATATATTGCCCAGCTCTAGTTTAACAACCCCTCTTCTAAAGCCAGGTGTCTGCATAGATACTTAACATAGTGTAGTTTAATATTTCCTTGTTATTTCCACAGCTGTTTCTGTGGTCTGGGACTTGTTTCCCTCATCAGATTTACAGGTGAAGGACTTACTGTATGTGTTTATTTTGTTTTATTAAGTGGATAGTGACACACATTAAATGCCTCCTTATTGTCAAAGTGTCTAAACACACGTGTGCTCTTTTTTAATTTAAGATGCCTTCACCTACAAAATGCTTGAGTTTTGTAGAATTAATCTTTTTCATATCTTAATTATCGGAGAAACTCGCAGAAGATGATGAGGATTTTGCTTCCTTCGCCCCAAAGCAGATTTATGGCTCACTGGAAACATTTATATTCATAATTTGAACACACAAAACAGGAAGGCACTTGTTCGCTGCAGCTGTGTGTTGTGATTGGACGACGGAGCGTTTCCACGAGGCCTCCTGGTCTCTCTGCCTTGCTAAAGCCCGGTGGAATATCCCAGCATTCCTCTTCACTTTCACTCTCGCTGCTACGTCGTCCCAACTTAAACGTCTAAGAGAGCTACACGGTGTGTTACTGATGCGGTGCTGCAGTTCCTGGAACTGGAAACACAATTTATAACTAGTTTCCTTCCAGACAGCCGTTAGGGTTCATAGAACATGGGTCATGGTTGGAGTTTTGTTTTCCTTTTTACTGCTGTTGTGTCTTTTGGTGGTGCATGCAGTAACACTCCCAAGATCAAGGTGTTGAGATTCCTAGAATTAATTAAAGGATTAAAGGTGTGTTTTCGTAAAGAATCAAACACAGATTTGTTGGGGGGGGGGAAGCCATGAGAACAATAATATGATTTTTAGTTGCTTTTAATTCTCATGTTGTCCTCGGGTCACATTGACCCGTTGTCCTATATCAATGTTCTTTTTAACTCCCCAAAATAACATGGTTGATTCCACCCAACGCTCTTTGCCAAGTACAAATCTCTACTTTCATTCATTTTGGGGCGTCTTATTCAATTTTATAGCATTGTAAAACAAATGGAAGTGTTTTTGAAATAGTATTGAGTAAAAGTTGACATATTCCAGTCTGTGATTATCATCAACATCCATTCCTTTAATTTTAGTCTCAATAATTCCTAATTTCTGCTTTTCTAACTCAAACATTAGGTATAATTTCCTATAATGAGGTTTATTGACCATAAATTCCAAAAATAACTGTAAAACTAAAGTTAATAAGTTAGTGTTACGTAGTGTTGAAATCGTCAAAAAAGTGACATTGGGAAAAAAAGCGTCAAAAGTGTTGAAAAAAGGAACAAAAACTTAAAAACGTCAATTTAAAAAGCTTCAACAAAGTGTTGATTTTAAATTTTGACGGGAAGTCAACACAAGGGTTAAAGAACAGATTTTTTTTTATTTCTATTTTTTTTTATATATGATTATTTCTTTGGACTCGAACCCTGGACCTCTGCGTCGAGGCATAAACCTCTTATGTAAATGTGCGCCTGTTCTACCCACTGAACCAACCCGGCTGCAGAGAACTGATTCTCAAACCTCAGGTGACAGAGCCTTGTCTTCTGGATCTTCTGGAGCTGCTGGAAGTATCTGAACGTGACGGGATGTCAAATCGTCTTCACAGTATGTGATTTAGGGGAACAATTAAAAATAAACCAAACCCCAAAATGAGCCAAGAGATATTGAAGCACTCGGAAACGTTTGGCGCCAACATCTACCGAAGTCCCTTTTGGAATTACTATAATTAATTAAGGCTGCACAATGTGAGGCAAATATGCGACATGTAATAACCTCGTTAAATATTGAGATAATGCTATTACTTGCAATAAATAAACACATATTAATGTATTCTCAGCTGCTTTCAGTATTCTGCTAATATACAGCAAATTGCTTGTTGAATTTAAAACAAATGAAAGGAAATCATTTCCAACATTCTTTTATTGAACAAATTAAACAATGAATTGAATATGAGGCACTATTTAAAAAAAAATTAATAAATAAATAAAAAAAAAGTTAAGTGCAGTTTTTTGCTGATATTTTTTCAACTAACAATCTCAGTGTCTTTCCTGATATATCGCAGATGACGATTAAAAAAAGCGCACTAACTATAATGTAGAGCAATGGTACCCCTAGGTGTACCCTAGGGGTATTTAAGAGTACCGCAGAGGTTATGTGAGCTTTTCTTTATCCATAATTGCACTATAATAATGAATGAATTTAATGATGGTTCTTAGCGTAGTATTTTTCAGCTCCAAGCAAAGTCCAATATTAACTTTGTGTTGTGGTTAGTGAAGGATCTAATTTCCTTACCAGCCACTTAATAGATTACTTCTGTTTTTGGGCTGGTGAGTGAAGCGAGTCTTCCAGCCACTTGCATGTTTTACCAGCGTCTGGCTGCTAGATGGTGCTAACTTTGGACCCTGGTTCCAAGGTTTAGCCGGGCGCAGATTGTTCCTCCATCATCCATGTCATCCTGATCCTCTGTGTTCCTTGCAGCTCCCCAGGTGCCCCCCTCCGGGGCTCGTAATGGCAGTCGGGACGCCCCTCCTCCCCCTCCCCCGTACCGCGGCCACAGCTCTGCGGTGTCAGAGTCCCTCAGCCGAGTGGTTAAACCGCCTCCACCTCCCTCCTCCTCTTCCTCCTCCGTCTCATCATCCTCCTCCACCACCCGAACTCCGGCTGGACCCCCTCCACCGCCCCCGCCGATCCGGAACGGCCACTCCTCCATCTCCTCCTCAAAGTCCATCATAGGTGAGTGGAACTGGATCTGTGGTTGTGCGGAGGCTCCACGCTGAGCTTTTTCTGTAGCCTCCCGAAGTGGCCTGAAGTTTGTACTGGTGTGCGCGTCAAACTGTTACAGAGAATAGCAGCTGGAGTGAGTGGTTGAGATAGTGAGAGAGTGACGGTGATCAGCTTCAGTAAGTAAATTCTGTAATTTTTAATTATTAACACAGCTGTATATTGTTAAATATGAGGGGCAAACTTGTATTTGTACCAGTGTTTCCGCGGGTAACTCTGCTATCGCGGCCGCCACGGCGAATAACTCAGAAGAAGTTATTGAATGCAACTAACTTCAGTTGGTAGAGTAACAGCGTGTGAGACGGAGCTGCTGGACCTGGACCTGGACCTGGACCTGGGACCTGGGCCAGAGATGTGACACATGGCCAGAATATCATATATCCTATCATAAAAATGCAGCGCAGAGACGATACAGACATTTCATAAACATGACGTGTGTGTCCGCCATTCGACCCGTTCATAATGATCAGCCGTCTCTCTGTGAGTAGCGTCTCTCTCTCCCTAGCTCTTTCAATCAGTTATTGTTGAAAACAAGTGAAGGAGCTTTCTCAGAAATACATTTATTTATATATATATATCTATATATCTATCTATCCTACACTTTTATTTCAGATAGATGTGTTGCAGCTGTAAGTCTATACAACTTCAACATTAGAAGAATGTAGCATAATATGGATGTGAAAGCAGTTATAAACGGCCTATGTGACAATAAAAGTTGTTTGGTTAAAATTCACAAACAATCGTGATAATAATCGTGATCACAATATTCATCAAAATAATCGCGATGATCATTTTGGCCGTGATCGTGCAGCCCTACATGGGACCTTTAAAAGTCCCCCTCCTTAACCCGTCCTCCCCGATCCAGGCCACCCAACTTTTAACAATGTTTCTTCCAAATGCTTTGAAGATTTACAACTCAGCTCCTAAGAAGCACAAATATTAATTGAATTTTCAGGAAATCTGCGAAAGAACGTCTTTATTTTACCGTACATAATGTTAAAAATGTTATTTCTATTTTAAAAAATAAGTCAAAATCAAAGCAGCAGAAGCTGAGGGCTGATTTTGAGTCTCTAGTATATAGTAGTCTAGCTTCAGAAACACTGGATCTTACATCTCCCAAAATGCAACTCGATAGACTCTCTGCCTCCCACTTAGACTTCACACCTTGAGTTTGAAATGCAGACTCTTTCTTTCATCGTCTTCTCCACACGCACAGAGGACATTATACAGCTGTTTTCCTGCTGTGTCGTCATCCCACACTGAACTTTTACTGTAAAACCAGTTTAGCGACCCTTATATATCCCACTAATATGTGTGATACCTCCATGCAGCCCGACTTCTTTCCACCCTTCTGCACTTTGCACTAGTCATGACCAAAGAATCTGGCAAAACGAGATTTCCGATGTAAAGATACGAAGGGAAAAGTAAAAAAAAACCTTCTTTAAAATGCCTGAAATGAGATGCTGTGACTCCTAAAAACCACTACGTTCTCTTTTTAGATCTACCAATTATTCTCCTGTTGAACTAGTATGTTATCTTTTATTCTGGTTTCTATGGAGTAGTATTCACTATCGCCCTAAACTATATTTAACCCTCAGTCACAGGAATTGTTAAAGCCACACACACTCACTCACACACACACACACACACACACACACACACACACACACACACACACACACACACACACACACACACACACACACACACACACACACACACACACACACACACACACACACACACACACACACACACGGCTGATTTCAGTTCTCTCCTTAAGTTGAAGTGGGCCAGAGCTTGGATGGGAACCAATTGGGTCACACATCTTTTCAACCAATAACAATGGTGCAGCTGTCATTTGTCCCGCCCTAACTGGTGCAACAAAGCTAACAAGAAACTCAGGAAGATGTCAATCAATCGGTCTATACGCACCCCCACAGTCCTGGGAGGAGGTCTAATCAGCCAGGTTAACTCTAAAACACCTGTGTGGGTGTTCGGGGCCTTTGGAGTGGGTTTGGTTTCTGATCTTGTTGTGGTTAAAGGGGACTGTGATAGTCAAATACCAGAGTCAAATGTTCCCCCGCAGCCATGCAAATGGGCCTTATTCGTTTCCTCTTGTACAAGAACAAATCAGGGAAGCAGGGACGTTTCCTGGGTGACCGTCTGAGGCTCATCTAGTACACGAGGAAAACAAAGTGAGCCCTGAGGACTGATGGCCGTGACGCAGCAACCCGATAATCGGCCGCCGGGCAGTCTGGCGAGGTCGGTGACTCGGGTCTGTTTGGCGTGTTCCATGCCGTCGTTCGTCTGGTGTGGTCCGGAGGGGCCCAGAGGGGTCCGGAGGGGTCTGGTGTGGTCCGGAGGGGCCCAGAGGGGTCCGGAGGGGTCTGGTGTGGTCCGGAAGGGCCCAGAGGGGTCTGGTGTGGTCCGGAGGGGTCTGGTGTGGTCCGGAGGGGCCGGCGGCCTTCATTTTGGCCTACCTGAAATGCTCTGTTTTTTGTTTTTTTTTAGAAAGACTTGTTTTCAGAGGCCAATTCTCCGTTTGCGCGTTAACGAAGGGCACAAACCAAGGGAAGTGTCTCCCTTTGTCGATGACCACAATAAAAATGTATCTTTATTTTAATTTTCTTTCTTCCCTCAGATGATTTTGAATCCAAGTTTAACTTCCACCCTATCGAAGACCTTCCACCTCCGGAGGAGTACAGGCATTTCAACAAGGTCTACCCCAGCAGAAACAACAAGGGGAGTGGTAAGTGGTATTTTAACTCTTAATTAATAAATAATACATTTATTTAAAGAGCGCTTTACAGCAAGAATACACTTTAATTACAAACAGTAAAAAAATTTAAAATCAAGACAGTAAAAAGTAAATAACACTATACAAATGCATCAAAGATAAATTAGCATTTAGGACTCATACGCAGCGGTGAATAAGTAAGCCTTACGTGTACTTTTACCTTTCCATCCTGCTCACTGAAAGAGTTGTTCTCAGACGAGTTTGGTATATTAGCCCTGTAGAAGAAGAAAAAAAGACGTGTGAGAGTAAAAAAAAAAAAAAACACTTGAAAAATGAAAGAAAAAGGTTTTTATCTGTGTTACTGTTAGGAGGAAGTCTGGTTTCATGTGGTGGATAGAGCTGTTGTTGCTGTGATTTTGTGCGTGTGCTTAATGTTAAAATATCTTCAGGTTAACAGTTAATAATTGATGTTTTTATTCCCTTTTGCTGCCTTGTTGTAGCTGAGGTAGTAGAGTAAGTAAAAATGTAGGCTACACGTAGTTGGAAAGAAACAGAAGGTCAAAGGAAATCTCCGTCTGCGTCTGATGTTGACTTTTATACACCTGACCCCAACAAGCACACGCTGTATTCTTCTGAACTGTTCCTTTAGTCCTTTCTCACTTATAGAAGAAAACTGCGTTTGATACCAGCTTTGTGTCTGTCAGGTGGAATTTAGTGTGTCTGTCTGTCTCTGTGTCTGTCTGTCTGTCTGTGTGTATGTGTGTTTGTGTGTGTGTGTGTGTGTCTGTCTGTCTGTCTCTCTCTCTGTCTCTGTTTGTCTCTCTCTGTATGTGTATCTGTCTGTCTCTGTGTGTGTTTGTCTCTGTCTCTTTGTCTGTCTCTGTCTGTCTACCTCTGTCTGTCTGTCTCTCTCTCTCTCTTTTTGTCTCTCTCTCTCTCTCTCTCTGTGTGTATCTCTCTCTCTCTCTCTGTTTGTGTCTCTCTCTGTCTCTGTCTGTCTGTCCTGTAGTAACCCTCCATCTTGTTTCTCTTTCTGCCCTTTAGGCATGATAAGAGGAGCTCCTCCTGCGCCACCTGTGGGGAGGTGAACGGACCTCAGCTCAGGACTTTAACTCTGTCAGCCGACGGTTGAGAGAGAGGGAGGGAGAGAGAGAGAGAAGGAGAGAGCGGGAGAGAGAGAGAGTGAAGAGGTGAAGAATCACTCAAATCACACAACACACTAACACTAAAACCACCAGCTGGAAGCACAAAGTAAACACTACACGCAGGTTCAACACGACTCGCCGGTCACCTTCTGTCTCTGCACGAGAGAACAAAACCCCCTCGGAGGTCCACTAACCCTAAAACCACCAGGTGGAAGCAAAGGTCCGACACTACACGCAGGTTCAACCCCGACCCCTCGGAGGTCACCCCCTCTGGTCCGGACCCCAAAACCCCCCCCTTGCAGGTCCGGACCCCTCGGAGGTCCTGACCCCCCCCTCCGACCCCCTTGCAGGTCCTGACCCCTCGGAGGTCCGGACCGGACGCTCTGACCTCCGACCACCTCGACTTCTCCTCTGCTGCCGGGACGCAGACGCTTCTGTTCGACAAACATATCAGGACCAAACTTCCAAATCTGTGCATTCCACCTTCTTCTGTTTTTAATGCATAATCATAATCATGGAGATTTTCATAATTCTGAATAACGTTTAAGTTTATTATTTGGGTGTCGGGGTTAAAAATTCAACACTATGGATGGAAAGTTTTGAATTGATGTTTTCAGCAGATGACTTATACTCAAAGCTGATGAGGCCATGAATGTGGGGGCTTAACGACGGTTGGTATTATTATTATTATTATTATTTTTTTTTTGGATTATATATTGTCTTAAATAGCCATTCCAGCAGTGCCAGGTGAGGGTGCGTTTGAAACAACTCCTGTGTGAGTGTGCCAAAAGCGGGTGGAGACAAATGAACTCCACAGGACAGTTCACATACATGTTCTACATATGATTGACATGTTTTCAATTCTTCTTCTCGATTATGGACCAAAGGCATCCCTGGAAAGCGGGCCAAGTTAAGACCGAAGCCATGCCTGGTCGTTTATATTCCCATTTCCACAAGGACTATTTCCTGCTTTTTTTTAATGTTTTATTTTCACATTCCTTAATTCCTTGGTGTGTTTTTCCATCTTCAGGCGATGTTGCACGGCAGAGAAACTGCTAAAACCGAGACACTGTGCATGATTTATTTACACACTTACGACAACAGAAGACCCTGGGGGTCACCATTCATGTCTGAAAATCTAGAAAAACTAAGAGGGTTCATTCCTAATTTTTCCCTTTCTGTGTTTAACAAGCTGTAGTTCACATGGTCCGCGTCTCTCTGGAAACACACTGCGGCTCCTGTGAGTTAATGCCAGTGTGTGCTGGACCGAGTACATATGATTCAGGCTACTTCTACACTGTTCCTTTTTAAAAACGGATATCCTTTGCTACGTTTACGCCTCGGGTCCGCTCTACTCTTCTGTTCTTCCGAGCCCCTGAAACGGAGCCATTTGGAAACACTGCTGCCCTGTAATGGTTTAAAAACTCCAGGGTTACGTTGTAGTCTGGACGACGCACGTCAGTCGTTCTCGTCTCATTTCCACCTAGTCGTCGCTCCAAGATGATAAATCCCATCCCTTACTTTTCACCAAGTATCTTCACCTTCTCCATCCATGATTTCCAACTGCAGAGTTAACGTCAGACAACCTGCTTCCTGTTTACACCACATGCTCAGTGTGTGAGAATATGAACATGTGATGTGTGTTAACACGGACGGAGATCAGTTCTGCTACTGGAGCTAAAACTCTTGTGTGGACGCCGCTTAAAAATTTAAAAAAAACAACCACCCGTAGCAGTGTAGATGTAGCCTTAGCTGCAGGTTTGCAGTGCAGAGTTTTGGAGGTGTTGATAAGGGATCATTTATCTAACTTTCTGTCCAGGGAAGGTGGTGGTCTGAATCCTCTCCATCGTTACTTTGCCCATGGTGGCCCTCGGTATAGAAGGACAGCACAGCCAGAGGACCATGGGTATTGTTTTACCGCTATGCAAGGAGCAGTTTGTGCAGATTATAGTTGGTAGCAGCTAACCAAAAAAAGCAGGAAAAAAAACACTTAAGTGCCAGAGAACTGTTAAAGCAGGTGGAGGTTCTTTACTTTTCTTTAAAAACACTAATCCCATCATATTCAACCCAAAATGCTCAGATTCTCAGTGAAGCAGCGCCCCCTGCTGGGCCTGTTCTCACTCATCGGTACCAGTGCTTTTATTATTATTTTTGTTCATTTTTAGGGGGAAAGATGACGAGAACAAGGAGAATAAGAAACAAGTTTATTTGAAGATGCAATAAATATTGTATATTTACATTAAGGAGTATGGTAATCATAGTTATGGATCTATTTTTATGTTGTAAAAAGCTTGTAATATAGGAAAGAGAAATGATTATAACAATGTTCCTGTCGCTGAGCTTCGTAGCGCGTCTCTGGAGGTTTTGGCCGTCAGGGCGAATAAGATGACTGGATGTGTGTGTGAGGTTTTGCCAACGAGCCAACATTTTGGGGATCCTGTTTCTATAAATCTGTGTGTGGGTGGCGGAAACAATTGAACTTCACTTCCTGTCCAGCCGAGCCGACACCTTTCGCGTGTCGTCCTGTTCTCACAGTGTCCACTCAGAGCAGGAACCCTGTGGTCATGTCATGTTAATCAACCGTGTTTTTATCATTTGAAATCATTTCAAATAAATAAATATGGGGAAAAGGGTAACTGGTGCACGGTGTTTTGTTTTCTCTTCCCGCTCTGATTCTGTTTTATTGAGTCTGTTTCACTTGTAATGTCCTGAAGTAAAGGGACAACAGTTTTTGTGCCTTTTTTCATCACTTAACTTTTTTTTTTCTTCAAGGTTTGCCACTTTTTTGGCGTTTTCAACACTACGTAACACTAACTTATTAACTTTAATTTTAGTTATTTTTGGAATTTATGGTCAATAAACCTCATTTATAGGAAATTATACCTAATGTTTGAGTTAGAAAAGCAGAAATTAGGAATTATTGAGACTAAAATTAAAGGAATGGATGTTGATGATAATCAGACTGGAATATGTCAACTTTTACTCAATACTATTTCAAAAACACTTCCATTTGTTTTACAATGCTATAAAATTGAATAAGACGCCCCAAAATTAATGAAAGTAGAGATTTGTACTTGGCAAAGAGCGTTGTGTGGAATTATCATGTTATTTTGGGGAATTAAAAACAACATTGATATAGGAAAACGGGTCAGTTTGACCCGAGGACAACAGGAGGGCTAACTTTAGTCTAAATAATTCCTAATTTATGCTTTTCTAAAATAATAAAGCTATTAATATAATACTAAAAGAAGAATGTGGAGAGACTGACAATACTCTTAATATTAACCAAGATTAATGCATATACAGTCTATGGTCCACATATCAACAAGTCATTGGGAGAGACTGTAACTTTAAGAAGTATTCCGCCCAAAAAGTTGACCATTGAAACGATTGAAACTCCCGCGAACCTCTCAGCCAATAGGATTCGCCGGATGCCCGAAAACGGCGGGAAATATGTTAAAGCGGCCGGATATCCGTTAAGAAAACATAAGATACGTTGTGGATGTCATAGACATTTATTATTATTATATGTCTATGGTGGATGTGTACTGCTCTCAAAGTCTCTGACCAGGTAAAAAATAAATCTACTTTACACCTTCTTCTTTTTAGAAAAACAGTTTTTACAACACAGGGTTCGGCTAAACTTTGTAGGTAAATGTTATTGAAGAGGAAAGTGCAGCTTGCTAAAGTGTGTGCATTATTTGTTCAATTAAATGCGTTTTAAAGATTGATTAATTAATGCAGTTTAAAGGGGTTAAAGTTTATGCGTGTACTTCATGCAGGAAATATTAGTATTTGATGTGAAACTGCATTTAAAGATGTGCAGTAGTGTCAAAATGCTCCAAAACGAGTCTTTAGTATTCTCGTTAAGCATAGCATAACTAAAGACTGTCAGAATTAGAAAGGCATTTATTGCCAAGTAAGTAGCTAACAATTACAAGGAATTAGCATTGGGTGTTGGTGCATTAGCTAGCTATATGAAATACATAATTACAGAAACGTGTACATTTAATTGGTTGTCATTATGCATTATTTTATTTTTTACAGACTTAAGGTCCAGATAAAAAGTACATAACACATTACAAGAGGGGTACAAACCCCACACACAAATACACTGACTCAGAAATAACACAAAGGAGACACACAAACAAACAAACATACATTCATACATATATCCATACAAACATACAAATGGATATGCCTAATAATTAAACCAGGTACAGTTTTGAATATCTGATATCCCTAAATGCAGGAGTGGTTATAGCATTTAAAATAGTATTACTTGACTCGGTTAATCTACACGTGAATCGGTTCATAAGACTCCTCAGCACCCCGTGGAAGATGGGGACATTACGCGTCACAAACACGTGTAGTTTGTTTCATTGTAGTTGCTCGTGTCACTTTTTTTGGGGGGGGGGGACTGAGAGACTAACGTTGCTAATGATGATAGCATTGGTCATTCATTGTCATTGAACGTTAGTCTGCCAGTAGGTACAGTTGCAACAAAAAAAAAATCACATTATCCTCGTGTGGGTTTTCCTTATGAGACGGGTTTCCATAGCAACAGCCTAGGCTCGTGCCTCTTCGGTTTATGCACAAAGTGAACCACAGCTAGCTGACTGTTAGCTTCAGTGCGTTGCTAGCTGGAGCTAACCTACGGAGCTAACTCGTGGATGGATCGAGAACAAGGAGGTCAGCTCCGTTTCCATGGTGCAGTGATGGCACATGAAACGAGAACGAGCAGCCGCCAGACTAACCTAGTGACCCAGACTAACCTAGTGACCCAGACTAACCTAGTGACCCGTGCAGGATTCGCTGTGAAGGGACCGTTAGAGACCATGTGACCGGCAGCTAACGCTAACTGGGTCCTTATGTACAAACAACGTTATATTATAAACAACAGGTAACCTAGCAACGGCGATTATGAGCTTGTCCTCAGAATTAGGCTGAATCCCATTTCTCTATCTTACCCCTACCCTTTGGCCCTTACCCCTTGGCCCTTGAAACCAAGGGGTAGGGGTGAAAACATACCCCTATGAAATGGGACACCACTTGGTTACATCACCATACAGTATTGATCACAAACTTCCAAGATGCAATACATATGTGCATACACATGTATCATGTGCATACACATGTATCATGTATACATACATATACACCATGTATACACGGTGTGTTGTATATCTGTTTTAGTTATCACCGTTTTGAATGTCATTGATGCTCAGAAAAACATTTTGTTAACAAAGATCTGTCTTTATTGTCGATAAATTAAACATAACAGGCAAAAACATGACATAAAATGATGTTACAGAACCATTATCAACTATTAGAACCATACCTAACATGTCACACACATAAAAAGGCTTCATATGTGTAAAACAAAAAAAATACACACAACACCACAAACAAACACATTAACTACAGCTGTTCTGATATTCCAGACCAATCTGATGCCTGTTGGCCTCACATTTCATCAGTGTCCCATATCAAAACCAACAACAATATACAAGTGCATGAACAGGAATTAATTACAAATGATTACAATAATACAGTACCAATGCAATAATGAATGGGTTCAACATGAACACATGATTTAAGAAACTTCTGCTCGTTTTCAGCCCCAAAGTGGACCAGCTGTTGTGTCCTCCTGTGTGATCCAGAGCGGTATATGTAAAGCACGTAGCGATGTATCATAGACCGTTAATATTAATATGTATATACAGTCTATGCGATGTATACAGTCCATTCAAGGCAGAGAAATGCGGGACTGTTGTTCAAATCAACGTTAACGTTAGCGGTTAGCGGTTAGCGTTAGCGATTAGCGTTAGCGGTTAGCGTTAGCGGTTAGCGATTAGCGTTAGCGCAAGCTAGCGATTTTTAAAAAGTTTCAGTTAGGAACATGGTTGCAGTATATATGTACAGGACTGTATAGACCACAAAACAAGACTGTCGTAACTTTTAAATCAATTATTTAAGCCGAAAGTACTTACATTTATGTGTCTCTCTGGTCGCTGGGCAGCCATTGTTGTTGCGTGTGTTTACAAGTGAGGTCGCGTCCACACTTCGTTTCAAGGGCTATACACCCCTTGATCTATCCCCTAGCCCTCGGTCGTAATAAGAATTGGGACACCACTAGGTCCCGCGTGAACGCGCAAAACCAAGGGGAAGGGGTAAGGGGTAGGGGTAAGATAGAGAATTGAGATTCAGCCTTAATGTTTTGGTAGGAACCAAAGTTTACATAGTCTGTTTTCTCCGGGATCAGCCGGCGTGAGGACGTCTATAATCCGATTGGTTGCTGGCGTTATTCGATGAACCGCGTCATAGCTCATTACCATGACGTTAAGCATGTTCAACTTTCTGATTTGATGCTCAAAACGCGCGCACGGATTTGCCACTCCTTGCATCTGAGAGAAGCTTGGCTACTGAAAATGAATGACTGCCTTCCGGTAACTTTAGAGGCTCGACTTGGCGGCGCTGTGAACGCACGGTTACGCATCTGACGCCGACAAAACTTGAAATATTCTCCTAAAACTATATATTTTTTTTTTTTACCGTATTGTTTTAATAATGCGCGTGACACTGCTAACTCTACTGGTTATCTTACAGTTTGCTGCGGGTAAGTTAACTTCTGACTTCGGTAAAAACCGTCTAACATGGCTAGTTTGGGGACAGCAGTCTTTGCAGGTGCAGGTGCGGGTTTAAGCCTGACACGTATAGTGTTTTAATTATTTAAACTTGTTGAGCTTATGTTGTCAGTTGCCCAAAACAACTTACTTTTAGTCTTGTTTTTGTGATTTCTTTGTCACGACACTTTCTAGCTTTAGATAAGTGTTTTGATCTCTGTGTTATTTTGCCTTACTGTTCTGTACCGAAGGTTGGAAAATAACAACCAAATGCTCATGTACAAAATAATAAGTATATGTTTATGATGTGACGGTTGGATTAAAGTACATTTTACTCCACATGATTTACATGGGTCATTGACAAACTACAACAGTCACCAACAAGACGCGGTACGTGATGAGGCCGCTATTATGCAGTGTTATTACTTTAACCCTATGTTGTCCTCATGTTGTCCTCGGGTCAAATTGACCCGTTGTCCTATATCAATGTTCTTTTAATTACCCAAAATAACATGATTGATTCCACCCAACGCTCTTTGCCAAGTACAAATCTCTACTTTCATTAATTTTGGGGCGTCTTATTCAATTTTATAGCATTGTAAAACAAATGGAAGTGTTTTTGAAATAGTATTGAGTAAAAGTTGACATATTCCAGTCTGTGATTATCATCAACATCCATTCCTTTAATTTTAGTCTAAATAATTCCTAATTTCTGCTTTTCATACTCAAACATTAAGTATAATTTCCTATAAATGAGGTTTATTGACCATAAATTACAAAAATATCTGTAAAACTAGAGTTAATAAGTTAGTGTTGCGTAGTGCTGAAAATGTTAAAAAGTGACAAAACATTGAAAAAAGGGACAAACGCATAAGAATTTGTTAAAAACATTGATTTTAAAAAAAGCGTCAAAAGTGTTAAAGGGAAGACAACACAAGGGCTAGGACAGCTGTTGTTTCCTCCATGTTGTGTCAGTTTGTGACATTATTTGTGTGTGTGTGTGTGTGTGTGTGTGTGTATGACAATAACTGCATCAGATCTTTTAGATCAGTTTTTATAAAGTATAAATGGACTACAGGCTTTCATGTGATGTCTTCTTATTGCTCTTAATTTTAACTCATTTTATTCAACTTGTCAAGTTTGCTCGACATATCAAACTGTTCCAGTTGATCGAGGATTTATTGCTGAGGCGTAGCAGCACATTTTACATTTCAGGAATTGTTGCCTGCAAATTGGAGGGTTGGTGGTTCAATCCCTGGCCCTGCAGTCCCATGTCGAAGGCACTGAACCCCACTGAAGCCCCCCGATGCTGCGCCATCAGACTGTGAATGTGTGTATCTGATGAGCAGGTGGCACCTTGTGCGGCAGCCTCGGCCACAGTGTGTGAATATGTGTGAATGGTTCCTGTACTTTTAGTAGTTAAGACTAGAAAAGTGCAATATAAATACACCCCGTACAGTAATTGTCTTTGTTTCTCCAGGAGAGTATCATCTCACTTGCTCTCAGACAATACAGGCAGTAGAGGGTGAAAACGTCACTCTACGGTGTTTCCTGGATCCCCCCGTCAACTTGTCGGGCTACGCGTTTGACGTGGCGAGAGAGAGAGATGACCACGGTAACTATGACGACGTCTACTCCTATCGAAATGGAAAGGACCAACCGGCCGACCAGATGGATCGATACAAGCACCGAACGCGTCTCAGCCACGATGCCCTGGTCGGAGGAAACATGGCGCTGACTATCTTCTCGGTGAATCTGTCGGACAGTGGATCGTACAAAGTGTTTATCGTAAACCTGCGAGCCGGTTCTGTTATTAACATCACTGTTGGTGAGCACGCTGAGTTCATTCGTTATATTAGATACTAAAACGGTTTCTCAGATTTGGGGATAACCGGATGTAGTTGAACATTTTTCTAGTTTTTTCTTGTTTTTTTTCTTAAAACAGTTAGCAAAGAGAAATGATTCAAGCACATCTGGGCCTCCAGTCACATCTGGGCCTCCAGTCACATCTGGGCCTCCAGTCACATCTGGGCCTCCAGTCACATCTGGGCCTCCAGTCACATCTGGGCCTCCAGTCACATCTGGGCCTCCAGTCACATCTGGGCCTCCAGTCACATCTGGGCCTCCAAACACATCTGGCCCGCCCTCCAGTCACATCTGTCCAGTCACATCTGGGCCTCCAGTCACATCCCTCCAGTCACATCTGGCCTCCAGTCACATCTGGGCCTC
Source organism: Etheostoma perlongum (assembly GCA_026937815.1). Lineage (NCBI taxonomy): Eukaryota > Metazoa > Chordata > Actinopteri > Perciformes > Percidae > Etheostoma > Etheostoma perlongum. The sequence continues at coordinate 31,664,144 of CM049372.1, forward strand.
CAGTCACATCTGGGCCTCCAGTCACATCTGGGCCTCCAGTCACATCTGGGCCTCCAGTCACATCTGGGCCTCCAGTCACATCTGGCCCGCCCCAGTCACATCTGGGCCTCCAGTCACATCTGGCCCGCCCTCCAGTCACATCTGGGCCTCCAGTCACATCTGGGCCTCCAGTCACATCTGGACCTCCAGTCACATCTGGGCCTCCAGTCACATCTGGGCCTCCAGTCACATCTGGGCCCCTCCAGTCACATCTGGGCCTCCAGTCACATCTGGGCCTCCAGTCACATCTGGCCCGCCTCCAGTCACATCTGGGCCTCCAGTTACATCTGGGCCTCCAGTCACATCTGGCCCGGCCTCCAGTCACATCTGGCCCGCCTCCAGTCACATCTGGGCCTCCAGTCACATCTGGCCCGCCCTCCAGTTACATCTGGGCCTCCAGTCACATCTGGCCCGCCCTCCAGTTACATCTGGGCCTCCAGTCACATCTGGGCCTCCAGTCACATCTGGGCCTCCAGTCACATCTGGCCCGCCCTCCAGTCACATCTGGACCTCCAGTCACATCTGGACCTCCAGTCTCTTCGAATCTAGCTTTTACTGATTTCAAATTCCAAATGTTCACATGTCACATGATAGATACTTTATTGATCCCCAGTGGAAAATTCAAGGTCCCAGTAGCTTACAGACATCACACACCAGGGCTGTAGTCAAGACCAGGACTAGTTAGAGTCCAAGACAAGACCGAGTCCAAAAAGGTTTGAGTCCGAGTCAAGACCGAGTCCAGGACAGAAAAAAAAGTCTTATGCATGACAGTATCAAGACAATCATTTTGGGTTCCACTTTCCCTCCAATATTATTATCAACATGATAAAGACACCTGGACTCGGTCCAGACCAAAAGCCACATCTGGCAAGACCAGTGGCCGAGACAGAGTCAAGTCCGAGTCCAAATACTAGCGAGTCCGAGACCATAGAAGTCCAGACTCGAGTCCAAGACCGGACTAGAGTATTATAGCCCTGTCACGCACAACATACACATGCATCATAACGGGATGTTAAAATAACAAATCCATGTGAATAATACATGCATGTATGCATACATACATACATACATACATACATACATACGAAAAGTAACTACATTTGCATACTGTGAATCGATACTGAATGGAGTCGTGACATTTTCTAAATCGTACACCCCTAGTGTAAATGTGTTTTTTTTGTTTGTTTTTTTATTCTTTAAATCACGAGCAGTACACTAAAGATGAATCATCAGAATGAATAACTGTGTGAAGAGGGCGACCTCAGACCCACTGGTGTGGGTTGGGAGAAACTATCCCGGCCATAGAGGAGGTCCTGGGAGGAGACTTTAATTTTGGTGCAGGAAGATTATGACAGTGATCACCTGTTGGATCTGTCCTTCTAAACTCAACTCTTGTTCCTTCAGGCTCTGCAAAGAAGGAATCTGTCGGGGAAATGGTGCATCCCGGTTGGTGGTTTGCTGCTGCTGTTGTTGCTGCTGCTGGTCTTCTTCTTCTTATCCTGGTGAAATGTGGAGTGATCCGTAAGTTACAAACTGCTTTACAGCATTTTATTATCAGTGGGGACTTTGTGACTCTGCATTTTGCTCTTTAATGCCGTGATATACAGTAGGTGTTACATTTCAGTGAAGTCTTAAATTTGACTTGTTGAAACCCTGCTCTCTACTTGTTAGCAGTATACACAAGTGGTCTCCATGTTCTCACAGGCATTAGGAAGAAGACCGAAGATGCAGAGACGAGGCCAAACAACTTTCTGGTGAAATACCAGACGACCCCAACGACGGAGGAGGACGGAGGTCCACACAGCGCTGCAGAAAACGGACGGGTAGAGCTGGTGGTCCGAGACGAAACCCAGTCGTCCCCTCAACCATGAAAACACCCAAACTTCATCAGCTTAAAGCTTTTTACTCAACGACAGTGAGGTTGATCTACTTACAGAGTAAAATATCACACATTTTACCATCTGTCCAGCATACGACACCTTCTGTCCTTTTGGCCTTCTGGATCTGGCAGATCAGAAAAAACACCCAAAAATGGTAGAAACCTGAGGAAGAGACACTGAGGGATTCTACTCCCCGGGTGCACGGATGCAATAGATGTCATGTGTACAGAATCACCAATCAGGAAGACAGAAACTATAGATAGATAAAGAAAATGGAGGTTGCAGGATGTTCAACAGATTCAAAGCCAACTGGATGCTAGCGTTAGCTTCATATGTAGCCTTCAAACATGGAAGTCAAATTAATTTATAAAGCGCATTAAAAACAACTTACTTTAACCAAAGTGCTGTACAGCCCTGGGGTCTCATTTATAAAAGGATCCTTACTAAAAGTGTACGTATGCCCCAAAAGCCAAAAGCGGCATACGCCCCCAAAAACCTGATTCATTATCTGTAAGCAATGTTAATAAGTGACAGATTACCCACACATGTGCATCTGTGAATCAGCCTCTTATCTCGCCCTGTACACGCCCATTTTTAACCATAAATGATCGATGCAAAGCAGCTTGTGGATGCTGATCAGTATGTTAACGACCCTGGCAGTTCTTCTTTCGTTACGCCGAATCATGACGACTTCTGCTGCATTATAAGTTCGGCCTGTTCTCATATAGTGTAGGGAAACCTGATCTATAGACGACCTTTATTAATAATACCGTCCAAAACGGCAGACATTACAACACTCAGGGACAGCTGTGATATACCATAATTTCCCATTTCTTCGAGATCTATCTGCCAGACCTATGTGATAGGATTTAACAGAACTATACATCATATCCCTACAGCCGTCAGGGTTTTATAGACAAACAGGAAGCTTAAAATCAAATCTGAACTCTAATCATGGTAACGATTATCGCATCTAACTCTAAAGAGAGCAAATAAGCGTATTTCCTGACCTTTTTAAATGACTTCATGTGCTCACAGGACACTTTCTACTTTACATTCTAACCCTCCTGTTGTCCCCGGGTCAAATCTGACCTGTTTTCCCAGTTTCTTTATCAGAAATTTAGGTTTACGGCAACCAAATTGCCCAAAAAAACAACATGGATGGTCCCCTACAGCAGTATTAGCAAATAGAACGATTGGGGTGTTTTTATTTCATTTTATAGTATTTAAAGAAAAAAATGAAATGGTTTCAGAACCTTATCCTGACTAAACTTTACATCTGTCATGTTCCTTTGATCTTAACTATAAGTCAAAATAATTCATAATTTTAGCTTTTTTTTTTAATACCTGGAAAAAATGAATGATGTTTATTGACAGTGGAGTCCAGGGATAAGTGTATAACTAGTGGTGGAAAAAGTGCAATAAATCACTTTAAAAAGCGTAGATAAAAGCATTAAAAGCATCAAGGTGGTCGACAGGAAGGCACGAGGGTTAAAAAGATTTGACGTGTTTTTATTGAACATTTCTATTTAATATTTAAGCTGTTTTTGTTTTTCTCCCCAATATTTATTTTCTCTCTTGGTCTCATATATTTATTTAAATGACTGTACTGTGAAGCACACTATTGAAGTATTTTTCTGACTCTGCAGCACTTTTCTGGATCTTTTGTCTTTTTATCATTTTAAATAAACATGTTTTTAAGAAAGGGAAGTGATGCTCAGTGTTTCAGTTTTCTCTTTCTGCTTTCTTCTTTTTTTATCATTACATTTCAGCAATAGCGTGACCACGTCCATTAGGACTCAGTCTAAGGTTTCATTTTAATGTAGAGCTCTTATAGTTGGAGTTATACAGTTTTGTGTAGTTAGTGACTCCAGCTGTCAGTCAAAATTTGCTCTGAAATGCTGATTATAAAACAAATTGATCCGAGAAAATACACAAACATTTTGAGTAAAGTTATATTATGATTATGGTGACACGGTGTATGGGACCGCCTCAGCACAATGTCTGCATAAGATTGACACTGTGGACCATGCGTCTCTGAGATTTATTACAAATTGTAAAAATCTATCCCATCATTGTGAATTGTATTCCAGAGTGGGATGGCCATCGCTGTCAAACAGGAGATCAGGACATTGGCATATTTTTATCTATAAGGCCATGCTAGGTCTGTTGCCATCCTACATCAGTAGTTTAATCACATGGAGAGGTGTTGGTTCCCATTCATTGCGATCAGATGATCATTTGCCGCTCCTTGTTCCATTTGCCCGTACAAATCTGGGAAAAAGGGCTTTTGTCTACTCCGCTCCTCCTGCATGGAACTCTTTGCAAAAAGACTTGAAATTATCTGAACTTATTTCCTTAAATGCTTTTAAATCCAGATTGAGAGAACCTGAAATGACCTGTTTACATTGTAAATGTTTTTAATTATCTGTATTGCATAACTGTTATAAATGTAATTGATTGTGTTTTTGCCGGCCTCTTGGCCAGGACTCCCTTGAAAAAGGAGGTTTTTAACCTCAACGGGACTTTCCTGGTTAAATAAAGGTTAAATAAAAAAAAAAAAATATTTTGTGACTTTGCACCTTGTTGGTTATTTGTCATGGTGATTATGTGCATTGCAGCTTTTATTTGACAGTAATATTTAAACACTCCCAGAGTCAGGAACCACCACTGCAGACCCATCTCACCCCAGACACGACCTGTTCCAGCTTCTCCCTCTGGGAGGCGCTGCACGCACACCAACACCAACAGACCCAGGATCAGTTTCACCAACAGACCCAGGATCAGTTTATTCCCACAAGCCATCACGCTGATGAACAACTGACTTCTGGCTCAGTGTCAGGTTCAATTCCTGTCCAATAACCCAGCAACACTGTTTATAATCAGCACCAGTTACTGGTTCCACTTATTTATTCATCATTCTCTATTTCAGAGCTGTTCATACTGTCCATAATGTAATATACTACTTATATAATAACCTAATATTAATTACAACACCCTTTGCACTATGCTCCATAATTAAAATAACTATCAGAATTATAATTTACTCCTGCATTCGTTGCACTCTTCATTGCACTATTGTCTCAACCTGTCTATATTGTTTCTGTGTATAGTGTGTATATATTAGTGTGTGTATATATTGGTTGTTTTGTATGTGTAAGCGCATTGTGAGCAATATGATCCAAAGCAGAATTCCTCGTATGTGTCCTCATGTCTAGTAAAAAATAAAGCTGAAAAGTGAAAGTGAGAAATCTGAACAAAGAAATGAAAGGAAAGGAAAATTCAGATGTTGCAGCAGCACAAGGACAGAAATGAGTAATTAAAGGTAATTAAGCAGAGAAAGCGACATGGTGCTGGAATAAATATTGAATGTTGTAATAGGACACATATCTTTTAACTCATGTTATCAAAACATTTCAATGACGTGAGACAATGTGACTTTAAAGACTGAAAAGAAGTAAAATGTTTTATTGTCAAATCTGTTTGGTTAAAGTTGTGTAAAAAAACGCAAAGCCTTTCATTTGCATTTACATATTATACACATATTATATAATATTTATTTTCTGGGCGGGGTTAAATGTTGAGGGGCGGGGTTACGCTTTGCCGCGCTGGCTCGCTGCCATCAGCCAATAGAGTTCTCTGAAACTCCACAGGGCGCGAAAGTCAGTAAAAGGGGCGGGGCTTAGAGGGCCATGTGCGGCTGAAACACAGGAAGGGAGGGAGAAGGCAGTGTGCTGCTCAGACAACGTTCTGTGCACTTTCCAGAAAAGGTAATTATTTAGATGTATTTATTTGCAGAATTCGACACTAAGTTTGGAATATTTTGCGGTTTAATCACAGTTCACAAACGTGTTTGTGTATTGTTATTTAGGGGTTGTTGTGTCTAGTGTTTGGCTTAATTGGACTAAACTTTTCCCTCCAAAGAATAGTTGACTGAGGTTTTATAATGAAGGATAAAGGCATTAACGCAGGTTTTTATATTATGTAATGGTGTGTGTATATGTGGAAGCACAGCACCAATAGTGGAGCTAAAAAATCACCAAATACTTTTAAATATAATTACATGTTATGGAGTTATTATTTACCATTAAACTATATTTACTTCATAGTGAGTGGTGCATTGTTGTAAATGTGGGGGCAGCCTCACAATTCTGCCGTCTTTCCGACATTTTTGTCACTTTTTTAGATGTTTTTTCCAGTTATTTGATATTTCTAATGTTGACATTTTCAGCACTTATTTTTAAGGTCCATTTTTTTTTTTTTTGGTAATTTAGAAAAACAACTAAAAATGGGTCAAATGTTGACCCGAGGACAACATGAGGGTTAAGTGGATTACTGAGGCTGACTTTCAACAACACAACATGCTGGGGTAACTTTTGTCTAAATTAACACTTGCAGGCCTTTTTAAGTCCGTAAATAATCGGCCATTACTTGGGTCATCACATTAATGTCATTAGACCCTTCAAGGACTGGACTAAGTCTTTATTATGCATGAGGATGAGAACCCAGAGCCACAGAGAGATCGGGTAGAGGTCTGCCGTTTCTCCCTCCCTTTCTCCGGTTGAACACTTCAGAACATCCCGAGTCCCTCGACCCTAACCCGGGGACACCACCGTCCCCCACGGCGGTCTGACCGAAGGGGCTCGATCCTCCCCGGAGCGGAGTCGCCCTCCACACGGCTTCTCTCGGGACTTTCTCTAAAAAGGTCTAAAAACCTGGAAGAGACCCCGTGTCACTTTTTAATTTACCCCGGCGAAGAGGCACCATAAGCGGGTAGAGGCCCGCCTGCTTCGCCCTCCCCTCTCCCCATCGCTCCGGGATGTCCCTTTAAATGACTCCTCCTCCTCGGTTCTCCGGAGTTTTCCCCGCGAGTTTTGATCTCGTCTAGCAGCGCTCTGCTGGGTTTGTTTTCATAGACGCAGCCCCGAGTCAACAGGCAGCCCTGCGATTCCACATTAAATACTACTTTAACACCGAGTGTTATAGAATAACTTGCCTGTTTAACTCATCGCGATGACGACGGTTGCGATGATGACGGTTGGTCTGTTAGTCTCGAGCGTTCTAGGCGTTTCACCGTCGCTTAAAGCCGGTAAGTTAGACGCTAGCTTGCTAAGCTAACGGTACGGCTTTACGAGCTAGTGTACTAACGTTATCTTATGTTTATAACATGGGTATAATGTTGTGAGCTTATGGTGACAACTTTAAACCACTGTCGAAGACGTTCTAGCGTAGCTTGATGGCATTGATGGAAACTTTTCGCCAAGTTTTAACTTTGTTAAACACTTGTTCGCTTCACTGGCTGACGGCAAGCTACATAGCGGCTAATGGCTAAGCTAACTAAGTCAGGGCCATAGACGGTTAAAGTTAGGACCTAGCGATAAATTAGCGCTGCGGGGATGAACGTGTAAACCCGGCTGTTGACTGTCAGAGTTATGGTGGTGTCAGTGCTATAATTAGTGTAGTAATAATAATAATAATAATAATAAATAAAAATGAATCGCTAAGTATAATGCGTCTATGCGCCATTGTGGTCTTTAAAGTTAAAGGTAGCTAACGTTAGCCTAGCTGCGTCAGATTTCAGATAGTAGTTTGCATCAGTCATACAAAAACATAAATTATGTATTTCTTTATGTGACAAAAGGCCAGAAGGAGACTTTAAGAAAGACGTGTGTGTGTGTGTGTGTGTGTGTGTGTGTGTGTGTGTGTGTTAGGAAAACTTGCCGATGGCTTTATGCCGAGTGATCTTCTAGAAAGAGCTTTCTTGGTTAAGGCTAAACAACATTTTAACTGTTTTTATGACATTTCCTCAGTTGATTATTAACAGTTAAACATTATTTTTGTATTGCAAGTTTTGGGGTATTCTGTTTAAATGTGCAAATGAGGCATTGTCATATTAAATGTGTGTTAATGTGCATATATTAACATAAAGCACGGTCCAAAATCATATGCAAATGAGGCATTATCTAATGCTAACCTTTGGTACATTTAAGATAAATCTACAGATATATATATATATATATATATATAAGTGTAATATAAACAATGGGGGTATTTTTCTTTCCACTAGTCTGAAAGGAGAGAATAGTTGCAGCACTGAATTAAAAAAACAAACTTAACTCTTGTGAATTTTTTATTTATATATATATTTTTTTTTTCTCAGGGTTTCGACACTCTGATCTGAATCAGACAATTGAGGTAGAAGAAGGAAATGACTTCACTCTTCAGGGTCGTCTGGAGCCACCCGTCAACCTGTCCTCCTACACGTTTGACGTGGCGAGACTCGACCTCGGCGGCGATGTCTACGTCTATCGTAACGGAAAGGACGACCTGGATAACCAGATGAGTCAATACAAAAACAGAACAAATCTAAACCATGAAGCACTGAGCGAAGGGATTGTGATGCTGCAGATCTCCTCCGTAAATCTCTCCGATAGCGGACCATACAAAGTCTACGTCCCAGACCTGGGTGCCAGTTTTCCCATTCACATCATTGTTGGTAAGCATGAGTTAAATAGTTTTATTCAGATTCTAAAAGGGTTGTCCAAATTCGGACCAATAAAGGCCCTGATTTCAGACCTTAAAGTCTCCAAACACCCACACAGTCATCTGTCTGATCAGACCTCTGCTCAGCTTTAATCTGAATTTATTAGGTAATTGTTTCTAACCCAACGGAGCTAATAGGAGGCTCCGAAAGATTGAAATCTATCTATAAACCCCCAGAAAGATTGGGGAATCTATCTATAAACCCCTAGAACACCTGTTTTTAGAGCCTTTTAATATATAGGATATCTTCTTGTGCCAAAAGAGGCTCAGTATAGACTGTAACAGACAGAAGATGTGCAATGTGGATTAAAATGTCCAGTTTAGATAACGGCCACAGGCAGAGTGAAGCACGCAGCCAGCGTTGACTACTAGAACACAGTTTGGTCTGTTTTTCGAGTACTGGGAACTATATTTATTTTTATTTTTTCTTTCTCAGTACCCAAAGGCCAAGGGAACAAGACAAAGAGAAATGAGACAACCACAACTCGACCTCCGGCTGCTGACCCTGGTAAATGTCTGAGTAGTTGTCTGTACTGAATAGGGTTGGGGACTGATTCCAGTGCTAATACGGCACCGGTACCTTAACTACCATTAGAGCGGTGCTCATAAGTTTACATACCCATGCTTAAGTTGACTAAAAAGAGGAATAAAAAAAAAAAATCTTTTGTAAATAGATCATAATGCCTTAATTATAAAAAAAGAAGGAAAAATCTAACCTTTAAGGACACCAATTTTCTTTGAGAATGAATAATGTATTGTAAATAAATAAATGTTCTTCCTTATACCCCCTGTATTTTAACATAGGGGGGTGTATACTTATGCCCCTGTATTTTAACATAGGGGGTATATACTTATGCCCCTGTATTTTAACATAGGGGGGTGTATACTTATGCCCCTGTATTTTAACATAGGGGGTGTATACTTATGCCCCCTGTATTTTAACATAGGGGGTGTATACTTATGCCCCTGTATTTTGATAGGTGTAACATACAGGGGTTTATACTTATGCCCCTGTATTTTAACATAGGGGTGTATACTTATGCCCCCTGTATTTTAACATAGGGGTGTATACTTATGCCCCTGTATTTTAACATAGGGGTGTATACTTTGCCCCCTGTATTTTAACATAGGGGGTGTATACTTATGCCCCTGTATTTTAACATAGGGGTGTATACTTATGCCCCTGTATTTTAACATAGGGGGTGTATAATGCCCCTGTATTTTAACATAGGGGGGGTGTATGGCCCCCTGTATTTTAACATAGGGGGTGTATAATGCCCCTGTATTTTAACATAGGGGTGTATATGCCCCCTGTATTTTAACATAGGGGGTGTATACTTATGCCCCTGTATTTTAACATAGGGGGTGTATACTTATGCCCCTGTATTTTAACATAGGGGGTGTATACTTATGCCCCTGTATTTTAACATAGGGGGTGTATACTTATGCCCCTGTATTTTAACATAGGGGTGTATGCTTATGCCCCTGTATTTTAACATAGGGGGTGTATACTTATGCCCCCTGTATTTTAACATAGGGGGTGTATACTTATGCCCCCTGTATTTTAACATAGGGGGGTGTATACTTATGCCCCTGTATTTTAACATAGGGGGTGTATACTTATGCCCCTGTATTTTAACATAGGGGGTGTATACTTATGCCCCCTGTATTTTAACATAGGGGGTGTATACTTATGCCCCTGTATTTTAACATAGGGGGTGTATACTTATGCCCCTGTATTTTAACATAGGGGTGTATACTTATGCCCCTGTATTTTAACATAGGGGGTGTATACTTATGCCCCCTGTATTTTAACATAGGGGGTGTATGCTTATGCCCCCCTGTATTTTAACATAGGGGGTGTATACTTATGCCCCCCTGTATTTTAACATAGGGGGTGTATACTTATGCCCCCTGTATTTTAACATAGGGGGTGTATACTTATGCCCCCTGTATTTTAACATAGGGGGTGTATACTTATGCCCCTGTATTTTAACATAGGGGTGTATGCTTATGCCCCTGTATTTTAACATAGGGGGGTGTATACTTATGCCCCTGTATTTTAACATGTATGCCCCTGTATTTTAACATAGGGGGTGTATACTTATGGGGGGTGTATACTTATGCCCCTGTATTTTAACATAGGGGGTGTATACTTATGCCCCCTGTATTTTAACATAGGGGGTGTATACTTATGCCCCTGTATTTTAACATAGGGGGTGTATACTTATGCCCCTGTATTTTAACATAGGGGGTGTATACTTATGCCCCTGTATTTTAACATAGGGGGTGTATACTTATGCCCCCTGTATTTTAACATTATACTTATGCCCCTGTATTTTAACATAGGGGGTGTATACTTATGCCCCTGTATTTTAACATAGGGGTGTATACTTATGCCCCTGTATTTTAACATAGGGGGTGTATACTTATGCCCCTGTATTTTAACATACTTATGCCCCTGTATTTTAACATAGGGGGTGTATACTTATGCCCCTGTATTTTAACATAGGGGGTGTGTATACTTATGCCCCTGTATTTTAACATAGGGGTGTATACTTATGCCCCTGTATTTTAACATAGGGGGTGTATACTTATGCCCCTGTATTTTAACATAACTTATGCCCCTGTATTTTAACATAGGGGGTGTATACTTATGCCCCCCTGTATTTTAACATAGGGGGTGTATACTTATGCCCCCTGTATTTTAACATAGGGGGTGTATACTTATGCCCCCTGTATTTTAACATAGGGGGGTGTATACTTATGCCCCCTGTATTTTAACATAGGGGGGTGTATACTTATGCCCCCCTGTATTTTAACATATTATGTGTATTTTAACATAGGGGGTGTATACTTATGCCCCTGTATTTTAACATAGGGGAGTGTATACTTATGCCCCCTGTATTTTAACATAAACTTATGCCCCCTGTATTTTAACATAGGGGGTATATAGCTTATGCCCCTGTATTTTAACATAGGGGGGTGTATACTTATGCCCCTGTATTTTAACATAGGGGGTGTATACTTATGCCCCTGTATTTTAACATAGGGGGTATACTTATGCCCCTGTATTTTAACATATGGGGGTGTATTATGCCCCTGTATTTTAACATAGGGGGTGTATGAATGCCCCTGTTTTTAACATAGGGGGTGTATACTTATGCCCCCTCTTTTAACATAGGGGGTGTATACTTATGCCCCCTGTATTTTAACATAGGGGGGTGTATAAAAGAAAATTGGTTGTTCCTCTTATATTTCGAGGAAGTAGGGAAATGAAGCATTCAAAAACCTCAATGGAAGCTTTTGAATGTAATAACAATAAAATGGCATTCGATGCAGCCCTAGTTGCCTAGAAGTGTCTTTGATCTGAATGTGGACGTTGCAGTGTATGAATGTGCCTTTCTTCTAAACTCAACATTTCCTCTGGTTTTCTTTCAGGAGGTGAAAATGGGAAAGAGACCCGTAGTCACGTCATTCCCATTGTTGTCCTGTTTTTTGGTGCTGTCATCTGCATTATCGTTGGTCTGGTGAAAGGTGAGAACGCATAAGTTACAGCTTCTTCTTAACATTTAAAGTCCTGTTACATGGTCGCTGCTGTCAGCAGGGTTGTTGTTGCTGATTGGAGACCTGAGCTGAGATCAAAGATTACAGACTGTTACTGTTAACTGAACTATTGATAAGATATGTATTTGTTCTCCATCTACCATCAGTACGCACCAACTTGGTGTTACAACCATGTTTCCATGTCTTCACAGAGAAATGCATGAAGAAGTTCAGAGAGAGGATGAATCGTCAAGCGGAGGCTGCAAACGGCACCGAGCTGTCCGACGACCTCATCAACAAGAAGCCAGCCGCGGAGCGGGGGGGCCGCGCTGCAGACGACAACGGAAACCACGAGCAAGTAGTCTAGTGATACCCCGTGCTTCTTAAAGGTGCCAGCTGTCGGTTCGTTGTCCGTTTTTATCTTAAAGTGTGGGATTAGACCTTTTTAAACGCCAGCACAACAGACTTTCTTGAACAATAACATGCTGGAGGTCCTGTGGGGTAACGAAGGTTCATCATCATCATCATCATCATCATCATCATCATCATGATCATGTGTGATGGGAGTGCCCTTTACTTCTGGTCTACTGGAAACTAATTAAAACCTTTTATGGAAGCGTGTTAAAGGGGTAATCCCACTAAGTCTGAGGCCGCGTTTACACGGAAACGACATGAAGAGAAAACACACCAGCAGCGTTCTCACTTTCTATTCCGCGTTTAGACGAGAGGTTTGGGGGGGAACTGTGTGCATATGGTGACGTAAAAGTCATCGATGCACACACACACACACACACACTCCCACAGTGCGTTTTTACCCTTTTTAGATGGGAAAGCGACTGAGGAGCGTTTTTTAAGATTTCCACTCTCGAGTCTGGTTTCACTTTTTTGCGTCTAAAGCCCCAAAAACGCTGTCTCTGTCTAAACAAAAGTCACATCTGATCACATAATTTGTTGTTTTCACCTGCAAGCGTTGTTGTGTAAACAGGCCTCGAGACTCTGTATCTGGGGTCGAGACCAGAAACTGTTTCATATGTAAATAAGATTGTTTTTAATATTCTGACTACAGATGTACCAAAGGTCGATGGTTATCCACGACATCTAGACAACTCAAAAGCATCAAATTGGATTTTGTTTTGGATTTTTGGAGTTTTCAAAGAAGTTTCTTTTTTTATACTGTTTATTTGTTTGGGTGAATTATGTTGACTGTGATTTTCTGATTTTGAATGTTTATCCCATTTCTGCTGCGAGCAGTTCAGTTTTCTTAAGTGTACGACTTCCACTTGGGTAAGACGTTGTCCCTTCTTTAAGAGGTATGAATGTCCCGTGTTTATCAATAGCTTCTCTCCTGCAGACGTAAAGTATTTAATATAATTAACAGTAGCGGAGTGGCCATCGGGAGAGGCTGGACTTTTCCCGGTGGGCCGGTCTGATTCTAGTTCTACACTTCAAGTCCTTAGCAACCCCAACTGTGTACCCGGCCAATCAGAAAGCATTAAAGAAGTGCAGGTCACAACCATGGCTAGGATTTCAGAAATATGGGGGGGAGCGGCCTCAACCCCAAATGATGTAAAGCCATCAAAACACCCCTTTATTTTCCATTGTCACGTTTGGAAGTCTATAGGTAACAGACGGTGGCCCTCATTTATCAACCTAACGCAGAAACCAGCGCTGATATGAGCACAGAAATCCTCCTACAGCGTGCTTCACGTGGCATTCATGAAACGTTCATATCCCACCAATCAGAGCGTAAGAATGGTCGTTCATTGATAAAAGGCAGCAGCTGGAAACGATCATTTAAATATCCCGCCCCAATATATTCTCGGTTTTGAGGCGTCGCCCCTGATCCGGCTGAGAAGCGGCATTTTTCAGAGGTGGAGACTGAATCTCTGACATCTCAGGGTCATTTGCAGTAATATGTGTAATATTTGGCAGCATTAAAACTGGTATTAGGCTGTAGGAAGAATGGGGAAGAGAAAGATCACCGATGTGGACAGTGTTGCCATAGACTGCAGCTGAAGTTTATTTAATTTATACATCCTTGACATATGTATGCTATACTCCTAATTGTCATATACAGGCTTATATTGCAATCTCTTAGGCCTACATGTAGGTCTACCTATATTTAAATAAACACACAGTAGCAGAGTTTATGCAGTTTTTATTTTTTTACTCGTGTTTTTTTCATGAGTCCAAGCCAGGCAACCATGAGCTGTAAGGAGGTTGTGTGTCTCCCCCCCTGTGCTGGACCACCTCCCTGACCCGGTCTCCTGACTGCAGAGGGGCTGGAAAAACGAGCCGAAATACTGTATGTCGGTCAGTGGAGGAAAGAAATCGTTCACTTGTGGCCATTAACGACACTTTAAAAGAGAAACTACCTGAGGAATAAATGTTGTGCATCCTCATGTTTCCTGTATTGAATATCATTGCCAAACATAACACTAAATCTTGTTAGATAGTGAGGAGTAACATCCTGTCTCCTTCGTATAACCCCCAGTTTGGGCGGTGCTGGACTCTGCTCTCTGGGTATCAGCTCAGCGGCTCCATCACTACATCTATGGCACAGTAGTAGTGCATTGTGTCCAATGCATTACTACTGTGCACTGGACCGTTATATCTGAGATGTTCTGGTTCAGACTGGAGAGAAGACGTTTCCTCTGCCCTGCCTTGTTTACACACCTTGACCAAATAACTCTCTCCAGATTACTTGTAATTATTTGGCCTTACTGTGAATGTGTTGAATGAATGTCTATGAGATTATGTACAGATGAATTATGTTGTCAGGTTATTTGTTATGTTATCTTCCTACTGCCTTAACAGTGTGAAGCACTTTAAATAAAGGGAGCTTTAAATAAAGTCTGATCTGTGTTTTTGTCTCTCCTTGATCATCATACCTCACTAATGACATTAAAGGTTTGTAACATAAAACATCAAGTCTTATAAAAATATTGGTGAAAGTAACTATGCTATGTTTTACATTTTCATTATTTAATCTCTCCTAACATCTTCTCCTTACCTTCTCTTCTCCTTCCTTTTCTCTCTCCTCTAATCCTGAGTGCAACAAGTGTTTTGACATGA